>CM053503.1:11171940-11214989 GCA_028627145.1 Eidolon dupreanum
CCCCCCCCCCCAAATATAATATGAGCCACAAATGTGAGCTATAATTTTAGGTTTTCTAATAGTCACATTTTCAAAGTTAAAAAGAAACAGGTGAAATTAATTTTAATAATATTTTAATATATTTATTTAAAGTTTACCCAATATATTATCACTTCAGTATCTAATCAATGTAAAATTAATTAAAGTAATATTTTACCTTCTTGCTATCATACTAAGGTTTTGAAATTCATATGTAGTTTACACTTTGAGCACATCTCAGTTCAGACTAGCCATTTTTCAAGTGCTCAATAGCCACATGTGGCTCATGGCTACTATATCAGAAAACACAGTTCTAAGGCATTAAACGTAAGTTATCAATTTACTTTTGGTCATGCACTAATTCTTTCTCATCAAGCTCTTTAATAAGTGTTTTAGGATAGATGGTGGAGGTCTAATTCCCTAGGTCATATCCCTTGCCTATTTCTTCAGTTCAAATACTTTCTCTGACCCAGAGCTGGTCACCAGTGATTATCCCGGGAACTGACTTCCTGCCACCTGCTAAAGCCAGCAACCTACTTTCTGACCTTGTTGATTGGAGGATCTGAGCAATGGTGAAGCCTTCTGCACTCCCTCCTTGCAATTACTTGTCTGCAAACATTTGCCAGCTGGTTGAACTTTTTTTCATGTAACCTCTTCAGTTTAGAGTGGTTATGGCTCACTAGTATCACAGGGCAGGTGCCGGCCCATACGGACTGTGGCAAATCCTTGGAAATCTCCAAATTTGAACACACTAGCTTCCCCTGAAATACATCAATCTCCACAGAAGCCCCTGTCAACAACATTTCCAATGAAATCTATCCAGAATTTGACCACTCCTCACTAGCTTGCTGCTGACAGTATGATGTGATTCAAACCATCATCCTAGCCTCTCTTACCAGGACTATCTTAACAGTTTAGTTTCTTCACTGGTCTTCCTGCTCTCACCCTTATCTTCTTCAATATATTCTCAACACAACCATCGGATTGATCTTGGTAGCATGTAAGGCAGCTCACACCATTCCTCTACCCACTCTCTCCAATGGCTTGCCATCTCACTCAGAGTAAAAGCCAAAGGCCTTGTATTGGCCTGTAAGACCCTTTGTGATCTGGCCTATCATAACTTTCTCTTAGTACCCCACCTCCCCAGTTTCTTACCCTGCTCTAGACTTTCTTGCTGATTCTTAATATATACCAGGCAGGCCGCTAACTCAGAGCCTTGGCAGTTGTGTGTCTCCTGCCAGGGACACATATCCCGAGGTTAACCACATGACTCTCTCTCTTATGTCCTTCAAGTTCTTAGTCAAGTGTTACCTTATCAGTGAGGGCATTCCCTATAGTAGTCCTATTAAACATTGAAACCCTCTGCCCATACTCTCTATCTCCCTTCCCTGTTATATTTCTTTTCGTTGAACTTATCACCTTCTAACATTCTATATAGTTTACTTATTTATTTATATATTTTTTTTCTTGTCTGTTAGGTCTTCTATATTCCCAGTGACCTTGTATGTCTGGTTTACTACTGAATTCCCAGAAGCTGCTTAATGCTTGGCACATATTAGGTGCTCAATAAATATTTGTTAATGAGCGGATAAAAGATCTCAGAGAAACCAAAAATGCCCCAATGGACAGGGAAAGCCTAGTGCTCTGGGTATGTCAAGAATGTTGGTTCTACTCTCTTATGAGCTCTGAAATGCATTGACTGTGAACCTCTCCACAAATCATTGCCTGTTCCTTTTTAGCATGGGGGTAGTCATCACAAATGGAAGCAGAGGAAAAGCTGACAGAATAAAAAAAAAAAAAGTTGTTTGCATCCCCTTGGCTCATCCCCCTTTCAAACTGTGGCCATGGTTCTTCCTCCAACCTGACCCACACTTTGCTTCTTTACAGAATTTCACAGGAAAAAATTATAGTAATACCATGGCCCCCTTGAGCAGACTTGAGGACTATAAGTGCATATGTAAAACGAAGCAAAAGATTAAGGCAACTTTCCAGATAACAAAACAAAACAAAATGGAATTCATCATCTAGGTGGTTTGTTCAACCAGAATAATTTCTAAAATTTTCTCACTTTCCACTTCACTTTGAAACTAGACCTTTAGCCCCCAGATCACATATCTTGTCAAAAAATATAGAAATAGACCTCATCTTGGTTAGGAAAAGTGATTTCCATCTAAATTTCCCTATACAAAGGTTAAAACGCTTGTGTTATTTTCCTGCTGAGTTGAAATACAAATGATTTGGGCAATAAAATATAGTAGTATAGATATTAAAGTTACAAAAACTATCAGGGACTAATCCTTTCATCCATTACGAGTCAGATCTGAAGCCCGTCAGGGTGGCGTTTCTTGCTCACCAGGGTCATTTGAATCAGACTTCACATGTGAGAAATACCGGAGGCTCAGATTTCTGTTGGATATGTGGTACAGTGGAAGATGGTCATGGGGTCAGCCTGCCAGTGTTGGCCCATTGAGTCACATACCAGAATCGGCCTTCTCTCCTCCATGTGTGCCAACCAAGTGTGTCTGTTCCTCCTGGTCACATAGTACAGAAGTCCTGCAGACTAAGGATAGTCCAAATTTGTTGCTGTCCTTCCTAAGACATCGCTACACCATTCTAAAGCCACAGGATAGATTTTCATTCAGCCTGCTGACCAGGGCCAAGTCAACTCTCGGTTCTTCTTGTTGATCAATTAGTCTTTTCTTTTTGGTAGAGGGCCATCTTTAACCATTTCTGAGATTGGAATTAAGCTTTTATTTGCATAATTAAGTGTTAGAGTAGATTATTTTTACTTCTTTGAAGACTAATTGGTTATTATTTTTGCCTAACGATGGTAGAAGACAACATATTCCATTTGCCTTATTTCGATGAATATTTACTGCTTTAAACTTCTACTCTATTACAGATAAGGCATCTTGAAAATTAATTGAAAGCAGAATTTAAATAAACATGAGTCTCTATCCACTTTAACTGACTTAAGTATTTTAACCAGATGGGGTATCTTCAGAAGTTTATGATTTTGGCCACAGCACAAAGTATTTAATCTACTAACCTCTAGAGAATTTATGTTGGCTGAGGCTTTTGATATGTGATATTTACGTTGAGACAACTTCATCCATTCTCTCTGTCATTCAATGAACATTCTACTACTACCTTCTTCAAATATAGACTTTTTCAAAGAAAAAATTTAATAATATACAATACTAATTTTATTATTTATTTTATTTATTAATTTTGTTATTAGAATTATAGCAATAATATTAATAAAATAATTATAATAATACTATTAATTTATTATAATAATATTTATATTAATAATATAACATTATAGTAATAATAATATAGGAATAGATGTCATTTATCTTATTTTATTCTCACCAATGACCCATGATGTTGGCATTTTATTGTCACCATTCTATTGTTGAGAAAACTTGGGCATGATATTAACCTTGTTCATCCCATTCTTCTAGAAATGATGAACTCTTTACCTACACATATGTTCTTTCTGCTTATTCATTCCACAAATTCACTCTTCAAGACCCGAATCAAGTGCCTCTTCCCCCATGAGGCATTTAACAGAGCTTACGTGCAGAATTAGTCACCCCTCCTCAGTGTCCCTGTTATGTGCTGCTGAGGGCTTCTATTGTTATGCTTATCACACTGTTCCAGAAATATATTCCTTTTCTATTTCTTGAACCAACTTTCCAGCAGGGAGCTTGTCTTACTCATATCTATGCCTTCAATGCACCATACAGTTAGCACCACACAAAGGATGGCTTTATAAATTTAATGTGTTTTTCCAGAAACAGAGGAAATGTCTTTTGTCCTTCCCTGCCATCTCTTCTTCTCAGACCTCTAGAGCTGTGGGGATTCCCCAACTGAAAACTGAGTAGGGTGGCCAATAGCTAATTTCCCCAGAAGCAAAAATAACCCAAGGTTGTATCACCACATCAAGAATTTTCAGCTAACAGCAAGGCCAAAGGTCAAGTTTGGGTTGAGCTGGTAAAATTGATTGCCTCTCTCTTCATGTCATGAAGGGTAGTGCTTGGCTTGGTTGTGAAAGGTCAAAAACAATGACTTCATATATGTGCACACACACATATGTATATGATATCATTCCTGTCAGCTCAGCTTATTTATCTTTTCAATTACCATTTATTAAATGTCTTCTATATTTCATGTGTTGGGCTAGGTGCCAGAAATATAATTTTTACACATAGTGAAAAAGTCTGATATGGTTCCTGCCCTCAGGGAGCACACAGCTGACTGGGAGGAGGACAGACAATGAACAGTGATTCCATCCTCTGAAGTTATCCAGATCTGTCACATCATGATTCTTTATTCCTTACCAGTCAGTTACCACCACATTTTCTCTACCACCACAGTGTCTGTCCTGGGCTCTTTTCCCGAGCTTAGGGCCAGATATGACCAATTATATTTAGTAGCTGTGCTGCATCTCAGTGGGACAAAATCAGAAGGAAAACTATATTCATGGCTGCTAACCAATATTTATTGAATAATTTTTGCACACCAGGCCTTATCCTTCTCCTCATTTATTGTACTGTTTAATTATCACAATGACCACTAAGGTAGATGCTATTATCAACCCTGATTTAATAACAGTAATTACTAATGACATTTAGAGAGGTAAAGTAACTTGTCTAAGATGACCCAGCTAGTAAATTAAGGAGATAAAATTAGGACCCAGGTTGTTAGGTCCCAAAGCACATATGCTTTCAACCATTTAACTATACTGCTTCTCTCAATTCTAGTGGTAATGAAGGAATCCAGTAAGTTACATTCATTCAGTTTATCTTAATTTTCCAAAACAGAACACTTTTGAGAATGAAAGAAGACACTATTAATTGTCCCCAGGACAGCAGAGATAAGCTAGAACTTTTTGGGCAAACTGGAGCATGTGGCCATCCCTTTCGTGTATATTTTGTAGGCAATTTAGGGGCTGAACCTTTAGGAATATGTAGATTTAAATGTAAAGTACTAAATACTTTAGTTTCCTTAAATTCATAAATCTAAGGCATAACATATGAGAGTATAAAAGCTAGTATTTTCATCGTTCCAGATAAAGAGATCTAACGCTTAGAGAAACAAGTAAATTACAAAGTACACAAGAAATCCGTGTATGATCTTGGACCAACTCTCACTGCTACTGATGCTCATGCCATCGAATTAGCAGTGGGACCTGATGATGAGGTACAAGGCTTTGTGGTTCCTTCACATTCTCATCTTCCAGTAGATAGTTGAATTCATTCATTCATTCATTCATTCTTCAACATATTTGTTAAGAGCTTACATGCCATTTTGTATGTGTGTGTGTGTGGGCACACCAGCCACTGAAGATAAACAAAGTGAATAAGTCATGGTGACCACCCTCCACATTTTCGCAGTCAGGTGTAGGAGGCAGACACATAAATGATAATTGCAGCAGCATGCTTTTCCTTCAGGCATCAGCCCCCTTTAATCCTCTAAGTTATGAAAACACTTGCTTTTCCCCACCATACATTTTTGTCCCCAAAATGAAAAATGTTAGTATAACAAAGCATTTATTGCTTCACTTTCTTTTGTAATTTATAACTTATAAAACATTTTTACATAAATGAGCTCATTTAATCCTTATAATAACATTTGATAGCTTCAGTTGATAGATGAAGAAACTGAACTTTAAGTTTTCTAAGACCACAGGGTGCAAAAACTGGTGAGTCAGGTTTTGAAATGTCAAAGTTTTCATTTACAAATCAGAGCTATACCCAAACTGCATTCATAGAATGCACCAGAAGGAAATGAATAACATCCCAGAATCTAACAGACTTCTATAAAATTAAATTAGGCTCTTTGGGCTATTGCAATTTCTCTTTCATTTGTGTGGGGATTATTCTTAAAATATTAAAACAGTCACTATCAACCACTTATCTATTCATTTTAGAGACCAAATAACCCTTAGGTCAAAATAAATTGGCTAATATCAGTATTAGCCAGAAATATCCATTTGTTAAAAGGAGCGAAATCACTGCAATGACAGAGGCATGATTTCTTTGTCTGATATTCATACAGCAAAATCAGCCACAAATAGCATCACTCCTGCAGGATCTGCATGCCACTGCCCCCATAACCACTCATGATAGAAGGCAAGTCCAGTGTACAAAGTTGGAACACTGGGTTTGAATGCCCACTTTTCCACTTCCTTAACTCTGGGGTCTCAGTCTTCTCCCCTGCACATGAGGATAATAACAGGGAAGAGCACTTACCTCCTTGAATTATTGTGAAGGTTAAACAGGAAAATGTAAGCAAAGAATCGACAGAATAAGTAACAAAGAATCTGTACACGGATGATGGCCATTGTTAAAAGGCTGTGACACAGTTTAAACAAAATTAAGTGCACAGATTATTCTGGATTTACAATTGCTCAATTAAAAGACTTTTTAGAGTTTACTATTCTCATGACAAAAAGAGCTAAACATCCTTGTACTTGAAAACAGTATAGTGTTTTGAAAATAAGATGGAGTTAAGAGTTAGGCAGGCCTGGATTTGAACCAGTCTCTGACATGCATTCACAGTGTGAGCTTTAGTAAGTTGCTCAAACTCTCCGAGCCTCTTCATTCTCGTCTGTGACATGGGGATAAAAATGTCTTCCCTGTAATGAAGACTATAATAAGGATGTGAAAAACCTAACAGGAAACTCGGTGACGACCAGCACTGGTGTTGTCATACGTACTGTCGGCTCTCAGCATGTTGCCCAGTGTCTCCATACAGCAAATGCTCACTAGTTGACTCAGTGAGAGAACTTCGCTTACACAGGGTGAAATGCTCAGTGCATCATCACTATTTTTAATAACGCTTTCTGGTATTAGAGATTTGGGGCTGGGGAACAGGATGGCATATCGCAGTGCCTGCAATGTAATGGAACAACTGGGATTGGCCAAGAGTCACTATGACATACTGATCAAGGCAGATATCTTATCATCCTAAATTTCAATGCCATCAGGAGGTGAAGGACATCCCATTAGGGCAGTAAAACTCTGCTCTGTTTGACTCTCCTTATCAGCTGGGGGAATGATACGTTCACATATTGATCCACTATTTCATAAATGTTCTTTTATAACCCAAAGGCTAAGTCCAGAGCACCCATGATTGAAATCCTGTTCATCTTGCTACTTACACAGATAGCTAGACCAAAACAAACAAACAAACAAACAAACAAAACTCTATAGTTTTTGTAAAACCTGTCACTGTAGTCATAATTTCCAAAAGTGAACCCAGTCATATTTACCAAGAAAATCCAAATTGTTGTGAGTAGAATTGGGAGAAGTCCTTATACGTTCACAAAAGCAAGCCTGAATCTTTGGACCAACTACTGGAGATAGATAAATATGTCCTTAAATGAGTACTATGTGCCAACCGCTATATTAAATTCTTTACCTACACTAAGCTTCATATTATCTCATTAAATTATCCAGACAACTCTAGGAGGTGTGCAATATGATCCTACTTTTACAGATGGGTACCAATCAAGACCAGAATGAGTTGTGTATAAGTGACTAACTTCTCTACATGTGCTAAATTAAAAATAACATTGACAATGATTTTACTTTAGTGCCCACACAATTTTCTAAGATATTCTTTTTAGAACTCTTGTCTTTCTGTAAATAGAGCTGTACTTGGGGTGGGAATGAGGCAAAGACTTTCATAATACCACATTGGAACCTTAGCCAGAACACTAAAGATCTCCAGATTATTTTATAATCATAGTAAAAAATAATTCAAAGACATTTAGGATCTAGCTGAGCTTCCACAACTGTGTACTTCTGAGAGTGTTTGCTGCCATGGCATCTTAGCAATGAAGGAGGAAATGAGAGCATGAGAGATTAATTTAGAAATTATTAGTACTGAGATTAAAGACTTCATTCCTTCTTTTGAGGCCATGGCTGACTAACCAGAACTAAACGTCATTTCCACAGTATGTCTTTAGTTCTCAGACTTTATCAGTAAGACTGAAGTTCAGTGTACAATTTTGTTATCAACAAGGACCAAGTACATTGGGATGTAATTATGCCAAGATGCAAACACTCGTTAAATGTTTTGGCTTGCAAATTTTCTTGCTTACACTGGTAAACACTGAGTCATTTCCATGAATCCTCTATCTGATTGACAAATGGCCTGAACCACTTGTCCCAGGGATGAACATCTCTGCTTCAGGGATAATGGACAGAAAAGTCAAAGACACATTTAAAAGTGAGGTCCAGGCCTTCTCTCCTAAGCAGCATTGATTGTGATTCTGATTTCTCAGATTAATAATATCAACATCATGCTTCGCAGTTCACAAAGCACCTTTATAGCTAAGTCTCCTTATGTTTTCCTTTAGGGAGACAAAAACACAAAGAAACTGAGGGCCAAAGATGGAAACTGACTTGCTCAAACGATATAAGTAGGAAGTGAAAGAGTTTAGATCTGTGGTTCTCATGCTTGACTGTGCATTAGAGTTACTTGGAGAGCTTGTTTGCTGGGCTCCAACTGTAGAGTGTGTGAGTCAGAAGGTCAGGGCGGGGCCCGAGAACCTGCATTTCTCTCAAATTCCCAGGTGATGCCGATGCTGCTATGGGCCTTCTCATTCCTAAGCCACATCTCTTCTCTCCATGCTACACTTCCCGTGAGTGGCAGCAGCTCCCACTGGCTCTCTCCTCCAGCCATTTCAAATTCATCTTTCCTTAAAATGTAAAAACACAGAATTCAGTCTTATCTGAATTCAGATCTTTACAATCAAATCTCTTCCACCTTATTGAAACATTTTAACAAAAATGGAAAACATCTTTTTTTTTTCTGGTAGGGGAAAGAACAATTACTAATCACCGTATTAAAGACTATTTAAAGAAAAACTGATTTGACGAGAAAACTTAAACTGTCAAATGTATTGTAGCATTCATGTAAAAGGCCTCATTTTTTGAAAAGAGACAGAATGAATAAAGTGAATATATAATCTGGTTGATATTTTCATGCCCCAAATCCTGTGTAACTCTTCACAAAATGAGGAATCTGAGATATATATTTGAAGGATTCCATAGTATCTAGGAAAACCCTATTATTTTCATTTAAAAAGCGATTAGCCAATTCCAAATCTCCAATATTAAACCTCGACTCACTTTAAACCCGGGTCTCACAGCTTTAGTCCTCTTGGCAGTTGGGCCAGGTATTTATTTCTTTGTTGGGGCAGATAAGGGATGCAGTCCTGTACACTGCAGGACGTTTGGCAGCATCACCAACCTCTCCCCACCAGATTCCAGCAGAACTTCCTTAGTCACGAAAACCAAAAACATCTCCAGACATGGCCAAATGTTGGGAACCATGGCTTCACGAGAAGGAAGCTCAATTTGAGCTCCTATTTTGTACCCCTGACTGAAAAGAGCATTTTGCATTCAAGATAGTTTAGGTTGTTTAATGTGGATTGAGAAATGCTGAAAAGACCTTAAACCCAAAATATCGTCTCTTCTCAGTTGCTATTTCAGAAATCCCACTAAATATTTGTTTTCCTTAGGCTAAACCCTGCCCAATAGTTACCACAACGTTGTTTAACGATATGAAGCCCCTGGAAGTAGTAACACACTATCACTCATGCGTCAGTGGGACTTTAGTTTAGGGACATTGTTTTGTGACATTGTGTGTGATTAATTTTGTAAATGTTCACTATGTTACTAAAAAGAACACTATTTCCTCATTTCAAAGTACAAGGTTTCAATATGTAAGATATATATTCAAGAGTTTTAATTTTGTTTTTCAGAATGTTTTGCAACTTTACTAATTATTTTCTGTGCTTCACCAACTTATTAGTTTCTCAGAGAGGTATTGTGAATTCATCCTTATCTAATTGCTGCTTTATATAGAGTGAATCTATATGGTGTGGTTCCCACAGGTCAGTATTGCTATAGTTGTCTAATAAATTATTTCTTTTGGCATTATTTCTAATAATGCTTTTTCCCTTCAATAATGCTATACTTACTTTCTTTTGGTTAGTATTTTCTCAGTACATATTTTTCCTTCTAATGACTTTCAATCTTTTACTGTTATTATACTTTAGTAGTGTCTCTTAGAAACAGCTTTAGCAGGATTTAATAATTTTGTTCATATATAACTATATATTTGTTTTTGTCGTTTATTTTTTGTTTTCTTTTTCCCATTACTTCTTTTTTCTTAGGCTTCTTCCCACCCAACCCCCCCTCTTCCTACTTTCTTTGGATTAATGGACTTTTCTTTATTCCCTCTTTCCCAACCATTAATCTTAAAAAGTCATATATATTATTTTTATACTTTAAGTAGGTACCCATAACTTTTAACTCTGTATTCAAAATTCTAAAGTTTGACAAGATTTTTACAGTCTTCTGTAACAAAACAAAAAACTTAGATCACTCATACCATATTTTGTTATTGCTCACTAATTTGCTGTTAATTTTTCTATTAAGTTTTTAATTTAAATAAGACAGATTACATTTTAGGCAGTCCTATTTAGTTTTTCTTTTTCCCCCAAATCTAACTGTGCTTTAGTTTTCAGTCTTTTTTTTTTTAAATTCAGGTTTTTATTTTCTATTTTAGAATCTCCTTCAGATATAATAATATCTGAAATTATAGAGGTGTTAATCCTCCTCTTTATTGTGTCTGCTGAATTTCCCTTATAGCGAGTCATTCCCTCATGTTGTTTGTAATTTTTAACTGTGAGTTTACCTTGATCTATATTTTTTTGCTTTGGTGTCTTACATGCCAGGGTACAAGTGTCTCTACATAGCACACAATATGTCCATTTGCCTCTGGTTTCTAAGATAAAGCCTTGTGTGTGTGTGTGTGTGTGTGTGTTTTGAGTATACCAGTGCAGTGTGGGAATATACATTCAAACCCATACCTGCAGACAGTTCAGGCTTAAGTTATGATATTTCATGTGGAAGGTAGGTGCTTTCTCGTCCTGCCTAGAGCCCCAGGTAGATGAACATCCTTGCTGCTCTCATGACCTTGTACATGAAGGTTTTCTCCCCACACTCTTATATAGCGAGGCAGCTCCACCAGGTTAGAACCTTATGCAAATGCCTCGGCTCCAGCTGCACATTTGGGGCAGGTCCAAAGCCACATCTTTTCTGTCTTCTTGCCCTCCATGAACACAAAAACCCTACCTTTTAGCTATTGGGATATGTCTCTCAATCCAGCCTCCCACTGGACTGTTATCTGCTCATTTGTTCAGTCTCTCCTCTAACTGTTCATTTTGGTTTTGGGGTGTTTCTCTTTCTTTATTTTGAACTCATGTATGTTTAACTAAACCATCTTATATTTTATCCAGTGTAGTGTGTGTGTACGTGTGTGTATGTGTGTGCGCATGTACACGTGTGGTTAGTCTAGGAAGGGGCTCTGCACTGGACCTAGCTACCGTATTACCAGAATTGAAAGTACTCATACATAACCTCATATAGACAGATATGTTTGAGTATAGTTTTTGCCACTTATTAGCTATGATTTACTTAACTTCCTTCTGTCTCAATTTCCTCATCCAAAAAAAAAAAATGGAGTTAATCATACCTACTGCATTTGACAGTCATAAAAATTAAATGAAATGATGCATATAAGCTGGGCACAGCACCTGGCATAGAGTAGCCAAATAATAAATTCGATCTATTGATTAAATGAGGTTGAGTACTTCATTATGTTGTTGAATATATATAGCTCTATAGAATTTAAAAATTATTTCAGTTAGGTTTTGTTTATTTATTTTTAATAAACACAAACCTTTGTTTGTATATAGTATGCTTATTTTATTCTCCGGAGTCTTAAAATAAATAAAAACCCATTTGGCCCACAGTATCTTCTTTCTGATGATATTTTAGTGTCCAGAAGTCCAAAAATTGAAAAGGTAGTGACTTTGAGCCCAAATCATTTGTATACCTGCCATTTGTCTGCCAGTTTAGCCACTTCTCTGACTCAATTTGCTGCACCCAAAACTAAGAGCTGTTTCTCTGTGTCCCAACTTTTATGAAATTTTCAAGCAAAAGATTCAATCTGTCATGGGCAATGTTTATCTAATAACCAATAAAAATCTGTGAAACAATTAGAAGCCAAGGGATGGCATAATCCAGTTTGTATTCTGAATAGATGGCTATTTTTGAAAGATAAATTAGAGGAAGATATAGTAGACAGGATTCTAAATGGTCCCCAAGATTCCAACTCCCTGGTGTTCACACCTTGTATAATCCTCTACCCTTCAGTGTGAGAGGAACCTATGAGTATGATGGGCTAGTCATTTCATTGATTAGTTTATATTATATGGCAAGTGATGGTAAGTCACTCCTATGATTAAGAAATATTATATATAGGATTAGATCTTAACAAACTAGGCTGAGGAAGGAGGGAAGTCAGTGAGATGTTCTCCTACTGACCTGGAAAAAAAGCAACTTACATGTTTATGGAATGGGTCTTGTGATAGAAACAGTAGGTGGCTGACAATGGCCCAAGTCGATGGCCAGCAAGAAAGCAGAAACTTAGTTCTACAACTGCAAGGAATTAAATTCTGCCAACTGCCCCATGAGTTTGGTAAAGACCTAGCTTCCAAAAGGAACATAATCCAACCAATATCTTGACTTCAGCATGGGAAGATCCTGAATAGAGAATCCAGCCAGCTATGCTGTATCTGGACTTCTGCCCTATAGAAACTGTGAGATAATAAATGGGTGTTGTTTTAATCTGATATATTTCTGGTAATTTGTTACATAGCAATAAAGTTATGCAACAATATTAGGTAACACTGGAGACAGAGAGATCAGTTGGATTATTGGAATAGTCTAGGTCAAAATGAGAAGGATCTGTAATAATATTGAGTCTATTGGAATGAAAATAAGAGCATCGAATAAAGATTCATTAATAAAGAAAACATGATAAAACTCAGTCACCCACTAAATATCAGAATGGAAAGTCCCAGATCTTGATGGCTCCAACCAAATTGAGGAAAGCAAAAATGAGAAAAGTTTCATTAGGAACATAATGAGTTCAGTTTGGGACAATTTGGGATTATTAACAAAAATGACCGTAATTATTTCCCTCCATGTATCCACACTTCTTTGCAGTGAGAGTTTTTAGCTTTTACCACCAAAAAGTGAAATCTATCCACCCCTCTCCTTTTGCCCCTTGAATCTGGGCTGGGTTTGAGACTTGCACTGGCCAGTATAATGCAGAGAAAGTGATGATGTGCCAGTTCAAAGTATAAGCCTCGAGGGGACCCAAACATTTCTACCTTATCTCTCGGTATCATGTAGCCTCAATGTAAGCAAGCCTAGTCTGGTCTACTGCCTCAGATGGAAGACCATGCGTAGCAGAGAAAAACCATCTTGACTGAAGCCATCCTGGACCAGCCAGCCCCTACCTTACCAGGAAGTTGACCACAGACACAGAACTACTCAGCTGAGCCCAGCCCCAAATGTCAACCCACAGAATCATGAGCTAAACTAATAGTTATCGTTTTGAACCACTAAATTTTAGAGTAGTTCATTACAGAGCAAAAGTTAAATTTTATGGAAATATTAAGTTTTGAGATACCTGTGAAGTATCCATTTAGGCATGAAGGAAGTTTGGGTTCTAGATCTGGATCTTAGTAAAGCAGATGAAGTTTGAGGTAGAGACTAGGAGTGATCAACATAAAGATGATCCTTGATGTCAAATATAAGATATAAGAATATTTTCTTATTCTGAACAAGACACTAATTTTCTGATGATAATGACTACTATAAAGATATTATTCTTCATTCAACTCTATTATCATTATTTCTGAAGAGAAACTATCATGAGATGAACAATTAGGAAAAATGTCTCTAACAAAAGTAATTAATTTTCTCTTAAGCTCGTTTTAAGTGTTATGCAGCTTAAATCATTTATCTTAGAATGAAATGTTTGGAAAACAAAGTCAAATGTTTCTCTTTCACTAGAACTGTTTTATTTTTACTTTTCATAGTAGACCACCCTACCTGATATATGTGTCATATATCCATGTATTATGGATATATAGCTGGAAAGTGAAAGATAACCAACAGCTGTGTGATTCGATGTAAGTTACAAATCTCTTCCTCATGTGATCTTTGCAATAACCCTGTGAAGTTAAGATTATTACTGTCCCCATTATACAGGTGAAGAAATAGAAATTTCTAAGTTTAGAAAATTGCTCAAGGTCACTCAACAAATAAATTAAATGGCCAAGGTTCAAACCTGGTTTTCTAAGTCAAAGTCTGTCCTACTTCCCACCATACAACCACATCCTAAAGTAGTTTTCACATATATAATCGAATTCAGTTCTCACCACTATTTATAAGGTATCACTAATCATTCAAAAACCTTCTATGTCTTATAAAGCTTCCTTCTTGTCCTCCCAACACACTTTTATACAGATTATTTGCCCTGCCTAAAATCCCATGGATGCCACTCCACATGGCCCAAGAAATAGGGCAGGACCAGACTGGGTTATGCTCCCGAGTGAGTCACGCTAACCTATCTTGTCATTAGAAATGGCTCTGAGTCTTTATCAGCCCACAAACTCTAATTAATGATCATTTAACTGTACTGTCAACTCCGTTTAAATTTGAGTGATACCAGTTGTTTCTTCCCTGGGCCAACCAATAGGAACAGGGGAAGGCAGTCATGCATGCCATTGTCCAAGGGGCTCTGGCCTATAGCAGCCCAGTTTAATGGGCATTCAGAGCTCATTAGTGAGGAAACACATCAGGAGTGACCGCTCTGGTGCCACACGTTGCAACTAATAGCACTGCCGAACAGAATCGTTTCTGTTTCTGCTCACTTGTTGTGAAATCCTTTCAATGTCAACAAGTGGTCGTGTCGGCAGGAGCCCGCCATCCTGCCCAGCAGTTTTATCCGTTGCTCTCCTGAGCCAGACTTGTGTCCTCCTCCATTGTCCAGTCCCACAAAGGAGCCTGAGCAATCACAAAGCTTTCACAGCCATTCATCATCAGCTCACCGATTCTGTGGGCAAGACTGCCCGCCAAAGTTTGGGCCAGTCCTGTGGGCATGGCATGTATGGATCCACGAGCTGGACACCAGGCCTATGTGCTCCTCCCTGAGAATCTGAACTGCACAGACATATACAATTTGATTATTTCCTAATCCAAGAGAAAACCAAAATTACAGGTAATGTATAAAATTGGACTAAGGATGTACTAAGAGCATAGTAAAAAAAACACAGGTGTGGCTAGATTGTGTAAATTATTCCATCGTTTGGAAAAGAGGGAACTCTCTGATCAAAAGGAGGTTGCACCAGTTAGATAGGTTTATCCTCTCAAAGGATGTATATTCTTTTATTCCTGAATAACTTGGTGCATTTGCCCATAGAAATTAAAGCTGTCAATAAAATGACATTTAAGCTTGCTAAGCTACATTAGATTTTTAGAAAGAAGGTAATATTCCCATTTGTGCAATGTTTCGATAATTAGGTGGTTGAAAATTGGTCATATTTGCTTGAAATACAGAAGCACTAACATGATTCTCCAAATATAGCATCTCATACCACAGGACAAACGCATTGTGTTTTAAGTAAAAGAATAAAATCTCTCCTTGGAGACAATGCTTCTTTATTTCTTCAGAGTTCTCCTCCAAATTGTTTGTTGTAATTCGTTTTGTATTTGATTAAATAGGCAATGGTTAAAATGATAAAGATCTTGAACCCTTCAGCTTATCCTTCAAGCCCCAAACCTGGCCCCTGTATGCCTTTTGCGTCCAACTTTTGTCTGCTCTTATATATAATTCTTTTTAATTCAGACCCTACTAGATTTTTAAATTATTGGCTTCTTTGTCTACATCCCTTGCTAGACTGAGAGCTGTTAGAAAGCTATTTCTACTTCTTGTTCATTTCGGTTGACTCAGCATATGTAAATGAGTAGATGAGCAATAATTATTTGTTGAATTAAGTAATCAATGTCACAAAGGTGTCAGAAAGTGAAACTATGTCTTGTATTTTCTTCAAGGCACCACAAAAAGTGGTTAACCTGTTAAACATTTTGGAGCATTACATCTAGTCCACATCATTTGAAAATTTAGGGCTTTAAGATATAATAGGTAAAAATTATTTCTTAATCAACATATTTGCAGTAGGATGAGAAAAAATTTAAATATCCATGTTCAAATATCTAACATGTCACCGAATTATTTTTGTATTTTCTTCTTAAGATGTGGTTTCTGTTGTATCTGTTGTCATTGTCACCATAGTTTCCAATAATCGAACATCTAGTATGTGTCAGACACAAACTAATGACAACAGTCTTTGCATGTTCCAATCCACCCAGCTGTCTTTATTAATTCTATGAATATGCAAGGTAACATTATGGCTGTACAATCCTTATATGAATTATTATAGCTGTCACCCTATGCAAAGGCTGGGTATTTATAAAATATTCTGAAATACCATTGTGGTTGGGCTTTTTCAGATACTGAAGAGATGTAAAGAGACAAAAGGATTCTGTTTCTAATGGACACTCTTTTTTTTTTTTTAAATATTCCTTTCACGCAGCTCTTTCAAAAGATAACTGTCTCACACATGGGTTTTACCTCTGTGGCCAAAGATGCACAATGCCAAGGTTAAACACTTAGCCCTTGCTTCTTTTTTGAGGGAAGAGATGACATGCATTAATTTTCAAAAGAAGTGTCCAGATGGTAGCTAAAAATGTAAAATTTGAAGAATTTGCCATTATTAAAATAAGATAAACAAAAAATAATGAATGTCTGATAGTTTGCTTTTTAAAAAAGTCTCTTTAGTTCTTTAGCAGGTTAGCTCTGACCTTCATAAATGCAGTTTGGTTATAAATGCTTGACATGAATTTTCTCGCAGGATCCTTAGAAGGATCCTGTGAGATACATCTCACTATTATTTCCATTTTCTACATGAAAAAACTGAGGCATAGAGGAGCTAACCAATCTGCCCAAGGTTAAGTAGCTGGAGAGCCCTAGAACCAGGGTTGAGCTTCCTTCTAGGGCCTGTGTCCTTGATAAGACTATATGCCTCCTGTGGTTTCCAGTATGAGGACATGGCTGAAGTTTAAATTTACTTTCGTTGTTTGACTGTTGCAGATGAAAATTTCTTTAAATAAGTCTCCTGCAATGGTGGAGCTACTCTGGCAATATTGACCCAGTATTCCTAGTAGGATGTCCCTAAGAGGATTGTTCTACATGCAACTTGCTATCTCCTGTTCTTCAAGCTCTGCAAGTATGATTCACGCCACCTGACCACTTCTAACATTTTATAACAGGACACATTGGTGTCTGTTTTGTTTTTGCCTTGTAATCCTCACATGGAGGAAGTAATACAGAACTCTTAGTAAGAGTAGCTTTCATGTCCCCGTTTACATGAGAGCCTTGCAGCACATTTCTTTGGGGGACTTTAAAAAGGGTAATTGAATTGTTTAAATCAAATTTGGGGTCCCCTGTCACAAATCATTACCTTGTCTTTCCTCTATCTCCTTGTTCTTCAGATTAATGGCACATACCATACACTGACCTCCATTAGCTTAATTTGGTTGAGACATTTTCCAGCCCATATCATCAAAATGAGAGAGAGAAAATTATGTTGGCCAGGGGACCATCTGTGGAGTTCAAAATATTAAAGAAGCAGGCATTTTCCTGCACTTTCTCAGTTTTCATTTTTGAAACTACCCCATAAACAACTCTAGATACTTATAAATGTCACCTCAACGCAATTCTCAGATTTCTGACTTGGATTTGGTAAATGAGGCTGGTATTTCTATCATCTAATTCAAAATATTCTTAACCTCAAATCCTAACACATGAGCTGCATAAAAAATGATTAAGGCTTTGACTTCTTAATCAAAGATTTTTCTTAACTGTGTGCCATGTATGGCTCTCAAGCACTATACACCTAGCATTTCATGAGATGTGCTGTGAAATTCAGTCATCTCCAAGCACACTTGCTGAATACACTCAATTTTTAGTGCATTGGTACATTAACCAGGGCTGGTTCCTTCCTTCTGCAACTAAGTTTTTCTAACTTAGTTTTTCTTAACTAGGTTTTTAACCTAGGTTCTTAATTTAAACTTAATGAGGTTTTTCTAGTTTTTCCTGTCTCTCTGTCTCTCTCTCTCTCCATATATATATCTGTGTGTGTGTGTGTGTGTGTGTGTGTGTGTGTGTGTGTGTGAGAGAGAGATTAAGAAATGTGATCTATAAATTTAATGGTCACAATACAATTCAATTACACATGCATTATTTTGAATATGTTTCAGGAATTATCCCAAGCCTGCAGGACACTGTCTGAAATGAAAAGTACACTTCTTACTAGAGCACAGGTAGAGTGATCACTTACCTATAAAAATCCTAAGGTATTAAAAAATCCTTCCATAACTCCATACAAACATAGGGTGGAAGTCTGGTGAAGTACATTGGAAAGGGGACAAGAGACTAGATGATGACCCTGATTCTTCCTTAAGCAGCTGTGTGATGTGGTCATGTCACTCAATCTTGCCAGGTCCTAGCTTCCTCTGTGTCAGGGCCTTTATCCACTCCCTACTAAAGACCCTTTAAATATCTTTTCCTCTGGTTCCTTATGTGTTGAAAGACTTAATTTTTTTTAAAAAAAGAGCATTTATTAATGATTAACTTGTTGTTCATTAATGATTTATTTTCTATTACAAGCATTCATAGCATTGACAACCAGACTTTTTCATAAACATAAAACCACAAGGTTACCATAGTAATTTAATGACCGTATCTGAAATAAATAAAATAAATTTTTTAAAGCACAGTCCAGAGTGGCTTGAACTTTCTCAATTCATGGCACCCTTAAGGCCTCAAATTTTTTTCATGGTGTTCCTAAGTCAAAAATATATCCAGCAGTTCTGTTTATTAAGTGCCTAGGTCCAAACAATTTGGTAGGGATTAATGTCTTGGTAGTATAGTAGCCAGTCAAAAAAATAATACACTTAAATTTAAAAAAATATTTTTCTAATTTTATTATGAAATCACAATTATTTACTAATAGGACATATATGCCTATTGGGGACTACACGGCTTTAAAATTTTGAAATTAGATTTGCAAACAGATTATTAACTGACAATAATAAATTATTTCCTGATGAGGATTGACTTGCTTTTATTACAGCAATTATGGAAAACTCAGTATCACAAAGATAGAACATTATCAAAATAAATATAGCACAATCTAATGTTGAAACTATGAACTACCTTGAGCTAGAAATTTCCCTGGCATCTGACAGATGTTGAGTTTTGCTGTTTTTCAGAAATTTAAAATTATACTACTGTGTCCTTTTGAGTTCATTGACATTCCCCCCAAAAAAACCCACCCCAGTATTCCTTAGTAGAGTTTGGGAACCACAGAACTAGGCAATGGCCTAATGTTGAATTATCACTAGGCTTTCTGAAAATTACAGAGAGCTAAGAGGTGCCATTATGACTTTCAGAGACCCCAGGTCAGGAACCACTAGACCAAAGGATCTCTAGAGTCTTCCCTTTTAACTCTAATATTATACCCTTCATCCACTCAGTATTTAGTGCCTACTATGGGTCAGAAATTGATCCAAGGTCTTAGGCTATATCATCAAACAAAACAGACAAAAATCTCTGCCATCATGGCAATCGTGTTCTAGCAGAAGACAAAAATATAAAGTAAAAGTAATGAATAAGTGAATTATGTAATGTGTTGCAAGGTAATAAGTAGAGAAAATCAGAAGTCCCCAGGGCAACTACAATTTTAAACAGGGTCATTGGGAATAGATCTAATTGAAAAGTGACATCTAAGTGGAGACTTGAAGAAAGTGAAACGTCAGTCCTACACAAATCTGGGAGAAGTCTGTCTCAGATGAGACAGTCAAGTACATGCTCTAAGGCAGCAGAATATCTGAGGGTGCTCAGGGACCAGCAAGGACACAAGTGTGACTGGATCAGGGCCATCAAGAGATGGATTGGTAAAAACAGAGGTCACAGATGAAGCAGAGTTGGAGGCAGAACAGGTGAGGCTGGTAGACCACTAGAAGTGTGCTTTGTTTTCATATGGAGATGGAGAGCCGGTGGAGGTTCTGAGTGGTACTGTGATATGATGTGACTTACATTTTAACAGGATCACTACAACTACAGCATTGGAACAGAGTAAAGGGATAGGGGAACAATTAGAGAGCTATTACAGTAATTATGGCAGTAATTATGACAGGATATGATAATATGTAACATATGAAATAGTATATATAATATGTTGCTATATATTATAATAAATATATATTATATGTTTAGTAATATAGTTGATGGCAACTTAAGATAGTTTCGGAAGAGTTAAAAATGAGTGAGATTCTGGATGTATTCTGATGGTAGAAACAAAAGGACATTCTGATGGATTCTGGAATGCGAAAGAGTAAAGTCAAAAGATGCCAATATGTGGGACCTAAGGCAAAAAGGAAATGTTACAACTTTCAAGATTTTAAAACATTGATATTACTCAGCTCCTAAAATAATAAAATTAACTTTGATGTTTGATTTTGAGTGTTTCTATTCTGTTTATCTTTTACATTCAATACTGCTTAACCTAGATATTAAACAATTTTACCAAGAAATTACTTCAGAACACATTAGCAACAGTTCAATCCAACCAGGTGCATAACATAAAACACAGATATATAATGAAAAATATCTTTTCTCTAACAAGGAGTCATCTTGAATTTTATATAGCAGGCAAGGTCTAGGCCTTCTGGGTAACTTAGAGATAAATTATACTTTGCTCTTGTCCTCAAGAGATGTACAATCTAGAAGGGTAAAAAATATGTATACGTAGGAAATATTTAAAGATAAAGGGACCAGAAAAAAAAGGTGCAAATAAAGAAAAGATGACTTCTAGCTTTTGATGTGGAAGGAAGGTGTCAGGGAAAAGGACTCATGAATTAAATGGGCCTCCAGGAATGGATGGAGCGGAATCCTGTTGAGATAAAAAGGAAGAGTAGCCCCTAGGGTCTACAAATTAAAACAGAACCAGGAATGGATGGTTGCTCTTAAGGCGAGATTTCTTTTGATACCAAGATAGAGAAGGCATGAGAAGAATTTGAAATTGACTCAATATAAAATGAAGAACTACTCGAGGTGGTTCAACAGAGAACTAACTTGAGGGAATCCAATGTGTAATGCAGAAGGGAGGGATGAGAAACCAATAACATGCGACATAAGTAAGAAGAGAATAAAGACCTCATCTAGGCTAGAGGCAGGGAACATAGAGACAGGTCACAGATTTAAGAGATTGTAGGCTGGGCTTTCTCCCAACAGTTCCTTGACTAAGAGGAGGACTTCGAGGAGATCTCGTTCATGTCCACCAAAATACCCGTGCTGGAGGGCTTTCCTCCTACACCATCATGCCCTCTCTAATATGCAGAATAGAGCCAATTCTCTACCTGAAGAGATGGGTGAAAGGGGAGAGGTTTAGAAAGTCAAAGAGAGAAGGCTTCCTACACATGGCAAGTTGGATGAGGGCTGAGAAAAGAAAGTCTCAGGCTACCCTAAATCCTAAGTCATATAAGACCTAAATGTCCTAAGTTATTTCTGCTGGTTACTATTCAGAGATGAGTACCAGATGTCATCAGAAGGACCATGAATACAGCTGCCCAGAATGGCCATATACATTGGTCATTACAAACTTCTACAGTGAGCACTGGCTCAACTCCCCATGGTTTACAGACCTGGCTAAGGATAAAATGCACAAGAATGGAAGCTGTATAAGCCACAGATGTTGTCACTCCTAGCCTCCTTGTCTTGGAGCCCATCAACCTCCTTCCTTATTCACATTCCCTCTGGTCCTCTCATTTTTCCCTCCAATGAATAATATCCTTATCTAGTGGCTATAGATAGGGGAGCTGGAACTAACAGTAGATTTCTTCAAATACATTGAGTTATTTTGGAGTCTTGGTTTTTGAATTCAAAGGCCCAAGATTGTTTCATTCTGTGACATTTCTTTAGTCCCCCATGAGTGGTGGTCTTTGTAAGACAGAATGTATATGTAAAAGCACAGGATGTGTGTGTGTGTGTGTGTGTGTGTGTGTGTGTGTGTGTGTATGTGGGGGGACACATTGTCTTGTTTATCAAAATATCCTGCTATAAGAGCGTAGAGTTTGAATCTGTAGGTCTTAGTGACCAGTTAGATAGGAGAATGATACAGAGATGGAAGCAGGTTTAACAATAACTAACTGAGATATGGTCAAACTTTGTTGGATACTCATGAGACATCTTTGGGGAAATAGGAAGCCAGGTGTTAGGAATGAATGATTATAGAAATCTCTGCTCAAGATTGAGATTTAAGGTTGCCGTTATAGAAGAGATCTCCTACTAAGAATCACGGGACAAGATAAATTGCTAAGAAAGAAAAGAGAAGAGATGCAAAAAAAAAAAAACAAAAACAAAAAACAAAACACCAGAACTCTAAGGAAGGTCCATAATTTCCCATGCAAGTAAAGTGATGCTCACGGTGATGCGACAGAGGCTTCCAGCTTACGTGGAGCAAAAATGACAGATGTTCAAGCTGGATTTGGAAAAAAGGAGGAACTTGAGATCTAATTGTGAACATTCTTTGGCTACTGCAGTGCTCCAAAGGGTTTCAAAAGAAGGTTTGTCTATGTTTTATAGACTACATTAAAGCCTTTGACTGGATGCATCATAAAAAGCTATTGGTTGCTCTGGAAAAAAAAAATGAGTGTGTTTCAGCACTTGAATGTCCTTATACAAAACCCACATTGTGGACCGGAAGCTACTGTCAGGACAGGATACAGTGAAACAGAATGGTTTCCTACAGGCAAAAGTGTCAGACAAGGGTACATTTTACCTCCCTATTTGTTTAATCTGTTTGCAGAACATATCACATGAAAAACTGGGTTAGACTCAGAGGGAGGAGGAGTGAAAATTGGTGGAAAAAATAACAATAATTTAAGATATTCAGATGATACCATCTTGCTGGCAGGAAGTAGCAATGATTTGAAATGACTTCTAATGAAAGCAAAAGAAAAAAGTGCCAAAGCGGGGACTGCATTTGAACACCAATTTCAAATGCAAGTCATGACTACAGAAGAAATACACAACTTTAACATAGATAATGATAATATTGAAATTGTTAAAGATTTTTGCTAGCCTTGGTTTAGTCATTAATTCAGATGGAGACTGCAGACAAAAAATCAAGAGAAGGCTGAGACTAAGAAGGGCAGCAATGAAAAAATTAGGAAAGATCACCAAGAGCAAAGATGTGTCATTAGAGACAAGTCCAACATCATTCGCATTCTTGTATTATCAATTACTACATACAATAGTGAAAGCTGTACAGTAAAGAGGACTAATAGGAAAAAAATAGATTCATCTGAAATATAGTGTTGGAGGAGAGTTCTATGGATACCCTTGGCCATCAGAAAGATGAACAAGTGGGTTCTAGAGCATCATTGGAGGCAAAAATAACAAAACTGAAATTGTCTTACTTTGGGCTTATCATGAAAAGATAGAGCTTGTTTTTGTAAAAGACAATAATGCTGGGAAAATGAAGGCAGAAGAAAAGAAGACCGACTGTGAGATGGATTGACTCCATAAAAGAAGCCCTAGGCATGAGTCTATAGGAGCTGAGTGGGGCTGTTGAGGACAGGATATCATGGACAGCCATCATTTGTAGGGTTGCCAGGATTCGGAGCTGACTCAACAACATGTAACACACACACAGGGAAGGTCAGAAAAAGAGAAGAGATGCCAAAGACAGAACTCTGGGAACAGAAAGTAATGAGAGGAGTTCGAGAAGAAATGAACAGGAAGAGACCAAGAATGGTGACACATCACAAAGGTGTCAGGCTGAGTGGTTGTGGACAAAGGGGCAAAGAGTTGTTTATGCTAGAGCAAGGTAAAGAGGCCTGAGGATAAAAATGATTTAGCCCCTCACACGCCCTGGTAATAGTCTTGGCTGCATAGTAATCAAATATTTCAATATGTAATTATTGCATGATACAACCTTTTTAAAAACTTGTGGCAGCAAAGGCTTAAGAATTATTGGGTTGGTACTTCATGATAATCAATATGGGTAGATGGGAATGGGGTAGATTGGGTCATGGGGGCGGGGGAGGCAGGAGAATACATTGTACTGAAGTCATTCGATAAATAAATAAGTAACATTCTGAGAAAGAATGGCTCAGATGAGATGTGAATCACTGTAAAAGATATATTCTTTTGTTGTTACAGTAAAAGAAGCAACAGCTCAGTATAATTAAGAATTCTGTTAACTTAGATCTAGTTGTGAATATTTTCATGTTGCAACATCACAAAGGCTGAAAATCCAAGGTACTTTTAGCTAGGATAGTATAACAAAATCCCATATTCAAATCCTGATTTTCTTCTAGCAAATTAACAAAAGAGTGTAAACAAGGACTTTGATATCCCTTCTATTATTAGCTTCCTACATCTTTAGAGCACATATTCTCCTTAAAAGCTACGGATAGCAGCAATTTGTGTGCTTCCTGCTCTGTTCTCCAATGACTGAGACTTGTGGCAGGTAACAGAAATCTCTTCAGCCCGGAAGCTATTGTAGGAAACTAACATCCTTTGCGTTGCTCAGCAAAAAATGCTAAGAATCAGAGAAAGCTATTCTGTAATAAGCAAAAACAAATAAGAAATTGCTTTTCTTTGTACACTGACTCTTCTCTCCAAGTATTCTGATAAGCTACCATCATATCATCTGTCAGGTACTATCGATGACATTCAATCTCCCAGTGCCTTCTCCCACCAATGTTCTCTTGTATTATGAAATTTGACAAACCACTAGATAAAATAAAAGTCACTTAGCCTCACAGTGAGGGCAGAATTTAGTGTTGTAGGAAAAACAACATTGTGCATTCAATGACGTGGCTCATCTAGAGGGAAAAAGTGATTTCAACTGAAACACATTATTATTTTATGTGTTTTTAAAGGCAGAAGGTAGATAAAAGCCTGCAATGTCTTTTAAATGAAGGACAACAGATCTCTGGGCTTGGCAAATGAAGCATGAGTAACAAGCATCTATGCCTTGATCACAGTATTTATAACCGACAATTGAATAATCCCAGTCCCCAGATTAATTATAGATTTGTATTTTCTTTTACTAACATTAGAATTTTTATTTGGATGAGACTTTACATTTCTTCTGTTTCTTTCTCCCATTTCTATCTCAAACCAAGGGGAGGACAGTTCCTATATCACATTACCATATTAGATACAAAAACAGAAAATGAGGAGAAGATATAATGAACTAGAAGAGTGTTCTGTGACCCCAGGGAAATGTTTGTTCATGTATCTTTTTTTTTTTTTTTTTTTAATTTAAGACTGCAAGGGGGAAAAAAAAAAAACTTCACAGAGAAGTAAACCTGAGACATGATTCAAGAGCCAGACAGTTCAATGAACAGGATAATCGGGGTAGTTTTTGACAGGTGCGGCTGCTTGCCTATAGCTGGCATATAATCATTACCATTTTAATAAGGCTCTAATAGGGGGGCTGATCATTCAATGGGGTGTGAGGATCCTAATTCAGCTCCCAATCCCACATGAATGTGCTAGAATTTGCAAGCTTTGTTTTCCTCTTTTGTACCTCTGAATGCCAATAATTACTGGCTATAGATTCAAAAATTCTTAGAACTGGAAGCTAAATTAGCTCTCCTAATACTGCACAAGAATGTCAATACTCATAAAAAAGGAAGCAAGTGGTTTTTTTGTATTCTTTTTTTTTTATTATTATTACACTTGTAAGCATTGTGAAGACCAGCAGTTGAAGTGGGCTGGCTTACAGCATAATAATGACATTACTGTCTCGCATGAAGAGTCCTCCCCCTTTCAGGAACAAAAAGTTATCCATTGGTCGAAAAAAAAAAATATCTTAAAAAATATCATACGTTGCTTTTAGCTTTCTGCTTTTCTTGCTGTGAAAGACTTCTCTCTGGTCTGGTTTAGAGACAATATTTGTAAATATTCTAGAACTCCCAGTTGAAATCAGACATCTCTCTGAAAAAAAAAATCCTTGGATAATAGGTGGAATTATAATAATTATTATTATCATATTGGATATCATTACTTACCACAATGTTCTAGACACTATGCTTGATGCTTTATGTGGATTATTACACTTAATCCTTCAATACCTCTATAAAGTAGGTTTTTTTTCTTAGGCCCATTTAAGGAGGATGCCACTTAGAATGATCAGATAATTCACCGAAAGTCATACTTCCAGTAATTGGTGGAGAAAAGATTCAAACTGCCTTTATAACAGAATTTCAGTTTATGTTTTTTTATAGGTGGCACTCATCTGAAGATCTTCAAGGCTTGTGCATTCAAGTGGTGACTGTGCCTCATCCCACATCCCACCCCGTGTCACAAGATGCCGCAAGCTATTGACTTCCCCGCTGTTGGCAGAAATGTTCCTTCATGGAGCTAGGAAAACTGGCTGAGATGACGCTTTGGCTGATTCCAGGAATTGACTTTCAGGTGAATTGATTTTCAAAATCACCTTCCTTTACACATCAGACCACACATTCTCTCCAAACAAGCCATGGAAAATGAAGTCTTCAGTTTTTGATAGGAAAGCTCCAAAATGTAATTTGTCTGCACTGACAACTTGCTACATTACTGTTCTTTGGGAGGCATACTTGTTAACTTCTAACGCAGTGCGTGGAGGCAGCTAGGTACCAAAAACACTTGGTTAATATCGCACAAATGCTTACCTAAAAACAAAATCTCTTCTGTGACAGTGACTTACTGAAGTTCCATGTGTCTGTCTTTATAGCCTAAGAATACTGATTACTATCAAAAAATACTGATTACCTATCAAAAACTGTGGTCAAGCCCTGTTTTGTCTGGTTGATATATTTTATTCATAAAATTTTAAACTAAATTTTGAATCCAATTTTCATAATGCTTCAGAATTATTTTCACTATGAATCAAGATCACCGGGGACCTTTAAAATATACACACACACATATATACACAAATAAAATCTCCACAAATTGTACCCCAGCCCATGTGAAATATCACTAGGAAAAGATATCGTTAAGCCAAATTTTTATACGAAAGATTGGACTCTTGCTTACTTTCTGATGGACCAATATGAATAAGAAGAACAATGGAAAGAGGTGCCAACAGATATTATATATTTATTTTCTTAAGTGCACGAGTCTAATTCTGTGTTACTCAAAACAACTCTGTATTAGTTATTATTGCAAAAGAAGTTATACTCCAAAATTTAGTAACTGAAGGCAACAATAGATATTTATTTTTGTCTCACCATTTTGTAGGCCAGGAGTTCAAGAGCAGCCGAAGTAAGTGGTTTTGGCTCAAGTCTCTCATGAGGTTGTTGCCAAGATGTCACCCAAGTCCATAGTCATCTGACGTCTTGTCTGAGGCTGGAAGATCTGTCTTGATGATCACTAACTTATGTGGCTGTCAGTTAAGTCTTCAGTGTCTCACCATATGGATCTCTCCATTGGGCTGCTTGAGTATCTTCCCATGTGGTGACTGCTTCCCACAGAGCAGGTGACCTAAGAGAGAACAAGTTGGAAGCTAACATGTCTTTTACAACATAGTCTCAGACGTTACACTCCATCATTTGTTTAATGATTTACTGGCTGCATAGGTCAGTCAGTCTTTCAGTAGTCAGGAGGAGAGAGTCACCAGGCTTATCTGGGAGCTGGCTACCACAAACACCATGACAGAACTCCTGATTCTAGTACTGCTTTGGGTGCAGAAAGGAAAGGGTCATGCCCATTCAACCAACAGAGTAAAGCCAACTGGTTAATTCTCCATGCACAAGTCTATACAGAAGCAGAGATCTCAGAGACAAAAATCACAAGCTATCTCATAAGCACTTTTTGTTAATATAACAACTTCTACTTCTTCTGTAACCATTTACTCATCTTTTTGTTTAACAGAAATTTACTAAGAACCTGTTACCTGCCAGGCATTGTGCTAGGTATTAGGTAACAACCATGAAAAACATGTTTAGAACATACCCTTTAGAATGCAACTGTGACCTTCACAGAAGTATACTACTGAAGTACTATTTCCTCATGGAAAACTCTCCTAACATTTTAGGTTTCTTGGTGTATTTTGTCTTTAGGGGAAGCTTGATTCATTTGAGTCTCATTCCAATTACCATGCTCCCTAAGGATCAAAGAACTACTAGACCAAGAAAAATTGTTAGACAAATAAGATATGTTTCCCAACCAGTTCAAGGAAAGACAATTTTGCAAAGGTCAAGTGCACAGGCATATACCTATGAAAGGTGTCATACAGTGATGAATGCTGTCATAACAGAGCAAATACCTGGGCCTTGGTTTATAATATACAACTTGTAACATTACTTAGAACATTTATGTCAAATTTTATACTATTCATAAAATTAAACATGTCAATCGTGTCCTATTGGATGAAAATGTTGCACTAATATGAGAGATGACCACAATAGCCACACCTGACCTGGTAAATAAACTTTCTCCTTTTAAACTGTTAAACCTCATTTTACCCATTAGAAAAAAATGGGCATAAAATAATAATACTTATTTCATAGGATCGTGTGATAATTAAATGAAATAATTTATATATAGCACTTAACACAGTTGCCTAAACCATGAAAAAATGCTCAGTAAATGTTAATATTATATACCAGTGTATTATTACAAACCATTCACAAATAACTAGGTTTGCTTCGGTGTTTCTCTTTTATTATCACTGTTTCAGAGAATTTCAGTGATTGATCAAGAATTCAAATTTCAAACTATGAATTTTTCCCCTACAGCATAAATCTTCCTCCTGTGATTGGTGGGCTCTATTGTGATCTAAAGTAGATGTCTCTTGTACATATTTTTTTTACCAGTTTATATGACTTAGGAACTGGTTATATGACTCAGTGTAGCTGGTTTTTTAACAAACTATAATGTCATTTAGGATTAAAAGAGTTATCACTTTATGACACATTTTTCCATCTGTAAAGTGGGATGAATGTGTTTATTAGTCTTCTGTCATTTAATATGTGACAATTCTTATCTTAGAAATCAAAAATGTACATTTCAATGAAATTACTAAATGGAATAGTCAATGAAGTTAACCAATGGCATCCTACTTTTGATAATATCCTTGAGTTTTTCACTCATCAGATTTTTCACTTGTCTGATGCTATAACAGAGGAGAGCAACATATTTTTGCCAATGTCCAAACTCGGGCTGATTTTGTATCACCTTTAGAAGCAAACTTTGGCCTCCCCTGCTTCCAATTCTGCTGAACACGAAGAAAACATGATTTCCTTCAGTAAAATAAAAGGCTTAGAACAAAGACTGAGAAAGCTTCTTAAATATCAAATAGCTCTTACGAAACACTGTTTTGATGAAGCGGTGTAAGCGAATCAGAAACATATGTATTAAATTTCCCTTGAGTTATTTGGAATTTCAAAATCAAGGGGTTAAGAAAGTAGTATGGAGAGCCCTTCAATTGCACGGTGCCCTTTGAAACTCCCGAAACTTGTTTTTGGGGAAAAATTTAGTCAATTCCTCAAAAATTCAGGATATTCTCCACTTGACCAGGAAGTACCCAGAGTTCGTGAGACTGGCTCTATTGCCAGGTCCCCAGTCCCATTTCTAGATCAAAGAAGTAGAGTTAAGTACCCAGATGCTGGGAGGCTTATCTGTACTGAAGTAATGATCCTCTCCTTAGGTTTACCATGAATTAGAAATAATCCTCTTTTTTCTTTTTTCATTTTAAACCAGAAAAGAAATGTTAGACACGTTTTTCTTCACTGAGCTCCAGTTCTGAAGATATTATCCTCAGAAAAAAATTTGTTAAATTAAGAAGTGTGATGAGCTCATCTTTCATTTAGCTTAATTGAGTAAAGTAACTCTTTAGTACCTAAAGCCCCAATTCTCTGATTGTTTTGTTATTGGAGGGTGTCAATAGTTATCTCCAAAGGACATTGGGGAATGCTTTAAAATGCTTAAATTATACTATTAAACTATATTCTAAAAAACAGATTTTAATATTATTATTAAAAAGATATAAAGGTAGGAGAAGGAATGAGGTGTCTAAAACTCTAAAAACAAAGGTAAACTCTGAGGTATTGGAGATTCATGTGTTGAACAATTTCAGATTAAATTTAAATCCAGCAAGGTTTGGAGACCATTCTCTTTGGAGCTTGGCAAAATTGGCAAATCAGCTATTAAAAAATAGGACTGAAGTGTTTTATCTGTGTTGTCCTTTGTAATTAGGCTGCTGAATAACAGAAGTATTATCACACCAGGGTTAGTGCCAGAGGATTATCCAAAGTTTTACAAATGGGATGCTAAAGTGGCCTGAACAGGTGCACACACAAAGACTAAGGGAGGGGAAAAGTAAGAGAATGAAAGCTGAGGCCTACTACTTTCAGCCACATAGTAAAATTAATGGTTTCTGTAAATGAATGGCACGGTTAGATTACCATTGAACTTGTAAAATTAGAGGAAGGAGTCAGATTCTTCATTACACTCCTTTTTCTTTTTTTTAATTCGAACAGTGGAGGTCGACCTTAATTGTCGTTTTACCTAAAAAAAAAAAAATCTTTTCATTCGAATAATTTTGCAGCAGGCACAGTGACTCCTCAAAAGACTTGTGCTTTCTAAAATCTTTTTTTTTTTCATGGTCTACTCATGTGACCGGTGTGCTGGAGAGAAAAGTGAGTTAGATTTGAATGAACTCATATCTGAGACATTGGTGAATTTATAAAGAAGGAAAAGAACAGCTATTACCTTAAAAACAACAGTGAATATTGAAAGTCAAATGGGCTTCATGGAGGCAAATTAAGGATTAATTTTGTATTTTTTTAACTAAGAGTCTTGCATAGAATTAGGAGCAAGTGTATTGGAACTCATGGATTCTAAACACCTTCAATTCAACTGTAATTTAATTTCCTAAAAATGTATCTATTTTCCAATATAATGGTAGTTCCATTCATTTAACACTGAGTTACTTTTTAATTGTAATTTACTTGCAAAAAAAGCTCTAGTTTATTTAACTTTGGAAATGTAAATGTTCTGAGACCATTCTATAAAAATGATGCCTTTTCATTTCCACCAACTCTTCAACACTCTTTTACCTAGTTCCCCTGGAGATGAACAACATACATTTATTGTTTGGCTATTTGATTAAACCTGCAGCTTTGACTTTGCTTGAACAGTTTTAGATTCCATGGACTTGACAGTACTATTAAGTTTCTAGGGCTTCCAAAGTTGCCATAAGTATGTCTTTATGTTAACCAGTATAATATATATATAAAGTAGGAAACTTAGCTCCTAATAAATGACAACGTCTCAATACATATGTAGCTGCTATTGTTGTTGTTATTGCTGTTATCATTATGCCAACACATCCTCAAATATATCCCATCAATATAAATGGCTACCAATAGAAACAGGTTAGTGCTTCCTGTACGACCACAGAATCCAGTTTGTAAGCATAACTTGTGTCCATGAAACCATGTCATTGACACCCAAGAATGAAATATAAAGTCTAAATTTTGTCATGTATTAATCTAATGCTCTTGTCAGCCATGTCAAGATTATTATTTATGTAGCTATTTGAGAAAGGTATCAAAACATTTACTTACATCTACCACTTAAATCTTAAAATAATTTATTTATTTATGCAAAAATTTGGAAATTAGAAACTGCAGTCATCATTGACCAAGACCTTACTACATTAAACGTTGTGTAAGCACATTATGTCCAACATCATGTTGAATTTTCCAACAAACTTCGATGGAAGTATGGTTTTTTCTTTTTCTATAGTTTAGAAGCCTGGGGGTTAAAAATGTTAATAACTTTGCCAAAAGACACAGCAAGTGATAAAATCAGAACACTCACCCAAGATTGTCTACTAACAAAATATCTAGTATGATTTGTTGTTTTATATTGTTTCAGTACAATATGCTTATTGATCAAAATATAAAAAACTATTCACATTTCCTGAAAGCCATGAAAGACCTGTTATTGGTATGCAGAAGTTTCAACCTCAGTTCTTCATATGAAACTCCCAGCTGAAGTTGTGTCCATCTAAAGAATGATATGCTTAAAATCCATACCTGGAATGAAAAACAATTTATATTAAACAACTGACAGCAATAGCTTGAGAATGTAGCTAGAGTTTTCAGTAAACATCAGGTAAAAAGATGAACAAGGCTTGCCTCACACATTTTTCATAAAATGAAGTTCTAATTTCTATGATTAAATGATCAAAATAGAAACTCTGTTTTGAAAAATCACACTGGAATAACAGCAAAAACAAACCCTGAGGTAAATTGTAGACTTTGGGTGATTATGGTGTGTCAATGTAGGTTTATCAACTGTAATAAAGGCACTCACTTGTGCTGGATGTCGATTTTGGGGAAGGCTAGGCATATGTGGGAAATCGCTGTACCTCCATCTCAATTATGCTTTGAACCTAAAATTGCTCTTTAAAAATAAAATCTTTTTTAAAATAACCTGGGCATCAAACTAAATGCTGGGACTATGAAGGTATTTTTTACTTTTTGTGTCTGGTCTGAAGTTGCCTATTTTCTACTTTGGGCTTCATTTCATGTCTCCATCCACAGTTGGCATGCCCTTTGTACTGGCTGAAAAGCTGTTTCTGAAATGCCTACTGAATAAGTATGCCAATGAATCACAGAAACCTGCTGAGCCACATATACTCTTAGCTGGCCATGTGTCTAATTCATAGTAGGTGTCACTGAATTAGCTCATTTATGGTATGTTGCCAAATAGTGTCACAATTTACTTACCTAATTACTGCTTGAATGCAATATGGTGACGTCAGCTTACACGGTGACAGCTTTCTAATATTTTTACTGGCTTTATGCACATAAGATGTTTTAAATTGATGGTAAGTAATCATTTAAAAGGACAGAAATGACTTTAAGGATCAGAGGTGAAAGTAGATGTTCAATAAATACTTGTGGAAGGAATGAAGGAATAAATGAATGAAATAAAACAATGTGAGAGAAGAAACTACTAAACAGGGATTGAATATAAGTGAAGTTAGCACAAAGTGGAAGGATAAGAAAAAAATAACACTGGAAATAAGAATTCTAAGACTGGCTAGGCCACAACTACCACAGGGTAATCTAAGTCCTAGTTTGCCCAGAACAGACCTAGCTTACCGGCTTTACATCTGCCATTCTGGAATAATTATTACCATCATCCCCTTTTACTCTCAGAAGTGCCCTGGTTTGAATGATAAAGTCTATGGTCACTTGACATATTAGCATGTAACACTGAAAATAATCATTTAAACTTTTCCAGCTGGTTTTTTCTCTGTGTAAAATAAAATACTTGAACCACCTAAACTCTGTCTCATATTCAGCTCTGATACTGTTTCTCAAATGTCTTCACTTATTCCTTTCCCATCTCCCTGCCACCTTGTTTCCACTTTCCACTGGGAACATAAAAAAATTAGTGGCAATGTTAAAAAAGCTTATGTAGAAACAAAAGTGGATTGCAGTAGAGAGAAAAATATATTTGCGTTAGCAATAAGAGTGAGGCAGATTCATATTTGAATCATAATGTAAAATATATTTGGATTCTGAAACTATATAAGACGAAAACAAAACTCTTAAAAATATGCAGCAGTGTACACTATAAATTTAACAAAATATACTTATCAAACTAAATTAATAATAAAAATTTTTTTGTAATGTCAGATTCACTCACTAATGGGGTCAATAATCAGCACGAACAGAAGCTCTCAAAGCAACACGGAAAGCTAAAAGATGATGGAGTAATGCCTTCGGCATTAGGAGGGAACATTCATTTCCAATCTCAACCTCTATGCTCAGCCAAACTACCATTTAAGCGTGCATGTAGAATAAAAACAATTTTGGAAATGAGTTTTAATAAATTACTTCTCATGTACTCTTTCTCAGGAAGCTACTGGAGGGTGTGCCTAAACAAAACGAATACTGAACTAAGAAAATAGAAAATATGGGATCCTAGAAATAGAAGATCCAACATAAGAGAGAGGTGCTGGAGAACTCTATGACAATCCCTCTAGGAAAAAAGATCCAAAATAGCTCTGTTATCCGGCCTAGAGATAACCTGTTTAGACTAGACTAACTTGAGAGATTCTGAGAGCAATCTACAAGAAGATAAAATGTATAGAATACCTAATATGTTCGAATGTATTAGAGGACATTTATACAACTTGGAGGGATTTTGAAGTTAAATTAGTGACTCATCTATAATATCATTTACATAGATATAATGATTATTGAATATTTCTATAGCCTATGGATGATGAGCATGGGAAGTGTGAATGTGTGGGATGGGAAAAGATGTATTTACCAAGTGGAAAATTAATAAACATTTAAAACCAAGTAATCAGAATGTAAATGCATAATATATAGAGAGGTGCAGTATAGCATAGTAATTATGTGTGCAGACTCTTGAGCCAGACTCCCTGGGTTCAAATCCCACCACCAATAAATAACCATATGACCTTGGGCAAGTTGTCTTACTTATTTGCATCTCCATTTTATCATCGGAAAACTGGGCTAATAAGTATTTACCTCATAAAATTGATATGAGGACTAAATTTCTAAAGCACTTAGAAGAGTACTTGGCACATAGCAAGCAATTTAGAAGTGTTGGTTATTGAGATAACAGTATTAGAGATATGGAGGTAAATAAATATCAAAAGAAGCAGCTGAAAAAGGAAAAATTGGTTGTAGGGGAAGGGCTTGATACAATAGAAAGAAAATTTTTGCTTTTCATACCCTAGAGAAATTAGTTTTTTTTTTTTAGTTTATGTTCATAGATAACTTTACAAATAATAACTAAATTTAAAGTGATAGAAATTATATTTTTCCATTTAACCATGTACTGTCAGGTTTGTTCAAATATTTGCAAATATTATAATAAATAGAACAAGAAGAGGCACACTTTTCAGACCACTTGTATTAATCATGATTCTTAGATGTAAGCAACAGAGATTTATCAAGCTGATCTAAATACAAAGGTTAATTGAAAAGATATTGGGGAGCTCACAGAACTGATCAGAATGCTGCAGAACTAGGCTTTCAAATGTACAGGTGTGACAGGGTGCTCCACAGCCATAACTGTGTCCTAAATCACACCACGTACCATCAGGAGAGGATTCCACACTGGTCCCCACTGGACTCTGAACACCTCAAATAACTCTTGTGATGCTAGAAGTCATTACCGATATGGTTGCCACAGCAGTCCCTGGAAATTGGATGCTGCTGTTACTAGAGTCTTGCCAGAAAGAATTCTCCTCTCCCATGTTGCTTTACATCACCAACTCTAGTTCAAATCATACCCTAGTTCAAGTGCATCTGATTGGGGGCAGGGAGGCGAGAAAGGCAAATTACCAGGAATTAATAATTTCTATAATAAGACAAATTTCTATAATACTTCCCTCCAAGAGGCATAAGATAGGTAATTTCCCAATTACAGAACTGGATGAGGTAGACTATTAATTGTCACTTATATTCCTTGCCCCTCCTATAGGAGAAGTATATTATTAATTCCCATTGACTAAGGCTTAGCTATGTAACTAACAATCTATAGATTGATTGTATCCTTTTAGGAGGGAAAAATTCTTAATTCTCTTTATTTTACTTTTGGTAAATTATTTGACCATAATTATCCCAGAGATTGGTATGAGACAACTTTTCCCCACTGATTACAAATTATTCTAATGATTCATTCCACTTGCATTTTTCTTGGAAGTCATCAAAAGTCCACATTCATCTTTGTTACTAATACTCAAAACAACCACCACTGCGACAATAATCTCTGGGTGTAATGGAAGATGTTTAAGTGCTGGGATATCTGATGGCCATTTTATAAAAATAAAAGAAGACAAAGGCAATGAGAAAATGTGTTCACAGATGTCTTCACCTCCTCTGAGTGCAGCATGAGGAAACACACTGGAGCTGACCTCAGTCTTCAAATCAAATATACATTCCTATAGCTGAGTCGTTTGAAGTTTGCCCCACTGCGGTTTAGTGTGCCATATAAGATGTCAAATAAAGCATAGTATAGGATGTCAGTATCCTTTTGGACAAAGCAACTTCTGAATTTTCAGCAGGGACAAAATTACATTAATAAGAATGGAAAACACCCACTGCTGAAAACGGGTCCCTTCTTGTCTTTAGATCAAGTCTTTTCAAATATTTCGAGATTAAAATAGACCATGTAAACAATACCTATAATCAAATTTTCTTCCCCAATACCTGTCACTCCTAGACATAAGTTAACCTCCTAAGGGAACGCACTCAAGGTTTCACTTTAATGGATTACCATAAACCCACTGTATGAAGCACACACAGTACATGCAGCCATCAGGCAGTTGACTAAATTTAAATTTTGCTAGTGGGAATAAATATATTTTACTATTGGATTTGACTATTGAATCCAAATCACAGGAGAACTTCCAAGAGATAAAGGTAAAAGTGAGTTAACATGGTGATTACCTAGGGCTGCACTAGAGTTTATAGATTAGCAACAATAACATATCCCTTTGTGATGTCTAAAATTCTGGAATTATAAGTTTGCACTGATCAAAGGGAGGTGAAATGCAAAAAAAATTTTTTTGTTTAAACCACATAAACTTTGATGATTTGATTATCACTAACTTAATTACTTAGGCAAATCTTAATTTCTTTAATCCTCTGTTTCCTCAACCTTAAAAATTGGCATAATCTATCAATTACTAATATGAGAATTAAATAAATCCACATGTGTAAAATACCTAGAATAACCACTTGCACATAAAAGGTAATCAACAATTATTAGTTTCCTCTCCCCTTATTTTATAGATGATTAAACAAAGACTTATGTAGTATCAGAGAATTGCCCAGTCATCTAGTGGATGAGAAAGCTAAGGCAGATTTTTAAACTCTTAATCCTGTGTTCCTTTAATATTATACAAGTTATTACCATCACCTTTTTCTTCACTTTTTTCCATTAAATTAATTTTTCATTTGTTATACTTTGAAGGTGAAAATGGGACAGATTCAAGTCAAGTTGTGACTGCATAAGAATGAATGTCACTAATGGAGGGAACTATTATTATAGACTCAAAATTCAGAATTTTTATTCCTAACATTGATTTTTGAAATAGGTGCCCATGGCCCAGTTGGATCTCCTCCATGGTGCCAGTGACATACCAGGGAGCCTCGTTCTCATTCTCACCAGATTTTAGTGGGTCACAGGTGTGGAACGTTGTTCTTTTGTGGATCACCAGGCACTAGGAATCTCTCCAGGAATTCTCTTGGCTTCCTGTGGGACTTATTGCAGAGAGTTTTCAGTCAAGGAGGCCAAAGAGTGTCCTCCTTTATCACTAGATGCTATGTGGCTAGCCTGGATCAGGGCAACACAGTGAATAAGAGCACAGGATCTGGAATTAGCTGCCTGGGTTCAAACCCAGTTTCACCACTTACTTGTTAAATGACCTTGGGCAAATTACTTAACTTCTCTGTGCTTTTGTTTCTCCACCTATATGAACTTAGTCCCTGTGTGTAAGGTTTTTAGAAGAATCCTTGGACCGCAGGAAGTGCAATGTGTTTGCTGTTAATAGCATTATCAGGCTTTCTCCAAAGTGTGGGTCTATTCTGACTTAATACTCTTTGATTTTAAAATATTTGTACCTTTCTTCTCTGATGACTGGCATTTTACAATGCTTAATAGATGTTTTCTACATGAGGTACTCCAACTAGCAATTTAAACTCAATGCCTTTGTAGAACATGTTAATTACATCTTCAATTATTTTTTAAAGAAAGAGAGCACAAGCAAACAGACAAATATGTTCCTTCATATCAATCCTAATCATTTGATATTAAATTGTACATACTTAGGGCAAATGGGTCTTGAACAAGGTGTCAAGATTTTCTTGCACTCAATTTATATACAGGTACAATTTTATTTTTTTAACCTGGAAACTTGATTTAAGTTAATTGGCTGATATGAACAGTAGTTGTATGGTATAGGCTGTAGGGACAGACTGCTGGATTTGAATCCCAATTCCATCACTCACTATCTAAGTGAGTAGAAAATTTTATTAGCTTCTTACCTGTTTCCTTATCTATAAAAAGGTGGATAAAAATCTTACCTAATGATAGGGTTGGTATAAGGATCAAATGGTTTATTTGTAAAGTACTTAGCACAAACTTTGATACAGTGAAGTGCTATATACACATTAGTTTAATACCATAAATAAGTGTTAGGTATCATTAGAATGGCACCTAGAGCGACCATCATAGAATAGTATGACTCCAGTGAGAGATTTTACCACATAATTCTTACTGGGCTTTCTCCCACATCATCGATCAAGACCAAAAGAGACTTTACACATTCACTGAAGTCACTGAATAACTGAATGTTGTGACTTTTTAGGGATGGCTCTGGAGCCAGTTCTCCTAGGAAGCTGAGAAAGACTTCTCTGGCCCTAGAATAAGCACATTGCCAAGGCCTCATAAGCTTAAAAGTACACTACAGGCTTGAGTGATCAATCTAACAGTGGTAGCCCACATTTCTCTGCATCTTGCCCTCAGCTGATCACACAGAACGTTGATCCCCTATAAAGTACCCAACAAATACCCTGTGGAGTTCCAATACAAGACATTACTAGTATTTAAGAAGTTTGTCTGATACTGATGCATGTTTTAAATATGTTGATTTCTTGAAGACCCAACCTTTGGAAAACACATTGAAGTGTTTCAAACTACTTGTTTCAAACCAAACTCAATTACCTCCCTTTCCTTCACACTACACTGATTCTCCCTGAGTTCTCCATGTTTTGTCACAAAAACTAGAAAATATGGAGTCTTTTTCAACTTCTTACACTTTTTCATTACCCCTTCCACCCCTAATCACGCACAGAATCCTAACAAATATGCTTCTAAAATATCCTGTAAAATTTCCTTCTCTCCCATAGCCACTAGTCTGGTCCGACTTTCCACTGTTTATAAAAGAGGAGGTGATACTGAGACTTCATTCTTACTTGCTTGCATGAGTGACCAAACATTTATTGCTTGAGTTAATAGAAACAATTGTGTTTAGAATTAGGCAAATAAGCTTGATGACATAGTAGAAGATCTATGAAATGAGAAAAAAAAGTAGAAATTAGTTTAGAATGTGAAACAGGTCAGATTTTGATTAAATTGAAATCTAACCAACCTGTAGTATTACTACATTATCAGCATGCATGTACTACCTACTCTCCTCCATGGTAAGCTTTTCCAGAAAAAGGCCTGTGTCTGAGTAAACCATGTATTAGCCTCAGCAATTTTTATGGTGCCTAAACAAAAAAGTATTTGTAAAATAAATGAATATTGTGACAGAGCTGCTGTTTTCAAGGAGAGGTAAATTTTCTTCCTGACCAAGAGTTCTGTGATTCTCAGCCCTCCTGACACTTTCCCTAGACTATACCTTTTAGCTCAAAGCACCTCATCATTCAGTTTTATTTAGGTTATGTCTCCTTAAATGCATTCCTTTCCTTTTGTTTGCCTTCTACTAGAAAGCAAACTTACTTCAATTCTACTTGCTTATGAGGCTTTTAGAGGGCTTCAGACTGAAAGGTGAAATGCTGCAGAGGAAGGGCGGAAACTATGATGCTGGCTCTCGCTGGGTTCAGATCCTGCTTGAGCAGTATTAGCTATGTAACCTTAGGCAAACACTATATTCTTACCTCCATATACCCACTTTTCTCTGTCTAAAAATGGCCATGAATAAGGACCCTCCTCACTGGAAATGCACTGGGGAAATTGTGCTCTACTGTGTTTGATGTTCTTGGCCAACATTTGAGACTCAATCAATATTAGTTCCTTTACTTTTAGCCAGTTCAATCAGTACTTTTTATTTCCCCTGAAAGTAGTTTTACCTATTTTTTTTAAAGCCTGTGTCTTCTCTTTGGAAGTGTTTACAAAGAAGGTCCCTCCCATGACCCCCAATATCTCTCTACAGGTGTCAAGAGGTCATAGACCATACCTAAGGAGAATCTCCCTAAAAATTCCCTCAACATGCCACTCTTGACTAAACCATGTTTGGCTTTTGCATTCTTGGAATTCTCTTCCATATTCTACAGACAGTGAAAGCAGCTGAGTCCTCACCCTTAGTTTTAAGCTAATTAACTAAATTATCATATGGAATGTATGATCTGGGGTGGAGGCAGAAATTTAAAAATATATTATGTATTTTATATATATATATATATGTATGTATGTGTATATATATATATATATATATACACACACACACACACACACACACACACACACACACACACACATATATATGCCATTTATTGATCACTGATTGTTGCAGGGGAGGGAGACAGTACTTTTCTAATAATTCACATTTGGCAGGACACTCTCACATGCCCGAATTGTACTGCTATTAAAACTGCTGGGCTGGGTGGTGACTGAAACTGCTTATTTCAGGAGATGGTGATATGCCTTGGACAAGCTTCTCACAAAAGAGAATTCCAAATGAGTAATAACATATGTAAAGATGCTAAAGATAATTAGTTATCAGAGTAATATAAAATAAAACCACTCTACGTCCATCATAATGTCTAAAATAAAATGTGAAAATATCGAAAATGAGTGAGGATTAAGATCACCTGAACTCCCATAAACTGCTGGTGGGAATGTAATTACTGATACCACTTTGAAAAGCTGTTTGGCAGCATCTATAAAACCAATTATATGCATATTCCGTGATTAGTAATTTCACCCCTGGGTATACATGCAATAGAAATATGTATACATGTACATGAAAAAAAATGTGCAAAACATTCATGGCAGCATTACTTTTAATGACCTAAAACTGGAAACAAAACACAAGTTCATAGACAGTAAAATGGAGAAATTGTGAATATTCAAAAGTGGAATAGTATAAAGCAATGAAAGAGATAAACTACTACTATGTGCAACAACGAAATAAATGTGATATACAAAATATTGAGGGCAAGAAGCCAGTAGAATATATATTATGTAATTCCATTTAGTAAAGTTTAGAGACAGGCAAAACTAGAGCCGTGCTTGTAATTTGTGTAATTATAAGAAGCATGAGGGAGACTTCTAGGGTGATGGTGATATTCTATATCCTGCTCTAGGTTGTGGTACATGGGCAGGTATACTTTTTAGAATTCATTGATCACTTCAGAGTTGATGTATGTACTTTATACTTTAATAAAATATTTTTCTGAAAATTATTAGGATTTGGTCATTTGTTAGACACAGGCACTAAAAAGTTACACTAGGTCTCTAGCATGAATGACTGGGGGAAATGGTAGAGCTGCCCAATATGATAAGCTTACTGAGAGGCAGTATTTTTTTTAAATCTTTCTTTCTTTCTTTCTTTCTTTCTTTCTTTCTTTCTTTCTTTCTTTCTTTCTTTCTTTCTCTCTCTCTCTCTCTCTCTCTCTCTCTCTCTCTCTCTCTCTCTCTCTCTCTCTCTCTCTCTCTTTCTTTCTTTCTTTCTTTCTTTCTTTTATGATGACATTGGTTAATGAAATCCTATATGTTTCAGCTCTACACTTTAACAGTAAGGCATATAAGGCACTGTGTGTTCACCTCCCATAGTTAGATTTCTTTCTGTCACCACATATTTGATCCCCTTTACTCCATCTACCTCTTCTCTCCCCCTACTCACTACCCTCTGGTAAACCGCTAGTCTGTTGTCCATGTTCATGAGTCTCTGTTTGTCCTGTTCATTTGTTGCTTTTAGGTTTATATCCCACCTATACGTGATATCATGTGATTTTCCACTTTTTCTGTCTGGGTTATTACTGAGAGGCAGTATTGCTTAGTGGTTCAGAGCTAGAACGTGTTGGTTTGAATACCAGTTCTGCTACTACTTCTAGGAGTTTGGGCAAGTTATGTAACCTCTTGTGCTTCTGTTTCTGCAGCTGTGAAAAGGGTGATGATAATAGTAGTAGCATTTAACTTCATAAGGTCAGTATGGTAATTAAATTATTTAATATTTGTATAGTGCTTAAGTTAATGCTTTATACAAAGTAAATGTTATATATGTGTTTGTTAAATAAAATGAACACTGAGGTATCCAGTTTAGGAAGGAACTGGGGGAGTTCAGTTTTGGACAAGTTGAGTCTGAAATATATATTCATATCTCTCTTTATCTCTGTCTCTGTCTCTATCCCTATCCCTATCTATCTCTATCTCTATCTCTATCTCTATCTCTATCTCTATCTCTATCTCTATCTCTATCTCTATCTCTACCTCTATTTCTATCTCTGTCTCTGTCCCTATCCCTATCCCTATCCTTATCCTTATCCTTATCCTTATCCTTATCCTTATCCTTATCCTTATCCTTATCCTTATCCTTATCCTTATCCTTATCCTTCTCTCTCTCTCTCTCTCTCTCTCATAGAGGTCATGGGCATGTAGGTGTTAACCAAAACCCTTAGAGTGCACGGGAGTCCTCCAGGAATAGTATGTAGGAAGATTCATAGAAGGGAATGGAACCTGGGCAACAAGAATCCCCCGGGATGTGGAGAATGAATGGAAGGAGAGTTGCAAGGTGAATCAGAGCCACGTATTTTCATAGAAGCCAAGGAAATAGAATGCTTAATTTAGGGAGAGAAAATATATAATTGAACTGTTCATTTGGATGGTCAAAGTTGCCTTAGCAAGATTAATTTTACTCTATCAGGGGCTGGAAGGCAGCCTGGAGGGGCTCATGCAGGAATGGAAAATGAGGAAGAGGGGAAAGCAAATGTGACTCCACTAAGAAAAGACTGAAAGAGATAAAGAAAGAAATTGGAGAGAAGCTGATTTTCTCAGGATACTTGAGTATGCCTCTGGGCCGAGGGGAGGAGCAAAGCCAACTGGCAGAGGCTAAAGAGACTAGACTAGAGAGGGAGAAGACTGATGGAGAAAGAGACAGGAAGAAATAGGTTCAAGGGCTTACATTCCCTGGAGCCCCTGTTACTAATTAGTGGGTGTCCTGGTCTGACACC
>CM053503.1:11215489-11266216 GCA_028627145.1 Eidolon dupreanum
CTGGGCTGTTTTGTGCGGTGACCAAGGGCACACATTTTGTCAGACATTCGTCCTGAATAAGGGGCTCAGGCCTTTAGTCCGTGGCTGTGGAACAGAGGAAAGCTAACTGACCCAGAAGGGGATTGAACTTGTGACCTAGATTTCAGAGCACCAGGCTCTAACCGCTGGGCTGCAGACACAGCACCTCCAGAGAGCTGTTTTATGAGAGACCTGCCTTGCATTTTTAATCTTGTGCCGCTTCTCCCTAACACCCCCTCCTCCTTGCCGAAGATTAAGAAACTGAGGTTCATGTGAGAGCAGAGTGAGAAGAAAATAAATCGTGATTTAAATTCATTCCTCTGGACGTGCAGCTTAGCCCGCTGAACTCCTCTCGCTTCATCTCTGCCATCTCCATTCTGTGATTTATTTCAGGCGATGGCCCTATGTGTATGTGTAAAAATCCCCCTGAATGCTTTCCCCTGAGGGCAGTCAATGCATCTCTCTGAAGTTTAGCGCCAATGCTGATGTGTGCAAAGGGATGAAAAACGTACATTTTCAAGTCTCCCCGAAGCTTGGAGCCAAAAGAAAAAAAGAAAAAGAAAAAGAAAAAGAAAAAAAGTTGTTCATTCCCCTTTTTCAGCCCTCGCACTTCAAATGCTAATGAAAAGTGTGTTGTCTTGAGCTGTGAATAGGTCTAAAATGCTCTGGTTTGGAAGTATTTGCATACCCTCCTGAATAGGGAGGCAGCCAGCAGACAGGATTAGCGCTACACATCACCTCCTGCAAAAAGGAGCTGACAGGGCTAGAGAAAATTGAGTGTGGGCAAAAGGCTGACTGTAGGTGAGGGGGGCGAAGGATCTTCTCCAGATACTCAGCTTTTCCTTCTTTCTCTGGGGGGAGGAGGAGGAAAAATTAAGAGGAAAAAATACATAGTAAATGAATACTCTAAGTAAAGGAATTTAGAAAGAGGGGAAAAATTTTAACCTATCATTTAAAAACAACTTGCGTATTTTTAATTTTGCAATTCACCTAATACACACATTTTTTAAATAGCTGGAGTTTTTTTTTTTTTTTTTTGCATTTTTGATGTTCATTTTACATAATATAATCACCATCATTTTAGATTGCTATATAGCTGCATAAAGCACTGTTTTTATTCATTACTTAATCTTCATTTGTTTTATAAGTTCTTTTTCTCTTAGGTACAAGTATCTTCATGCTTGTAACTTTTTGATTCTGTTGAATTATGTCCTTAGAATAAACCCCTCCATGTTTTTTTCAGGCCCAATTGTATGGATATCTTTATGTTTTTTTTCTGTTTTATCAGTTTGTAAATTACCAATTTAGAATGGTATAAGAAGTGTGAGAATTATCCAGTTTCCCATCAAACATGCAATTTGTTGGAACGTTAATTTTTAGTAAATGTTTGTTTCTAAGATCTTAACATTTTATAAAACTTGACATTTTTAAATTGATATATTTTATTGTCAATTTCTGTCTTTCCATTTCTTTGATCACTAGCAAAGATTAAACTTTTTCATTTGTTTCTTATTTGTATTTTATCTTGGGTGAACCAGCTGATCTTTGTCCATTTATCAATTGGGACGTGGACTTCTTTTATGAGTCTTTGCAAAGTATAACATGGGCACTTTAGAGGCAAATATATTGTTCCAGTCTGTTGCTATGTACTGTAGTTTTGTTCTTTATTATTGTATAAGTACATTTGAATCTTTACATTTTTCAACCAATCTGTTTTCTTGTTTGTGATCCCAACAAATAGGTTGCATGGCACACTAAGCTGCAGTCCAAATGCCAGAGAGTGGAGCAGTTTATCCTGAAGCGGACAGACGAAGTAGAGAGAGCATGAGACAGCTGTGAGAAAAGAGTGAGATGGAGCACATGTCCAAGTTCCGGCCCTGGATTCTGTGACATACCTTCCCCTCTTTGCCCTGTTGTGGAGCTCAGTAATCACCAGCCCACTGACTATTTTCAGGGAAGTCTTATTGACAGGTCTCAGGGAACCTGCTTTCAAGGATGGTAAGGGCTCATTTCCAAGGCCATCCTTCTGCTTAGTTTATACAAAAGAAGTTAACCATACTGCACTAAAAAATTATTTCTTGCTACTAGTGAACCACAGATTAACTCATTAATGAGCCTTCCATTCCTTAATGCCTAACATAAAGGCTATCAGCTTGATGAAAAATGTATTAGACTTATGATAACCTTTTGCCGTTAGAGCTTTATGGAGGAATCAAGAAACCATTCAGCTCTTAAAAGCAGATGAGTTAGGCATCTCTAGTTTTTTTTTTTTTTTTTTTTTTTGAGTGTGTTAGAGTTGAATTTTCTATCAGGGAAACTCAGATGATACAAGAAATTCATTTTCCTTTTCACCAAAATGATATATATAGTTGTTTTAAAGTAACATTATCCATGATTGAGACACTGATGAGGAGTTTTATAATCTCTGTCTCAGGAGATCTTTAAAAGCAAGACAGCTACATTCAAGTTTGTTAATGTGTATATGCAACTTTTCTTTTAAAAAAGGAAATTATTTAAAAGCTTTCTAAAACTATTATTTTCTGTACATCATAAATATACTACATAACAGTTTTTTTTTTTTTTACCTTTCTAAAGAGGTTTTTTTTTCCTCAAAACTTCCAAAACTTTGAGCCAAGTTGGGGTATAAACTTTAAGCCAAGAAGGAGCATAAAAGAAAAAAAAAGTTAAGTTTTTATAAAGCTCTATCTATCTATCTATCTATCTATAATCTATCTATCTATCATCTATCTATCTATCTATCATCTATCAATCATCTATCATCTATCATCTATCTATCATCTATCTATATCTATCTACCTACGTACCTACCTACCTAGCTACCTACCTACCTATTGATTGATCTATCTCTCATCTACTGACCTATCTATCAAGTGTACACATTCATTGAGCACCTAATATGTATAATGTTTTCTCCTAGGTACTTCAAGGACACAAGTAGGTATCTTTTGCTCTCAAGGAAATGAAAGATAGATCACAATAAATAGTAGTATATGTTACATACTAAATGAGTGGCAAAGGCATGAGACATAAAGCAGTGCTGCTCAGTACGTGGCTGGTCCCCAAAATGTTTGTTCTGGTCTGAGGTGATTAAATACAGAAACTGAGAAGAAGCATTTAGAAACTTTTATAGAAATCAGATAGTGATTTTTATGCTTGCTGAGTCTCAAAATTATATATTTGGCCTTGTATTTTTTTAAATTTCTTTATGCTGGTAGTTGTTTATTTTTATTATATTTTGCAAAAATATAAAGCTATGAATGTAATTTAAAAAATCCATCCTGGCCTTTCAAACTGAGCAATACCAAGACACAGTATCTGCACTTCTACGTACACACGTGGCTAAGCACCTTGTCTACCGAAGAACAGAGAAATGCCTCATGAAGGAATCTGGATGGATCACCCCTTGTCCTCAGTTATTCTCAGCAAAGGAGTTTCTTTGGAGCCCTACCTCTTCTGTCTGTCCCGGAAGAAACCTTCTTTCACCTTTACATCTTCATATGCTGTTTTCTCTCGGGTTATTAAGTATCACCATTCAGGCCTGAGGGTAGAAGTCACATTTCCTGCTAAAACATGAGCATCTTAAAAAACTTTAAGAAAAATAAAGCTGGAAGAATGCTAGAAGAAAAACTTAAAAGATATCCTGTCAAAGTCTATTACATCATTTTGCAAAATAATTTGGGTAGAGAAATCATTCAAAGGGCAAATTATTATTTTCCTATTTGCCTGAAAAACTTCCTATAAAGCTAAAGGAAAGTGATTAAAGGTCCATACCTTTATAAGACATGATATAAATATGTATTATAAATTATATATGTATGTTATGTTATATATATTTTATATTATAAATTTTATTATTATATATCATATTGTTTTATAATATGTAGATTATATGTGATAGAACATAATTACTTATATAATTTTATAGATTATTAATATTAATATCAATATTGATACAAGCACAGATTTTTGAAATTTGGGAGTTGAAAGAGATCTTCAAAGTTCTGCCAGACATTTTGTAAAATATGTCACATAGAAATATTGTGAATGGTTATGTTTGAGGTGGGGGGGGGGGAAGGTTGGGACTAGTGTAGGGCCCAGGAGGCCATTGTAATGATTTTTAGCTTTTGAGTAAGATGGAAACCTAGAAGAGGAAGGTTTTGAGCAGAGGCATGACATGATCTGACTTCCCTTTGAACAGGATCACCTTTGCAACAGGGTCGAGGATAGATACCAGTAGGTGTGAGAGTGGGGGATGGGCAGGGAGAACATTAAGGCCAACGTGCAAGGAGCACACTTAGGAAGCACTGGCAAGGGATGATGGAGGCCTGGACCGAAGAGACAGCAGCAGGAGTGGTGAGAAGTGGATATATTATGAAAGGGGCACTAACAATCCCTGTTGAAGGACTGGCTATGGGATGTCAGAGAGAGACAAGATAACTACAAGAGTTTTGGCTTGTAATGACTGGAAGATGAAATTGCCAGTAGGTGTAATAAGGAAAATCATGGAAGAAGCAGATTTTAGAGGAAAAGTGAGGGGTTCCATTCTGACCATGTAAAGTTTGAAAATACAAAGTATACACTAGGATATAAGAATTAGGACTCAGGGGAGATTATGTGGCTGAAAACCTTAAATTAGAAAGTAATCAGTTTATAGATGGCACTTAAAGCATGGGATAGGATGAGAGTTCAAGGTTATATAGGACGTAGGTCTGAGCTTTAGGACGTTCTAAAGTGAAATGACCAGAAAGATAAAAAAAAATACTTGCAAATGAGGCTAAGAGTTTTCAAGAATACCAAGGATTAGCATCTTTTCAATCATCATCTTTCTCTTTTGATACCCATTATATTAATAATACCTACCTTGTAAATGTTTCAGACCTAATACAGATATTTACAACAATCTCTGACCTGCAGGAAGTACTCAATGAATTATAGCTATTTATTATTAATGTTTAAAAATTGCTCTTTTTATTTCACCAGTGAAGAATTGAGGCTTAGTAATTTCCAAAGGTCCCCTTAGCTAACAACCACACCAGAGACAAAAGTCTCCAAAAATCTGTGCTTTTCCTACTACTATATGACTTTGCTTCCAAATATTTTTACCTAAACCAACCAGGAAATAAAATTTAAAATTCATAATCACCAAGCACTTATTGACTGCTTTAATGTCCAAGAGATGGATTGAAATGGAAATAATAACTGTTACCATTTACTGAACACTTAAAGTATGGCAAGCATTATATTATCTCATTTAATAAAACAGCCTTATAAAGAGGAAATATTATAACACTGTTACGAATAAAAGACGTGAGTCTTGGAGCAGTTATGTAAGTGTGTCTAGAGATGTGTGCTTAGACTACAAAAGAAAATAAGGAATTAGAGTTGCATGGATGAACACGGGAAGGCTTTTCAAGGATACAGGTTCAATTTTGGATACTGGTGATCCTTAGTATAGGCATTTAGTATTTACCAGCTCACCTGGAGACATAGCTGTTGGCCAAAACTTATTTTAATAGTGCCTATCCATTCTTTCAGCTTTATTAATATCAAATTGAAAGTAAAATTGTATATATTAAGGCATGTAATATGATATGAGAGGTATATCTGCAGAGAGGAAACTTAAATTCTATCAAGAATTTCCCCTGAAAATTTCCTCCTCCTTTCTTCTCTTTCTTCTCCTTCCCTCCTTCCCTTCTTTCTTTCCTTTTTTCTTTCCTCTCTTGTGGATGTCCTGAATTCAGACTCAAGACAGCTTTGTATAGGGTTATCAAGAACTGCAAGATGACTCACTTCAGGGTTTACACAAACGAGCAGAAATAACTCCACCAGAAGATGCGGATGGCGAATCTTCTGGTGTTCCTTTGTTCAGTCAACTTTCAGTGTGAATCGTGCAAGATGCCTTCACTTCCATGAGCCCAGAGATCTCTTTATAACACCTACTACCTTGTATTGCAACTTACCTGTGTATATGATCTGCACTACACTATGCGCACCTCAAGAGTTGGGACTAAGTCTTTCAACAACTAAAAGCATGCAGAATATTTATTGTTTGAAAAATGGTGATGAACCCAGTAAATAGATAATAGCAGAGTGGTCAAGAACGTGAGGTCTGGAGAAAGAGTGCCTAGGATGGAAACTTGGCTCTGTTGCTTATCAGGTTAATGATCACAGACAAATTGTTTAACCTCTCCATGCCTCAGTTACGCCATCGCTAAAATAGAGATAATAGAGCCTCTTTCTTGGGGCTATTAAGAAGATTAAGTATGCTGCACTAAGTACATGTAGCATATGATGCTGTTCCTCATACCAGGACGCCATTTCTCCAGACATCTGCAAAGCGAATTCCTTATCTCCTTCAAGAATGTACTTGGACGTCATCATTTCAATGAGCCATACCCTGACCGTTCTATTTAAATCGCAAAGCCCAACTCCTACCCCGGTCCTCCAAATCCCTTGTCCTGATTTTACTTTTTTATAGCTCGTATCACCTTCTAATGTACTGTGTAATTTACTTATTCATTATGTGCTCCTTACTAAGCTAGAAATTCAATACTTGGGACGTAAGGAAATTCCAGGTTAATACAGCTTGTGTCTGATTACCTGTTTGGCCACTCACTGAAGTGTGACATTAGCATGTAATGACTGAGGTTGGCTTCATTTGAAATAAGTCCTTAAACACTAAGTCTTCTTAATTTTTGTTCCTGAAAAGCTAAACGAATACTTCCCAAGAGGTTTGTGCACATGGTTACTTGCAAATGTTAGTCTCAAATGTTCTAGTTAGCCTACCACTTATTATTATGACTGTGTAGCCCCTGTATAAATAACCCTCCTGAAAATAACAACATAAACTCTGGAAATTATAAGTAACAACTACCTGAAGGTATTGGAAAGTCACTGAAAATAGGCAGATTCTGGAGGGTGGTTGACACTTGAAAAAAGGAAATAGCACTGGGCAAATTTCCTGTTTTTATGGCAAGCCACAGCATTAACTGGCCTAAAGAACTACAGGACATGTTTCAGAGCAATTATAGGAGGAAGGGACAGTCCCTAAGTGAATAGAACAGAGACAGAGCACTAAATTTTGCATACAAACTTTGCTCAAATGGGCAAACTCCTAATAGTTCCTCCAAAGTGATGGCAACCTATATCTTCACTGTTTTCAGGAGTTTGGATGTCATCTGGTAACAATATTCACATTATTCCAAAGTCTGGTGGCAGTGTAAAAAATGTGACTGTAGGGCCAAGCTGCCTTGACTTTAAATTTTGACTCTATAGGACTTTAGGAAAGTTCATAAAATTCTCTGACTCATTTGCTTCATCTGTATGACTAATATAAAAATGTCCTTGAGACATGTAGTTTTTAAAAAGATTAAAATATTATACACCTAACATAACATCTGGTACATGGAATACATTTCATAAAGATTACATTCTTTCCTGCCTTTATTCCCAATTTTTTACACTTTTCAAATGCCAAGGATGTTATCTTTATATACTCGTTCTTTATCTTATTCGTGAATTAATGAACTATAAACTAATAAAAACCCATTGAAGATAACCCAACTACAAAAAAGCAAGGGAAGTAGGGAGTATTATTATAAGAGGATCTCTTACATATTTCTTTAGAAAGAAAATTAAATTCAGCTGAGCAGCATTTGGGAAAGAACTGGAAGCTGGACTCTGCATCTGTGGGTGTCTACCCCATTAATTTTTCTATGAGTGGCTACTTCTCACTCCTACTTTGCTCATTATTCTGCCTCATCCTCAACTTGGTTTGCATCTCATTTTGGTCAGGACTGGCTACCCTCCCCTAGCTTGGCATGACCTTAATTCTCTCAAGAATGAGAATTTGATTGGTTGTAGGCCAGCCAATAGATTTGCTAACGTAGATTCAAATATCCATCCTGGTCCAATCAGGGCTATGACATGGTATAAGCGTTCATGTGGTTTTGCCTACCAGGGAAGAGGGTGGTAGAAGACAGAGCTTCTATAGGTGAAAACACCCCAAAGCATGTTGACCATTACTCTATCTTCCTTACTTTCCACCCTAAAAATACTGGCTATTTTCTTCAAATTTCAGGGGCATGGGTACTCTTTACTCTCCTGAAGATGTTTTCCTCTCCTTTTGCTTTCTCCAGAGAAGAAAAACTCCATTTTTCCCAAGAGAAATATGTTTTAATTCTTCAAACTGAGATAACTTTAGTTTATTGACCTTCTTTTTAATAAGACATCTTTAAAAAGGTTTGAGCTGATATTCTCCCAAGAGATAGAGACTCATGGGCTTACTTTCTTACTTATTGCTGTGCTACTTAATTGAATTATGTCATCTTGTCATTGCTACGTGTAATCTCAGCGGGCTCTGGGAAATTAGGCCATGCTGAATGCTTTGCATCCAAGCATCTCATTCTCTTCTCATCAAATCATAACTCTCTTCACCCTGATGTTGGTTTATGCAAAATAACCATCCTAAGATAGTTATGGACACATGAGAAATTTCAAATGAAGATTTAAGTTATAATCTCATCAATTCTATTGATTTTGCCAGCCAGTTCAGATAATTAGAACAGTAAGAAAGACATTTATTTTTCTCAAAGGTTTGTCTTTGATTATATGTTCATATCACAGCTTTGAATCTTCCTTTGCTTGATGGATATATTGTTTTTTCTTAAGCCACAGAGCTTATTCGCTAGGCGGCTTAGCAACTGTTCAGCTTTAGCCACTCTTTTTACTGGGGAGAAAATTTTTATGGGTGAAATCATTCATTCTAGAGCATACAAGGCTTACATTGAATTTGTCATTCTACTGTATGAGACCAAAGATTTCATAGAAAAGATCTACAAACTATGCAAATGTACTTTTAGTTTTTCTACTTAGCCCTCATAAAGCATGTCCCCCTACTCTTTAAGTAATATGCTTGGGTTTGCGATAGGTTAATTCAATGAAAGCTCTATTTTCTTTTCTGGAGGCATTTGAAGGGGGCGTTTGGAGTGGCCAAATGCTGATGTGTTATTGACACTACCTTGGAGCAGTGTAATCTGACTCATTTATCAATTTTTGCTCAGGAGGACCTGGAGCCTAGCTAATTTACAGACTGAATTATCTCTGGCCCTCAGAGCCAGATGGCAAGTTCCTGAGAAGGTGGGGGAAATTGCTTCGAGGCATTATTGGAAAGTAATCTCCACACCTGCTGTAGCCTTGGAGCAGGTTGACAAAAACAACTGGCCACATTCCTCCCACCAACTCACAGCCCCAAACACTCCACAGCCAGAATCAAATTCAGCATGAAATGCAGAAGTTATCCCCTACTTTACTTACAAGTACCATTTGACCCAAACTCTCTTAAATACTAACTATATTTTCAAAAAAGGAAAATTGGGTTAGGTATCACTTTCCATCCAGGTGCTTAAGTAAGTTTTTTTTTCTTGTCGTTATGAAACGGCATGGTCAGAGACAGAGGAGAATGGGGAAACTCTCATGTGTAGGTTTACGAGAGTATTATTAAAGAGAAGGAATTACTTTGCTTCAAAGGTGGAGATTTACAATACCTGTATAATGTTTCTAAAGGGGATAATGAAAGGTTTGGCCAGAGTTCTACTCATACTTATGGGGCTTTCTGACTTGCGTGTGTATGTTAACACACACACACACACACACAGACACACACACACACAATATATCTGTAACATTCATATTCTACATATCCTGCCTGCCTCTTGGGGTTATTAAGAGAGAGTGATTCATTTGTTTTCTCACTTGGTAATTGTGTTTGGTTGATGGAGAAGACATGCTCTATCTTCTAAAGGAATCCATCCTAGAGAAAGGGTTAAATCATGCAATGAGTCAGGTAATAGCTCATATTATTCAGGAAGTTGTCATTGCGCGAATATATTTTGTGGTTGTGAGCCTTTCATTTTCATTAAGAAATGCTAGATATAAGCACTTTTGGAATTATTGAAGAAGGATGGTTTATAGCAAAAACATGCTGAGCTGGTATTTTTCATACTTCTATCTACAGCATCTTATCATTTTTAACACAAATGCTTCTTATTATTTTCCTTCAGTCTCATTAAATGAATAAGAAAACGGTGCTAGAGACATGAAAGAACATTGGCTTTAGAGCCAGCTCAACCTGCAGGTGATGCTTGGTTTCACCGATGAGTCACTGAATGACCTTGAGAGAATCACATAAACTCTCTAACTTCCATTGTCCTCATCTACTGAATAGGCATAACAATGCCTAATTCCCAAAGTTTTCTAAATAAGCGTTATATATAATTCTGTACTTAAAAAGCACCTAAGAGAGTAAGTGGTTCTATAAATGACAAAAATAAATAGTGGTCAGATTTTGCTCACCTAGTCATTATAATATGACCAATTAACCAAAGACCCCAGACAAATTGATACCTTTCCAAGCCCAACTCTAGAGAATCATCTCAAGGAGGTCTTACAACTTTTTAAAAGCTATATATAAACACTATAGGAGATTTTTGCCATATTAAATAAATAAATCCAGAAAGTCATTCATATGATATTCTTCTCGGTCTGTTAGGAGACAACAAAATGTTAAATCCAACAAGAGGATGAGGACTTCAGGCTGCTGCTTATTTTTTTTTTTCCTTCTAAGAAGTGTAGCTCTTAATCAGAGTGCATTCTCCATTCAAAATAATCTGTGAAGACTGGCATGAAAATGCAGATTCCTAATTGAACAAAGACAATTATTTCCAGATTGAAGTACAGTGGTGAATAGCTCTGTGCTCCAATTATCGTCAGACTTTTATTTCAAATGGGAGGCTGAAATCACAGATGAGTTAGCCTTAATTGGGAGAAATGGCTGAAATTGTACTTTTAATACTCTACTGTAACAGTGTATATGTAGGTCATCTTTTTTCATGTTTACATGTTTATGTCCATTTGGGACAGCAAGCTGTAATGGTGAAAGGGACAGCCTTTTCTCAAACAAAGGTAATAGCATCCAGGAGTTAATCAGAGCCATGAAACTGGGTCACTTTTAAATAAAGAAATTGAAGAGTAGACTTTTTTATTATAGCTATATGTCAAATAATAGACTGATGTGAAAACTTAACTCAAGGTAGTGTTAGTTCTAGCAAGATTTTCCTTTATCTTAATTATTCCTTCATAACATAGCCACTTAAAAACTATAAAAGGGTAGTCCTGAATTAGAAAAGGCTTAATGAATTAAACAAAGATTGTTGAAAATAACACAAATACAAAGGAAATACAAAGTCTATGCTTCTCAAACAACCAGCAAGCACTAAAGGAGGGCCTGCTCTGTGGTTGAACTGGAGGTAGTGTTGGGTGGAAGAGATGAAGATACAGACACTTTGTTAATCACGATTCCCCTTCTCCTATTCTTCATTCACTCCTGTGGGGACTCTAGACTCAGACACATGGAGCCATGTCGCCAGCTACCACGAATCATTCTCATTTGTGTGGAATTTCCTGGTTTTCAAAGGGATTTCACAAACTGTATTTCATTTGATCTTCATCCCTCCAAACTAGGTATGGTGGCTATCATCACATCTTTTTACAAATGAAGAAATTGAGGCCCGGATCCTTGCTTGGGGTGACAGAGCAAATGAATGAAGATCTGGGATGAGGACCCGGTCTTTAAATAATGATAACTAACCCAGTGTGGAACATGTCACTGTAGGAATTGTAAATGACACCGGCATCTTAGTGGGGGGACTACAGCATGTCACTATTTATCAGGCCATAGAAACAACAATAAAAACACCTCTGCTGGCTGTCTTCTTACAATCATTCAGTCATTGCCTTTCACAATTAGCAATACATCTATTGTTATCTTCATTTTACAGGGGTGGAAAGTTGGGCACACAGCGGATAAATGACTTTTCTAAAGCCACACAAGTTAAGCACTAGAGCTAGACCCAAACCCGGACTGGCTGACTCCAGATCATGTGCCTTTTTTAAAACATTTTTTTATTTTACCTGGACAGTCCCAGCTTTTTACCTCCAATCTTTCTGCTGCTGTTGACAGAATTTAATCATTCGTTTGGCAAAATCATAGCAGTGGACAAAACAGACCAAATCCCTGCCCCTGCAGAGCTTACATTCTAGTAGGAGAGACAGACAATACACAAAATAAGTAAAAAGATACTGTGTGCTTGATGGTGGTAAGTACTATAGAGAAAAATAAAGTTGAAAAAATTTGCTGGGGACAGAGAAATTGCAAGTTTAGATCGGGTCATCCACAGAGGCATCACTGAAAAGTGGTGCATGGACAAAGGACCTGAAAGAGATGAGGGTGTGAACCTGCATTTCAGGCAGAGGAGGAGCAAGTAGTCCTGAGCTCAGCACTTACTTGTCTTGTTCCAGGAAAAACACAAAAGCTAATGTGACTGGAGTTAGGCAGGCTAGGGGCAAAGTAATAAGGGAGGAGGTCCAAGGACAATGGGAGGGTAAACAGAGCCTGGCTTCAGGCGAGTACGGGAACTTTTCTGAGTGAAATGGAAGCTTTTGGAGGGTCATGAGTGAAGGATATCATCTGACTTATGTCAAAAGAAGAGCTCTAGATCTGTATTGAGAATAGACTGAACAAGGGCCCAGGAAAGAAGCTGGAAAATTAATTAAGAGGCTAATACAACAACAACAACAACAACAACAACAACAACAACAACAATAACAGCAACAAAATGAAATAGGCAAAAGATGATATTGGCCTCAGTTAGGGAGATGCTGAGAAATTGTCAGAAAAATGAGAAATAGGGCTGGCTCTAACTCCGTTGCTGCCTATTTGCCTTAGTTGCTAGGTATGTGCAGATAACTGAGAGGAAAGAGCCCTCACAGAAAAATGCTCCTATGAGGGGCAGACAGCCTTGGGAGCCTGTTGATCAAATCTCCCTTCAAGAAAGAACCTGCTGTGAGGAGTGGATTTAGCTGACAGCTTCCAGCAGCAGCACTCACTGAGGCCACAATCCCCAGGCTGTTCCCAGCTGGTGACAACGCCCAGCAGAGGCACTGGAGCCAGGGCTGACACGGGGCTCCTCTAACGACCGCCTTTGCTGGGCTGAGGCTTCCTGCCCAATCCTTCTTCATCCCCTTTTCATACCTGCATTGTGGTCTGAAGGTCTTCCCACCTATTCCTGTTTCTCCTCCCCTTTAATCTCCTCATTGGCTTCCCCCTAGTACTTGGGTGGCTTTTTTCTACATGGTCATTAGGGTACCTGGGTTGTTTAGATTATTTTCATCTCAGGGATCCACTCTCCCTTAATGCTTTGTTACCATCTTTATCAGTCAATAGAATTGGAGAAGAAAATGTGATCATGGAAGGACATACCTACCTTTTAAAAGCTTTGGCTCAGAGATGGCATACATCATTTCTACTTATATTCACTAGGACTCATTCAGCTGTAAGAGAGACTGGGAAGTGTAGTCTAGCTATATGTCCAGGAAGAAAAGGAAACCTTATTGATAAACATCTAGGAGTCTCTGTAGTACTAAGTAAAGAAAAAGTGTATCTACAGGACGGAAATGTTTAACTCTGCCAGTTGAAGCTTAGGGACCAGCTGAGAGCTGATATATAACTAAATGACTTGGACAGCTGGTGATTTTAATGAGAATTTCTATGAAATTAACAAGGAGTAAACTGTATGGCCAGAGGCTGAGAAATAAGTGGGAGGTGAAGCAATAGAGGAAGCAAATGTAGTCAACCTTTCGAGACCTTTGGATATGAAGTAAAAAGCTTAGAAATGTGGAAGTGCGGGTAGATGACGGATTTTAACTTTTTTAATTGAAAAGACCCAAGTGTGTATAAATATCAATGAGGGAGATACCAACAGAGGGGAGTTTTTGTAATTTAACAAAAAGAGTGAATAACATCCCTTGGTCCTATGGAACAAACAGGAAAATCAAATCACTATTACTTAAAAATATTATGTCACATTAGAAGAATCCCTTTTACTGGCCATCTGCTGGATGCAAGGTATAGAGTTAGCATTATCTTATGGACCCTCCCAATAACTTCACAAGGAGAATATTATTAACTAGTTTTTACAGATGAGAGAACTTTGGCTCAAAGAGTTAAATACAGAATCGGTCACCAATCAGTACAGCAATCAGAATCCTGTCTAGTTATTTTAATCAGAAAGAGATTTTATATAAAGATCTAATTACTTGGTAAATCATTGGGAAAGTTGAAGAAGAGAAATTTCTAGGATTGACTCCTAGAAAACTGGTGCCAAGGAAAGGACTACTTTTGCCACATCCCCTGGAACTGTTGACTCAAGAACATACAATGGTGGTTGTAATGGAGAGAACAGGAGACCATCACTGCCACCACCACTTAGCACCCAGAAGCTAAACTAGACATTAGAATGTTGCTTTAAGGGGGGAAAAAAAAAGAAGGCCCCCAGGACTTTGCTTGCCAACAAAAAAGGCTAAAACAGAACACTAGCCCTGCCTTACTTTCACACCCCAAATTTCACATGAGTGCATCTAACTGGTGAAATTTAATTTGCATACAAAAAAAAAGCTGCAAGGGAGTCAGAAATACAGTGTTTAGCTTTCCAACCCCTATGGTATCAGGAAGTACATAGCATAAAGTTGAAATGAATGCTGAGGGCCAGTTCACCATGAACACCAGAGACGATGATCAATAACCTAGAATTAAAACAAAATCTTTCTGCTAATTTCATGCTGCTCTTAGATAAGTCTATGATAGAATTTCCCTTTTTGGAGTTGTAAAATATTGCTCTGCAGGATGTTAATAGTTATATAATAAAAATGTATTTGGGAAGCCTTAGTTTATCCCAAGTAAAACATGTTTCTTTACTGCAAGACTTCCTGGAAACTTTGATATGTATGTAGTTTATCTATTGTCACAATAATGCTAAGTAACTTGCCTCATAACTTGATGGCTTAAAAACCATGTATTATTGCTCATAAATCTACCAAGTGGCTAAATGGTGCTGTGGATCTTGGCTGAGTTTGCTTACATGTTGGGGAATTGGCTAGCTGTTGACTGCTCTAGCATGATCTCTGCCATGATGACAACATCAGTTTGATTCTATTCCATGCGTTGCATCTTCCAGCAGGATAGCTGGAAAAAAATGTAAGGAGCAAGAAAGGGAGTGGAAAAGCACTGGCCATAGAGTCTGCTAACATCCCTCTATCAAAGTCAGCCATATAGCAAAACAAAGGATGGATCAAGGTCCAAAGAATACACACCATCTTTTGATAGAAAGACCTGCAAAATTTATTGAAAAAGACATAGATGTAGGGAAAGCTGAATAATTGGAGATGTTAATGAAATCACTCTAGGCAATATGCTAATATGCATTATAATTCTTCAAGAGAGAGATAATACATGAAGCATTTTCAAACTTATTTGACTAAGGAATACTCTTTCATGTAGAAGCTCCTTGGGATACCAATTTTGGAAAAAAACAAAATTATTGCAGAGTTAACTCACAGACAATTATTTATACATCATATCTCTTTCCCCAAACACACATCTGTATTTTAAGAGAAACAATAAAAACTCTTTTCCTTAAATGATTTACAGTATATTCTTTGGGGTTGGAGGGTATAGTGCTGGGGAAGCATCTATCCATTACCAACAAGTGGCAGACATTCTAGGTGAAAGTCATTTCTTATAACGAAGGCTTAAATCAAAAGAGCGGAGACTATATAAACTAGGCAATAGAATATATCCAGTATATGGGCATGTTATGGGTTGAATTGTGTCCCCCTAGAAGAGAAATGGTGGAGTCCTAACCCCTAGTACCTCAAAATGTAACCATATTGCAATAGAGTCTTCACAGAAGTAATCAATTCAAAATGAAGTCATCTGAGTGTTCCCTAGTCCAATACAGTGTCCACAAAAGAAAAAAAAAAATTGGACCCAGCCAGATACACAGGGAGAACATCAGGCGCACATGATGATGAGTATCTATAAGCCAAGGAGAAAGACTGGAACAGCTCCTTCTATCACTCCTTCATAAGGAACCAACCCTGCTGACACCTCGATTTCAGGCCTCTTGCCTCTAAAACTGAGACAATAAATTTTTGTTGTCTAAGACACTCAGTTTGTAGTCCATGTAGCAGCATTAGCAAACAAAAACAAGGCATCTGTTGGCTTTTTCTGCCTATCATCTATTCCTCCTGTTGCTCTTTTGGAACACTGTCCCTCCCTTCCTCTCAGTCTCCATGATTCTTCTGTATCTGATCCAATTCGTAGCTCCAGGAGTCAGCATATGGCCCAGGCCTAACCAATCAGTATGTCCCATCCTGGTACCATAGTGATTGGTCAGTGAAAACAGTTCAGGATCTTTTTTGCTGAAATCTTTCTCAGGAGTTTGCTGTGCTGATAGGATATAGGCCTGGAGCTTGTGGAGGCTGACTTTTGCTGGCATGAGGGGACAACCTTTGTGAGAGTGAAACCAGTGAAGAGAAAAGCCAATATAAGAGATGAGGAGAAAAAGAGTTCTGATAAAACGTCATTTGAGCACCTGGATACAACTGTTCCTGAAGCTGCATGCTCTTCCACATTTCCATATATGACCAACAACTTCTCTTTTATTTGGGTTTACCTTAATTATGAAATGAAATACAGTGAGCAAGAGATGGAACCAAAATATCCTGAGCTGTTTGTGGTCCTGAAAATCCAATTATTAAAAACATAAATAGTTTTATTATTTACTTTTATTTTAAGTAATGATGAGATATTTTTCTATAAAGAGTATGATCCTTAAAGAATTCTGAATATAGGCAGAGAATTTAATCTCATCTTCTTCAACTTAACTCCTAAGCAGATAAATTAATAGAGCAGATTGTTTTTCTTATATTCTGGAAGATAGATTTTAAATAAAAACAATGCACAACTACAAAGTGATAATAAATACAAACAGGAAAAAATCGCTTAATAGGAGCTAGACTGTATAATTTTTTGGTCTTAATTATAGATTTCTTACAAAGAAAACATCCAACTCTTATCAAGTCTTAAATATTGTCACATAATCTTCTTGTTAGATTTTTCTTTCCAACATTTCTAAACAAGAGCCTTTTCACAATTATGTTATTTCTTTCTATTATGAATACTTGAACAAATAAATACAGCTCTATGTTCTTTATGCTTTTTCTATTTCCAACACATTTTAGAGTTTGCTTTGTTGTGTTTGTTTTTTTTACTGTTAAATTTCGGGGTAAAAGAAACATTTCTGCAATGTGGATGTCCACCTTAGTCACTGAACTTTCTGCAATATGGCTTTTCACAGGGTGGAAGGCAGAAATGTGCCTGTGTAGAAGGCATTACTCATTCATATTTTCAATGAGAAAAACAGATTTATAGCACTTGATATTGTGCCATAAATAAGTTTCAGGATCCAAACTTAAGCATGTCTAACTTTATTTCTAGTATTAGCCTTCCTCAAGCAGCCTTCCTAGTAATGAATATAGCATGCCCTTGCTTACTTTGCACTTTGTGGTTCTTCTCCATCATGTTAGGGGATGTTTTCCATTGCCAGGTGGTACACTCTGAAAGACTTCAACTCGTGTTGCACCTTCTTTGATAAAGATAAGCCATATGATGACCTATGGTTCAGAGCATGGGCTTTGCAGTACGACAGATCTGGTTTCAAAGCTTGGATTGTTAGACTGCTCTGAGCCTCAATTTCCTCATTTATAAAATGGAATTAATAGTACCTGCCTTGTATAATTGTGTGTAAAGAGCTTATCAAAGTATCTGATGCCTCATAAAGTTTGATAAATGTTATCTACCTTGTATATATGTTGTGTGTGTGTGTGTGTGTGCGTGTGTGTGTGTGTGTGTGTGTGTGTGTGTGTGTGTAAGATGTATAGATGGATAGAAGCAAGGTTGAACGTCTAGCACATAGCGTGAATTCTTAGTAAACACAAAGAAGTGATTTGGGAGCATTGTGAAAGGTATGGTATGTGCAAACTTAGATACATGAGTAATATCAAATGTTAATTTTAAAAAGTATGAGTCTCTTTAGTTCTCAGTAGAAATTCAATAAATTTTTGTTTAACTTTACTTAAATATTGATTTTCAACCACACACTTCTCTTTACCTCATTCTACACTATCTCTCTTGGCAATTTCTCTTACTCTTGTGCTTCAACGATCATTTCTAGGTGCGTGTATAAATCCAGCTGGGTTGTTTTCCTCAGCTCTGGGCCTGTATATCTAACACCCTCATAGACTTTTTATGCCCTTTAGGTTAGCATGTCACAAAATGAGCTCATTATTATTCTTCCTCCCACCCCTTGCACTTATCTCCATTCCTTAACCCAGCAAATGAGACTCCAGCTGACTTACCAGAAACCCAGACTCTTCCTTAACTCTTACATCAATCAGCCCCCACCTGCTATTAATTCCACTTTCAGAATACCTCTCCCTCATTATTCTTTCTCTTTCTCCACTCAAATTCTCCACTGCTGGTACTTCCCCAGTTAAAATCTTTACTATCTCTTTCCTCCTAACACTCCCTGCTCTCTCCAATTCATCCTCCACCCAAGTGTCAGTTACATTTTTAACATAAAACCTTATTTGTTCACACTCCTCTGATGGCCCTTTCTCCAGGATAGATTCTAATCTCTTTAGTTTGCTTTGGCGTTTCAAGGGGTTAAAAAATAGTACCCCTGTTCTCTATCAGCTTGACAAAAACCAAAGCCAGAGATCAAATTGTCAGCTTTATTAATGAAAATACTGTCAAAGAACCAGGCTTAGTTTGGGAAGACAATTGCTTCCTAATCTTACACTCCAGAATTAGACTACCTAACAGCTGGACACCCATAGATAGGTCTCACCTTGTAAGGACAAATTTCTTTTACAGCATGGTCAAGAAAAGATCAGAAAGGATGCTTTGTACAGGATAAAAGAAAGATGGAGCTGAACTCCCTAGGAACAAGTAAAAGGGCAGAGAAGCCAAGGGAGTAATGCTAATAGAGGTCCCCATGCAGGGAAACATGAAGCCAGTGAAAAGAAGGTTCCTGCTTGTCACCCTATCTTCAAGAGTAGACATCATCAAAGCCTTTTACTTTGTTGTCACTAATTATTTCTCCAGCACCTTGTTTCCCAGCCCTCATCTTTCTGACTTCCATACCCTGAAGCTTGTCTCTGCCAGGAAGGCTCCCTGTCTAAGTCTCTGCCAAGTAAAATTTTCTCTGCTACTCCACCGTTCAAGCCATGGCTATCTCCTCTTGAAGTTTCCTTCGCCTCACTCTGGGGCTCCCATTGTACATTGCACACACAGGCCCGTCTGGAAGACTGAAAGCTTTTTGAGGACAGAACCTGTACTTTGGTCTTTAAATTCCCAGGACCTAGAATAGTGCTTGGTGCACAGAGTAGCCTCTAATAAATATATAATGATTATATGAATGTATACTGGATCTCCATTATTTTGTCTCTGCAACATCCCATTCTCCCTTCTTAGAGAAACAGCACCTTGATATTCCTTTGGAGAGCCAACACCCTCCTCCTCCATCCCATATAGGACTGAAACAGGATCCAATCTGAATCTTGAGCAGAGGGTCACAAAAATCAAGAACAGCATATATTAATTTTGATAACGATGCCCAAATGCACCTAGTTGTTAATGAATGACGAATATTTCTTGAAGGAAAGAAGTGACACAAAGAGAAGGAAGTAGAAAGGAAAGAAAAAAAGGAGGGAGGGAGAGAGGGAGGGAAAGAGGAAGGGAGGGAGAGATGAAGCAGTTTAGGATAACACTGGCCAGGACCCCAGGAAGAGACAGAAAGAATCAGCCTAGTAAGCTACAGACAGGTAGCTGGGGTCTGCATGCCTCATACCTTCTCTAGTAAAAAGCTCTATTCAAATGGCTGATTCCTCGCCTGGACTATTTTGGTAGATCTATTATTGGCTCTCATTTAGTGTCTGTTTATTTAAATCTGCTTTCCACTGGAACATAATTCTCTTGATTATCGGTTGATGCTGAGACACAGTAGGGACACAGATAATTGTCACTGTGCACATTCTGCAGGAAATATAAAATTATTATCTTTAGAGCCATTGAGTATGGTATTTGAGTATGGTTAATATGAAGCACAGGCACGTGGAATTTCTAGAGTGCTAATTTGCTGGCTCCTTTGCCATCCTTCAGGGCTGTCATCCGAGCCTCCCCTGGGGACTCATGCAGACACCCAGCTCCCAGCATCCTAACGTTTACTCATCTGTGAGGAGAATGCAATCTCCACTCACTCCAAAGCTTAGGCCTTTCTCTATGCTATCAGGGACCAAGAGGCTGGAGGGACAAATCTGGGTGCTGGTCACTATCTCAGGTTCCACTGCCTTTGCGGGGCTTGCCTGAACCAGGGTACAACGTCTGAGCTGAGGAGGCAGCTGCACAGCCCAAATAGAGAGCAGCCTGAAGGCATGTGGTTAGAGTAAGGATTGATTGGGGTGGAGGTTCCTCCACTTTCCATACCTCCACTCCTCACTCACCGCCCGGTTCCCTCACCCACTCCGCACCTCACCCCTACTCCTCACCTGCTCCCATCCCCCACCCCACCACTTCTTCTTCACCAGACCCAGACCCGGTGCACCTACCTCCAGCCCTCAGCTTTCCCCTCCAAGTGAGCTGCCTCTTCATTTACAAGCAGCATCACTAATTGCTTTTTAGGGTCCCTTCTCTGCTCTCTGTTCAAAATTCACGGGGCGTTCCCCAGCCCCTTTTATGCTACTTTTCTGAACCTTTTCAGCCTCTTTTACAAACTTAGCACTTTCTGTGCCTCTTTTAGTCTTTGCAAGAAGAAAGAGACTTGAGAGGATTTTTTTTTTTTTTTTTTTTTGGCAGTAAAGCTCCTTCTCCGGTACCTCCTCCCCCGCCCTCTCCCCAGCCCCTGTCTCTACCCCCCCCACCCCACCAAAAGCACACGCATTGACCCTCCTCCCACTGAATGGGGCTTTGTGCAGAGAATTTCCGGAACATAGCCCAGTGCCCAGGCCTCTGTGTGAGGAGAGGAGGGGCCCAGCCGGGCAAGGAGACCCTTAAGCCCACCCCATTACCACGGTCACTGTTTGCCCTGGATTCTCTAAAAGGCCTATTGTTGCCGGTTGCCAGGTATTCCTTAGCAACACTTAAGCCAAGCTGCCTACCCTATTTAGGCCCAAAACTTTTCAATGGCCTCCAAAACCCATGCTTGTCAGTGCTGCAGACCGCTCCTCAAACAGCCTCAGAGGGGGAGGGAGAAGCTAAACCATCCCCCCAGCGTCTCTGCCTTTCAAATATCTGTGTATGAGGCTGCTTGGGGGCTTCTTGTTATTTGCCTAAGATCAGCAAGCCAAACAATTGCAATTAAAATTTCTCTCTCCCCAACCCTGGCATCTCTCTCTCTCCACCCACCCCCCACCCCAGTTGCAGACCTCCCTCTAACTTAATATTCGGCTGGGACTGGGTTTCATCATATTCTGCAAGGGCCTTCTGACTTTCCTTCTCAACCATTTCAAAGGAAATTGCTTTATTATTTTAGGGAAGTTTTTATGCACTTGCATGCAGGGTGTTATGCTTCTCCCCATCTCTGGTGAAAAGGAAAATAATAGAATCATAGAGTCTGTGTTCTAGAAGGGATCTTAATGATGGTCCCCAGATGAGGGTCTGGAGGCCAAGATGCGAAAATGGACTTGCTCATGTCACAGGTTTATTTAATAACAGATGGGGCTTCAGAGCCCAAGGCTCCTGGCCCCCAATCTGTGCTTTTCCCCACTACACAATTCCAGAGTAACATGAGAAGCACATTGGCAAAGAAAGAAAAACACAGTGTGTGCATCTCAAAAACTGAAAGTGGAAAGAGGGCTGATTATGATTTCAAAGAAATATGGTCTCCCGGCCCTGAGTTCTTTCCACCCCTTTCTTTCCGAGAAACATAAATTTGCCCCAGCAAAGTGACGAGCATCCTTGAAGACATATGAGTTTTATTTGCTACCTTATTTTCCTCACTGTAAAGATTACAGGCATCTCTCCCAGGTCCTGAATTAGATGAGACTCAGCATTATAGAACTATTCAGCTGCTTCACATCCACCAACTATAATTCAACTTGGACATCTTCGCCTTGATGTTTTCCAAGTATTTTAAACTCAGTACGTATTCCCCCAACTTGCTCCTCTACCCATGCACTCTCTCATATTATAGCATTACCAGCTATCTGAAAGAGGCTCATTCAGAAAACTTAGAGCATCCTTTGGTTCTTCCTTTATTCTTTTCTATAAAATATTGCTCTATCATGTTCTCTGTGTTACCTATCACTCCAACTACCCTCATTCAGATCCCTGTAAAGTGGATTATTCTGATAGCCTCTTAACTGCCTCTCTGCCTCCAGTCTCTACCAATGAGTCATATTCAACAATACCAACAAGATTATCTCTGAAAACTGAGCATATTATTCTGCTACTTGAAAACATTATTTTATTTGGCTACATTGGCTAGGGGCAACACACCTACAAAATAAAGCCCGAACTCAGCATATTCAAATGTTTTCGGCATCTCAATCTATCCTGTTTAGTCTCATCCTTTATCACCTCATCCCCAGCAAATGCACACATGCACACACACACTCGTGCACGCACACACACACAGACAGTATAATCATATAGGCTACTCACAATTCTCCCACCCAAAAGTTTCTATATTTTTTGTACATGCAGTTTTATGTACCTTGCTTGCCTTTTACCACCACACTTCTTTGCCAGCAAACCTCTTCTACTATTTCATTGCCAATGCTAATAGAAAGGCTTCCTCAGCCCCTCCATGTTTGCAGCCAAAACGAAGGATTCATTCTATGATCCCGCACCATTTAATTCATGCTCTGTTATGGTATTTATCACATTGTATCATGGTCTTTCATTTGCACATCCGTGCTTTCCCCAATAGAAGGTGACCTCCCCAATAACAGAGACTGTCGCATTTCATCTTTCTAGTCTTAACACCTGAATCCCAATTTGCTGCATTACCTGGACCTGCTCCTGTGACAGGCCAAAGCTGCAAAACGGACCAGCGATGTGCTTGTTAGGAAACATGAGTTTCCTATCTGGAAGGCAAGAGGGGATATAATTTAGAGATAGTGGAATAAAATTCAGCTTATCTGCATAACAATAGACTTCCTGGCTCCATGGCTAGAGGTGCCTTGCAAGCTATAAGACTACCAGGTAAACATTTGATTCCTCCTTAGGGGTTGGAGGTTTACTGACACTGAGAATTATGTTTGTTTTTCAGGGATATGTTTCTGTGCTTAATGAAATAGGTTAATGTTTTTTAACCTGCAAAATACTAAAGAGAATAAATAGATGTGACTAATTTTCACCAATGGGGAGCTCTCAAAGGAGGCTATACCTGGAAGGTTTCTGCAATTTTCTATACAACTTGGAGCCCCAAACCATAGTCCAGCCTCTGTGGTGGAATCCAGGGTGTAAAAGGTCATCAATATATGTTCTGAAAAGCCTCCATCTCTCCTATACCTCATCTAGATGAGCTGGAGACAGAATGATGCCAAATTGAAGGGAAGCACTGTGAAGGTAGAGATGTCAGAGAATAAGATTCCTCCTAGACAGCAGAGGGTAGAAGTTCACATTATGGAGGTTAGAGAAAGAAGGTTCTTTGGGAGAGAATGAAAACGGACTAGGATAGCCATCTTAAAAACTTGAAAAATTTCCCCTTTCTAAAAGGCTCTAATGACTGTGCCTAGCACTCGGTAAATGTCAAATATAGTTCTTGACTTTAAAAAGTGTAGGATTTAGTGTTTTATATGCTTTCTTTTGGACTCTTGAAGTCATAATGATCATACAGCTTTTAGATTTTTCCTTTCCAACATTATAATTTTCTCTAATTACTCATCAGCTCTTCATTACGGGAAGCCATAAGCCCTCCTGCAGCTTTGTATGGAGCGGCGCTGTGAGACGAAAGGCGCAGGGCAGTTAGAGAGGAGAGTGGTCCACCCTCATCCATTTCTCCGGTGTCCTGCAGCAAATCCAGCAGTGACCAAGGGTGGAAGGCGGGTGACAGAGAATACAGGACTGAGAAGCAGATTCCAAAGCTCAGTTCCAAGAAAACATGAGAGAAAAACCACTTTTCCAACTGTATGCTCAAGGAAGAAAGCCCTAGAAAGGTGGCTTGGGGAAGTGGGAGATGAAATACAATGGAGCATCGGAGTTGGTTGGTAGACTTATGAGAGCCAATTGTTGAATTTTCCTGAATGTTGTGAGTCAGTTTTTAAATATAGCCATTTATTGAAAATTAAACTAATTTGCAACAAAATAAATTACATTAAAAACACAGGGAATAATGTCCAAAACTCATTACTTCCTATTTTATTACATCTTATTGTTATCTATGCTCTTGAGGTTATTTACATTTATTGTATTAGCAACTATATCACGGATATATTGTATAATGGTGTGTTGCTGTTCATCTCTTCTCAGTTCTGTGTTCAGGGAGGTGAGGTCTATTGAAATGTGCTGTGGTAGGAGGACTTTCACTCAGATAATGGCATGTGCTACAAATCAGGGTGCCTTTCCCCCCACCCCCCGACAAAGCCAGTTGTTAAATATCTTCTAGCATATCACTAGTGAATTCTGACTCCAGGGCTAGAGAAATATTTCCTGGAATGCTTATTATGCATGAAATGAAGGGGTTCTCCTGTTAAGATACTAGAACATACCTTAGATAAACTATGACATTTAATATTCTCATAATGATTCAATAATATTATCTCCACTAGGTTGTACATCTAAACTAAAATAATATTAGATGTCAACTGTAATTGAAAAATAAAAAAATTAAAAATGATTTCCATTTGTGTAAACAATGCAACAGGACGGATCCTTATGGTAATGCAATTGGTCAATATCCTGACTGTGGTGGTAGATACAAAAACCTATATGTGGTAAGATTACATAGAATTAGATACACACACTATTGAGTATAAGAATAACCTTACTTGCAAATGAGTAAGCACACTGAATAAGATTAGTGGATTGCGTCAATGTCAATATCCGGTTGTGATATTATACTTTAGTTTTGAAAAATGTTACTATTGGGAGAAACTGGGTAAAGTGTACAAGGGACCACTCTGAATTATATTTTACAACTTCATGCGAATCTCACATTATCTCAGTAAAAATTCCAATTAAAAATAAGATGAGATCATACACCTTCCATACAATCCAACCATTCTACTCTTAGATATTTGCCCAGAGAAATTAAAGAGTTTGTCTTAAAAAAGACTTTTACATTAATATTTATATATGCTTTATTTGTAATAGTCAAAATCTGTTAACAACTCAAATGTCCACCAATGCGTTAATTGCATAAATAAATTGTGTTACATCCATACAAAGAAATACTACCCATAATTAAAAAGGAATGAACTATTGATAGACACAACAACATGAATGAATCTCAAAATAATTATACTGAGTGAAAAAATCAAAACAAACAAAATAATTATATACTATATGTTTCTATTTTAATAAAATTCTAGAAAATATACAAAGTAGTCTACAGTGACAGAGAACCGATCAGTTGTGGCCTGGGGATGGAAGGGAGGTTGAAGAGAAGAAAGGAGAAATTACAGAAAAGCACATTTATCATCTTAACTGCGATGACGGTTCATGGCTGCATATATATGTATAAAGCTTATCACATTATACACATTTAACACATGTAATTTATAGTATGTCAATTATTCCTCAATAAAGCTGTTAAAAAAGGATGCTTTAGGAAAAGGAAAGTGGGAAAGGGATTATTATTTCCATTAGCCTAATAACTAAGGCTCAAAGAGGTTGTTTCCCCAAAGTCCCATAGCTAATAAATATCGAATCCAGGATTTCAGACCAAGTCTGTCTTATCCCCAAACCTGTATTATTTCCATTACACCTTACTGCATGGCAAGATGAATATGTTAGCAATTACCATAATGATGCTGTGTAATGAACCATCCCCAAACCAAAGATATGTTATTGCTCATTCATCTGCAGCTCAGCTAAAGGTCTGCTGATCTAGGTTTAGGTTCAGTTGGGCTTGGTTCCTAGGTACAGGTTATGTGCAGGTGTGTTCCATGAAACTGTCAATGAATGTCCTGAAACTAGTAGGCTACCAAGAGCATGTTATCCTCTTGCCAATGTCAGAGGTGCACCTGAGCAAAGCCTGAACGCATAAGTATAATTCAAGTCTCTGCTTCCATCACCTCTGCAAATATCCCACTGGCTGAAGCAAGTTACAGGGCTGATCCCAAACTCAAGGGGCAGAGATGTATACTCAGCCTCTAGTGGGAAGAACTGGAAAGTTACTTGGCAAGAGTAGTAAATACAAAAGGGAATGAAGAAATGGGAAAAATAACCCATCAATTTCCAGATAAAAGGAAGAGAAAATGAAGACTTTTTCAGAGTAGATAATATTTGTGAAATTGGAGAAGATAAAGGAGGACTACTCTGTGAGACAGGCTCAAGTAATCTCAGGTGATGAGAGGCTGTGGAAAGCACAGGAAGCAGAGTCAACAGCCACACAGCCAGACCTTAGAGAACAGGATATCACTTCTTTAGCTCCATCTCCATTCAGCCCCCCATATTTTAGTAAAGAAGCCTAATTTATGTCAAAAAAAAAAAAAAAAGATTTCCTACAACTGTCTAACCCACAAGCAGGTCCAGAGGAGGCCTTCAGTTTATCTCAGTGATATTAACTCTTGGGTGGAGTGAAGTTGGAGTTGAACTTGACTCATTGCAGAGGCAGAACTGAGGAGGGCCTTGCTTTCTGGATTTCCAGAGGCATCTGCCTTGTGCTCTTTGCCAAACCTGTTTCTGCAGTTAACTTCTTAGTTCTAAGAGCCTTCCTATTTCCAAGGCACTTCTTTTATTTTCTCAAGTTACCAGAGCACACTTTTATTATGTGCTGTCTAAGAGCAAAATAATAAAGTCTGCATTACTCTTGGGATGCTTCAAAATCCCAGCATTCTGGACAAAGTCTCTGGTGACTCAAGAGCCACATTATTAGCAGCCCCTTGAGAGGATCCTACTCCTACCTTCTTCATACTCGGGACTCATTTCCTGTCTCTGTCACTTCTCTCTGGATAGGCTTTCCTTCTGCCTCTTACTTTCTGCCTCTAGTAGCTTCTATTTATGGTTTTTCCTCAGCTGATGCCACTTCATTGTCCACATTTTTGGAGGGCCTCCAGCCCAACCTCCTCAAGAGAGAAGAGTCGTTTAAGTGCTGTGGTCACTATACGTCATAGAACTTTCTTGCTTGCCAGAAAATCTTAAGCTATACTCCTTCTTAGACCGCCTGCAGATAACTTCCTTTGGGGCAGCATTGATCTCTGGTCTAAACAGCTGTAAGTCAAATTTATATGGATAGAAAGCATCAAGATATATGCACAGAGTCACTTTCCTCGAAAGGGCTAGGTACAGCAGGCTTCCTGAACACTGCACATGTATGTAGCAGCCTTTGAGCGAGAAAGATAAGGACATGATATAGAGAAGGGAAGGGAAGGGAATGGAAGCTAAAAGGCTAAATTTACAAATGAGGGATCTCCAAGGGCTTCAGTAGAGGGAGCCAGGCAGATGGTTTCAAGACTGATTAGATTACCTTGGTGAGTACCTTGACAGACATTCGTCTTAACCTGAGTTACTCAAGCTGAAACAGATCTAGAGAAGCCAGCCATGTGATAACTCAGAACAACCACAGACTGATGCAAGCTGTACAGGTCATGGAGTGTGTGAACAAGGATGAGCTAATGAGGGACTTGTCAGAGACCCTGAGCCCTCATAGAGACTAAAATGGGCTGACGGCCCTCCCCCCACTCCAGCTGTGGAGCATTCAGGAAGTCTGTTGCAGGCGCTTTTGTCCTCCTGTGAGGCAAATCTCCAGCCAAGAGAGTAGCGCTGCCTTTTTAGAGTTATGCAGAAGTTAGAGTTGATGATCAAATGTGGGTGATTTTCAGTTAGGGGGAGGGGAAACAGAGAAATTGCCTTGGCTTCTAAAAGCACATGATTCCATCAAATCCAAACTAAAATGCAAGCTTAATAACTGGCATTATTTAAAACTTTGCACTTTAGAAAATGCTTTTAAATACCTAACTACAGATCATCTTTGAAGGCTTACTATGGCCAGATACTGAGCTAAGTGTGTTAAATATATAATCCTACTTAATCTTTTCAATAAATCTTTAAAGTAGGCGGTATTAATTTCCTTTTTACAGATAAAGAAATTAAGGCTTAGAAAGCTTATGGGACATGCCCAGGGTCACATAGAGCCAAGACTCCAATTTAAGGCTGTTTAAACCTAAAACTCATCTCTTAGCACCATCTTCTGCTTCATCTTTCTAGATGCCCATAAAATCCCACGAGGATAAGTTTTAATAGCTCTATTTTAAAGAGGAGAGATTTCAGCAAAATTAAGAGATTACGAGATGTACTCCAGGTCACATTATTTAGTAGAAAATGGACTAAGACTAGAACCCAGACCTTCTGACATCAAAGATGATGCACCAGGGTACAGTAAAAAGATAATGCCTTTGAAATCAGACAAACTTGCATACAAATGTCTATTGCAGAATGCAAATTTCTAAATATCTCTAAGTTATAAAATGGGATTTTTATACCTACACAAAGGAGAAATGGTAAGGGTTCAATGAGTTAACTTACCTACCATCCTTCTTACCTTCCAATCCTTCCTCCTCTCCAATGTCTCTGCTAGTTCCACCAAGCCAAATAAAATGACACACTCCCAGCTCAAACCCACAAATATACACTTAAAGAGAACAGGCCCCACTTACCAGTGGATAGTGTTCTAAAGACTCCTTTAGCAGGAATTATTTAAAACCGTGAATGAATTTCCAGTACAAGTAATTCAATAGTGCGTTTGTTGTGGGTTGAATTGTATCTCCCCCCCAAAAAAATATGTTGAAATTTTAATCCTTGGGACCTGTGAAGATGAACTTATTTGGAAAAGACTTTTTGAAGATATAATCAAGATGAGGTATTACTGGATGAGAATGGATCCTTATAAGATGAGAGACATTTGGACACAGATGCACAGAAAAGAGAACACCATGAGATGACAGAGACAGGCATTGGAGTAATGCATCTATAAGCCAAGGAATGGCAAGGATTGCTGGCAATTACCAGAAGCTAGGAAGAAAGACATGGACCAGGTTCCCTCTTGGAGCCTCCAGAAGAAATTCACCCTGACAACACCTTGATTTCAGACTCTAGTCTCCAGAATGGTGAGTGAACAAATTTCTGTAGTCTTAAGCCACTCCGCATATGGTATTTTGTTATGGGAGTTCTAGGAAACTAATACGGTGTGTTAAGTGGAGTGTCAGCTTTTGCTGCCTACAAAATAAAATCAGCACAAAGTTTTGTGGCTTAAAACAACAGCTGTTTATTTAGCTAATGATTAAGATGGTCAGCTGGGCTCAGCTGAGCAATTCTTCTGATCCTGACTGGGCTCATTCATGCATCTGCTATCAGCTGCTGAGTCAGCCAAAGGGTAGCTGATATCTGGAGGCCATGGCTGGAATGGCTGATCTCGGTACCATTGGTTTCTTCTTATCCTCCAGCAGGCTTGCCTGGCCTGCTTCTGTTGGCAGTATGGCAGGGTTCCAGAGACATATGGAGAAGAAACACACAAAGCCTTTAGAGATCTAGGTTTGGAATTGACACATCACTTTTGCCATATTTTTTGGCCAAAGAAGTCACTGGGCCAGTCCAAATTCAAACTGGAGAAATACAACTCCATCTCTTAATGGGAAGATCTACAAAGTCATGTAGCAATGAGGCTTGGATACAGGGAGGGGAATAATGGTGGCTATTTTCACCAACAATTCACCTCAAGAGTACAGAAAGCCACTCTCCTTGCTCAAGACGGATCTCCAGTGGTTTCTGTTCAGTCCCTCTGCCCCCAACAAGTGACAAAACAAGGGGCTTTTCCTTTGTTCCCATTAAAGCTCTGTTGGGCCTTTGTGGCCCACCCTCCTTCTCTTGGGTTTACAAGTGCCCTGGGATATTTAGGGAGAAAGCTGTCCTCAAGGGTGTGTCAGAATGAAGCAATATCTTCAGGTTCACCTTCTCTCCACTACCTCACTCCTATACAAGACAAGGTCCTGGGGCTATAGAAAGTTCTAGTCACATGCTGGCCATACAATCAATTATCTCTCATTGTCTTGGGACACCAAGGATGGGGAATAAGGCTCACTTAAGTGAGGGCTTGGCAGCCCACAGGTGATACATTTTCTGGGTTCTCCAAAGAGGGTCCTTCATCTCTAATTCCTAAATGCATAATCTTAGGCTCTACTGACCTCTTCAATCTTTCTCCTAAATATCTCATTTTACTCAAAATTCCCACCATTACTGAATATACAGGTAATGGAATTTAGTCAGTTGGATCAGGTAGGGGCTGTGGTTTAATGCAGATCCTGTCCCTTTCGAAAGTAACTGGCATGACCAGCTCCAACTAACTGCCACCATATGAGAGAGTAGGCTCTTGTTCCCAGACTTTCCAAGTTTTTAAAAGAATCCAATAATCTGAATTTTTATGTGAAATTCAGGGATTTTTAAATATGGGGCATTAAAATTTTAAGCATATATTAATATAAAATTTTAAAAAGTGTCAGTTGGAACATATCTTTAGGCTAGATTTGGCTTGAGGGGGTACCAGAATGTGAAATTTTGGAGAAGAGGGAATATTCCTTTATTTGTTTCCATTTCCCTTAATCCCTCCCCTGAAGCAATGAGTACAAAACTATCTTCTTGACATAAGTCCTGGTGGGGGGATGAAAGACAGAGGATGTTGGAAAAGTGTGGACCACAAAGCCAAATAATATGATATTATTATTAGTGGTACGGCCTAGTGTGAAGTCTGCCTGCCTGGGTTTATGACATGGCCTGGCCATATTTAAGGCCTGGAATCTGGCAGGTAGATTGACCCCTTGTTAATCAAAGTGTGGTCCAGAGACTGGTCGAATCGGCACCATCTGGGAGCTTCTTAAAATCCAATATCTCAAGCCGCATCTGAGGCTTACTGAATCAGAACCCACATTTTAACAAAATCTTCAATTCTTATGCACATTAAAGTTTGAGAAGTACTAAATTGACACATTTAAGTCTCAGGTTCCTATCCATAAAATGGAGATAATAATAGCCTCATAAGTTATATAAAGGTTACATGAGTTGTGAGTACAAAATACTTAGCACAATGCCTTGCGCACACCAAGAACTCAGTTAATCATCTTAAACAAACAAGGCTTGGATTTTTAGATCTACGTAAAAAGCACCATGGAAACTATAAAAAGAATCATATGTGAGAACCTCATATCCCCTCCATTACCAATATTTCTGTGAACAATAATTTCTGAATTCTGGCTGAACACAGAGATACACCTCTTTCCTCCCCTCTCTCTTTGTGGCAGCCACAGGTCCCATCAGAAAGGAAAGATCAGGATAGCTCTTTGAGTAAGACTGTGTGAGTGAGACTTCAGCAAACCATGTGCACTGACGTATGCCAAATGCCTAGCATCCTGCAGGGCACGTAAGGCGTGCTCCATAAATGGCATCTTTTATATCACATCATTAATTTATCATATGTCCACTCTCAAAGCTTCCTGTAAAGGAATCAGTGAATCATATCCAGCCTTATTCCGGGCTTTCTGAGTCAAAGAATCCAGACTCTATAAAGGTACTTTTCCCCTAGAACATCAATTACAGATATTGGGGAGTAAGGAAGAAAGGAGAGGGAATGAGGGAGAAGGAGGTGGTTTCTTGCGTATTTGTTGCTAGATTTTATAACATGTGCATTTGTATTCTTATATAAATAAAACATGCTTTCCTACAGGAAATATATATATATAAAAGACATTTAAAACCATTTGAAATCCTCCTACCCAAAACCTGTAACATGCTGTTTCTTTTCTCTCATATATATTTTATTTACACTATTGAGTTTGTGTGCATACTGAATATGCAGTCCATGTATTCTGCTTTAAAATTTTTAGTTAATGTGTTATTGTGATCATTTTCGTCTTTATGAACAGACTTCATAAAAACACTTTTTTTTACTTTTTAATATTTATTCATTTATTTATTTATTTATTTATTTATTTATTTATTTATTTATTTTAAATTTTCAAAAAGTTGGACATTTATACAATCCATTAAGTGATCCCCCGATTACTCTAGCACCCATCTGATACTGCACCCAACCATTACAATGATATTGACTATATTATGATACTCTAAATCCCTGTGACTGTTTTTCAGCTACTAATTTGTACTTCTTCATCCTTTCACCTTTTCCACCCAGCCTTCCAGCCCTGCACCTCTCTGGGACAGAAAAACACTTTTCAATAAAGGTGCTAATAGTTCCCATTATAGCTCTACCATCATTTATCCTATTATTCCTCCACTGTTGGTCATTTTGGTCATTCCCAAGATTTTTCTATTATAAGTAGTACTTCAATTATAGATAAAGCTTTGACTGTATCTCTAATTGTTTCCTTCTGATTGTTTTCCTGAATATTAATCCTAATGAATGGCATTTCTAGTTTAAAGGATATAAGATTGTCAACATTCTTTGTAAGTGTTGTAAAATTCCTTCCCAAAAGGCTACATCCATTTGGATACTTACCAGTCATTGTGAAATATTTATTTCTATGACCTAAATTGAGTATTATCACTTCTTTTAAACTTTTAAAACAATATTAATTTAAGTATAGTTGGCCCATAATATTGTCTTAGTTTCAGGTGTGTAACATAGTGATTCAACATTTATGTACCTTACAATGTGATCACCATGATACATCTAGCAATCATCTATCGCTGCGCAAACTTATTATGATATTATTGACTATATTCCCTATGTTGTATACCATATCCCCAAGGCTTATTTATTTTATAACAAAGTAATAAAATAACTTATTGCTTCTTATTCCTCTTCATCCTTTTCATCCATCTCCCTGCCTGCCTGCCTTTCTTTTGGCAACCATCACTTTGTTCTCTTTTTCTATGAGCCTGTTTCTGTTTTGTTTTGTCTGTTCATTAGTTTTGTTTTTTTCAGATTTCATGCACAAGTAAAATCATACCATTTTTTTTTCTCTGACTTATGTCAATTAGCGTAATACCCTCTAGGACCATCCGTGTTGTTATAAATGACAAGATTTCATTTTTTTTTAATTGTTGATTAACATTCCATTGTATGCACTTAATGTATTTAAGTGCCTCATTAAAATTTTAATTTTATGAATCATTGATGAGTTAAATATTTTTCTAATTTTTATAGACTATTGTCATATTTTTATAAATTATCTGTTTGTATCTTTTACCTATTTTCTATTATAAATTTTTGGTATATTCCATGGATTTATAAAAACTCTTTTCTTATTGAAAATACCAAATATTTGTAACACATGTTGCAAATATTTTTCCAGTTTGTCCTCCACTTTTTAATTTGATTATAACAGTCTATCTATTTTTTCTCTTGTGTCATTTCTTCCACTGTTTTTATGCTTAAAGATGTTTTCACATCTCATAGATTGGCTTTTAATAATTATCTTGTCTTTATAATTGTTCATGGTTTTATTTTGCATACTCAGTCCCTGACTCAAGCCAGATTTTATTTTGCATTGTAGAATAAGGTCAGAAACTAACTTATTGTTTTCTCCACAAACAGCCAATAACCAACATCATTTGTCGAATAAATCATTCATTATTATTGAGTTTATAATATTTCCATTATCTTATACTACTTTTGGTAAATATTGTTTTGAGATGTTGTACTTGGTTCCATTGATTCATGTATTAATTTGTGGATTTTTACCACACTGTTTTAAAAACTGTAACTTTCTAGGAACCTTTAACTTCTGGAGGTTGCACCCAAACTCAAATATAATTAGTCTGTTAAGACTTCTAAACATGCTGATTACACACAAAAAATTATTGATCATAAGTATTTGAGATATAAGAGCACTTATATATTATATCTCATTATATAGACAAGTTTATTCATGTCAAAATGCTGAAGTGACTTACCCCAAATTTCTCAGCTCACTAGAAGCAGGGCTAGAACTTGAACCTTGGCCTCTGCACCTAGTTTGGAGACCCTTCTACCGCCTCACACAATTTTTTCCTTTCACTAGGTACCAACAAAATGTGGTATAGGTGGTCTCAGTTCAGCAAGAAGTGAGCATCAACTATGACACAAGCATTCTTTTTAACCAGCAGGTACTGTAATATGGTTCCTGACAGTCCGGGCACTAATGTGCTACAAATTGCTTTAATAAAGTATCAGGAAGTGTTGAATAAAAAAAGGTAGAGAGGCTGAGATAGATTCATTCCAACCAGAGGTTGAGGGTTTCCAGCCAGGAGTGACCTTTGAACTGAGGCTCACAGGATGGGTCAAATTGGGGAGATAGAAATAAGAGAAAGAGCTTTCTGCATGCAGTACAGTATGATCAAAAGCACAAAGCATAAAAACAACAGTAGCTTTAGAGGCTCTTTTATTTTGCTCCCCCATCCCCACCCTTTCCACACATCCATTAGCTTTATTATTGACTCTACTTTCAAAATAAATCCTGACTATGTGAGTTCTTCATCATGTTAGTGATCATCTGAGATAATTGAGTGCGTCCCTTCAAGATGTCATTCATCCTTGGGTCCTATCTTCTGAGCTCTTCAGAACCATCTCCCTGCATCCTTCACCTTTTCTCTCTGCATGTTTATTTCTAACTAGCTGTCGCTTCTGCATCCTAAAAAGAAAGATCTCTACTTCTCTCAGAAATATGTCTTCCCCTGCAGAATAAAGTATTAGGGACAATAGGAGTGTGTTCTATTAATGACAAAATGGGGCTTTTAAATTAAGTATAGCCGCTGACAATGGCCGTTCATAGCATGATCTTCTGAACTGTCCATTCTGTTGCTTCTTGAGTTCTTTCCTCTACATTTTTCTAACTCACAGAATTATGTGAGTGCAAAATGAGACAAGGTATATATGAAAAGGGTTCATAAAATGCAGATGACTCTACAGGTATGCAGTGTGCCAGTGTCCCTGTTGCTGAGGTGTCATGTAATGGCCCTTTTGATACATGTAGCAAGATTGCTAATATTTGCCAATATCTGTTCTCATCTTCTCTTTCCTAGTGGTAGAACCACTGACTTTTTGGCTGGGTGTGTAGCTATTAAAAAACAACAACAACCAACATTTCTAGACATCTTTGCAGATCAATGTGGCCATGTGACTAAACTGTGTATGAGAAGATTGAATGTGACTTCTGCGTGTGTCTTCCTCTTCTGCTGGCTGGAATGTGGATGTGGCCATGCATTATCCTGCACCAGATGGAAGAGGACAACACTTTAGGTAAAGTGCAGTGAGAAAAAAGGGTCTCGTTTCTACCACAGTGAATCTCCGATAACATCCCCAAATTATTACACTTGCACAGTTATGTGAAAGAATTCATTTTTTAAACTATTTTTTAGCTGTTATTATTTTGGATCTCTGTTCTATAGCCTAACATCCTAAATCTCAATTAATGCAACATGAATGTGCCAAGGCTGCCTGGTTACTGTGATTTTCAGCCCCTTACTCTTAGAGGTTGGACCATAGCCTAGCTCAGTTGGCCAAAGAACAGTGCTCACATAAGAAGTATCATCTTAGGTGGACCAGATAATTCTACGTTGTTTCCAACCATCTCTAACAAACTTCTCTGGGCTGAAAATGGCCTAAATTTAAGAAGCAATTATTAATTTATGTGAAAAGTTTTTTATGCATTCCCAGACCCAAAATTTAATGCACATGCAATGTCTTTATTTTGTTCACCACAATCAAACATTTAATTATCTTTAGTTTTATGCTAAGTGTAAGACCCTTATAAGCTCTCTTTGGCTTTTCTGCTATCTTAGGACAGGTCTTGCTAACAGATGCACAAAATAAATAGAGATAAAACACAGATGCTCACAGGCGCAGTTCAAAGCTATGGCGGCTTGATGCCAAGATGCCAAGTGTGGTTCCCAGGGTAGGATTTGGCCTGGCCGCTCTGGCTGCTCGGGATGGGTACTGCCACTATGATGGCTCATTGCAAAATAACCCTGAATTTTACTTTTGCTTTTTGTCCTCTTTGGGTTTTTTTCAGTTAGTGAAAACAGGTACAAACGTAGGTCTTGTATAAATGTGAAGTGGAGTTAACACAGACTTTTGAAAGCGAGGAATACCTGTGTTTTGTTTGACATTGTGAATTGTAAGATGGCTTGTCAATGATAAACAGCCTCCGCATAGGTTATGATGGAATTGTCCTGCCTGCTCTAGAACAGTGGTTCTCCACTTAACTGCACATAAGAAATACCTAGGGAGGTTGGAAAACTCTCCATTCCCAGGCTGCACCCCAGACCAATTAAAGCAGAATCTCTGGAAGTGGAACCCAGGCCTCTGTATTTTTCCAGTCTCCAAGGTACATTCAACATGCAGCCAAAGTCGAACCTATAGAACTGAGTAATAAAGTTGCCACTAGCTACCTTAAGTGACTGGCAACCAATCAATCTCAATGAAAATGACAGCATCAGTAGATTCATAGACTTTGCTCTAGAGATAATCTCTCTGTCAGGATGCTTGCTCATCAGATATATGCTTGGTTGACTCTCTCAACTCCTAAAGATCACGGCCAGATCTCACTTTCTCACCAACGCTTACTCTGACCTCCATATTTAGTAGTGCAATCTGCCTCCACCCCCAGTCCCATGGCTCTTATCTACCCCCCGACTCCTCTACTTTTTACTTTTTCGTAGTAGTTATTACTCTCTAATGTACACAGTATACATATTAATTATCTTTATTGTTTATGATTGTATCGCCCTCTAGAATATGAGCATCTTGGGCACAGGGATCTTTGACTGCTTTCTTCCCTGAGTATCTCAAGAGCCTGGAAAAGTGCCAGTTAAATGAATAAAAATTAGAGCCAGAAAAGGCCTGCTAGACTCTTTGCTAAACTCAACCTTCTCATTGAATTGATGTGAACATTGCAGCCCAGAGACAAGAAGAAATGCATCCACGGTCACAGAGCAAGGCAGCGGCTGAGCTGGAATTAGATCTCAGGCCCCTGATCTTGCAGCCCAATGCCCTTTTATTCCAATATGCAGATTTCTTGTTTTGGAACTGTACGTGCAAACAGTTCCAAACAGCAGACCTTGAGGAGCAGCCTTTTTTTCTGCCTGGCCTTTTCTAAAATCTACTTTTTCAATTTTGGAGGGCATTATCAGCATTAGCGAAGCTGATTCAAAATTTGGGAACACCACTGTATGCCATTTATGTAATCACTCAGAACCTAGAGACCGTAGAGAGAGATGGGTTTTCACCAGGGTTTTTTTTTTTTTTTTTTTTTTCGAGCAATGTTTATTTGTTTTTTGTTTTCCCTAATCTGGGCTGAAATAAAGACGCTGTGAGACCTGAGCTTTGGATTTTGTAAATGAGCCCGCTGCTCAGCGCACTTTTCAGCAAGATAAGACCCAAATGGCATCTGCAGAAATGCTTCTCTATCTCTCGAGCAATCCGGCTCCTGGGCAGGCCCCTTGGTAACAGCTTGGCAAATCCGCAAAAGGAATGCGACTATATAGTTTGTGTGTGGACCGCGGAGTTATTATGGCTTCCAAATTGCCTAGCAGGTCATTAATCATAGGCCAAGATAGGCCATCACAGCGACAGTGGAGTGAAAGCGCCCTGCATAATGCCAGAGAAATCATGTTTAACATGCAGCTCTTGCCAGCGTAGATATGGAAGGGGGAGAGGAAAGGAAAAAAATCATTCCCCTTTTAGGAAAGAAAACTTCTACTTATCTTTGATTTGCATTCAGTCCTCCCTCAATAGTCCTTAAGCCTGTTATTTAATTCATTTTGGTGCCAGGGTTCATCACAAAGCAAAAACTCTAAGCGAGACCTATGCAGTCTGTGACCTCCAAACCCCCTGTCTTTTCTTGTCAGTTCTATGTCATTTGTGCAGTTGAACTCCACCAATTTGAAATGCTGACCTCTTCCATAGACAACCTTATTCTCCTCCAGTGAAAGAAAGGCCCAGGGCCGACAAACCACTCAAGCGGGAGATGGCAAGAAAAGAGAAAAGTGGTTGACTCGTAAATCAATTTCCACAGCCCACCCAAAACCCACACACACACATTGCATTTGTATAAATTAAAAAAAAAAAATTGCTGAATGGATTTATAAAGAAGAAGATTTCAAGAATAAAATAATTTAAAAATATGTATGAATTGAGGCCAGAAAGAATGAAAGTTGAAACCCTGCTCCCAGTGGGCCAAGCAGCCCTGAGGGTCTCCCTTCTTCTTTTACATCTGGACTGCCTGAGGTTGTTTGAAAAGAAAAGTTGAAAATAAAATGAAGGAATAGAGGTCCAAGTCACTGGCAAAGACAACGAAAGGGAAAGGGTACTGGAAGAACAGACACATGGAACTTAAGTTATAGAGCCTATGAGTTGCTAGACATGAAAATTAGGATGTATCTATGGCCCACCTGTCCTGTGCTATCTGTGTGCACATATACGGTAGGTTCCCCAGTGCTTGGTGTAGGTCCTGCCTGCCCCCAAAATATAGAACCAGCCAATCGCCTGTGACCTGTGGTTTCACAGAGCCAGTGTATTTTTGTTTTATGTCATGTCTACCATTTATCTTAGATTTTAGGTCTTTTCCAATCAAAACCAGTCACCAGCTATATAATGGCATTTAATTAAAATATGCATTTATTGAGCACCTACTATGTTTCTGCACTTGGCACTGAGGATATAAAGCACACAGTCCCTTTCACACATATCTAACAAGCTAGTGTGAAAACAGAATATAAAAGCCAATTCTTGCAGGAAAAGAAAAGAGAATAGAAATATGAGTTTCTCCTTTAATACATGAATCAGTTCTTCTTAGATGTTCTCTCCACTTTTCCTTTTCTTGCAACCTGGATTTGTTTTTTAGGCTGAGAAGAAAAGATCTAAGTAGGTTTGCGTTTTGCTATAGCTTGTTCTTTCTGTCCCCTAGAATCTTCTGGCACCTAAAGCATAAAAAAAGAATAGTTCTCTTCTCATGTTCTGAAAAATTGAGGGTTTCTCCCTATTATGAAGCACACACTAATGACTCCTTTTATTTCAGTTACTTTTAAGACTTGTGAAACATTGTTAGACAATTAATGAGGATTCACAAATTGTTATAGTTGGGTGAAATGAAGCATCATGGAGTTTCCTGGCTCCTTTTCTTAAGAGCCATTGTTCTCAGAGCTGCAAAATGCTCATTGTAACTCCTGGTGGCCAATATGAAAATTGTCACCATTTCTCTTCCTACAACAGAGTCTACTTAATAAAAGTGATTCTGGCAGTTTTTCTGAATTTTAAACACAATTCAAAGTCCTTTTGTTTTGATCATTTCTCCAGGAAAAAAGGAAGGATTGTAATCAAATAACTGTAAATCAAAGAAACCACATTGAGATGAAAACAATTGAAAAACACCAGAATATGTAAACATTTCAGAGAAAAAGCGATGAATCTGTGTAAGGTGAGGTCCAGGAAGGCTTCCTGGAGGAAGTGATGTCATAGCTAGAACTTCAAGGGTAACTAAATACACCCCGACCAACGAAGAGAGTGTGCACAAAGGTAGTGAGAGAAGAAAAAGCAGGGTGCGAACAAGGGACTATAAAATGTTTGGTATTGCTGGGATATAAAAGTCGACAGGGATGGTTGGCGATCTGGATGAGGCTGCAGACAGATGATAGGTGATCAGCATCCTTACCAGCCATCCATGAGAGCAGAAGCTCCAGGAGAGTAGCCACAATGTTTCGCTTATTCAGCATTGCATTTGCATTGGTAGCTTAGTACTGCCATGTAGTAGGAGCTCCTTAAATATCTGTGGAGTAAAGTAACTACTATCACGGGCAGTGGGGAAACAGAAATGCTTTAAACAAGAGCGATATATGATCACACTTAATAAGGACTACTTCGGTGCAGTCATATGGTCTGCATACTATTTTTAAAGTACTCAGGTGACCACAATGCGGAGGATGGATTGGAATGACACAAACGAGGAGACTATTTAAGAGGCAGAAGTCCAGGGGGAAATGATAGGGTCTTGAACAAAGGCAGAAGCACTGCGGGTCAAGAAACAGGAGCTGAATCTAAGAGATAAATAGAGGATATCTAAAAGGTCTGGAAACAGAAAAAAATATATTTAAACAATTGCATTAGTTACATTTTCAAATAACATGCTCCATATGTTTCATTTGGCCTCCACACTCCTTTATATGCAAAATCTCTCTAAATTTAAATCATTAATCTGGGGAAAGAGCCAATAAATCATTTGAATATTTTCATTTTGTATAAGTTTTCTCAAACATTATATAAAGTCTTTTTGGATTTAGTGATGCTTATTGGGTACCAGTTGGAGAGGATGAGACAGGATCAGACATGCCTCTTGGGTTTCTTATTGAAGATATTGGGTGGGCGGCAATATCGGAAACTAAGATTTGAAAACAAGTTTGGCATGTTTTTCCAACCAACATATTCAGAGACTACCAAACACCTAATGAGATCCTTAGAGGCTCTAGGAATGGCAAAAATAGGAAGAACTGAAAATGTAGTTCAAACACCGATGCCACTGCTTTGGGCTTAAATGTAGATTCCAGTAATAAAAGGAACTAGTTAAAAAAAATTCCACCTGGTCTTTATGGTTTGCAATTCTTCCAATCTTGAAATCTGACCGAGAATGTAATCTTTTGAAAAAACATACTTGCCATTCTCTCCATGTGTTCTAGCCTTAGGTATACCCCTTACTAGCTTAGCTGTGTGATGTTGGGCAAGTCATTTAATATCTCTGGGCCCCCATTTAACCATATGTGCTCATCGAGTTGAGAGGAGACCTCTTCTACCTTTAAATATTTAGTGATTCCGTAAATGAAATTCATAACACTGTGTTGAGAAATCTGACCTACTTTCCATGTTAGAAGTACAGACAAATAAAGAAGACAGAAAAGATTGGGAGCAGACATCAGCTTGTTGGTGGGGCCCACGTATTGATGCAAAGTAATTCTTGAGGTAAAATCTACTGTAGAGGGACTGTGTGTCTCTTTGAGATGCAATAGTCATCCTTCTCTTCTTCTTTACTAACTGAATCTCACTTCTCTTTGAAGCAGTGACATTCCTGGCTTTAAAAGTTTATTCCTGTTTTTTTTTTTCTGCCCATTCCATTAGCCATTTGATATAGTTCTGTCCAAAGAGATATAATTGGGAATTAACTGAGGGACTTATATAAGAAGGCACTTTAGAGGAGAGCAGCTTCAACTGGCACAACACTTCCGCTCTTTATCTTTCTCCTTCTTGCCTAGAAAGCAGACATGGTCTGGAGATGGAGCAGCCATCCTGGTACCACATGGCATCAAGCCAATAAATACAAATAGAAAGCTAGGCAGGACCTGTGGCTTAAGAAAATTGCAAGCCATCATACCAATCCCAATTTCTACATCCAGGCTTCTTGCTTAGAGAGAAAGGAAGTGAAGGAGGGATAGAAGGAGGGAAGGAAGGAAGGAAAGAAGGAATCTCTTATATTTGGTTTCAACATCACAGATTGGGTTTTCTGCATATGCCATCAAACCTATTTCTGATAAAAGTGGTGACTGATCTTCATCACATAGTGATAAATAAGCCCATTTTCCTGCAACACTTAGTACACCTGGGAGAAACAGGTATAATAAATGAGTGCTTCAGGAAAAAAAAAAAAAGCTTGCTTATAAAGACAAAACTAATTGAATGTCTTTCAGAACAGACCACATTTTATCCATCTTTTTAGCCCCACTGCTCATTGTAGACATAGCATACTTTAGGATCACAACTTCTATGAGTTAAATGAATGATGGAAAGAAGGAAACAAGCTTTTTCTGTCAATAAGTTATTTTATCTATATTAAGTGCAAACATTCACATGTGACGATTTGTCTTTAAGTCCACTGGATTGACACTTTTCCCTCTCCAGGTCACATAAGCCAATTTATGGGACTATTACATAGAATACTTAAGAAAGTATTGATTATTTCACCAACGTAGCTGACATGCCCTTAGGAAAACTCCAGGCTCCTGGAGTAAACTTAGTGCCCTTCTGATACCTTCCATGGCGAGCAAGGATGACACTTGCTCTAAAAAGTGAAATAATTCAGCAGAGCTGAAGAGAAGAGCACCTGGGAGACCCAGGGGAGACCCAGAGTGATCATGCAGGAAGGCAGAAGACGGAAGAAGCTTCTTTTTCTGCTCCCTCTCTTCTGCTACTCTCATCACCTGGAGTGGGTTTCAACTAATGAATGTTGGAATCTAAACTGTAATTCTATTTGAATGCAAATAGTTTACATGGCACTAACCCCCTAACTAGGAAACAGTTTTCACAAGGAAACCAGCAGCTCCTAGGAGCAAGATAGCTAAATGGGGGAGATATCTTGCTAAAGCACAATTTAAAAAAATTGATACTATTCCTGCTTGCATCCGTTCCCAGTCAGGACTCAAAAAGAACAGTTTTTAAAGTTGCCCTAGGTTTCACCATCATCACTCTAGAGCAAGGACCTGAAAACTATGACGTGAAAGCAAGTCTCATTTTTGTAAATAAAGTTTTATTAGAACACAACTACACTCTCATTTACACATTGTTCCTGCTGCTCTTACAATATAATCACAGAAAATATTTACTTATTTCCTTTTACAGAAATAGTTTGCTCACCCCTGATCTAACAGCGTTTTACCTATTTTTTTGTTGTTTGCTGTTTTGTTTTATTTTGGGCTGCCCAGCATCTGAGCACCTTTCCTTTGGGTGTTCTGTAACATTTTTGGTAAAAAGCAAGAGTCCATCTCCTAGTACATAAGTGGGCAAGGCCAGACATCACTTCCTGCCCTCCCTTGCATCCATGTCTCAACCAATCAGAAGCCCCCACTCCCAGATGTAGACTCAATAGCTAGTGACTCAAAGAAGCAAGGACCGCAGAGAAACCAGCTTTGTCACAATAGCAACTGGGGCTATGGCTACAGCTAACCAGCGGCACCATCAGCGCCAGCCAGTGACACTATCAGTGCCAGCAAGACATCCAGTGTCTAGTCCTGGAGATAGTGTCAATACCAAAAGTGGTGTCCAAAGTTCAGAGGCTGAAGAGGCTGCAACCTCATCTAGCTATAGTGGGGTATGGTTTTAGCCATGATTTTGGTTGCTGCTCAGCTTCACCTTTTCTAGCCCTTTTTTGGACCCTACAATCAGCCTCTCCAGTAATTTTATGAATGGTTCAAAGCCTTTCAATAAATTTACTTTCAGTTTAAATTAGCTGAAGTTTATTTCTGTTTCTTGCAACTGGGAGTTCTGACTAATAAAACCATTTTTAATATATTTTTATATTTATAGAACAGCCAGCAGGTCAAAAATCACCATCACACATAACCTTTTTTTTATGACAACCCCACAAAGTGTGTCTTTATGTTCCCTTACCAGATGAAGAAACTGAGGCTAAACAAGGTTAAATGATCTCTTTGAGCCAACACTGGAATCTGTTTTGATCAAAACATGAGATCTCTTTCTGTCGTGCCAAGCAGCCAAAACTCTTATTTTGTAACATCGGGCATATGCTTATTGGTTTTACTTGTAAATTAAACAGACGCCATCTCTTCTTCAAAGCCGACAGAGGGTCAAGAGCTCTGTTAATGCTTACCAGCATCTTGTCATCTTTTGCTTCCTTTATTCCAGTCCAGGTGGCTGTATTTTTCATTCGAAAATGTCATCACCACGTCATTAGCAAAGAGCTGTTACCTGATGGTCGGAAGAAGCATCCCCAGGCCATATGGCTGAGTTTAATCTACATGGTCACGGTGTAATCCTGTTGAAATGGCTTCCCTTTGCAATCAAAACCGAATTTCACACTTTACCAAGATGGGGACAGCTCTTGTCTTCCCCAGAGTAATATAGATCTCCCCAGGCAGCCAAGGCCAATGGAAGTGGCTTTCTTCTCTAGGCCAGCAGCAGGTGGGGGGCAGGGCTGGGAGGTCAGCATGAATGGGAAGAGACTGGAAAGCAGAGGCAGGCACGCTTGGAAAATCAGTGCCCAAAGTAATCCTCCACATTCCCCACCTATGGGTTACCACTGGGAACACTTAACCCCTGTAACTTTGGAAAAGTAAACTGAGAATGTGTCTCCTTTATGCAATTGATGGTTTTATCTTAACCACAGTTGCTGTTCTTAGTTAGTTATCTGGCTTATTGTCCCAGAGGGCTAAAATTAAAATCATTGTCCACAAACTGGCTTTTTAAGAGAGCCACTTAGTTCATCAGAGTCTCCAGGAATATGTATTTTAAGCAAACAGCCCCCTATTTATTATAACGTGGCTCATCTCAGTCTAGTGTATGAGAATCACTCACTAGTGTAAGTAAATATGAAAAAAATTGAATGTCACTAGTGATGTAAGATGGGCAGAATGAAAGAATATGACATCACTTTTTTTTTTTAAGGTACCAATTGGTAAAGTTGACTTGTATAACAATACCCAGTGTTTGGTATCATATCATTATATGTTGGTACTCATATCACTGCTGGTGAAATCATAACTAAGTCAACCTTTCTAAAGGCAATTAGGTAATATGAATCCAAAAAACTTCAAAAAGCACATCCTTTGACAAAGCACTTCTTCAGATGCGTCATGAAGACGTAATTATGTGTAACTATTTGTCAATAAGGAGTTTTATCACAAGATCTATTCACAAACAGAAAAAAATAAAAAGAAAGAAAACTCTTTATGTAAAAAGTAGTAGGTTGGTTAAGGTGCTATTGTACATTTGATCGACATTTAAATTTAGGTTGCCAAAGACTATTTGATGATTCAGAAATATGTAACCACTAAAGTTTTGAATGTCTTTCTTACCTCGTAAACTTTAAAGGCTGAGATAGCTCTGGTATTTTTCATTACTATTATCCTGAGGGCCTAGAATAAGGAGGCCTGGGAAAATATTTGTTGAATTAATAACTAAACTTATTAATGTTCATATTTTAAGTAGAGACATGAATTACATGTCATTTTGTAAAAAAAAAAAAACCCATATAGATTAGAAGTTGACTGGTTTTCTCTGATTAATAGAATTATACATGATAGCTTTTCTTCTTTTCACTTACGTATGCTATATCATAGACATATCCCACATTAGTAAACATAAATCTACATCACCATTTAGAATTCTTCACATTATATACCATTATATGAGTCTGCCAATATTTATTAGAACCAATACACCAACATTAAAATTTCAGGCTGATTTATACTTTCCAACACTATTATTAAAAAATAATAGAATGAACAGTTTTTGCTGAGTGTCTTTTGAGCATGTCTGATTTTTTTCCTTAGAAAAAGCACTTAGAATTAAAATTAGCATGTCTGTTTGCATCTGTAGAGGATCTCTAGCAAATAATTAGTTGTTCAGTGAAATGTATACCCTATTTAGAAGCCACAAGGTTAATCCCTTTCACTGTGTGTCCCTGTGAAGCAGGGCAATATTCTAGAGCATGGGGAGATGGGTATAGAGCAGAACTCTTCTTGGCTGCTCTAACGAGAAAAGACTGGGGGAAGACCACGCTCAACGTGGGTGCTGCATCCTCTCCCAAGCTTGGTTTTCATCTCCTCAGGAAGTGGAAACACTGAACTCTCTCGATACTGAGGCTGGGCTGGTCTATCTTCCCAAGGTTGCCATATTTGCTCATTCTGTTTTTTCACGGGAAAGATCTCGTCATTAGTTTCTATAAACCACCATTGGCTACATCACGTAGTTATACAAATACAGTTTTGACTTTGGCAGTCTTATATCATGTGCTTGGGGCGGGGCAAGGGGGTGGCGTCCTCATAAGGCTGGCCTGTGTTTCAAAAATGACTATATTCTGAACATCTTCAGACTATGTAATATTTTCATAAAATATCCCCAAGTAGACCTGTGTTTATATTCTTTTGTTTTTGGCCAGCAATCTATGATGTAATAAATATGAAGGACAAGATCTGTCTTCTGGAAAACAAAGAAGGTTGCTCAAAGAAGAGGGAAACAGGGAAAATGCGGGAAAGACAAAGAGGGACTCATTCCTGTTGTCTGGAAGTCAAACATTCACACAGGGATCAGGGGAAAAACAATGACCGACAAGCTGACCAACTTTTGCAGAGTTATTAAATATTCCTGGGATTATTGACTAGAGCTTTTCTTGTTTTCTTTTCTTTTTGTTTTTTTAATTGGTGTTCCAGTACTCAGAATTGCTGATTGGTGGGTGGAATCAGAGTGAGGTGGGGACAGCAATTCTGGAGGTTTCGGGGTTGTAAATTCAAATAAACCCACCAGTGACACACATAATGGAAGTGATGGCCATCTTTGAGCTTCTATGAGTGATTATCTAAAAATTTTTCTTTCTAAGGCCTGGGGAAGAAGCCAAAGTTCTGAATTGCTCCAGAATGCTGAGAAGATAGGACTCCTGGAAGAGAGCACAGAGGACAATTCTACCTGCTAGTGCTTACTCTCTCCTAGTAAAATAACCACTTTGTGGTGCTTCATTTTTATCTCCCACAAAATGGGCTGACGATTCCCTATCTGCCTCACCTGCATTTACTGAAGATGACTGCTCACTTCACAGAGTCCCTGAAACTCTTCCAGTCTCTCTAAGACCCATGAACATGGACTCTGCTTTATTTCATTCCGTCCTAGGGGCATGAATGCAGTAGAACAACAGAAAACAAAATTTCATGATGACTAAGCTATATAACAGCATTTTTGTCTCATGGGTATGATCACGTGTGTGGCATATATTGTCCTAACACACAAAGATACTCAATCATATTTCATTTTCAACCAAAATTTTCTGAGTACCAACTATGTGCTGGATATCATGCTAAGCACTTTTGCATAGTTTATCTTATTCCATCTTCACAATGACCCTTTCAGGAAGGTGTTATCTCCGCTTATACAGATGAGGAAACAAAGATTCAACTCCCTACCTAATTGATGGTGCGTGAAGAATTCCAACCAGATCTCTTGACCCACAAATCAAATACCTTTCGGAACAAAATTATGTTCAAAAAAAATCAAAAGAATCTTTCTTTATAAGGAATCCCTCCTTTCCTCCCTCCTTTTATTTCTCCTTTTCTTCCCTCTTTCCTTTCTCTCACAAATTTTGAGGGTCAGTCATGTACCAGATACTATTCCAGAAGCAGGGAATAGTCTTTGTGACACAAGGAAGATGGCAAAGAACATGCTTGAATATTGGTAATGTTTTCAGAAGCAGACAAACATAGAGTTGGTCTCTCAATCTTATTGGAGGAAATATAGGCTGCATTTTGGTGGAAAGAACAGAAAATTTGGGGTCAGACAAACCTGAGTTCAAATCCTGACTCTGCCACTACCTAGCTATGTGATGATGGACAAGTCGTATGGCTTCTCTGAGCCCCTGAGGTTTTTACATCTATAAGGTAAATATAATAATATACCACCTTAAAGGATTGCTCTTGTTAAGAACAAAATATGATGACTAGCACTTGGAAAATGTGTAGTAAACAGGTAATGAGGGTGTAGCCATGTGCATATATTTTAACCTTGTCCATTACAGGTGAAGTTCCTGCTATACTGCTCTGGTCTGGGAGGTCTGTCCATCTGCCCATCTGTAGGGTTATTTCAAGTGACCTCTCTCAAGCGTCTTGTGCTGTCCTAGGAAGAAGCTGGGGGTATTTCCATGCATCCTGACCTTGCGAAACCACACTTAGGCAGGCTCCATCTCCTTTGGCTTTCAAATCCCTGCCACTTTGGCTGGCAGGCGCTTCACGGGGTGGAGGGCCAATTTGCCATGGCGGTTTGTATCTGCAGCAGGCCTGACAGGCTGGGAGAGGAAGGCGTTAATGTTTTCTGACAGGCGACCCCTAATTGTGGGAGCTTTTCTTCTGGGCCTTTCTGTGAAATTCTGACTTAGGCGAGCAGCATAACAAAGTGGTAGGGCATTGATCGGGGCTTGCACTACACAGAGCTGGGAGGGGGTGGGGAGACTTGGGGGGACAGCATTATTCATGAAGACTTTCAGCTGTTTTTGTCTTTTAACTAACCTTTGAGTTTGATCAGAGGGCTGGCCGGCCTCCCTTTTGCCAAAGGCCCTGCTGGCACCTGGACAATGGAGACAGACTGTTTTTCCTAGTAAAGAGCTATAGCCGGGGGAGGCCAAGGGCTGTGTGATCTGGAGGTGGGAGGGGGGTGCTGGGGGTGGGGGGACAGCTTTACTTCTGTCTTGGTCTTGGGGATAGGGGTGGTTATTGATAGAATTTCCAGCTCCCCAAATACAAGCAGCTGACTCTCACTGCTGACTTTCTAGGTTCAACAACTTTATCCAGGAAAAGGCAGTGGACTGGTTTCCCCATTTGATTTTCAAATGCCACCCCCACCCCAAAAAATCTTTCATCTGCTCTTTCTCTCTACCCCACTCCCTCCTTCCAATGGACCCACTCACTGGAGTAGGGTTCCAATCTAGAAGTGATTGGGGGGGGGGTGTTGTTGTTATTGTCAATAATGATGGCAAAAAGGGAAAAGAGCAAATGAGTGAAGAAGAGGAGAAGGAAGAAGTGACGGGAGAAAGGAAAATGAGAGAAGAGAAAGAGAAAGTGACTCACAGGACGGTTAGAGAAAGATCCAAAGAAAGGCAGGCAGAAGTGCTTTGGTCCAGAGAGAATTTAGGAAGGCGGGATTCAACTGCAATGGGGTCCAGAGGCCGCGGTGCTGGGCAGCGCCTGAGCCCAGAGCTGCAGCATCCTCCGGCGGCCCGCTGGGAGTAGGGAGAGGGAGCAGGGGGGAGGTGCTCTCCAAGTGCTCTCGCTTTTGGCAGGTGCCGAGCTTTTGTCCCCTGCATCCACTTCCTGCCCCGATCGCCCGGACCCAGGGCCCAGTTCTCTCCAACACACTTTGCAGAAAGTGACTCCCTTAAGGAGTGTGAGTTGGCGCCTTTCCCCCATTCCGTCCCCAAAATAGCCCGGTAGCCAGCGCATCAAAGGAGGCTTTGTGAGAGGCCGCCTGCAGGCTGCCTGGAGGGGGGGGGCACGTGGGACATTCTGGGAGCGCGTCCCACTCCCCTCTCCAGCCTCTCTCTCTAGTGTCTCATTCATTCTTCTCCTCTCCTCGCCTTCTTTGTCTCTTCTCCCTCCTGTTTTCTCCTCTTCTTTCTCTTTCCAACTCCCTCTCTCTCCTCCCCTCTCTTCTTCCCTACCTTAACCACGATTTATTTCTTCCTCCTCTTTCCTTCCTCCCTCCTTGCCTCCTTCCCTCTCCTCTCTCCTTCCCTCCCTCCCTCCCTCCCTCCCTCCCTTCCTTCCTTCCTTCCTTCCTTCCTTCCTTCCTTCCTTCCTTCCCTCACTCTCCCAATCTCTCCTTTTCCTTTTCCTCTCCCTCTCTTCTCTCTCTCTCTCCCAGCCTCCACCTCTTTCCTCTCGCCTCTCTCACCTCCTACCTCTTCCTTCTTTTCAAATCTCTCTCCTCCAGACCGGTGCCCACGCCTCCTCTCCCCTCCACCATCCCACCCCGCACCACCCCTGCGGTCAGGTAGCCGGGCGAGGCCCTGGCGCGCGCAGCTGACAGCGGACGCATGCCTGCAGCCAATCAACGCCCGGATGCGCTGCAGCTTGAATAAATCATTAAACCTGACACGCGCTCGGGCCAGCGTCTGCGCTGCAACTTGCTTGCTGCCATTAACCTACACACCCTCCTTTGTAACAACCTAATCTTGCATATAAAGGAAGAAGGAATATAACTTCGACCTGAGCTAGAGCCCGGCCCTTCGCATTCGCAGCGGGAAAACAACGTTAGTGTCGGCTAGTCTACTTCTCTCCCTTCCTTTGACTCCGGATAACCTGGAGTTTCTGGGGAAATCCGAAAACGGATCGTGTCTTGGCCCAGGAGTGGAGAGAGGGAGAAAAAAGTTCAGAGACTTCTCAACAATAGGAAAAGGGAGATAGGGTTGATGAAGGCATCAGAGAAGCATCGGTACTATTTTTAAAAGAGGTTGCAATAAAACAAGCTTCTCGGAGCTCCCCTAGAAGATGCAAATTAAGACAATTAGGTCCTAGAAACAATAACTCAGTTTAATAATTTGTTGTTCCTTTTTTAAAATGAGTGCATAAATGGCTCGTGAACGAATGAATGGGTGAATGAAAGCATGAATGGCTTCTCAACAGCATCATGGTCTTTGTTTATCTTAGTGACAAGTGCCCAGCACCACCTCCTACCTGGAAGATCTTGAGAAGCAGTTTCCTCTAGCACCAATATGATCATTAACAGCTCTAAAGCCCTTTCCTGCTTGATTCACCAGGTGATCTATAAAAGGGAAGATATTATCCTAATTTTCCAGAAGAGAAAACTGTAATTGACTTCTTTTGCAAACTTTTAGGTAAGTTATCCCAGCTCAAAAAGATGAAGTGATTTCCCAGAGTTAGGTTTGAACAGAGCTAGGTTGACCTCTGCCCTAGGAAGCATCTTACTGATAGTCTTACGAGTCTCTGAAAATCTTACCCAAAACTAGTACATGCCTGAGCATCTGTGAGAGAATAGCCTGTGTAGCAGCCAGGATCAGCAGGAGCAGATGGCATACCTGAACGCTTCAATGAAAAGAGTTTAATGGAGAGACAGAGATGTGCATAGGGCTAAGGTCTTACTT
>CM053503.1:11266716-11306290 GCA_028627145.1 Eidolon dupreanum
GGAGAGAAAGTGTAGTGGGGGCTAGAATGGGGGAGAGGTTGCGACTGCTAGCCGCTGGGGTCTACATTTTGTATTTCGCTGACAGCCCAGGGCCGCTCCAAAGCCCGCCGCGCAGCCAATGGGCAGCGGTGATTTATGGAGCTGACTAATGCTGGCTGAATGCGGCCTGTCACAGCGCTGTGAATGGCTTCCCTTCGCCGCACAAGCCCCGGCTTTGTGTTGCTAAGCGATTAGAGCAGATGTAATGAGATTTTGCCCAATCCCCGCTTTGCCCTTTCCTAGCTTCGGCAAAATTGTGTGTGTTTTTGTGAATTTTTAGAGTTTGCCTTCGCATTGTGGCAAACAACTAACTTTGCCTCGAGTTTAACGAGACTGGATATCTCCCATTCAGAAGTGAGTAAAAGAACACCTGTCTTCGCAAGGAGAAGGGGGAATAAAACCCTTTGTGCGGGCTGAAACATTATCCTAATGTTATATTCATAGCCATAAATGACTTGCTACACTTTCTTTGCATACCTTATCTGGAAACTTGCAAAAGAGCTAAATTAAAAGAAAAAGAAATGGGGGATGGGGAGCCCAGCTCTGGCCCTCCAAATGAGAAGGTAAAAATAAAAGCAGGCATCACAAAAGCATTACTTCCCTCAAGTAAGCTCTAAATTGGCCCACTGCTGGCAGAAAGTACGATTATTTATGGCGATGAGGAATTTACTGATTTTTTTTTTCCCCTTAATTACGCTCATCTCTTTGAAAAGGACTGAAGCCTCAATGTGCATTCTATAGAGGGTCATTTAGCAAAATGACATCAGACGCTGTGGCGTGCTCCGCGCATCGCAGCTTTAAAAAATGATTATTCTGTGCCACTAAATGGTATAGATGTACCAACACAGACTAGATTTTTAACTCTGGAAGACGTGCTGGCTCCCAGTTCTTTGTTGGGTTTTGTAAGATGCATTTTGCGCTCGGCTTTCCGCTTGGCTGGAGACACGCAAACTGAATGTGCAAGTAATGCAGGCGGCGAGTGAGGAGCCGGCGAGAGGCGGAGTGGGATTCTGATCACGTCCTTGCTAACTGACAAGAAGCAAGCCAGCCAAAAACCCACCAATTTCTTTTTGAATCTTGGTAATTGGGTACTTTTACACGCAGCTCACGCTATTCGAATAGAGTCACAAGCTTAGATAGGCCAGTGTCTCAAAGCGACCACACATCTCTAAGGCTTTTATTTCTTTAAATCTAACTCCTTTCGAGAGGAATTCATATCATACGTGCCCTTTACTTAAAATCAATATGGAAAGTGTATATCCTGGGGGAAAGGAGTAGAAAATGTGTGCCTGGCAGTGAAGGAAGAACATCCCCACCCCTGGAAGTGTGGAGAGGGTGCCCCTGATGTGCCCAAACTCCAACACCACTAACCATCCTTCCACCCACACCTAGTGCCTATTATCTCATCCAGCTCTTTCACGGTTTCACTGTGAGAAATTGGGAATGGGGGTAAGAGTTAGAAAGTGGAGTGAAGACCATCTCTTTCCAGTTCACATTTTAAAAAATGTACAGTCGTTTTATTAAAAGATGATGCAGCCATTAATCACCACCTGCCTCTAGGTGTAGGTGTACATTTGTAGCATAAAAGGGGAAGAAAACTATTTTTACTTAGATATCTTTTCCCTCTACATTCATCACAGAGCCAACTCAGGCAGGACTGGTAGTAGCACTTATCTTTGTCACATCTGCTGGTTAACACACGTGGCACCACCCTCTCTCCTCTCCCCCGGACCCCTTCCCTTTGGCATTTTGAGAACTTGGACAGTGCGGTGGAGTCAAAGACTTGGAGGCAGCTGATTATTTTCAGTCGTAAAAAAAAAAAAAAAGAAAAAAGTTTTATTACGAAACTAGTTTGTATAAAACAGGGTTATACATGTTTTTTTTTTTTTTTGTAAGTTTGTAATAAAACAGTAAGGAAAAAAAGGCAGTGATAGAAATTTCCCAAAAGGCAACCTATCAAAAGCACTGGCTGCCACTTTGCGTTTGGACAGTAGCTGCATAAACTTTGTTCTGGAACAGTATTTAATAACATCATTAATACATTAACAAAGTTTCTATAAAGTAAGACACATTGGTGCTTAAGTACGTCTGGTGGCCTTTTGATCTCACCTTTGAGGAGAGTTCTTTACAAAACCACGTAGGAGAAATGGCAGTTGTAAGATGAACTACACATCTAAAATATGCAGAGGTAATAGCATTACATGTTAAAGTATCAAGATATACACATTTTAAACCATTTGTACAAAACTCTATAAATTCTTTCTCTCTTATGTACAAAAATATCTTAATATATCCCCAAACTGGTTAGGATAGATACAAATAGATTTTTTTATAATAAAAAAATTCACAAAAGATTGGAAGCATTCTATGATGAAAACAGTAGAAAAGATGGTGTGAGGGAGTGGGGCTTGGGGAGGGGGCGGGTCTGGGTTTCAGAGGAATGAGTTATAGTATGATTTCACTGCAGACAAATGTCCACAGCTTGTTGGGATGGAGGATACTGAGAGGAAAGGCACCAACCCATTGCTAGAGGCCTAAGAACTGCGCTTTCAAGGAGAGCGGGGAGGTGAAGGCACCCGAGCAAGGGCTTTCAGCTCTGCCTGTTAGTGGTGGGTGGGAGTTTCTATAGGGCGTGTGCTGCTCCCTTCCGCCAGGATCGTGATGCGTTTGCACACGAGCTGCATTTTGAGCATTGACTCAGGTCCTAGTCACTCTTCATATCTCCGTGAGTGATTGGAGTGCAAAGATACGGTTCTGAGCTCATCCCTGTTTTGTGAGAGTCTTGCTTCGCAGGCCTGCTTTGCTTAGTTGGCGGTGGGGTTGGTTGCCTAGGGTTATTTTTTCTTCTTCTTCTTCTCTCTCCCCCTCCCCCTTTTTTTCTCCCCTTCAGCATCACTGACGAGAAAGCACTAAAGATGCAGGTTGTGCCGTCACCCTGTAACATAAAGAGAAGAACAGGAGAGGTTAACGTGAACTTGGGGGAATGGAGGTTTAGAGGAGAATCTGTCCGGTAGGGCACCACTTTTGACAGGTCCTAGTGCTGGGTTGTCCAGCATCTGTCCACCTCACCACTATCCTCCAGTCCTTGGAGACTGGGGCAAAACCATTATCAGATGCCAATGTTGAAACTAACAAGCCAAGATTTCAAATCAAGTAACTTCAACAAATCCTTGAAATAAACATCCCTCCCCCCCACCACCCCAATCTCGGTGGAGACAGTCCCCTACAGACATTAAGACGGAGGAAAAAGGATGAAGACAAGTAACCCCCGCCCCCTTCACTCCAACATGCAACCTACCTGCTTCGAAAGTTCATTCGCACCAGGGCCTGACCAGGCCGAGCCCCTCAGAACCAGTTGGTGAAGTCGAGCAGCTCTTGCTCCTCGGGGCTGAGCGGGTCGTAAGAGCCCTCGTCGGACGAGTAGGATGAGACCGGCGAGCCGGCCATGGAGTTCATGTCGTTGGAGTAGTTGGGGGAGATGGTGGGCGACAGGACGCCAGCCTGGAAGGCAGCGCTCACAGCGTCGTGCTCGTCCAGCAGCTGCTGCAGTGCGCGGATGTACTCGACCGCGGAACGCAGTGTCTCCACCTTGCTCATCTTCTTGTTGGCCGCGCCATTGGGGACGTGCTCTCGCAGGGTAGCAAAGCCCAGGTTGACCAGCTTGACGCGGTTGCGCTCGCGCTCGTTGCGGCGTGCCACCGCGGCCGGCTGCTGCTGCGGCAGGCTGTAGCCGAAGCCGCTGAAGTTGAGTCGGCGTTTGCAGCGCATCAGTTCGGGCGAGGACGAGCGCTGTCGCTTGACTTGCTTGGGCGCTGACTTGTGACCGCCCCCTGAGGGCTGGCCGTCCGCCGCCGGACTCAGCTGCGGCGCCTGCGGCGGCTGCGGCTGCGGCTGCGGCTGCTGCTGCTGCGGCTGCTGCTGCGCGCTCTGCGCCGCCGCTGCCGCTGCCGCCGCCGCTGCGGCCGCGGCGGTGGCAAAGAAGCAGGCTGCGGGCGGCAGGAAGGGCTGCTGGGGCTGCGTCTGGGGCTGCTGGCCCGGGCCGCCGCTCTCCATCTTGGCAGAGCTCTCCATGCGCAGCGGCTGCCAAGTAGTCGCGGGATTGGAGCGAGAGGGTACGCGAGGTACGGGGCGCGTACGGGAGACACAGGGACTTGGGTGCACGAACAGAGAAGAAAAGAAGGGGAGAGATGAAGAGGGAGCCCGGAGGGAAGTTAGCAAAAAATACAAAATCCCCGGGAGACTTCTTAGGGTGGGAGCAAAGAAGGTGCAAATGCTTTTCCTCCTCCTTTCCACTCTTCCTCCTCCTCCCTCCCCTCCTCCCTTCGCGGGTTGGCTTCGGGAGCCTCGCGTGGCGCTCGCGTGTGAGGCTGCCGCTAGCGCCTTCTTGTTTAAAAAAAAAAAAAAAAAAAAAAAAGGCAGAAGAAGCAGCAAAAGTCAGTGGTGAGCGCGCTCTGCTGAATCTCCAATTCCTCTCCCCTAAGGCTGCGCTCTCTTGAGCGGGGTCTCGGTCTCTCCAGCCGTCGCTCAGGCTGTTTTTTATTATTTTGTTAACCTCCTTTCTTTCTTACTTCCTTCTTTCACTAGCCCTCCCTGGCCGGCTCCCTGTCGGTGCGCCTTCCACGTTCCCTGGCCAGAAGTGAGAGAGTGCTGGGCGGACGGAGAGCGTCTGCCTTTTCAATGGGACACCCAGCCCCACGCGCAGCCCTGGCCCCGCCTCGCCCCCCACTCCCCGCTGCTGCTGCGAGCGGCTGCAGCCCCCATTCCCCCCTCCTCTTACCTCTTCCTCCCACCCATTCCCTAAACTCCCCCTCCACTCCTCCCCTCCCCCCGCCCATTCCCTGCACCCGCTCCTTGCAAAGTCTCCATTCAACCGGGTTTGTTGTTGCAGTGCGTGCGCCTGGCGCGTGCCGGACTCCCGGCTGAATAAACAGGCGGCGCGCTCGGGGCGGGCTGCAGTCAGGGGGTGGCTCTGGAAAGGGGGGGGGGGCGGCGTCGCAGGAGGGGCGAATGGCTCTGAGAGTTAGGGCGTATGAGTGAACCGGTTTGGGGTGAAGTGCCCCTGGATTCTCCTGGGAACTTGGAGCAAAGCACAGGGAAGGGTTTGGGGCAGAAAAAGTGGCACAGGGCGTGTGGAGATTAGGGGAGAGGGGGGCTCCATGTTTCCTGGTTTCTTTTCCTACCATCATTCTCGGGGGTCTTCACGGTCCTTGGGAGCTGAAGCAAATGTGCGATTGAAGTTCGGAAAGAAGGGGGACAGCTCCGTCGCAAGTCCTGGACTGTTACACTAAAAGTACTTCTAAGACTTGGGTTCTAGTCCCAGTGTGTCCTCTCACTAGCTCTGTGGGCCCCAGTAAGTGGCATCCTCTCCGAGCCTCAGTTTCCTTGTCTGTAACAGCAGAGGTTGGATTAAGTGGTCTCTAATGCCCCATCTAGGTCTACAAACTAACATGTGCTCCTCACAACTGAGCAAGTGTGAGAAGGGAGGTGATCGCATCGAGGGGTGGCTGTGACCAGCGCTTTTAGCTAGGTGTGTACATCAGGGATGCCCCAGAATGACCTCCGGCTGCCTGTTACATTCTCGACCCCCCCCCCCCAAAGAATAATTTTCACACTGGCTAGGGGTGGAGGATGCATAAAGAAGGGAGTGCATGGGGTATTCCGGGTTGGGTCTGAGGAAAGAGATGTGGGCACTGAGAGGGGTGGGTGAGGAGTTCGAGGGGCTGGGCTGGAGGAGCTTTTCTGGTTGTTGGGCGCCGCTGCAGGCACCTCGGCGGCCTTGGCGCAGCCTCTATCCCGCCCCAGGCGTGTGCCCGGCGGGCCGGTGGCAGGCGACTGGGAGCCGAGCCCGGCGGGGCCGCGTGCTGGCGCCGTGAGGGAGAGGGAGGCGCTTGCAGCCGTCGCTCGGCCGTTTGGACAGCGCCCGCCCAGGCGCCCTTCCTGGGCCCTCGGCCCTGGCGCTCTCTGGCTGGAGCCTGGTCCAGCTTCGGGGCACCTTGGGACGCGGCGCTGGGAGGAAAGCGGATCGAATAACGGGTCCCATCTCCGTCCCGCTCCGGCGGAGGCAGGGGAAGGAGGCATGGGCGCGCGTGTCATGTCGCGTCTGCACAGGCATAAGGAAGCAGAGGGTAATCATCCCAGTGGTTTGTCCAGGGGAAATAGGCAGTTTTGGTTAGAGACCTGGGTGCAGGGATGGTCGTGGTGAATATTCGGTTAATGGTTTCTCATTGAACTTTCTTTTGTGGATAAGGATCCGTCAGGGTGATCCAGGGAGCCTCCCTTGGTATGTGTGGCCGAGTCTTGTCCCAACAATAATCGTGTCGGCCGGTATGAAGGACCGGTGGTTCCCGAAGAGAATCACCTCTTTTTTTCTGTCTCAGTTTCCTCTTTAAAAACCGATGGGTTTGGGAAGTATAGCACTAAATCTGTCCCAACAGAAGTCGGTTCTGTAAACCTCCCAACCCACACAGCCCCACCGCCCGCCCCCCACAATAATTTATGGCTTGCTGACCCCACAGGACTTTACAGTGTCAAATTCACACCTCTGGCCTCTTCTCCCATCCCATGCCCCACCCTAGGAAAGGAGCTGAGAGATCTCTAAAATCACAGTTGTCTCCTCTTCTGGAAGTGTAGGAGGCGATGAGGCCTAGAGCAGAACCACACCACCTGCTTTCCAAACCCAGGAAGCTTCAACCACCTGGTGAAATAGGTTATTTAGGCACTTGCTGCTACTCACTTGCCCCAGCTATGAATTCTGGGTGCAGGCCGCTAGGAGGCGCCTAGGAAAAACCTCTGGCACCCCATCCCCTCCTTTCCAGCAAGGAGGGTTGAGGGGAGCGCATCACCAACATCTGTGCATCTAAGTGCATTTTGTTTCACATTGGGATGAACCATGTGCCTGAGTTGCTTGCAGCTGGAACTCTAATCATTCCACACCTAAAGGTCCATAGTCCTGGTCCTGTCACAATTTTGCATTGTAACCTGGAACAAGTACCTCTTCCTCTACTGCCCTCAACTTCCCGATCTGTGCAGGAGGGGCAGACACTAGATAGTTTCTAAATGTATTTGAGAGCGTGGAAAATTTGCAGATAGTTAGCACATGTTCTTAATTTAAGGTTGCAGGTTTTCACGCATGCACAGAGACCCTTATTATCAGAGACTTCAAGGCCAGAGCCTACTCCCAACCACACACACATACGCGCGCGCGCGCGCGCGCGCACACACACACACACACACACACACACACACACACACACACACACACACACACCGTGAAACGTGCGCCGGAGTAGAAGCATCAACCAATGAAGCTGCGCATTGTAGCGGTCCTACTGCGTTGGCCTCTGCCCAGGAGAAAAGACAGCGGGTGCTGGGATCCTTCCGGCCAAAGCCACCGGAACATTTGTCCCTATTCTCTCCGCTCAAGCCCCGAGCCAAAATTCCGCTCTCACTCTCTCCCCTCGCACATCCTAAGCCTGCTTCCTTACATGTTTTGCAAAGCTCTCCAAGAAATCAGGCATTCTCTTCCTCCAACTGGGGTAAATAAATACAAAGAATGTTCCCCACCACAATCCCAGAACTCTGTCTCTACCTTCTCCTCCCATGCTAAGGTAGAGCAGTCTGGAATCTCTTTTTAGGGGTTCCTGCCTCTGCCTTAGGGGATTGTGCACTACCAAGGGGAGTTTTCCATAGAAATTGGCTTTCCTGTTGTTTTCACCATTTTGGAGCAAAGGACGGAGGCTCAAGAGCCAATTCGAATCCTGCCTCAGACTCTGTGCCCTAGAGTATGGCAGGCCCTCCCCCTCCCTCTCCCACACGGGACAGAATTGCCATATACTGTCTTAGGCCCAAGGAACTCCAGATCTTGCACTGGAGGATGAAGCAGGTGGATTTGATTTGGTATCACAGCAGTGTGATCTTGAGCAGATAGCCTGTACTCTGAGTCTCGGTTTCCTCATCTGTTACCACACCATAGTTATAGTACCTACCTCCAAGAGTTGTGAGATTTCAAGGAGCTGTTGTGGAGCACTCCAGATCAGGTCTAAATAGAAAGGGATTAGTAACCTTCCTAAAACAATGAGCATGTCCTGCTGCTGCTCACACAGCCCAGTCGGGAAGAGGTTTGCTAGAGAAGGATGCCCAGTTCTTGGCTTCCTGGAAGCACTCTTGGATAACTGCTACAGCCATTGGAGATCCAATGCCACCCTGACCCTCTGTCCTAGCCCCTGAGAGTGGATAACTTCTGTCACTCTTGAGGAATGGTGGTGACACTTAAAAATCAAGGTGATGGAGATAGAAATCAAGTTTTTAACATAAACAGTAGAAATTTAGACAGGCTTCATGGCCAGCACATGGAAGGGGCATCAACAGAGCCACTGGTTCTGACCTCCCTTGCCACCCAGGGGGCCTGCCTCTGAGCAAGACCCCAGGCTTTGTTTGACCAGGACACTCAAATTTCCAGTTATCTAAATGTGGAGGGAGAAGATAACAACTCACAAAAGGAATGTTGGATGCCTTCATCCCTGAAAGGAGCAGGGGAGCTTCACCTGGCAAGGCTGTCAGGAGAAAGAAATCTGATGCTGTCTGTGAATTCGCTTTGCAACTCCTTCCACACATATCGGGGATTGCCATTCTTGTGATGGGGAGGCAGAACATAGACACCCTTCTGTGTGTATTACGCGAAACATAGACATTCCAGAAAAATGGGAAGGTTTCTCTTTCTCCTGCAATACAACAAGGGCCTTAATTCCTGTACTTTCAGGCCCCTCTTCTATGTCCCGGAATCCTAGAGCTGGACCATACCCTATATTAAACCTTATCTATATTCAGCACCAGGAACTACAGGGGGAGACAGCTTTCCTAGTGATGCATAGGGATCACTGCCCAGATGACCTGAGGCTCTGGTGCCCTGAGTCTCCTGCCACCTTAATTTCAACTCACAGCTGAAGGCCAGACCAGTGCCACCTCTGTTCACACACTATCCTCATGCTCCAGAATTGTGCGCCTTCTCTCTATGGAAATACACACACACACACACACACACACACACACACACACACACACACACACATATATACACACACATATATATTATATATTATATATACACACACACATACATACATACACACACATACATACACATATTATATATGTATATATATACACACATAAATTATATATATGTGTGCATATAGATAGATAGATAGATAGATAGATAGATATATCTTGTCTCTTAAAAGCTCCTTTCGTGCTATTTCTTTGGGAGTGGGGTGGGGGAGGAGAGTTAACATTAAAAGTGAAAACTAGGTTTTCCATTGATCAAATCCTTAACCTAAATTATATTTATAGTAGATTCTGAATAAGAGGCAAAGAGAATGCAAAGATGAAGATATCTTAGATTTTTTTGATGGGACAAGAGTTTTAATGCAGACCTCAATTTCGGTGAGCTGTAAGTCCAAGAAGTCATGGTGCTTTGAGAAAAGTGAGTGTGCTGGGCATTCCTACTGGTTTCCAGTAGCTCTGACACAGGGCCTCTGTCCTGGGGCGTATGCTGCTCTGAGCCTGTGCTTGGCACTATCCTACCCAGGGAAATGGAAAAGTACATTTACAGCTCAATCTACTATCTCCAGCACACCTTTCCCGAGGTAACTTCAGAAATGGTTGCTGCCCAGCCTGGTTAAGTCTGCCCGGCCTGGGCTGGCCTGTTCAGGGGGCAAAATAGCACAAACCACGGATTCGGCTCGGCTTCTTGGTCACAGCAGCCAGGCCTGCACCTGCATTAAGGAATCCAGGCTTCTAACAAATCTATTTGCTTTTTCAATACGCCTGAAAAAGAAAAAAAAAAAAAGCTGGAAAACAAAACAAAAAAAGCACAAACTATTATTTTACTGTGGCTTTTCGCGTTAGGGAGGGGAAGTTGGGGTGGAGGGAGGGGGTAATTTGCAGCCACCCTCACAAGTCCTTTTGAAGTTCTCCAAATAAGGAGAAGTAACGCTAAGTCTTTATTTTTTCTAAAGCCCCATTTACATTATGATTAAATACCTTCCTCGGATAAGCATAAAGAAAGTCGTTAATCTATATAGCTCTCCAAAGAATCAATACATTCTAAACTTTTGTAGGATTTGTTACACTCTATTTTGTTACAGTAGGCCAGCTCCTCTCTGTCTAGGCACACGGCTCTCCTTCCCTGCCCCCTCCCCACCTCCTCCAAGAATGAAAATAAAGTAAAGGTCTTTCACGGTAAACAAAACCAGCTGATTCTTCACAGAGAACCCATGAATAGCTGGAGAAGAAAAAAAAAACTTACAATAAATGGTGCATTTTTTTCTCTGCTGGGTATAGTATTCAAGGATCAGGGCAGTATTCAAACAGAGGTCCATTTTTTGCTCAGCAAGAGAGTTTAGAAAAGAAGCGTGGGGTCCATTCAGCGCTTTCCCCCCTTCACAATCGCAGGGTTCTATGAAACCTATCTTCCATGCCTTGTCGGAGTGTTTCTGGGGACCAATTAGTGCTTTGTTGCCCGGCTTCTTTGCTGAATCTTTGAGCAGCAAGAAAAAGCGCCCTCGAGTCTCCCCTTATTTTGACCATTTCAGTCATTACTCAGTGTAATAATTAATATGACAACTGGACGCTCGAGTTTGTATAGAAACACCTCAACTACAGGAGCGAGCGTGCAGTGGGTGGTAACGAGCCGCACATCAGCCGGAGAAGCCACACACACAAGAAAGGACTGAATGGCCAGAGAGAAAGAGAAGGAATAAAGATAAAATAGTTGGCACAACGCAGAGGAACATAAAACAGACTCGAATGGAGAGAGGGAGGGGGAAGGGGGGAAACAGAAGAGGAGGGGGAAAACACCCTACAGAGGTTAACTTACTTTGAAACTTTTTTCTGAATAGAACCTTGGACGTGAGTGGACGCATTCCCGCCGCCTCCCCCGCCCCGCCCCGCCCCGCACTATGAACTCTCCTTGGAACGCAGCGTCTGGGTGGAGGGGCGAGGGAGGGAAGGGAACCTTTAGGTTCTCTCCCGGGTCTTTCTGGGTGGTATACTCAAAACGCCCATAACCCAGCCAAAGTTCCCAGCTCCTTGTTTGGCTTCCATTTTCGCATTTAAAAAAATTCTGTTCTCTCCAACTTCCGAGCTGGCCATAAAGAAAATCGGGCGCAAATGTAGACCAGAGAGAAGAATGCTGCACCGCATCCCTGGGTGGTGAATTTTGGGGAGAGGGCATTTCTGATACACCCCAACAACTCTGCAACTTTGTCTAGAGGAACAGCGCCCTGCGGGGTTCCTGGCGGACGGGTCTTTCCCTGGCGGCGCGCAGCCAGAGTGGGCGCTGCGCCCCAGCCCCCCGCGCGGTGCCCGCCTCTGCCAGTCCTCGCCAGTGCGCCCCGGGGTCGCGACCTGCTCCATGACGGCATAATAAATAATTAGAGAGTTTAAGCACGTTAGCCACAGCTCATGGTAATGAGCCAGATAAGGGCTCACGCTAACCCGAAGTGACAGTTTGCATATAGGAGGGAGGAAAAAAAGACCTGCTATTTTTCCTCAACTTGATTGCTCCTTCTCAAATTCATGCGCCCAATCCCCTTCCCCCATTCCTCTGATTTCCTTCTCTTCTTATCCCCCCCCCACCTCCCGCCACACACACAACACCCACACCTTTTGACCATTCCTCCGTCTATCCCCTAGCCTCCCGCATTGTGACGTCACAAAGTCCCCGGGTGCCTAAAGCTGACCTGAGGGGGAAAGTTCAGTGCCAGTGCGTCCTGGCTGGTCTCAGTTCCCAAGCGGAGATGGTCATTTGCCTTTCTTTACACAGTGTGGAACGCACCAAGGCTCCCAGCCTCAGGAAAGGACTGTGAAGCTCAAGATCAGGAGTCTCTGAGAGCTTCGGGGTCCTTGCTCGCCCTCGGGTGCTCTCTGCGCTTAACTCAGCCAGAAGAGCTGGGGCGATGAAAGCAGGCTCAGGAGCCCGAGAGCTCCTGAACGATCCTGCCGCCTCCCGAAAGCAGGGGCAGTTTGCCGAAGCGACTGAGGTCAGTCGTGTGTCCCCATTGTGTGGCCACGTGTCCTGTGTCCATCATCACCTCCCCAAAGTCCGAGCTCAGCCCGACTCCTTGCGGCGCGGTCCGGGAATGCTTTGGCCTATAAATCAGCCCGGCAGTTGAGAGCCGTCTGCACCTCGGTGCAGACCTGGACTCCGGCCCCGCGGACCAAGGGAAAAGTTTGCTCACGCAAGGTTAGGAAGGAGGCGGCCTGCCGCAGCGTGGTGTCGACCTGGGAAGCTGTGCGCCCCCAGGTCGTCCAATTAACTCTTTCCTCCCTCCCTCCCACCTCTCGTCCCCAGGCGGCGGTATTCACACCACCAGCGGGGGCCTTTTTTTTTTTTTTTTTTTTTTTTTGAGAGTAAGGAGAAGGAGGGGGAGGAAGAAGGGGATTTCTAATACATGGATATTCATTGATATGGACTCTTAAAGAAGCAGCAAACCCAAATTAAATGAGTTAATATTTGTAAAATGCTAAGAACAGTGCCTGGCACACACTGAACACTGTATATATGGTATTAAATAAGGAAAAGCATACTGAATACGTCAAAGGAGGTATGTGCTAGTCATCTGAGATGTTAGAAAATACAGTTTAGACGTAAAATGATCAAGGTTGGTATGCTCGTTGATTCACCAAAAACTATTGAATATAATCTGGGATGAATGAGACAGTCATTGCCTTTGATAACAAGCTTGCAGTTTAGTTGGCAGAAAAGAAGGTCCAATAAAACACACAGTAGGAAAATGCGGAGAGCCTTCTTCCCTCACGTCCATTAGTTTAGATTCTCATCCTCTCCCATCTGCCAGATTGCCCCCCAAAAACACACAGTCTAGGTTTTTTTTTAAAAGGTAGATTTGTTAAGTGAACACATCCCTCTTCTTCAACCAGAGGGTCACCCTCACCTCCAACTTCTACATGACATTTCATGAGCAGAAACGAATGAACTGAACACACATCTTTAAACATGTTTAACACGTGTGAGAGGTGGGTGCAGTGAAAAGTCATCTCACCTGAAGTCAAGACAGACTCCAGGTTCTGCAACCTTGTAACTTTGTGTCCTCAGGGAAATTACTCACCCTCTCCCAGGATGCCCTACAAAATGAGGAGGCTTAGTAAGACGCCTCTGCTCCAGCTCTGGCTCAGCAGAAGACAATATAGGCACAACCACATGACCCTGCAGTAGCAACATGCTTTCCACTCTGTGCAGACAAACATCATCTGCTGTTGTTTTCTGCAAGAATCTTTAGTGGGAAAACTTGACGGTGTAGACCACTCCTTGCTGGTTTCGGGATTATGGCTCCTGACGGCCAGAAGGCGGCGTCATGGAGTCAGCATGACTTTAGCCAGGGGACCAGGGTAAAATGTGGGCCATTGGCTCATCGGAACTCCAGTGCAAAAGAGAAGAAACTCACTAGTCTCGATAACGTCGTTGCTTGGGAAACAGGGTTCCCATTACTTGCCTGAGCAGTTTTTAATTTGAAATTTGGAGGCCGGGGAAGTTCACAGTTCTTCTTTGCGGGTTGTGTGAGTCGCTCGCCACCTGCCGGACATTCCTCGAACTGCAGAGAGGATTGTGTGAAAATCTTGCAATTTGATTCAATGAATAGTATAACCACGAGTTGATTCTACTAATTCTACTCGACACAATTCAGTTCAACCGTAAAACACAGTGTTGCGTGTATCACGTCCCCTCAACTTAGAAATATATGAAGTGCCTGTTAATATTCAGATTCGGAAACTTCATCCCAGAACCACCAGTTCAGAATCTAGTCCAATGGCCGTTTAAACAAGCTGTAGAGTAGTCTGTTTGCACACTGAAGGTGCAGAATTGGTATTTCGGAGATATTTGAGGGATAAGACACAGTCTCTATTACTCATACCCATGAAGAACAAATCTCTTCTGGTACAGAAGTTACTAGTCCCATAAATACACTTTCTTTGGTTAAAGAGATCCTCTGGAGACTTCCGAAGAATGAAAAGGATTGGTAAGTTATTACATAGAAGGTCTTTGATGCTGGCCCTGAAGAATGGTTAGAAATTTGCAGTAGAAAGAAAAGTGCCATGGCAACAATTTACCCGGCACGGAGCCTTTCTCTTTCCGGACTTTGAGACTCCAGCAGCCTTAACTCAGTCCCCTTCGGCCACCCCTTTCAAAGGCTGCATCTTGGGCTTTGTACTCAGAACAGCTCCACCTTGAAAATCTTAACATTCCATCCTCCACTGTGATTCTCATTCTCATTTCTGCTGTATCTCTCGCCAACCTTTTCCCCCAAGCTTCATTTCTTCCCAACTTGGTCTCTCTCCCGTGGAACATGTGATTGATTATACAATAAACATATAACCTATAAAATGCTCACCTTCCCATCTCATTCCTTGATCTTATGACCACCTTCACTTAGTCAAATTTCTTAGAACAATAGTCTACACCTACAGTTCCATTTGTCTATCTCCCACCCACCCCTCCAAGATTCATCACTACTGGAGTTTCTCACTGTGATGGTTAATTTTATGAGCCAACTTGACTGGGCACAGAATGCTTTGTTAAACAGTATTCTGAGGTGTCCAGGAGGGTACTCCAGGTGAGTTAACATTTGAATTGTAGACCATGTAGAGCCAATTGACCACTCCAATGTGGGTGGGTCTCACTCAATCCATTGGAGGCCAGAGTGGAACAAAAAGGTGAGTAAAGGAGAATTCACACACACACACACACACTCTCTCTCTGCCTGATTGTCTTCAAGATGGGACATTGGTCTCCTGCCTTTAGACTTTAACTCAGACTAGAACTAAACCATCTGTTCTCCTGGGTCTCCAGTTTGCCTACTGAAGATTTTGGGACTTTTCTGCTGTTGTAAGCATTTGAATCAAATTTTTATAATAAATCTTTTTTGAAATAGATTGATAGGTAAAATATATCTCCTATTGTTTCTGTTTCTCTGAAGAATAAAGGCTAACACACTCACCAGTGACTTCGTTTTGCTATAGGCAGTAGCTACTTCAGGTCCTACCTTTTTGGATTTCTCCAATTCATTCAGCATCGTTCACTCTTCATCTATTCTTTGATGTTCTTTATTCTCCATTGGTTACCATGATTCTTATCTCTTGGATACTTTTTTATTTTTAATCAGTACTAGCTTTTAGTTTCCCGTCTCCTGCATAAAAGTCACTCAATGACATATGTCTTTAGGTTTTAGCTCCACTTTTTTTGCTGATAATACTCAAATTCTTATTTCTAATCTGAACCTGTCTCTGGGATCTCAGACTGTGTGACCAGCATTCCTATTGGAGTGTCCCTCTAGTGTATCAAGTGTGATATATCTGAAACTGGAAACATCATTCTGCTTCCCTCAAAATTTCACCTCTTTTTGTGTTCTGTAATTCAGGGCTTGGTATCATCCACCCGCATTCTCAAAACAAAATCCTGTGAGTTATCTTACACTCTCGCTGCTCTCTCATACCCTCTCCACAATTACCAAATGTCTATGTATCTACAACACACACATATACACAATTTATACACATATGTATGTGTGTATGTATGTAAGGTGTGTATGTGTGTGTGTGTGTGTGTGTATACATATATATATATATATATATATGTATATATATATCATTTCCCTCCTCTCTGTCTCTCATATCATTGCCCTATTTCAATATTCTCCAAACTGAGCATCCTGCTTTCAGTTTCATCTCTTCCAAATATCTTCTCACTGCCACCAGAATGATCTAACTAGACGACATGATCAAATGTACAATAGACATCAGTGTGTCAAGAAATGGTGCTTTACACCACAGCCCAGGCAAAGTGATCTTTTCAAAGTACAGCATACCCTATTGCTCCTCGATTCAAAACCTTTCAATAGTCTTCCATTTTCTTAGGATAAGAATCCACTGTCCTTGAAGCTCCAAATAGTAGGGATTCTACTTTGCTTCCTTTTGTAGGCCCAGTACTCAGCATGGTGTCTGGAACAAAGCACATGCTCAATAAACACTTGTTGATTAAATTAATAAATTGAGTGTAACTAAAGTAGTTTCGATGGTATAGATGTATGTATGCATCTGTGATACAGAAAGTGGCATGCATAAAGCTTTTAATGATGAATTTGAAAAACTCAGAAGAACTAACTATGTCCCCCTCATTTACCACTTGGCGTAGACTCTATAGGATTAGCAGTGATCTTTTTCTGTGATGTCATCCTAGCCTCAAGGTCTTCTCTCCCAAAGAACACACTGAGCCTGGTATGTAGCAGGTACTTAATCAACATGAAGTCCAGTTGATATTGATGGTGTCATACAGTGAGGGTTTTTCACTTGTCAGAACTCTGCCTGTATATTTTCACAAATGTGTGAGAAGGGGCACAGTGGTAGGAGCCATGTGTTAGTGAATGCTAAAGGTTCGAGTAGGTTGGGCAGGGTGGGCTGGGCTATGGGAAGCCTTGAATAGCAGACAAACAATTTGAGTGCGATGGCCCTGCAGAACTTTAAACAGAGGAGTGATCCCATTGTATCCCTGAATGAATAAATCTGGAGCTATGGAAGAGGGATTGGATTGGCTCTGACTAGCTCAGTTCCGTTCCTAATACTGCTTTTCATGAGCTAGTGCAGACATCAATTCATGAGCTGGTGCAGACATAATGTCCAACAGACATTAGGAGGGCAGGGACTGTGATTGTTCCATTTACCAGTGTCTGTTTGTGTCCAGAACAGGTCCTGGCACACAATAGGAGCTCAATAAACATCACTGCATAAACATTTCTTGGATACTTACTACTTACCAATCAACTTACCAATCATGTGGTAGGTTCTATGATGCAAAAATTGAAAAAAGAAGACTCAGTCCTTGTGTGTTGGGAACTCACATGATATTCCTTTTTGCAAGAGGGCAAGCAAAAAGAATTCTGAATGCAGAACCGGAATACCAACAGTGTGATGAGGGAGACCAAAGATCGGCACAGCTGTCTCTCCTCAGTGAAGCTAAGGAAGGCAATTCATAGAAGCAACAGAAGAGAAGCTCTCAAACTGTTTGAAGTCATCAAAGTATTTGACACAATTTATGAACCTTAGATCAATTAGTGAAGATTTAATGCTATGCCTACGTAAAGCTCAGGCTACTCTTTCTACCTAAGAACTTCTCCCTTCTCCTTTCTGCTTGGGTATCAACTTCCTTCCCTAACCATCAACATTAGACCCTAGAGGAAGGTGGGGGCACCTTCTGTACTCTCCCACAGCATTTGGCCTCCACCTAGCCTAACATACTTACTCACCAGCTGTTATCGATTGTTTCATTGTCTATCATCTCATAGACTTTTAGTTGGATTCCAGCAGGGTGCTTTTCCTGTCTTGCACATAGTTCCTGTGTGTGTGGGGGGGTGGGGGGGGTGGGGGTGGGGGGTGGAGCAGATCCAGATTCTGGGAGCCTTTGAGGTTTATAAAACTTTGGGGCTCTATTTAAGAAACATATATGTAAAATTATAAATATAATGCTAGGGAGAAAAATATATCTTTAGAACAGAAATGCAAATTACACATTATATTAAGTTAGCAAAATGCTACAAATTCTAGATAAATTAACAATGTTTTTATAAATTAATTGCCTAGTCAACTTCTGTGATACCTTTTTCTATATATACTTTTGGTGCATATTCTTTGATCATTTCCCCATAATTTTTACTCTCATTAGAATGAAAAAAAGTTATTCCTTCTGTTACATATATTGAAATTTCCTCTTTATTACTGATAATGTTAACCTAAAAGTAAAAGGCCAAAGTGAGAGGCAACAAGCATTTATTTGAGATAAAAAAGAATAGCTATTCAGGAAACAGTGATTCATGCAGAAGCCCAAATAGTATTCCAATTAGGAGACAAAGGCAAAGGGTATTTATGAGAAAGGGAAGGGGAACATTACATAAATAGAAGGAAGGCATTTTTATTGGTTTCAGATAACATAATGAAGTGACTCTAATTCTAAACAATGTTTTTAATTTTCAGTTTAGCAGTCATCAGTCCAAAAGTCACATCCACTTTCTTGTTATCTTTGCAAATAGTTCTTTGGGACACAATGTCGCTTTAGGCCCAGTCCAGAGGTTATTTTGCCCTTTTTTAACATTCCAAAGGTTTAAGGAGTAAGGTGTGCATGGCAGTTCTTCCACAATGGCAGATCTAACTCCATTTTAAAGCAGCTTTATTTATTTATTTATTTATTTATTTAAAAAATAGTTTGGATGCTTAAAGCATATCGCTTCACACATGATATACTAGCTATATGTATAACAGCTATAGATTTGTGCCATATAAGCACAGGAATTCTGATAAGGCAATTTCACAAAAATTCCTATCAAAAAAGGGAAAAATGGTATGTGTTCATAATTGTTCATGCTTTACTATCAAGAATACTCCTGACATAGAAGGAAATTCTGTTTTTCATTTCTTGGCACCCACACATATGATATTCCCCCTCAGCTCTATTGAGGTATAATTGGCAAATAAAAATTGTATCTATTTAAAGTGTACAACTTGATATTTTGATATCACTGTAATCAAGTTAATTAACAATTACCGTTTTTTCTTTTCTTTTTTTCCCCTTTGTGTGTGTGTGTCCACGTGTGTTAAGAACACTTTTAAGATCCACTCTCTTGGCAAATTTCATGTATACAATACAGTACTGTTAACTATAGTCATTTTGTTGCATATTAGATCTTTAGAAAGGAAATCGTTTTTTCCAGGGATTGAAGAAAACCTAGCATTTAGAACACACTCTCAAGACTTCTGGCCCTGACCCTAAGACTCAGTAACTCAAAACGGGAGTATGTTCCAGAAACCTTTCTTACATCTAGATGACCAGCAATAACTATCCATTAAAGTGACTACAAATAACACAAATGCATCCACTAAATGTAAACTAAATGTATATTCATCTTAACGTCTTCATAGTTCAATGTCAAAGTTATTTGGGCCACTGGACATGAAAAGTGTGATGGAGAGAATATTGGAATGGAAAGAGATGACAGTCTTACCTGATTGTGGTTTAACTATCTTACTTCGGAAAATTTTACAAAAATAAATGTCCCTATATTGCCAGGTGAACCCATTGCTAGGGACCCTCTGTAAGCCTTTGGGGGTCTATGTTGGTGCAGGGCTCTAAAGCTTTAGATGCCTTAGTTTCATGACACATCCACCATGAGTAGGCAGTAAACATGTAGAATGAATGAATGAATGGCTGAAATAAAGTAAAAAGCGTGAAATGTCAACTCAGATGGGCTGTATGACTTTGGAGAAATCACAAATATTTAGAATTTATTTCCTCATTTTTAATATGGAAAGAATAATCTGAAGAATCTTACAGATAATGTATATGAAAATACGTTATAAATCAAAAGAGTGCACAAGTAGAAGAATTGGTTTTAGAAATACAACACACAAGAGGGAGGGCCTAGGTTATCTTATTTTAACTTATCCCACTGAGTCCAATTTCTCAACAGTGAGCCTAGAGAGTCCAATTCTGATGGATGCCTTTGGTTCTTTGATAGTAGGAATGGAGTCATTTCTGAGAATGGCCCTGTGCCCATCTACTCAGCAGCCTATGTGTCACCTGTGACCTGTTTCTCATCCTCACTTACCATATCTAAGCCTACTCCTTTTTTCAACCTTATAAATCTTTCTCAAATCCATCCCATTTTCTTCATCACCACCACCAGTACCACTGTAGTCCAAGGCACCATGGCCATTTCTCACCTGGACAACTGTAATCACCTTTTAACTGCTCTTGCTTCCCCTCCACTCCCCTCTCCACACTGCAGCCAGAGTCATCTTCTGATAATACAAATCTCATAGGAATGCCCTCTAATTATATACTTCAATGGTTTCCCAACTCTTTTTGGATAAAGATTAAAAATAAAAACCCTTAGCATGGTCTACAAGGCTCTGCATAGTCTGGTTTTCCCTGGCTCTCCAGCTGCATCTTCAACCACATTCCCCGTTGTTTGTACCACATGACTTTTGTGTAGGCTGCTCCTTTGGCCTGGAAGATTCCAGATGGTTTCAGGCTTTTTCCTTTCTCTTTCATGTAAGTATTTTCTATTTCCTATCCTTAGATCAAGAAAACTTTCCAGAGAAAGGTTCTTAGAGCATGATATATATCTTCTTCATGGCATTTGTTGAAGTTATAAATCTGAATTTATTTCTGTGATTTGATTAATGTCCATCTTCTAAAAGGAACATAAACCCATGAAGGCAGTTGTATCCTTGAACTTAGAATAGTGTCTATCTTGCAGCAAAACCTTAATATTTTAGGTTGGATAGATGAATCTCACTCACTTCTAGTCCCACAAATGTCCCCTCCTTAACCTTAGAGATCAGCTAGCTTCCCCAACAGTGAGACAGATGCAGAGGAATTGGAGATATAATCCATGCTTAAGATCATGTGCATGTCTTACCAAGAAACTGCGTATTCCATGGTCTGGTCATCCACGTGCCTTAGTAGATGTGCTTCCACAAATGACTATGGAATGATTGATGACTGCAGCCACCAAAGACCTAGCCTTCAAATGTTCAAACCTACCAAGTCTCTGCAGGGGGTGGGGTCTCTGAGTGGACAAGGATGTTTATACCACCCTCTCCTTCTACCAAGGGCTCTGCCCTCATTCGAGAACCCAAGGGAAAGGGTGATGGGTGCTTTTCCCAACTCTAACATCACTATCCTAGGTTTTTTACTTCCTATCCCACAAGAGCACAATATTTCAGAGTCCTCAGCCATGAGATAAGGAAACCAGAAAATTATCTCATTATGTTGTATAAAGGATTAAATAAAATGACCTCTGAAATATGCCTGGTACTCAATCAACATTTTAGTGCTAAATAATATTTGTCTCTTCCACTTCCCAGAGAGGATGACATGGAAAGAATAAAGCTGGAGAATAACTCATTTATGTCTGATAGAAATCCAGTATGATTTGGGGCAAATTCTCTAGGCAAGCAATTTTTTTTTTCTTTGCTACTATTCTTCTTTACAAACATTTAAATGGAAAAGTAAAAAATGACAAAAAATAAACTCTCTTCTAATCCCACTATCTAGAGAAAACACCTCTTTCTTGCTCTTTGAGGCTGTTTTATACCTTTTGACATATCTACACAATGGAGAACACAAGATTTTACATCTTAATTTTATCAATAACTAGTTTAATTGTGTGCATTTAAGATATGATAAATTTTTTTATGATTTAAAAATAATTGCTATGTCTGCATCTATTATGCAAATGAACTGTAATTAATTTAATTGTTCTCTTATTGTGGAAGATTTTCCTTTTCTCTAAACCTCTTTGATAATCTTTCCCTGAACACTTTTGTGCATATTTTTTCTACATTTCTGATTAAAGTAATATGAATTGAGTACTTACTATGTATCAGGCACCAGGCTTAGTCCTGAAATTTAGGAAAACTAATATTTAGTCTCTGGTCTGAGAGGTCTTTACCCAGGAGGAGACAAGAATGAAAACAAGACAAAAGAGAGTTGATGAATTTAGGTACAGAGGGAGTTTCAAGATGTTATGTGAGCCAAGGAGGTGTGACCACCCCTGACTGGAGGCAGCAAATCAGAGGCATGTTTTTGGAAAAGGTGATATTTGGGTTGACCAGTTGAGTGCCAGCCCTAACTCCCAAGCCTCACCATTGTGGCAGCCTCTCCAGGCTTTGACCTTGGAATTTACCTTGATCTGCTTGGATTGGAATTGATGCTACTGCTCTGTTGACTAGTAGTTGAGCTTACTCTGTCCCTATGTGTCTTTAATCTCTGAGTGACATTGTCGTCCTAACTCTCTGAGGCACATGAATTTGATCCAGTCCTACATGTGGTGGCTTTGCTGCTATAGTGATGGTCAGTGGGATAATGGTAAATATTTAGCAATGCACTGACTTTGCCCCTTATTTGTAGTGTTTGCTGATTTCCATGGTATTAAATAGTTCTACTGTGGTAGATTTCAAGCTACCAATGTGAACATGGCATTGAGAAGAAGAGATGTACAGTAGCATATTTTTATGTAATATTTCTACCACACAGCTATAATGGTCATAGATAACCTTACGAGCATGGATAATGAAATTTAGTAAAATAATTATGAAATAATGAATATTGAATATTTATTACCTTCATTTTTAACATGATTAATTTAATTGTAACTTTACATAATTCAGATTTTAATCATGGATGTGTTTAGCAACAGGCACATAGAACTCCTGAAAAGTCAGCTCTAGATCTTCCCTGTACACACATCTTAAATTAGCCTCTTCAAAACTGTTAATTGTTCTTATGACATCCCTTTGAAAAACTTTATTTCTTGGCCATTATCAGAACTAAGTGCATTTTGACTTTTGTTGGGGGGAGGGTCTATTTGCTTACCAGCCCTGTCTTCTAATAGAATGTGAGATCAATGAGAGCATGGACTCTTCTGCCCATCAGCTTCTAGAACTGTGCTTGACATATGATATCTACTCAATAAATATTTGTTGAATCAATGAGTATATAAATGGCAATACCCAGTGACCTCACTCTGATGTTGACAAGAAGGGATAATAATGTAATAGCTCAAGAGTCTTGAGATCATACATGCACATTTCATTTAATAAACCTTTGGTCAAATGTACTTGATTTACCAACTGATTTTATTATGGCCCAAAGAAATGTCTAAGTTCTGCCAAGAATTCCTGGAATAGCCTGCTATAAATGATATTTTGATGTAAACCATGACTTCATACATTAATTGCATTTAGTTTGTGTGGGCTCTTGTTGATAGCAATCTTCAGATTTCTGGGTTATCTGTGTGGGAAAAGTTATACTAAAAAGAATAACAAGAAAATGACATTCTGAAGATGCTCACAGCCAGATAACTTTGCAGGATGGAAATTTCCCAAGTTTTTGCAATGATATATTGTATTGTTTCCTAAATCCTGATAAGAAAAGCACAGTTCTTGGACAGATAAATCCATTTTAAATATTCCCATGTTTCTTATATTGTTAGAACTAGATTTGGCTGTGAGTGACAGAAGTTTCAAAATAACAGGGATTTAAGAAACATAGAAATTAATTTTTCTCCTAAATCTAAGTCTAAGTCAGCAGTGCAAAGCTACTGGAATGATGCTCTGTGGTGTCAAGAACCAGGCTCCTTTTATCTTGATTCTTTTTGCTGTGAAAAACATGGCTTTCATCCCTAAATTTACCTCACAACCCAAATAGCTGTTCAAGCTCCATTGGGCTTTTCTGTATTTTGACCCACGAGAAAAAAAAAGTAGAAGGACATGCTTCCTTTAAGGACACTTCTTAGATGACCTTTTTCTTGCATTTCTTTGGCCAAATGTTAGACCTGTAGCTACACTTAGCAGCAAGGAAGGCTGAGAAATGTAGTTTTTATTCTGGGAAGCCCTGGGGCTGGCTACCTAACATTCAGAGCTTCCATTTCCATAAGGGAGAAGGAAAGAAAACAGGGTGACTAGCCATATACTCCCACTTCTCCTTGGTCACTGAAAGTGTCTCAGTGGTTTATGAACTGACTTCTTGGATGCTCCATCTAGATGTCAGCACAATTTTCTTAGGACTCAGCACCATCCTTGTTAGTAATAGAAACACATTGTATTACATCCAAATTAAATTAGAACTTAGTTTAAAAGTCATCTACAAAATCCATGTCACAAGCAATCTCATCTTGTGAGTTTTTATTTTAGTTCATGGATACATTTCATTTTTTTTTTGCCAGAGTAATTTTTTTTTAAAGAAGATATTAGTGTTTTTTTGTTTTGTTTTTTTGTTTTTTTTTTCTGAGGTAGCAGACAATTATGTATGCTCTCCTCCCCCTAACCCAGATCTGGAGCATTTTTATATGAGATGGGAATTGAGAATTCCACTTTTAGCTGGTGTGAGGAGAAAAAAGAAGTGCTATTATTTTGTTGTCCTAAAAAGATCATTATTTAAAAAAGGAACGAGAGAGTATTTAAGAGCTAGCAACTTGGAATCAGGCGAAATGTAGTGTGACTTTGGACTCATTTAAACATTCTGGACCTCAGTTTCCTTATCTATAAAGTGGAGATGCAGAATTCATAGGATTGTTGAGCGGAAAAAAATGAAAATATTCATGTGGAGAACTTGGCACAGTATCTAACATGTAGTATGTGTGGAAATAAGCAGCTGTTTTTGCTTGTTTTTAGTTATTGCATGCCTTTTATATTGCAGGTACTGTCCTACTCATTGTTTTTCATATACCAGCAGCATCAAGGGAAGAAAAGATGTTTATAAGGCAGTCCTGGGGCAGAGGAAGACTCTTTATTTTATGTCTACCATACTAGAAATATAATGGAGTCAGATAAAGGATTCAGGTTCTCCTGAGTGTCAAGTCATGGTCTTGTCCTTCAAATTCAACAACACTGAGCTTCCCATTTACCATAATAAATATTAATCAGACATCCAAGGACTCTTGGATTGAAATTATATGCAATTATGTCTGCATCCTTTGGAACCAGTAGAAAGCCCAGCATATTAAAGTGGCTCAAGGAATCTTAAACAACAACCCTTAAAAACCCCATTTTAAAGACAAAGAAACTGAGGCATGGACTTGACCAAAGCTACATAGCTAATTGGTGGTGGAATTTATTTGTTTGGAATCAAATCTGAGATTTTTTGTTGTTTATGGCAGATGCTTGGTCATGTCATCAAAGAATTGTGGGAGGGGAGGAGGTGGATTTCTAGCAACCTCTATTATTGGCTTGTTTTTTCTCAGTTCATTACCCTCTCCTAGGTAAATATTAGGCAGTCACTCAAGGCCTGGATGTCCCTGATTTTTTACCGCCTTGCTGAACTCTGACTTTGTAGTGTTCTTTAGTATTTTGTTTTCTCCCCAATGGCAATGAATGCCTCATCTTAGTTTCATAATCTGAAAAAATAGGGTGAATGACATCTGCCTGCCTACCTGGAGTCTACTCTGCAACACCCCGCCAGCTCACTCCTAGCCCATTCGTTATTTTAATTTCTTCAGAAGGCTGAGCTCTGCCTAAACTTATTTATTTTCTGTCTTCCTCCCAGAATGGCAGCATGGTAGGTGAAGCAGGGTCCTCTGTTTCCTTCACTGCTGTATCCCCAATACCTAGAATATTGCCTGGCACACAGTAGAGGTCCTCAATAATTATTGTGGTCATATGCTTTTAAACAATATCTTCCATTTACTGAGCATTGAAATATGTAGTAAAAACTATACTAAATGTTTAATGTGCTACCTCATTCTTCTTATTATTCATGTTCTTAAAATGCCCTGGTAGTGTAGCTCTGCCATCTACTTTAGGGCACTCCCAGCAGTTAGGTAACTAGCTTGAGGACACATGGCTGGATTTCAACTCAGGTCTCTCTCTTTCTTACCTGTGCTCATTTGCAGCCATGCTCAATGTCACCTTGTATGTAGTTTTCTGAAGTCAAAGCCAAGAAAGGCTGTTTGCTTACTGGTTAATAGAAAGGACCAAAGGAAAAAAAAAATCAAAAATAAGGATCTTGGCTCTGCTTTTATGGGCAGAGGGTAGGGGAGAAAGGCTTATTTCTTATAATTGTTATCACCAGGTAGTTGCAAGTTTAGTCCAATGCAGAAACCATGTTTCCCGTACTTCTGAGAGTCCCGAAAGAACCAAATCTGTCTAATTGCCAGCTCACAGGTGATCCTGTGCCTATGGGGCTTCTTTCTCCATCCTGAGGGGCAGCCAAGTCAGGCCTCCCGGCCACACCCACCCTTGTCTCCTGGCTGTGACCTACATAGCTCATTGCATCAGGACAATGCTGGAGGGAGGCGTTACTGTGGTAGGGGATGCCCTTGGAATCTGTCCTCTCCTCTCTATTGTCAGCTTAAAAACCTCAGCACTACGTGCTGTTGACAAAGTTGCCTGAGACCAACCAACCGCCTGGGAGCCCGCGTGATGGCTGTGGTCCTGGAGAACAGAGGCTTTAGCAGGAAAGACTATGATTTTGGCCAGGTGAGCCAGGGCAGCCAGCCCTCCACTGTGCGGGGAGGGAAGTTTGACCCCTGGTGGAAAGAGGTCTGAGGAGATGGTGTTTCCTATTCCCCTAAACCCAACGCGAAGTCTGGATTCATTTGAAGACAATGAAAATGTCCCAGAAGTCAGCACATAAACACAGGTTCTCAACAGTTGTTTCCCAGGGAGGACATCTGTCCTGTGTGGCTTCCAGGGGAAAGAGTGCTTGCTGCTCTAGGAGTTGGGGATCCGGCTTCCGGCGCTGCCACCAACCTAGCTGTGACTTTGGACAGGTGCCCCTTCTTCCTTTTTGCCTGCTTTCTCTTCTGCGCTTTGAAGGGGCTGGTGCAGAAAGATCTGGAATTCCAGGTGGGGTCCTTCTGGGTCTTCTCTTGTGCGATGTTTACAACGTGCTCTCAGCCATGTATCGAAATAGCAAAATTGTATCCTCTTTCCACCTTTGGGAGAATACGAGGCACGAAGAAAGTCTCAGACTCACTCAGACCTGGGGAAGGAGAGAATTAAAGAGAGAGGAAAATGAACGAGAGCTAGCCTTGGACTTGGAATGTGAGAGAGCCCTAAAGGTGACTTGAGGATAATGCCCAGGGCATGTCTCATTCTCTGGGATTTGTTGTCTTTCTTTAACTGACTTATCACACTCCTGGACTTAGGCGTTCAGATTTAAAGCCCAGATCTGGGTGATGGCGTGACTCTGTCGGCACCTGTCTGCAGGATTAGTGAGAACCCTCTGGAGATCAGGAAAACTGGAGAGGAGAGGGTGGTTGATGTTTTAGTATAACTGTAGAAACTGCAGAATTTTGGACTTTTTTTTTTTTTGAGTCTTGAGAGTAAAACTTCTTTTGAAAAAGTACGCAGTGCTAGGAAGACAGCAGAACTTTGTGTTGAAGAGGGACGGATCCCAGACAGATCCTGGTCCTGTCATCATTTAGCTTCTTCTGTGTTACTGGCAGCAGGGCCCCCACAATCACGGGAGGAGCTTAGGGGCAATGATATTGTTAGGGAGCCATGATAAAGCACTTAAAAGACTGAGAACCTCAAAGTGTCACTCTTGGCGACTTGAGGTAAAGAGGAGGGTTTAGAGCACACCCTGGTACCTCCTCTGCTTGGAAAGCAGAGTATTTAACTTTGCACAACCTCAAGTTTATTCATTTGAAAAATTAAAATAAAAATACCCACATCCTAGGGCTGGTATGAGAATTAAATGAAATAATGTCTATAAAGCTCTTAGCACAGTTCCTGGGAGCATAAGAAACTGCCAGTGGTGTCTAGCTGGAACTGATTTATTTTGTTTAACAAAACGTATCTGGTTCACTGGCAGAAGGGAGAAGCACGGAATCAGGCACAGTGATTGATATTGCTTTATCACGGAATGATGTTGGACCTGAACTGTGGAGAGCTGGACTCTCCTCTTTGGTTTACTTAAGCTGTGTTTTGTGAAAGCAACCTAACCGGGCAAGGAGGCATGGTTTAATATCTGTAAAATTAGGGGGAGGGTTTGGACTAGATCAGTCTTTAGAAATTTCTTGCAGCTCTGACAGTCTGCAAAAAGGGCACAGTTTATGCCTTCATGAACCTCCCAACTCAGATGAGGAGCACACACTGGGCATAACTGATATAAGGCTAGAGGGCATGTGATATGTCAAGTGCTCTACACATGCAATGAACACAATAATCCTGCAAGAAAAGTTGGCTCGTTCACCCGACAAAGACTTATTGAGCAACTGATTGAATTTCTGTCTTGATGAAACTTGCATTCTAGTGGAGAAGACAGACAAAACATTAGGCAAATGAATGTATAATTTCATGCAGAGATAAATGCTGTGAAGAAAAATAGAGCAGAGCATTGAAACAAGATAAGGAGAACTCAGAAATCGTAGCTAGGAAGGGCAAAACCAGTGTCCAGACCCAGATCTGATTCCAACACCCTGCATGCTCCTCTGCCCCCATTGCTTCTTTCTGTAGATAACTGCTGGAATATAGAGATATAGTATGTTCATGGCCGGATATTTGTATCTTACGCTGTAGATACATGTGGGTATAATCACACAGGCAAATATGCACCTCCTATTATGGCCCCCAAAGCACCAAGTTTGAAAGGCAGTGCCCCTGGAATATCCTTGCCAAAGAGTATTATTGCTAGTAATTTTGAAAAATGTTCTTTTCCAAAAATAATGTACGTGTTTGTTAGACACAACCAAAGAGAATATATTTCTATTGTTAAATATATTGCTCAATGATCAAAATTCTTTCCTTCCCAGTCCCTAGAGAAGTTCTTTTTCCCTGTCCTATTTTTTCCCATTTAGTGTCTGAGCTACTCTTCTCTACCTTTATCCATTCTAGATGTGCCTGTGTTTCTAAGTCAACTCACATGTCTGTTGGAAACAAATAAAGTATAGATTATGAGCCAATGGAAACATATTCAGGAAGAGATTTGTCCAAGAATCTAGATCAACATAGCAATGTTGGAATCAGTGTCCACCCAAGGCCATACCATTTCACAAACTTCCATGAGCTTCCTTTCATTTAAAGTCCCTCGCACTTTGAAAAGAGGAGCTATAGTCCCAGTCGAGTCTGTCACTGGGAGGTAGAATAAAGACTTCAACGTCATTCGAATCCATGTTCTGTAACTCTTGAGCTGTCCTTGGGTGTCCTTGGACAAGCCACTTAAATTTACTGAGTCTATTTCCTCATTTGCAAAATTACAGCACCCACTTGTTGGGACTATTGTGAGGACTAAGCAAGCTATAACATGTAAACTCTCAGAACAGTGCTACTTGCTGCCCATAGTGATATTTATTAACTGTAAAAAGTACCAAATAGGGTTCCTGGCTCATAGTAGATACTCAGTCAAAGGCAGGTCCTACTATTAATATTAATAACACTAAAGAGTAATGACTTATAATATGGTAAGTGTGTATTTGCTGACACATTTGAGAAAGTCATAATTCAAAAAAATAGGCTACGTATTTGTCAGTGGTTTCAAAACCTTCCATGACCAAGAATCATCTGGGATGCTTTTGAAAATGCAGATTCTAAGATTTTACCCCAGATATTCTGATTTGATAGGTTTGAGAGGAGCCTAGGAACCTGCATTTGAACAAGGAATCACCAGGTACTTTTGGAGTGGAGATCCAAGGAACACACACTGAGAAACCTTGGTTAGAAAGCCTGGGGAGAAGGGAGAGTGAAAGGGTGCAGACATGGGTAAGGAGCGGCACCGAGTAACTGATGATCAGACCAGTGTAAAACTTTGACTTTGTAAGAAACTGAGGCCTTAATATGGACCTTTTGTTCATAGCAGAGGGAATTGTGTAGAGTAACTAATATTTAAGAGCCCGAGTTCTTGACCTGGCATCCACTCCTTGTGTGACCTCAGGTGAGTCACTTTTTTGGCCCATAGTTTCCCCATCTGAAAAATGAGGGTGTTGAACTGGGTGAACTCTAAAGACAAGTCCAACTCGGTAACTCAGTTATTATCAAGTTCCATGTGGACATCAGAAGCCAAACGGAATGCATTGGTGGAGGAGAGATTGTTTCTAAGAGAAGTGAGATCTAAGAGGGCTTTTGAGGAAGGCTGAGCTATTGGAAAGAGGGAGAGGGAGGTGTGCTGGGCATTTACTCCAATGAGAAGTTCAAAAGGCAAGGAGGAGATCGGTTTGCTGGGGATGGGGTGGGGAGGTTCCAATGGAAGGGCTCAAGAGACTCTTGAATATCAGATGGAGGTATCTCTGATCCTGCAGCCGTGGGGAGCTTCTGAAGAACTCTATAAGTAAAAGAATGTAAGTGAAATTCTCTTAGGGCTGAATCAATGCATATCACTAAGAGCTGGATTAATGCAGTGACAGTGGGAACAAAAGAAGGATCTGCCCCCAGAGTCATGTCTGCAGAAAGTCAGGCTGGACTCACTGATTGGTTGGACATGCACAGGAGTGGGAAGGCGGTGGTGATGGAGTTTTGAGCAAGGTGCATTCAAGTCTGAATTGCCACAGTCATAAGTGACATCTTGGAGATGTGCCAATATTGTGTTACTTTTCTTGGAGGCAAACAGGATAAGAGAATGTTGACAACAGAACTAGAAACAGGGAAATCCTTTGTCATTTCAAGGAAACCAGCAAAGACTAAGGGCTCAGTGTTCCCTGGTAGGAAGAAGGCTTCCATTAGAAACTCATCTGCATATCTTGGGCAGGGCTTAAAAGAGGGAGGAAGGCAGGGTAGAGTCTGCAAGAAGTTGTGATTCATAGACAGTATGCTGGGGTCAAATGGCCTGGGTTCCTCTCCTGGTCCCACTGCTAACTATGTAACTAAGGGTAAGTAATTTAACTTCTCTAAGCCTTAATTTTATCTAAGGAGGCACTTAGAGATTAATAAAACCTACCTTCTAGATTATTATAAAAATTAAATGACATCATTCAAATCCAGTACCTGTGATATTATAAGCTCTTGCTGAATGGTGGATTAAAAAGTTTTTTAGAAAGATAACATCGTGATCCATTTAGAGATCTACAACAGTTCAGCCTTCTAATTCATTTGCAGCTCTCTATAATCACACTAGCTGATAATTTTGGTTCTTCCCACACACTTGTTTCAGTTGAGGTTCTGAGAAAATCTGAATTTTCTGAATTGAAAGAATTTCTTCCTAAGGGTTGTCAGTATTCAAGCAGGGCTTATTATGCCAAGTCACTGATAGACCTGCATAGCACAACCTTCTCATTGAGATAATGTAACATCCGTTTCACTAATTTCTTTAACTTGCTTACAAGAGAGTAATTCTTCAAGCATATTTTTTTCTTTCTGGTTTTAGGTATATGCTGTTTCTCTGTGGGCACACATGGAACTCTGCATATTATTATAAAACAATATACAAGTTTTTAAAAATTTCAGAAAACTTTCTGGAATGCCAACCCTAATCCCACCTTAATTTGCTGTCACGTGCATGTAGAAAGTGCTTGATCCTTGACATTTTTTGCTATTTTATCTAAGACGTCCACCTTCCAACAGGTTATTTGTATACTTTTATGTATTTTGAGACTATTTCTGTACAATTGGATATCTAAGATCCTAGTGTACAAGAACAATAATGCTTCCCTGAGATCTTTGGCCAAGGCCAAGAATTCAATCTTGTGTATTTATAATATTTCTATAGTTTTTTATAAACTTACCTTAATATGCTACTTAGACTATTTTATCTTTTTTTCTTTTTTCATCACCTGAGTGCTGTTTAGATGGGGCTTATTATTAGTGTGATTTTATAGATGGAGAAACTAAGAAGGCTAAATGATTTTTCCGAAGTAGTCCAGCTGGTAAATGGAAGAGAGAGGATCCCAAACCAGGTTTTTAGACTCAAAAGCCTCCGTGTATTCTATTTTTAGGACTTTACATAGTGTATTTTTCAGTGTTTTCCTGGGGCACTTTTTGAACCACCTCTAAGGGTCTTTTTTTATTTATTTGGTTTGCTGTGTATCAATTAAGCCCAATTTTGAGCTCTGAAAGATGGAGCATTGGTCTCATTCATCTTTGTATCTCTCAGAACCCTGTCACCTGACACTTGGTAGGTACCCATTAAAAGGTATTGAATCTGTAGAGTGACCGGTCACATCAGTGAATAATTGAAACTTCCTAAAGTCAAAATCTGACCTAGGAGCATTGTTGAGAATATCACTGCCCTTGACTTACTGATTTTCCACCACACTATGTGTTTCCGTATAGAATATAGGTAACTCACTATCTTCCAAGGTTTAACTGGAAGAAAGAGTTCATAATGCCACCCCCCATTGGACATCTCATAGTAATGAATTGCTAAACTGTGGACAACATTTTAACCAAGTGTATATAATCCTGTAGGAGATAAGCTATAATGAAGACAACGCCAATGAAAATGGTACCATAGGACTGATCTTCTCACTCAAAGAAGAAGTTGGTGCACTGGCCAGAGTCTTGCACTTGTTTGAGGTAAGAGTTTTACTCGTTTCTGCCTTGGTTAATGGAATTGCTGACTTCTGTGTCATTTTCTAATTGGCTGCAGTTAACACCGGATCTGTAACCGGAAGACTTGATTTTAAGCTTAGGCTCTTGTTAACTGACTGAGTGACTTTAGTTAAGTCTTTTGTTCTCTCTGAGCTTCAGATTCTGCATTCATAATCAGAATCATTCAGAATCACTGGTTGCACACCCAGGAAGCCAGCCCTGGCCCCAGACTTCTTTTATCAAACTTTCCTTGAGTTAATTATTATCCCCTCAATTTCTCAAAGCACTTGTTACTTTTAAGTGTGGTACTTATTTGCCTTAAGTGTATATATTTCTGTCTGGCCCTGAGCATAGTCTCTAAAGGCAGGGAAACTTAGCTGCCATCTTTTATCCTCTACAGACTTCAATTTTTTATTTATTACGTGTTCAATTAAGAATGAAATTAAATTTAAATATAAGCAAAATAAATTAGACTTTTATACTCTATTGCCCTAGATTTTAAGCGGGACTATTTTTGAGCCAATTAAGTTTTCACCGAGTTCTTTAATAAATTAAATCTGGTGACCACATACATAAAGAAGAGCATACCTCCCCTTTCCTTGAATGTGCACATCACAGAGTGACATTCTTCCAAAGGAAACAGTATGAAAAGAGGAGAAGAGAGTAACTTTTCAATGGAGAACCCAACAAACAGTATCTTAGTCAGATGATCATGGTCAACATCAAAAGTGACAAGTCAGGTAGATAGTATGTATACTTGATCTGATGTGATGAGAATGGCACTTTACCTCTGTGGTCTTCCTTACCCAAACCAATAACCCCAGTCTAACTATGAGAAAAACATGCAACAAATCCTAGTTAGGGGACATTAGACAAAAACATCTGACCTGTACACCTTAACACTGTCAAGGTCATCAAAAGGAAGGAATAGCTGAGAAATCGTCATAGCCAAGAGGAGCCTTAAGGGACATGATGACTAAATGTAATATGGCATCCTGAATGGGATCCTAGAACAGAAAAAGGATATTAGATACAGATGAAAGAAATTAAATTACAGTGTGGTCTTTAGTTTATGATAATGCATCTGTATTGGTTGATTATCATTTCATCATCAACATAAGATGTTAATTATAAGGGAAACTGAGAGTAGAGTATGTGGGAATCCCCTGTACTATCCTCTCAAGTTTTCTGTAAATCTAAAATGGATCTAAAAAAAAAATAAAGTCTATTTAAAAGAAATTAAAGTTGGCTGTCCAAAAACGGGGCAGTAGTAGGGAAATGTCTGCTTAGTGAGAGCAAGCAATGAATAGAGAAGAGAGACAGTGCTTTCTGAATGACAAACTGTTCATGAGAAATAATGTATTTGTAAAATGTTCCTTTTGTAACATTTTAGCCCTTGTATTGTCCAGTTAACCAGCATTTTCCTCTTGAGAGGTCAGGCCTTAATCAGAGTTAATAAGTTAAATAATGGTAAATTAATAGGATGTTTTTGACTTAATAAAGAAACCACAAATAACTGAATTATCCAGACTGGATGGAATGTACCCAAGGAGAGTGTGTGTGTGTGGGGGGAGGCATGTGTGTACTCTGGATGAACTTTTTTAAAAATTAAATTTATTGGGGTGACATTGGTTAGTAACATTATTTCAAGTGTACAATTCTATAATACATCATCGGTATATTGCACTGTGTGCGCATCATCTGGGTGAATTTTTTAAAGCATTATTCAAAATCTCAATTGCCCTGGTCAATAAATGGTGTTATTATTCACATTCATAAAAGGGGAAACAGAGGTTACTGTACTGGGTGATTGACAAAAGGGTGGCTGTTAGCGTGTATTGATTTTTTTTCCAGATGGCCCTGGACATTGTACCTTCTATCCCTATTAACAGCCTGGCAAAATGCAGAGTTAAGTTATAATCACTCAAAGTGCCAAGGCAAGGAAGAAAATCTTACTCTGGCATCTGTGGAACTGCATTATGTGATAAGCCAGGCATGGATGATACTTTATTTGATTCTCATTCAGCTTGGCAAAGATGATATTACTCCACTTTATGAATGAGGAAACTGACATTCTGATAGGCGGCCCCACAACTGACATGTGGTGGTGATGATATTGAACTCTGGCTCTTGGGCTCCAAAGCCATGAGCTCTCTGACGCCCCACACCTCTGCCAAACACAGCTGTCCCTGCACATCTGAAGCACGTCTGGTGTTTTTTAAAAATGCAAATATTCTAGCCCCATCCTCCCACTCTCTGGAGGGAGGGGTATCTCTTACTAGCTATTTTATCCTTTTTTTCAAATTGAAAAATGCGTCGACGTACAAAAAAACCCAACTGTCCATACATAATCCCACCATCCACAATCAACCACTGTCAACATTTTAACACATTCACTTTCTTTTTTTCATGTATGATTATGATTTCTAAAATTACGAATTAACATATTGTTCTTAAAAATATATAGAGAGAACATTAAAGATACAACTATAGTCCTTTCTGTCATCCCCTCAATCCTGTCTTCCTGCAAACTTCCTAGCCAAGAAAGCATTATGATGAGTTTAGGAGTTTTCCTTCTGGTCCTTCAAAACGTGATATTGATATTGACAAGGTATCAGGTTATGCACATTGTTCTGCAACCCCTTTGAGTCAGTTCAACAGAGCGACCAAGAGCACAGACTTTGGGAGTATTGTTTCATTTCTCTGTGCTTTTAGTTTCTTATCTGTAAATGGAAATAATAATAGTGTTCACTTCAAAGCATAGTTCTGAATATTAAAGAACTGTAATGCTTGTAAAACTCTCAGAGTAGTTACACATTAAGTGTTCTGTAAGAATTGCTATGTATATAGTTATATTGTTTTGAATGCAACGTTTTTGAGATATGTATTTGTTAATACATACAGATCAAGTCCATAAGCTTTATATTCTGAAGAGTAGTTCTTAATATGTGTACTCCATGTGGTGGCAGCTGTCTTAGCCTCTAACCATCAGGAGCCCATACAAGGCATCTTAGCTCCTCAAAGAAAAAGCAAGGTCTGCGGAGAGGGCAGACATCTCCCAGCATGCCAGGTTTCATTCCCTGCATGAGCCCATCTTTTTCTCAGATGATTAGCACCAAAGTCAGCACCATCCCTTTAAGAGATGTTGTTGCTTGCTAACGGGCTTGTTGCTTTGTAGACCTCAGCTAGTAACACCATCAGAATGCAACTCAGTGGGTTTGATATTTATAACAGAGATACAGAAGTGCTGGGTTTACATGTGTTGGATGGGTAGTGGGGGAAAAGGAGGAGATGTTTTAGTGAATTAGGACCTAACAATTAGGAATACACCCAAACCTCTACCTGCTAACCTGCAGATGTCCCACTGTTCTCAGCAAATTGTTCTAACCCTTGTTTTTTTTTTTTTTTAAATGCATTTATCAAAATATTTTCATAGCTCTCCTTAGACTTCATGTCCTGTGTCTTCTTGAAAAAAAAAAGTCTCCTGAGAGTCTACTGCGAGTAGCTTAGTAATGGGCTATAAAATTAGAAGCAGACTCCTTGGGGAAGTTGCAAAGAAGAGGTCTCCCTCCCTCCACCAGCACTCCACTGATCACCTTACTGTGTGTTCTCTAGGGACGAGAACACGCAAATCCACAGATATATGGAGCTCCGAAGTGCACGGGTTTGCTCCATCAGCATCATTTAAGTGATGGAGACACAGGAGTGTAGATGAAGCAAGCTGCCTAGACACTTGGAGCTAAAAATTGCTTCAGACTTCATCCTCTGTTTTCACAGTAGAATGGTCTTTTACAAACAAATGGGAAAAGCACCTTCTGTTTGTCATGTTCACTTCCTGTACTCTACCTCGCCCAGATGACCACACCTTTCCCTACTCAAATATTCAGTGAGCTCATACACTCTCATTTACATATTCAGTTAATATTTTTTGAATATCTACTGTCATCAAACCCTGTATATATAGGTGCTGGTGAGGTTGGGCTGAGCCAGGCAATCATTCTCTGCCCCCGCAGACTAAGAACGACTTAGGGTTCCGTGTGTGTTCTTAACCCAGACTTGAGACAAAGCTGGCCAGAGGAGGCTGCTTGTAGATGTAATGTTTAAGCTGAAACTGGAAGGGGTTGACCAGTGGAGAGGCAGGGGGAAGTAATTCCAGAGCTAAGAAATAAATGACCTGAAGTGAGAGAATAAAGAAATGGTCAGTTCACAAAATCCTCAATCTGCCAATCTCAGCATTCCTGGGGACAGAGGCTGGGTTGCATAGGGGACATCCAAGCAGATAAGTGGTTCATTACTCTAAAGTTTGGACTTCCAGGCCTTCACATGACCCCTGAGTCTTGTATTAAGGACAGGATCGAGACAGAATCGCAAGAGTTGCTTTTACTCCTCTGTGGCCTTTGGTCAAGGGCAGTAAAATGTTTGCAGGGAATATTTCTTCTTTAATTAAAATAAGAAGATCTTTGAGTCCTGCTGGAGCAAAAAACTCTTACAATTCAGATGACTTTTTCATTTTTTTTAAACCCAGAAATACAGATAGAGAACATCCATGTAACTCACTTCCTATTTAAATAAAACACTGTAAAATTAACTAATATCCCTGGGTACTCTTTCCCCCATACATCACCCCCACCCCCCACCTCAGGGGTAGCTATTAGTTTGAATTTAACATATGTTATCCCCATGCATCTTTTTATACATTGTTATATATAGATATCCATTTGTGATGCATGGCATCATTTTGCAAGCTTTTAATCTTCATAACATTGTACTCATGTTGTAACTCTCCTTTGGCAGCTTTTTTCTGAAGTGAGAGTAAAAACAAGACTATCTTGAGGAGAGGGTAGTGAATGTGTCCATACAGTTCTTGCTTATTCACTTGCCGCTCTATATATTCCATTGTGTGGTTGTACTTTATTCATTTCCTGCTGGTGGATACTGAGGTGGTTTCCACTGTTTGTCCATACAGATGGGGCTGCACTAAACATTTTGCACAGGTTTGATGACCTGTTTATTGACGAGAAGAACCTCAGATGGAAAACTGTTTGTAGCTGCTGAATGGTTCAGAGCTGGACACTTGAGAAAGAGCAACATGGAGTTTACTTTTTAAACTTTCCTTATGAAGTGAGATCTTAACACTGTGACTGTTTGGACGTAGTGCTGTGGCCCATTGATGGCACGTGCATTGGGATGGTTCTTCCATAGCCTGGACTGGAGCAGGCCATAGATCTTATCACTCTGGGGATGAGGAAAGATGTAGAAAGAGAAACATAAAGTCTTTTTAAATAAAGACCAAGAGACTACAACAGAGACACTTCCAGAGGGAGCAAGAGTAGGATCCCAAAGGGCAGTCTTTGGGATATGAATCCTACTGAAAGGCCAGCTTGAACTTGCCCAAGAACTCTCCTCCGTGCTAGGATGGGGGCAATCAGGAGCCCCTTCTAGAGTTTAATTGTGTCGCTCATATTTCCTGAAAGCTTTTGGTTTCCTGTTAATCCCAGCAGGTTTAATTTTCCAACTCTTGATCAGTCAGGGCTGCTGCTGGCCGTGTCACAAGACGAGATTAGTAACATATATCAGACGCCCTGCCTGCAACCTCCAGGAGACGTCTTCTCTAATCTTTGTAACTATTGTTTCTCACCCCAAACAGTGTAGTAGCCTCCAGACTGGTTCTGCCCTTGCCCCACTACTGTTTAGCCTTAAAACACCTGCCAGGGTGCTCCTTTTAAAACACGAGTCAAAGGATGTCTTTTCTGCTGATTATCTCCCATAGCGTCTCGTATCACTTGGAGTATAATCCAAAGTTTAGGTAGTGGCCAGCAAAGTCTTCCATGGCCCATTGCCAGTTACTTCTCTGCCTCGTGTCCTGTCACCGTCTCTTTTACTCACTCTGCCCCAGTCACACTGGTCCCCAGTCACACAGTCCTCCTCAGTTGTAACCGCAGGACCCTTGCACTTTCTGTTCTCTCATGGCTTACTACCTCACTGGCTTCAGGTCTATGCTTAAACATCACCCATTTATTTTTTGCGTTCTTCCTGACCACACTGTTTAAAACAGTGCTGCCATTGAACCCCTGGAATAACTCCTTCCTGTTTTATTTTTTATTTTCATTCCACTTGAAGATGATATTTTACTTATCACCATTACCGTTTATTTCCTCCTTCAAGAACGTAAGCTCCAGAAGGCAGGGATTTTTTTTTCTTACTTTGTTCACTGTTTGACCCCAGCACCTAGAACAATGTTTGGCACATGGAAGGTGCTTGATTGCATGAGTTATCAAAAGTTCCTGTCTGTTTACATGAGACCAATGATTCGGGACATTCTTTGTGAATGTCTTTGCTATTACCTCTGAAATAGGCCATGACATAACTTCTTTTATGCCTACTCTAAGGCAGCAGCATATAGTGGTCCAAGACACTATCTTTTATTCAGGCCAGTCTCATCTGAAAATATGCTCACCTTTTCCTTCTCCTTTTTGAAACATGCTCTCAGGAAAGGAGCTGGGAAAAGTTTTGAGTAAAGCAAATAATAAAGGGTAAAATGACTCATAAAACTTAATCTGCTTCAATTCCCAGGGAAATGTGTATCTATACCAAACAGAGAGGGGCAGAGGATAATGAGTTCTTACCGAATACCTATGAATGAAGCCAACATTGTGCTTTTTCTCTTTTTAATTCTCATTAAGCTGCCAAGTAATAATAGTATCATCATTACATGAACAAACAAAAGTTCGGAATGGCCAGCTAACGTGTCCAAAGTTAGTGAGTAGCTGAACCAGAATTTGAACTCAGATGAGTTCCAAAGTCCACACTCTTTTAACTATACCATCTCCTTGTCTCAAGAAATGAAATAGAGAAGAGGAAGGACCCCTAAGCTTGAGGTCAAGAAAAGATCCAGAAGGAAAAACTCACCATTGTAAATTCTGTGTATTTATCGTTTGAACCACTTGTGATTAAATTCCCTATAGAAAAATTTTCCTCAAGAATGGGAACAGAAAGTGGTTTCTGGTCAATCCTTATAAAAATAGACTATTCATTTCACTTTACTTGTCTCTGGTCCCCGCACTCTCTGTTCTAGAGTTCTGAGTAACTAAGCTGTTACACTGCTATTATATATACATGAATTAGCTATCGGACAGGTTATGAAACTGTCTTTGAAATGTCTAACTCCACACCTTTCTTGCCTCTGCCCAGGTGTCCATGTGAACTAACAGAAAGTTTTCCTTTCTTTACACCTCACCTAAAGATATTGTGAGTGTGTATGGGTCAGGTTTGTAAACCTGCATAGAGCCCTTGTTTAAAAATAAAAATTCATTTACTCAAAGGTAACCAGGATCATAGTCAGTTTTGGAGGTTCATTTCTAAAGCTTCGCTTAGCAACCAAAATTATTGGTATCTAAATATCCACACTGATGAGCTGGAAAAACTAGTATGGAAATTGAATGACAAACTAGAGGTAATTATTAACAAATTGATTCAAATGGGAGAGAATAGTTTAAAGAATTTGGCC
>CM053503.1:11306790-11364540 GCA_028627145.1 Eidolon dupreanum
GAGGCCTCATGCATTCACCCTATCAAATATTGCAGTCTGCCCCCACTCCACCCAGGACTGCCTGTCCTCTTCACTCTGCTCTGTCTTGTATTTTTTCCTTAGCGCTTATCATTATAAAATAATATGTAAATCCGTTATCTTTTACATTCATTGTTTGTCTTTGTCTCCCCACTACTTAAATATAAGCTTTGGAGAAGGAAATTTCTTTGTTTTGTTCACTGACGTATCCCAACCACCTAGGAGAGTAATCAGTATCTAGTAGGTGCTTCACATACATTCGTTGTATATTTGAATAAAAAGTAATCATATAAAATTATGAATGGTGATTATACTAGATCATTTTTACTGAGCATTTATCATGTGCCTGGCAGTGTGCATGATCACCTCAGCCAATGTTCCCAACAACTTTGTGAAGCAGCTATCACTAATTCCCCCAAATTACAAATAGGGAAACTGAGGTTGGAAATGAAAGTAAATTGTTTAAGATTTCATAGCCAAAATAATTAAGAACTTGAATTTAAACCCAATAATCCTGACTCCTGTGGGTCCTCTTCAAGCAGAACAAAGTTGCTTCTGTATTATTTATTTACTGAGATATCATTATTGAGATTCTATGAGATTTAACTTGGGAAAGTTAAATTTAAAGTTAAATTTCCTATGTAAGTATTTTTGTCAACCACTGTCCTAGACATGAGAACCAAATCAATATCCTATATCAATATTGGCAGATTTTTATGTGGTTAAATTCTGTAGCATTGGAACAATTTACCCTATCTCATGCCATTTGTTATTTGGTTTTGTAAAAACAAAACAAAACAAAATAAAACAAAACAAAAAAAACAAAAAAAAACGTGCAACTTTAAGGACTTTCTTCTATTCTAATAATAATAAAGAAATATCCTGTCCCTTTTCTGTCTGCATATTCGTGTGTTGCATGTTTGGTTTGTTAATCCCATGACTGTCCCCTTTACTCTTCCCATTCTCTTTTCTAGGAGAATGATATAAACCTGACCCACATTGAATCCAGACCTTCACATTTAAAGAAAGACGAGTATGAATTTTTCACCTATCTGGATAAATGCAGCACACCTACTCTGTCTAAAATCATCAAGATCTTGAGGCATGACATTGGTGTCACCGTGCATGAGCTTTCCCGAGATAAGAAGAAAGACGCAGGTGAGAAACAGAGGAATTTTGTAGTACCAGCGACTCTACTATCTATTCATAAAATAATGACAAAAATTATATGTGCCCTGGAAGACCATTGGGGGAGTAAGGGAGAGGATATAGTTTAGGACCTGGACAAGTGCCTAGCATATTTTAGATATTTAACAAAAGCTAGTCCTTTCCCCTCTCCACAGGATAGCTATTTCTTATATTAGTCATTTTCTTTCTGTTGCTGCAATTTTTATATATTTTTCATTCCTGGGGTATCGTGCTTTCAATCTCCTATCTCCAGAAGTGGGATGGTTAGCTGTCCAGGGTGCTCTCTATGTAAATACAACTTCAAGACAAATTCCATCATCATCTCCATTCCAACCAGAGGGATGTCCCCATGTCCTCTTCATAATATGCCAGTTCTAGGGCTGGGGACTGCCTGGCTCTATGTTCCTAGGTCTTTCATTGTTATCGCCTGTCTCTTTATCTGAATCTTCCACTATATTATAAGCTTCTTATAGGCAGGGGCATTCTTTTATATTTATACCCTCAGAGGTTAACCCAGTGCTTAGAACACAGGAGCTGAGCAAACATTTTGGAGTGAATGATTAAATTGAGGACTTGTCAGGACTTGTTCTGCCTCCTTATCGACTTACTGAAGTGCTGCTTATTGGTGTCCCCTCAGCAATAAGGCAATAAAGTTGCGCAATAAAGTGTAGGCATTACAAGTATGGTCTTGGTGTTGGACAGACTTCAGTTCAAGTCCTACTTCTTCTTACTGACTTTGAGACCCCTGACAAGTCCCTGTAACTGCTCTGACCTCAATTTTTCATGGGGCTTTTATGAGAGTTCAATGAGATCATACATAAACAGTGCTCAGATTAGTGCCTGTCTGGATAAATAATAGTATGTGGTGGTGGTTATGATTGTGATTATCCTGAAAAGAATACAGAGGAAGCTTTTTAGACTACAAAGCATATTCAGGTGAACTATTTTTAATAGTCTTTTTATTTTTTGAAACAGTCTTAAGTTTACAGAAAAACTGTGCAGAGTTCAAGGTTCCCATATGCCTGTTTTCTCCTCCCCCAAACCCACCCCAGTTTCACCTATTATTGACTTCGTGCATTAGTGTGGTACATTTGTTATAATCGATGAGCCATAGTGATACCTTATTATTAACTAAAGTCCATGGTTTAGAGATCACGCTTTGTATTGTACAGTGCTATTGGTCTTGACAAATGCAGATAGTGACCTGATGATTGGCAATGGGGGATAATGTCATGTACTCACCATTATAGTCTCATGCAGAATAGTTTCGCTGCCCCCCAAATGCCCTACGCTCCACCTGTTCATCCCTCCTTCCTTACTCAGTCCTTCTGGCAAACATTGATTTTTTTTTTTTTACTTTCTCTATGATATTAACTTTTCCAGAATCATAGAGTATGTAGCCTTTTTAGACTGGTTTCTTTCACTTAGGAACATACATTTAAGGTCCTTCTGTGTCTTTTTGTGACTTAATGGCTCATTTCCTTTTAGCACTGAATAGTGTTCCATTGTATGGATGTACCACATTTTGTTCATCCATTCACCTATCAAAGGACATTTCGTTTTTTTCCCCAAATTTTGGCAATTATGAATAAAGCTGTTATAAACGTGCAGATTTTTATGTGGACAAGGGTTTTCAGCTCGTTTGAATAAATACGTAGGAGTGCAATTGCTGAGATGGACTATATTTTTCCTAAATAATTAAACACTTTTTTCTATTGTAAGTGCAAATTTTTTTTTTTTTTTTTTTTTTTTGTTAAAACACTGAAGACTTTAGGTTAAGAGGACTTCAGGCTCTGTAACTGAAAAGAGCATTTCAATAGGCAGAGATGCTTTAAAATGAGACAAGACTTACCTCTTAGCACAGGTCACTGGAATGGTTTTTAAAAGATACCTCCAAGGCCTTCCTAGGAGAGCTCTTGTCTTCTCCTGCCCTTGTCCTCCTGTGGCTATCACCCCTTCCAGGGTTCTGCCTTTGCAAGGGTGGACAGCCACGTTTATGGGCTCAGGTCACTGGGGGTGGGAACTTAGAATTCCTCCTCAGATCAACCCTGTCTGCCTTCCTCCCCCTTCCACCTTCCAAGCTGCTTCCCCAATGATTGCCTTCTTTTGCTTTTCCGGCCACCTGCTCCCAACAGGAGCTGCAGGCTCTCAGGACAATGGGCCTGCTGGACCCGGGGCCAGGCTCTGCCTCTGCTTGGAGCAGGTGGAGGCTTGGCCAGCTGTAGCCTTGGGGTAGGAAATCAAAGCAATTGACAGGCAGGCACGGGGCCCCTTGGGGAGCCAGGCAGGATGTATGTAGATCAGCTGAAAGGCTGGCAGCCTGACCTGGAGGCTCAGAAAGAAGGTTCTTAATGGGCTGTGGAAGAACAGTTAGGAGCCCAGACTCCAAATCCACCACGCTTGGTGTAACTTTGGATAAGTAATGGACCTTCGCAACTTCCCACTGTACCAAATAGGAGTAACTCTATCTCGTAGGATTAATGAAATAACACCCATGGAGCCTCAAGAACAGTGCAGAGCATATTCAAGGGCTTCATAGACGGTCCCTATTCTTACCATTCTCACGACTGTTAAAGAAGCCTGAGCACAGGAGTCATGAAAAGCCAGCCTGTACCCCACTATTCTTTCAGAGACTCTGAGAACTGGAAGAATGACCTCAGAGGTCACGCAGCCCAATAGGCTCCATAAATTTTCACTGTAAAAAAAACCAGAGCTCGTGACTTGCCTTAAGGCGCAGAGGGAATTCTGTGCACTTGTGGGAACGCGTGTGTTGAGCGGTGCTTGGAGCCAGGCACCGTACTAGGAGTGGAGAGAGAGAGGGTCGACATTGCCTTTTCTGGAGGAGCTCGCCGTCTGATGAGGGCGATGGGACACCAGGTGAGTACAGTGGAGGGACAGGTGCTGCAGTGGAGACAAGGCTGATGGAATTTGATCCCTACTACACTGCTTAACTCTGAAAACCCTGCAAATGTGAAAGTGAAAAAGCCCCTGTTTTCACACGGAGGCATCATGTCGTCATCATGGGGTTTACTGAGGCTGAATGTAACACAGTTTCGATTCCCTGGCAGGGCTCAAAATAGCAGGGTGCTGATATTTGAAGTTGAATTGACATTCTATCCAGTGAAGAAAAAATTGCTAAGACTAACCCTTCAAAACAACACATTTTGTGACCCTTCTTTCTTTGGATGGCAGGCCACCCCATCCCATACTGCTTGTTCCTACCTGACATGGTTTCCTGACCTTCACCTCTATCTAACAGAACAGCCGCTAGGGATGCAGGTGATGCTGAAACAGCACAGCCTTGCACCTGGGGAGAGAGATGGGCCCTTTGGGTTTCTGGGGTAGTTTCTGTGAACTGGAAACAGATCTTCTTAGGGGAAATGACCAGCACTTTGCAGAGTTGTTCTTTCTGTAGAACTCAGTAGGAGAATGATTAGAGGAAGAAAAGTGTCATCACAGATCTGAAACCTTGATTCTTTTCATTGGACAAAATGCCCTTTGTAGGGAGGGGCTCAGAACTCAGGGGCAAGTCTGACAGCAGGTCGAAGTGGGAGATCTGAACCCCTCAATTCAATTAGGCTAAACCACTTTCCACTCTAGTTTTTAAACCGTTCAAAAGGCCATGTGGGTGATAGAAAATGAAACTTTTCACGTTCTTAATTGCTAAAGTTTCCCACCCAAAACAGCTTAAGGGAAGGTTCATTACGGTGACAGGTTAAAGAAATCCCACCCAACCTTCTAAAATGCCTCCTGGAGAAGCCAATGTGAGTTTAATAGGATTTTAATTTAGAGAGTCTTTTGAATACTTCAGGTCTATTCTCCTGCTACTCTCTCTCTTGATGACCTCAAATCCTTCTTCAACCCAACATGAAAGAGCATTAATATCTTCCATCGATCCATCTCCTAATCCTTTTACCTTCCCCTTTGAGTCTTCTGCATGACATTGCATTTAGAGAAGGATGGAAAATCCTACATGGAGACAGATTGCAGCCAGGAGAAGCAGACGGATAAAAAATCTTGGCTTGACAAAGTTACAGGATCATCTCCTTTCAAGAAAATTAACTGTTGGGGGTTATTTTCCAAGAGCAGATGAACATTTAATGGATTTTGTTCAAATTGTAGTGATTATGAGGGTCTTGGCGTGGAAGCAACGGGAGTCTGGATTGTTCTGTGGGGAGCAAAGGGCCATTTATTAATCTCTCTCTTCCCCCGCCCCCCTCTCTCTCTCTCTCTCTCTCTCTCTCTCTCTCTCTCTCTCTCTCTCTCTATCCCGGAGGCAATTAGGATTCTATCTATCTTGTTTTTGTTTGGATCAATTCCTGAAGCAATGATTTAGGGAAAAAAAATATTGTGAGAAGACAAAAAGCAACATCTTTTTACTTATTCCTTCCCTCTTATATACCCTGCCCTTGTCCCCGCCCTCCTGAGTTTTCTCTTTTCTGCTTCATGATTGCTGCTCTGAAGAGCCGCACCATGGTGAGGCTGAATCTTCGGACTGAGGGAGGAAGGATAGCATTCCTCGGAGTTGTCTAAATAGCCCCTGGAATTGTGGGCAAAATGGTACACTTGCATGTGCATGCATATTTTTTTTTTTAAGAGAAGATTTTCAAAGGTGCCTTGGTTCTCAAAAACATAAGAACGTTTAGAGTGAAGCTGCCTAAGTCTGGAGGGGGGTCCAGGTGGGCAAAATTCCCCCATTCCCACCACCTGTGCCTATGCCTGCTTTTCTTCTCTCCCGTCCTCTGTTCCTCTGTAGCGTTTCCTTCTTCCCTCTGTTCTCCCATTCATTTCAACTGGCCCCGTGTGTGTCTCTCAGGGCTGTAGATGCTTGTGGCCCTGGACCTGCAGGAGACCAAGAACTGTTTGTGAAAAACATGCAGTACTGATGGCCTTTTGCAGTCTACCTGGATGCTTGCTGGATGTGTTGATGTTGCCCTAAGTCCTGGCAGTTGGGGATGGGACTTCTGTTTCGATAGATCTCTATATCCCCCAGCACTCAGCAATTGCCTCTTCTGGGTCTCATTCCTTTAAGCCTTGTTTCTGCTCTCCAAGGTGACAGCTGGTGAAGTCCTCTTACTCCTTAGGCCTGGCCCAGACTCTCTGAAGACAGCAGAGCCAGGAAAGGGATTCTAGAGGGAGATGGACGTTCTATGAAGAGGTTTTAGAGGACTTTTTGATCCAGTGCAGTTGGACCATAACTCCAGTTGTAAACGACAGGGAATGAGATCTCAGTGCAACGTGAGTGCTCAGAAAGAAGAATTTGATGTTTGGGGACATAGTGGGCAAACTGCCACAAGATATGTTTCTGAGATTTGTGACATTTTAAAAAGAATATTGGGAAGATGGTTCCACTTTAGACTGGTGATTAGAATAAGTGAACTTGCAGGCCATTTTAATTTGTTCATTATTTCACTCATATCCATTTACTCATTCCCTCCTTTTATTCATTTCAACACATTTTCACTCTTGATGGCTAGATCTCTTTGACTCATCTGGTTCTCATTCTCATTTTAACATGCAGACAGAGAGATCAAATGCTTTGCCCATCATGTCAATGATAGAAGTAGGCCCTGAAGCCACTCTGCCCAGCCACTGCCTGGTCCAGGAGGAGGAGAGAGAGGGAGCTTGGCATTGTCAGCTGGCAGTTGGCTCAGTCATTCTTACCGAGACTTTCCTAAAGGAGTTCCTTCTTTGGAAAGGAAGCAGAAGCTCCTCAAAGAAGGAAAATAAAACCATTAAAAGTCTTCGTCTTGCAGGATGTTGGCAAGCTAGCCCTTCTCTCTTAGCGGGCACGGTTGTGGTTAGCACAGTGATTGCTTTCCTTGGAGGTTGGAGGCTACTGCCTGGGAGGAGAGACATCTAGGAGCCAGGGAAGAGGGGTGAAAACATCCTTCTATTTCAGGCCTAAGAAACAGGATTTATTGCTCACCCTGAGACAGGTTGGAGGCAGAAGTCTGGGGCAAGCCTGGGTGCCGTGTTGGCTAAACCCTGGGGCTGGTGAACGTCTGGCTGGATGGAGGGGGTTAGACGAGATCCAGTCTGCATCTTAAACTGCTATAAATTTAAGAGCCCTGCTCTGACTCGCTGGCCAGGAAGCAGGCTCCAGCCAGGCCTTTGGGGGACTTGGGCTTAGGAGCACTCCCGAGCTGGCCACCCCTTGGCGTCGGGCTGAGCAGTTGACCCTGACTTAATGAGACTACGACGTGGGTGTCCAGGGCCAGCTCTCCCGCGGGCTGCTTCCCTTGGAACCAAATCAATATTTATTAATGATCTGTCCCCCGCCCCCGGTGCCTCTGGCTTCACAGAGGACCTCTGTTGAACCAGCCTGCCCAAGTCATTCATTAACCACCAAGCCCGGCCAGTGAGGGCCCTGGAGGGGTTCACAGAGGCCAGCCCACCACTGGGGTATTTGCAAAGGTCATTAATGAACTAATCTGATTTAACTTTTCAAAACAGAAGCCTGGGTCACTGGGGTCAGTCTCTATTCCCAGCGTTGTCAGTGAGATCCAGTTGGCGTGAGGCCTGAGACCTTCGCTGAAGAAGGGAAAGGAAATGCGAAGGTGTCTATGAGGAAGTGAGAACTTAGGTGGGGAAAAGTTAGTCCCCTAAATCCAGGGAGGCTTGGGATGAAAGGTGGGAGGACCCAGGACTGTCCCAGGGATTACCTTCCAATCCCTTTAGATTCCTGTTTTAGATCATCACCTCCTTTCCATCTCCAGGCAGGAGAACTAGGATCTAAAATCAGGACCTTCCATACCCTCTACCTCATTCTGAGCTAGCCCAGTAGAGCGGTTGGGTACACAGCAGCAGGGTTCTGTTTCCAGCTCAGTGAGCTTGGTGATCTTTGCACCTCAGTTTGCTCACAGGTAAAGCAGAAATAACAGTGGTACACCTCCTAGGATTGCTTTGATAATTAAAGCAGACTGTGGAAGTGAAGTGCTCAGCATAGTGTCTGGAGCATCATAAGCTCTCAACAAATGTAATTTTAAAGGGAAAAAATGTAGCTATAATTTTTTGGCTGGGAAAATTGGAAAAACCCAGTTTTAGAGGATTGAGGCACAAGTATGTACTCCAGCCCGGCCACCAGTGGCCTGTGTGACCTTACTTACCTAACTAGACAAGTATCTCTGGGGTGTGAATGTGTGTTTGGATGTGTGTGTGTGTGTGTGTGTGTGTTTTAAGTGTAACGACCACACAGGTCAACCTGTGGGTCAATTGCTTCTCACCCCAACCCAGGAGGCTAGTGAGGGACTGGCTGCCTATCCTGTTTCATAGATGAGAAGCTAGAGGATCAGACATAAAGTGACTTGCTTGAAGTTACAGCTTTTGGGTGAGAGAGAGAAAACTTGAACGTAAACCTGCTGGCTTCTAACCCAAGATGCTCATACCCTTTGCTCAGCATAGAACGCAGACACAAACGTGGAAGTTTAGTCTGGGGTCCTCTGTAGTCTCTCTGCCTTGAGCACCTGGTGTTCCCACCCTGTTTGCTTTACAGTCCTGCTCAGGTCACCTTTTCCCCAGGAAGCAAGGCATGTCGGGACCTTGATCCCTCATCCCCAACACCCAGAACTTGCCTCTCCTGGGTCTCATTTCCTTAAGCTTTGTCCCTGCTCTCTAAGGTGACAGCTGGTGAACTCTTAATCACTAGATCTGCCTCAGGTCTTCCTTCTACCCAGGTGACAAATAGGTTGTACCCAAGGAGACGATGCCTGAACATCAGCTGAGAGTCTGAGAGGTTGAGGAATAGATTCAAAGGTAGGGCTGGGCTGCTGCCTGGGGAGAGTGTGCACTGGGCTGTCACTCCTTGTCACTTGGGTTCTGTGATATAATAAAGATAATACCACCAAATACTTATAAAGCAGTTGCTACGTACCTAGCGCTGTTCTATGTGCTATTCATGCATTAGTTGATTTAATCCTCACACACTCAGAAGTACCTACTATTATTATAGCCATTTTACAGATGGGACACTGGGGAACAAAGAAGTTAAATAATTTGCCCAAAGTCCCAAAGATATGAAGCAGCAGAGGCAAGATTTGGACTCAGGCAATCTGGCTCCAGAGCCTGTGTTTAGCCACCAAGCTTTGCCACTTCTCCAGCCTATTGTGTTCTGAGCCTTTTCTGAATGATGACATGTGGCCCAGAAGCCACTGGAAGCCCCTGGACTTGGGTGAGCACCCCTCCCAGTACAGCCTGGGCATCCCTCTGTGACAACAGTCTGCTTCAGCTGCTTTGACCATTGTTTCCTCTTTGACAAGACTTGAATCCTTTGATTCTTTGCAAACTTCTCAAGTTCTCTGATTTTTTTTTTTTTTTTTTTTGCCCCCACTGAGAAGTCTAATGTTTTCCCTTCGAAGGAGCAGGGGAAAAAAAAGTCACTCAGAGCTGAAACTATGCTGGTTCTGCTGTCCTCTGGCGTTCACTGAGGAAACAGCAAGCACGCAGAGCTCTGAATCAAGGTGGGGGCGAAAAGGCTTCCTTCTGTCTGTGGAGTAGAACCTTCTTTCTTCAGTGAGTGGAGAAAAGGAAGTGGTAGAAGCAATGCATTTTGGGAGCAGAGCGAATGTAGTAACTATACTCCCAGAACCAAGTGAGGCGGACACACTGATTGAACTGGAAGTGTATTTTCGTGTGTCCTTTGGCTGGTCTCAGCCTTTCACAGACATTCCACTGGTCTCAGGATATGAAACCCAAAAAAGACTGAAGTAACAAGTGAATCCAACAACCCACATCGTATGGCGGGGGAAACCGAGGCCCAAAATTAGAAAGCCTGTCAATATCAGAGCTGGACTGACCACCACCTTGCTGACTCTGGTCCCCCTTCTTTCCTCTTTCTCTTCCCCACTTCTTTTTTTATCATCATCATTAAAATTTTTGTCATCCTAATAGTTAACACTGAACCCTTACTGTGAGCTGGTTGCTCTGCTAAGATATGCCACATTCACTGTGGTATTTAACTCCTACAAAAACGCAATAATGTAGATAGTTCTTGTCTATTTTATGGATGAAAAAACTAAGGCTCTGGGAGATGAAATACTTGCTCAGTTACACACACAAAAAATAAGTGGCAGACTTTCTGGCCCTGCTGGAAGACTTTCTGCTCTGTTTTCTGTGCTATGCTGAGCTAAGGGCAGAGTAAAGAAAAAAAAAATTTCCTGGAGCTTGCAGTAATAGTACAGGTGATACTTGAACACACCTGGGGTTAGGGACACTGATCCCTGCACAGTCAGAAATATGCATATAACTTTTGACTCCCCCAAACTTAACTGCCAACAGCTTACTGTTGACTGGAAGCCTTACTGATAACAAAAAGTCAATTAACATGTATTTTGTATATCAGATGTATCATATACAGTATTCTTACAAGAAAGTAAGCTAGAGAAAAGAACATGTTTCTAAGAAAATCAAAAGAAAGACAAAATACATTTATACTGTTTATTGGAAAAATCTGTGTGTGAGTGGACCCATGCAGCCCCAAACTGTGTTGCTCACAGGTCAACTGTGTTTACTATGTGCCAGTACTGCTCTCAGCAAATCACATTTAATAACTCATCTAACCTCATATTAGTCCTATAAAATAGTACTTTATAGCACCGTTATAGCCACATTTTACAGCTAGGAAGACTGAGGCACAGAGAGGTTTAATAATTTGTTCTGGGTACCACAGTTAGTAAGTGTAGAAATAGCATTCCAGTGTAAGCTGTATGGCTCTGTTCCCCTGTCCCTTAATCACTGCTAGACTGACTCTCCCTGTAACAAACAGGGAACCAGCTCTAGACCAGTGATGGACCCTGGCTATTGCAGATCCCCTTGGGTGATGGCAAAGCAGTGTCGAGTTGCCAAGACCATCACCCTGGGGTCTGGAGTCATAGGATGTCATACAAAATAGCATCTCATCCCTCTCCATCTCCTTATACTGCTTCCTCCTTTTTCAAGAGATTTCTGGCATTGGTATGTATTTAAATTTATTTATTGCTTATTTCTTGTTGCTCCCACTAGAACATAAGCACAATGGGGGTGACACTTCCATTGTACTCACCCCCCCCCATTGTCCAGTGCTTGCGTAGTTGTAGCTGCTGAATACATATATGTGGAATCTCCTTTGGCAAGTCTAAGGATCCCCTGAGTCAGAAGGTGGTACAGCAAGAAAGGGCTGGCTTGTCTTATCTCTGACAGGAGCTGTTATTGCCGGAATTATGGATGGTTCCCCGGCAAAAGACGGATGATGAATGAGTGGGAAAGGGATGCCTCGGAAATAAAGTGACAGGGAAACAGAGATGGTCTCGGAGGTGGCTGACTACAATGGAATGTCCTTTCTTAAGTCCTTCCACACCTGGGTAAGGCACAGACACCATTTATAGTGCCGATGACGGAGTCCATTGTGCAAGGCAATCACCAGACTCAAAGAAGAAAGGAAAGCTTGGTAAGAAGTTCAAGCAACAAAGTGGGCAGCCGGGTTCCATGTTAGGTGAGCAGGGCATGTGCTGAGTTCACCTAGACTCCAAGGGGGGCCCAGAAGGTCTGTGAAGAGACTTACCCTCCCCGTTCCTCAGTTTCCTCATCTGTAAACTGAGGAAAATGGTATCACCGACGTCACTGTTACGCGGATCTGGTGAGGTGGTTCGTGAAAGTGTTTAGGACAATGCCTGGCACACGGCAAGTGCTCAGTGAGCGCTGGCCAGAACTGCTACTACGATGTCTGCTCCTGTTGTCGTTGTTATAGGGAGCCTGTCTTGAGAAGTGGGCTGGGCCTTAGGGGCATGGAAACCTCAGGTGAGGAGCTGCAAGGACAATCAGGCAGCCAGTCCTCCCAACCGCCGTGCTTTGTCACCTTCTTGTAACGGTCGGAAGGGTTCAAGGTCAAGACCTGAGACCACAGTGTCAGCCGGGCCTGAGTTTGAATCCCGGCTCTGCTGTTTCCTAGCAGTGTGTGTATTTGGGTTTGGCACTTAACTTCTCTCTACCTCAGTTTCCTCATTTGTACTATGGAGAGACCAATCATCCCCACTTCATAGTGAAAATACTTAGAACAGTACTCAGTTTTTATCACTGACATCGACCTTTATTAATGCTGTTGAGATAAGCATCTTGTTTCGGTGGAAAGTGACTGGTTCTTGCCTGATGCTCCTATAATAGATAATGGATGACATTTCCCCATTCTGGCCACTAGATGGCATGCATGCTCTTTCCTGCCCGACCTGAGCTGGGCCAGAATCAGAGATAACATGCAAGAAAAGGCAAGCTCCCTTTTATGGGCCAGACACTGGGCTGCGCGCTTTGCCTATTATTCTTACATTAAAAGAGGCATTCCACCGAAAATGCCCGGCACGGTGCCTGGCACATGGTAAGGCCTCAAAAGTGCTTGCTGCTTTTTCTATTGCTATTGCTATTATTCCCATTTTTACAGAGTTAGGAATGAGGCACAGAGAGGAAAGTAGGTAGATGGAGGCTGGATTTTGAGCCAGACCTGACTGGCTGCAAGGTCAGCATCTTTTCACCTAAACTTCCTTTCAGGGGAGTGAGGGGTGCCTTGGGCTCACCTCACAGGCCTCCACCATGTCTACTTTTTCTCTCTGATTTTTTTCTGGATCTATGACTTTCTTACTTCCTGTGTGATCTTAAAATCATAATTTAGGCTTTCGGAACTCCAGTTGCTCATCTTTATGTTAGGAGTTGTAATACTTTCCTGGTTTTGGAGATACTTCAGAAATGGCAACTAGACCAGAGTGGACACTCGTGGATGATGGTGACTGATGTTAATGCCTCACATGTTCACACAACCAGACCTCCTCCCACCCTTCCTTTCTTTTTTTTTCTTCCTTTCCTCTCTCCTTCTTTCTCTCCTCCCTCCCTCTCTTTACTCTGTGTACCTGGAATACAATGAACTCATCGTTCCTGCCCTCATGGACCTTATGGTGAACCAAAGCAAGGCCCTCAGGCACCCAACTGTCCTAATCTCCATTCATTCCTGGGACAGTTCCACCCCCTGAGTGCCTTCTTTCCTGTTGGCCCTGGAGATTTGGGGGTTCCCACCTGCTCCACCCCCAGGATCCCTCTCTCTGTAGAACCCAGTCTCTACAGTCCACACAGCTCAGGATCCGCCTCCTCCGTGCTGCTCCAAACGCAAGCCCACAGGTTGTTTAGGTTCTGCCAGGCATCGTCAGATCCCCGCCTAGCGGACGCCATTCATTCCACTTCATTAGTGGCTTTCAAAATGGCTTTGGCCTCACAAGCTGCCCGGATGCCTGAGGCCTTTGGGAGGGAGATGTGACAGGAAGATGAGAGTCTCATGGGCTCATCCTTGCTTATGCTAGAACAGCTCTGGTTTTATCTGATTTATGTTCTGGGGTTACATGTGATATTTTGCTGCTAAAGAAAAACATCAATAACTAGTCTTCCATGACAATAGGAGGGAGGTGCCTTTTGAGATAATTCAGAGAAAATCTCCAGGAAAGAAAATATGTTTGGGAATGTGTTTTAAAATTAGTTTCCAAGGTGCTAAGTGAAATAAGCAAGACAGAGAAAGACAAATACTGCATAGAATCATTTATATCTGGAACCGAAAAAAACAGTGAGACTCATAGGAACAGAGAGTAGATAAGTGGTTGCCCAGGGCTGGGGGTAGAGGAAATAGGGAGAGGTTGGTAAAAGTATATAAACTTTTAGCCATAAGGTGGATAAGGACTGTCCTCCCGGTCTGCGGCTCAGGACTTTGCCTTTCTGTGTTGCAGTGCCCTGGTTCCCCAAAACCATTCAGGAGCTGGACAGATTTGCCAACCAGATTCTCAGCTATGGATCAGAACTGGATGCAGACCACCCCGTGAGTCCATGGCCCTGCAGATGAGACGCTTTCTGTCCTCCCTATCCCCTTACACCACCCCCCGCCGCCCCGAGCAATGTGTCTTCATTTGTTTGCTTGTACAATAATCATTTATTGAGTGCCTGCCTACCTATCATCACCAGTGTAGCTATTATTATTGTTGAAACAAATATGGATTACCATGCAGAAACTATTGTTTATGTATAATATGTGTAGATGTGTGTGCACATACACACACACACACATATACACAAATCGTCTTTACTTCAGACTTTATACAATTATGGAGGTTGAATTCAAGTGCTTGGGAAACAGTGACCTATACTAACAACTCTGCCAGGTCCAGTTGGACATGGAAAGTGGTGGCATTGGAACTAGATCTTAACAAGCTGAGTAGAATATTCTAGTCAAATAAGGAAATAAGAGGCATTACAGGCTGAGGAAACAGTATATGCAAAGTCTCAGAGTCCTGAAAGTGTCTGGACTGTTTTAGAATGGCGGATGGGTGTGTTAGGTGTGAGGACCAGATTTGAAAAGGTCTGATGTACCAGACAGAGGACTCCAACTGTCCTGTGTCCTGTGGGCAGGGCAGTGGACCCTTTAATGCTTTCTGGGTAGAGGACTAGGGTGGGAGGGTTTTATCCTCTTTTTCTCTGGAGCGGAGGGTCCTGGGGAGGGGCAGAGGGGGGCACCAAGCCTGGCTCCCTGAGTGAGAAATGCCACACCGTGCTGACTGTCCTTTATTCTCCACGTAGGCAAATGGTTTCCTTAATCTTTAAATGACTTGAAAGCCGTCTTCATTCACAGTGGTTTAGTTTCTCCCAATGGGAATGTCTGCATTTCATCAGAGGTTCGTTTCTCCTCACATCTATGTGAGTCTTCACATTCGAGTAGGGTATGAGCTGTCTTCTTTGACAGGTCTCTTTCTGGGGCCTCCTCGCTGTGGGCCCAGAGAGCAAGGCATCTCCAAAGGTACTGTTTCTCCGGAAAAGCCATCCGGCTGCCTTTGACTCAGTCTGTGAGATCAGCCCATAGGGGTCCTTTCTCTTCTGACGAACCTCCAGTCCTCCTGCCCTGACCCAGGTCCCTCATTTGGGGAAGAGGGAGAAGAGGTCAGTCCACAGACATGGCCATTTCCCTCTCTGTCCTTGTGTCACCTCAGGAGCAGATAAGGCTGGCCTTAAAACTCTGGAATTAACTTCTCGTTACTGATCCAGCCCATGTCTTTGGCTCCCTGGCCTCTCAATGTCTTGGATTTTATCATAAAAATGCAATTTATCAGGTACACAGTCCTCCTGACGAGGAGGCCAGGCTCTTTCTGTTCCTTCCTGTGGCTTCTCATCAGATCCAGGAACTGATGGGCCAAGGACAGAGTAAACCCTTTGGGGAGCTTCCCCACAGCCCTCCAGGCCCCACAGGCCCTGGCCTCAGTGAGTGAGGAGGGGGGTGGGTGTTCTTGCTGAAAGAACCCTCTGTTCCGCCCTGTCCCCTGGCTTCCAGGATGCTCTCGTCTTCCCCTGACCTCTGGTTCTTGGCAGTATGTTCTGACGTCTGACCCAATATCTCATTTCAAGGTCTCCAAAACAGCGACTCTGAGAAATGAGGCCAAGGAAGGACTATTCCCGAAACACAGGGTAAAGGGCATCGTCTTCCACTGTTCACGAAGTGGGAAAATGAAATAGGATTGCTATACTTCACTCTGTCTACCTCATCTTTCTCCTTACATTGCCAGCCTCTTGCCTTCTCTCCATCCCTGCTCCCTTTCTTCTTTCGACGAACATTTATTAATTGAATAAAATTCAGGGCTAACATTTCTTAAGCATGGACTGTGTGCCAGACACTGGCTAAATACTTTACCTGCATTTTAAGAATTTAAATGTTATAACCCCTGGGAAGGTTACACTATCTCAGTTTCAGATGAGGAATCTCAGAGAGGCCAGTGTGGCTTCCATGTCTGTGAACTGTGTCCCAGGCCATGTGCAAGACGGGGGGTTGAAATGATTAATAGAACATGATCCCTGCTCTCCAGGTTGTGGGGTCTTGGGAGGAGGGGTGTCTGCACTTCCCAAAGGGATGGCAGAGGAGACTGGGATAAAACCGTAAACCTAGAAGGCAGAATCCAAGTGGATCTGTTTGATTTCCATTTCTAAAAGTGACTTACTTTCCTCTGACCATTCCGGCTTCCGTGCTCCTGTAAACGTTGTTTCCTGTGCCGGGGATGCTTTCCCTTATCCTCCTACCTGCTTTTAGCCTGAGTTTAATAAGTATTAATAAGTATAACGATTGTCTAAAAGGAGAAACACTGAAGATGCTGAGAGAATGTATTGTAGAGGAAAACCAATACACTTTGGAAAAATCAAGGAAAGTCTCTAAAAGTACAATTTAAACAAAGGTGGAAAGGCCAAGTAGTAGTTTATTGGTCTGAGAGAGTGGGGGAGAGTATTTTGATCAGAGGAAATAGGATGTATGAAAGCCTCAATGTGGGAAAAAGCATGACATGTTTAAATAATTAAAATAAGACCAATTTGGACAAATTTGGAGATCTAATATGTGGGCAATTGTCGTTTAGCACCGAGATGGAAACATAGGCAGGGAAGATCACATAAAGCCTTGTATATTATGTTAAGGATTTTGGATTTTATCCTAAAAGTAATGAGAAGCCATTGAAAGGTTTTAAGGAGGGGAGTGACCCCACCAGATTGGCATTTTATAAGTCTATTTGGGCTGACGTGAGTGGGGTGGTGGGGTTTGTAGAGAGGTGACAGAGAAAGGACACTTGGAAAGCAGTTATAGTGATCCAGGTAAGAAATGATGGGGCCCTGAATTAAGGTGTAGCAGTGAGAATAAAGTAAAAAAAGACAGGCTCAAGATATTTGGAAGGAAGGATAGACAAAAATTGATTATTAAATATGAAGGAAGAAAAGAGGAGAGAAGTAAAATAATGACCCCAGGATACTGAGTTGGGCAACCAGGTACCTGAATCCTTTCCAGAATAGGTTCTTGGCCTCATTAGTGATGACTGTGCCCAGCAGCACAGAGTGGGCAAGGGGAGGGGGCATGGTCAGCACTGCCTTTGTCTATTAGTTTGCAAATCTTTGGCCAGTGTCTACAAGATGGCAATGGTAGGTACTTTAAAAATGCTTCTCATTGTTGGCCTAGATCAAATATAAATAGCAAGGTAAGAATTCTACAGATGCTGTTTAAAAAGGCCAAGGATGGGTCATGGGGCTCTATGATCCATTCCAGAGCCTTTCCTTTTTATGTTCTGAACCAGGCTTCTCAGCTTTTGGAGTTCCCCCATTTTGCACAAATGCATCGTTTTTTGAGTGTCTCTTTTATGCTCAGAATTTTACTTGATGCCCTGCCTGCATTACCTAATCTAATCCACCCAACACTCTCAGGTGGCTATGATTAAAAGTCTCACTTTACTGATGCAGAAACTAAAGCTGTGAGAAGTGAGCTGACCAACCTCAGGCCACGCCCCTGTTCTCCTCTCTAGTCTAAAGATGGCGTTTCTGAGGTTTAACCTCAGCCATGATATCAAGAAATGATGGAGTAAAAAACTCAGTCTAGAATACTCAGAAGACTTTTCCATATATTTACTCTCTCCCTCAAACCCCTACAGAAACAAAATCATGCACTTAACACACTGAGGTGACAAAAATTCTGGGATTAAGAAAAGTGATCACATGCAGACTGCAAGTGATGTTATAACTTTGCATCATGTAGAATTCTCTCTACTTTCTTCCAGCCCTCCTCCCCTCTTCCCCTTTCCCCTCATCACTCCTTCACCAACAATATATTTCCCTGTCAAAACATACTTGGTTACATGCAGTGCAACCAAAATTGCTGCTATTAGCTTAATTGAGACAGGGTGATTATAAATAAATTATATGCAGTGCTACTGAAATTGCTGCTATTAGTCTAAATTGAGACAGGATGATTAGTCATCACCAACTGTAGCTTAATTCAGAGGGTAGTCCACATGGCTGTTGAGGCCCTGTGGTCACCTGGCAGCCCCCTTTCCCCAGAAAAGGCCATATCCCTGAGAGATGGACTTCAAGGTTACAGCTTTCTTTCACTGGTCACAGAGGGTAAAAGTCCAAAGATCATGCACCTTAGTTGGTGGGGACCCATTGTAGGCTGAAAATAAACTTAGCAACTTTGAGCTGGAAATGACAATGGTTAGAAACTTTCCTTATAGAAAATCTGTGTGATATATTATGTGTGTGTATGTTGACATGTCTCAATGTATAAATATGCTGTCACTGCCCATAATGATTTGAGATGAATTTTTACTATTATTTTACTTTTTTCCAATTATAAACAAAATCCACATTCACAGTTGAAAACTTCAAAAGCATAAATAGTATACAAGAATAAAGCAGTTACTATTTCTCATTTTCGTAACATTTGTTAGTTTGTAAAATATTTCTTCCATCATTTAATTTACATATTTATACATTTCCTCTGGCATAGTTGATACTTACTGGATATACAACTTTATATTAAGCTTTTTTTTTTCATAGATGGAATATTTAAACTATCTGTACAATGTACATTACCGATTGAAGAGTCAAATAAGGAAGAGAAATTGTCATGGGCACCCCATGTCTGGAGACAGCATGATGAAGTAGAAATCCACTGGTTAAGAGAATTCTTCTCTTGCCTACTTGGTTTCCTGCCTCAATCGTCAACCCTCCACTCACCAGCTTGGGTTGGAGCAGAAATCCTGAGTGGACGTACTGATTCTGCAGTTAAGGGCCTTGGGCAGATGGCTCTAGGAGCTTTGCCCTTCTCAGATTTAGATCACAATATATAGATGTTCTCCAACATGCTTTGCAAGTGCAAAAGTTTATACTTCATACTTAGGGGCTGGAGAAAGCCATTTTCTACTGACTGTTAAATAAGACTTGTTTTTAAGGATGACTGTAACAGTCAAGCCTTAATGATTGGCAAACGTTACCATTTATATTTTGAGTTCTAAGTATGGAGATGTGTTCCTCACTTAGCCCAGTAGATAGGTTCATAAAAGGGTGTGTTAGTGCTGTTTGGAAATCAAATCATGGTGCTCATTTTTTTTTATCACATCATCCCAAAGCAATTTATCTTCACCCAGTAAAAGTGGACCCCATAGTAGTTTTAAGTTTTCAGATTCCTAAGCTTTTTTACCTGTAATTAATGATTCAAAATCATTCAATGCCCTAAGGAAAACAAGTTATTTTTGTTATAAATCATGTTATTGACTCTTATCTAAACCTATAATCACTTAATTTATCTGGAACTTGAGTTTGGAATAAAAAGTGTATCATAATTTTACTTTACTTTTTCAGCATGAAATATTTGGATTTTTCTATTTCTCAAAATGTATCCTAGAAAATAAACTAAGAAACTCCTTCCCCCTCCTTTCTTTCTTTTCCTCCTTTGACAAGTGTTGTAGTTCTTTCCGTATGCCAGATTCTATGCTACAGATTCTCAGATGAAATGACATTATATGCAATATAACATAATCTAATATAAGTATAATATAATATGAATTAATTTGGAATTACTGGTAGGCCCTTATTTAGGAAAAGAAACAAACAAACAAACAAAAAACAACACACAGCTAACCAAAACAAAAAACAGTATCTGAAAACCAAGGAGTATTTATCCTTTAAAAAAATCTTTTTAAATATTATGCTCCATGATATGTCTTTATTTTTGATTCATTAAGGACTTAGTTTAGAAGGATTCTGGGACAGAGATATTGCTGAAGTGGTAGATGGCACAGCTAATTAGGAAATGCTTGAAGGGAACAAAACAAAATTTTACAGTGATGACATCAGGCTCTTTCCTTATTAAAATTCAGATTGCAATAATTTTTTTGAGAAAATGTCTTTTTTGATATATAAAATGCCAGCTTAATTGGATATGCAATTGACAAATAACAGTGTGTAAATTTAAGGTGTATGATGTGGTGATTTGGTACACATATATATTGTGAAATGATTATCATAATAATGGTAGTTAACACATCCATCATCTCACATAATTACCTTTGTGTTTGTGTGTGTGTGTGCGTGTGTTGAGAACATTTAAGGTCCACTCTCCCAGCAACTTTCAAGTATGTAATATAGTATTGTTAACTATATTCACCATGTTGTACATTAGATTTCAGAACTTGTTCTCCTTATAACTAACTGGTTGTTTATACCCTTTGACCGACCTCTGCTTGATACTTCCACCAACCAGACTCCTGCAATCACAATTCTACTCTGTTTCTAAGAATTTGGCTTTTTTTTTTTTTTTTAGATCCCACATGTAAGTGAGATTATACAGATTTTGTTTTCACTCTGACTTATTTCACTTAGCATAATGCCATCAAGTTCCATCCATATCATCAGAAGGTTTTCCTTCTTTTCCATGGTTGAGTAATATTCCATTATACACACACACATACACACACGTCATGTTTTCTTTATCTATTCACTCATCAGTGAACCCTTAGGTTGTTTCCATGTCTTTGTTATTGTGAATAATGGTGTATCCCAATATCATGTATTGAAGAGACTCTCCTTTCTCCGTTGAAAATTTTTGACTTCCTTGTCAAATATTAGTTGACTATACATGCATTAGTTTGTTTCTGGGCTCTTGATTCTGTTCTGTTGGTCTATGTGTATGTTTTTTATGTCAATACCATACCATTTCACCCCTTTCACTCAGAAATGTGCTGCTTATGAATTATTAGGGCAAGGCTGCTTGCAAGTCCACCTCAGAGGAGAAGAAATTATTGTCCTATTTATGTACTGAAACAGAGTTTTCAGTTAGTTGAGCCCTTGCCAAGTTGTAAAGGTTGGCAATTGCTGATGGGTAGTGAAAAGAACATGAGTCTGGGTGATTCAAATCCTGGCCCAAGTTCTCTTGACTCCATTTCTCTGAGCCACTGTTTATTCTGGAAAGAAGGAGATAAACATACTGGTCTACCTTACAGGTTTGTTATGAGAGTTATAAACAAAATAATTTCCTAGCACACACAGACTGGCACACAGCAGGCACTCAATAAATGATATTTTTAAAAATGGCAGTGGAAGTGAGTCCATACCATTTGTCTATTCAGAAGTTAGGAGGTAGTGCTAGACACATACTATTGATCAAAAACTTAGTGGTGTCTATATCTTCATCATAGACATCTATCCCACTGATATTGCTTAATTCAGAAAATTTACAAATTAGAAATGCTGTGGTTGAGATTTCCTTAAAAACTCTACCGTTTGCACGTTGGAATCCAGTGACACAGGGGCTCACACTGAAATGAAGGTGTTGCTAATACTATGTCACTCATAATACTGATGGGCGAGCTTAATTGGAGTTTAGTAAGACTTTATTTTCAGGGTATAATCAGGGGAAGGAGAGGTGCACCACAAGAATTCAGTGCGCCAACTCAAAGCATGCACAGGTCTGCCAGGCCTCTCCCTCCAAAGCCTGGAGATACTGAGTGTCTGGTTTCTCCTAGGGTTTTAAAGATCCTGTGTACCGGACAAGACGGAAGCATTTTGCTGACATAGCCTACAATTACCGACAGTAAGTCTGCATTAACTGTTGGGAGGGAAGAGAAAAGAGCATACTCCTAGCCTACCTCTTCCTTACCCACGGTTGGAAAATACCAGCATGGAGAGTCCTGCTTGTGTGTGTGTGTGTGTGTGTGTGTGTGTGCACACGCATGCATGCATGTGTGCATGCATGTGCGTGTGTGTGTTTAAACCCTCCCTTGAATAACATGTGTTTTTAAAAAAATGCTGCTAGACCAAACAAAATTACCCACTCTGCTGGGGCCCAGCTCTCTCCCAAGTTTTGTTGTATAATTATGTAGTAATGTCTGAAGTAATTATAAGAGGCCTCAGTCCTGAATAAAACAGCCTCTGGTATTCTCCACATTAGACATGGAAGAAGGCAAAAAGAAAATCATTTACATTCAAGAGGGAGTTGACTGCTTTACTGAAATGATGAGCCATGTGAGGCTGCAGGCAAGCCAGGCGGGCCTCACTGTTCTGCTTTTATCTGATGTGGCCCAGCTGCAAAGGGCAATTTTTGGATGAGTTTCTTTTTTTTTTTTTCTGTCTGGGATTCTATGCTCCTCCACTATGCTATTTTAGCCAAAGGAAAATGCAAATTCCAAATATATTTTGCTATTTTGAGCCATCAGGAACTTCAGAGATGCAACCATGGGACACTTGGTGTTTGGGGCCTGAGCTCCATCACTGAGGTTAGGGCCCGAGAAAAGATAAGATGTGCACAGGAAGAAGCTTAACAGGTGACCAGAACACTGATGTAATAGTCCTTTAACCCCTTTGACAGAATATGAGGGAGATAGAGGAAATGAAAGAGATAGGGTTCTGCATGCTCAATACAAAGTCATCTTCCAAATGGAAAGACTTCCAAATGAGAAAAGTTCCTTCACTGAATGACTCCTGGTAGCGGAAGGACCCAGAATTGTGCTGACCTTGGTCAGACTTATGCCCATATGAGACTTGGCTTATGGCAAGTGGGCCTCACAGAACATGGTGGTATTTCTCTCCTGTTCCCACCTTTGCCCCAGCATGCTCAGGTGGACACCGTCAGGTACAGACAAGAGTCCTTCTTCAGCTAGTCGATAATAATAGATCATACTTATTATCTCCTTGCTATATCTGGGGCTTTCCTAAATGTGTTTTTTACATTATTTCATTTAGTCTTAATAATAACTCCCCATTTTCCCAGTGGAAAAGTTAAAGCTTAAAGCAATTCAGTAACTTGCCAGAGTCATATATTAGTAGGTAGCATACTTTGGTTTTGAACTCAGAATCATTCTCAACCACTTTCTTGAGTGCCTGTGAACTCAGAGCCAGGGGACTGCACTTCTCTATATAGTTTACTTTCTGCTGATTTCTCCCCCTCCTTTATAAACTTTCTTCTCAATCTCCTCTGACCTCTTCCTCTGACCCCAGAAATTGGAACACCTTTTGGGACTCAGCTTTGGTCCTCTTTCTTGGCTCCTGCCACCCTCCATGCCAACAGCCCTTACAATCGGGTCTCTAGCACTTTCCCAATAATTGTTCCACATGGGGATCGAACTCATGCATCATGAATTATAGAATCACAGTGTAGTGATCAGTTAATAAAATGTGTTTCTGAGTAATTAGCCCAAGGTAGGCCATTCACCTATGAAATTGCAGAGCCAAGCACTGAACCCATCTCTGTCCATTTCCAAAGCCCCTTTTTTTCCTTCATCAGCACTTAGCCCTGAAATAATGGTGCATCCTTAGGCAGGGGCTTACCCAATAGATATTTTTTACAATCCCTGTGGGCTATTGCAGGACCTTCTGATCTTGTCTTGCTTTCAGTGCTTAAGCAAAAAAATAAAATAAAATAAAATTAAAAAAATCTGTCTTTCCCCCTTAATCCCTTCACACCTTTTGGTAGAACATAACAGTGATTTTGTTTTCATATCTTTGGATGAGCTACAATTCTGAAAGGGCAGGAGGGCCCTGGTTTGGAGCCTGATGAAGATCGATTTTTCTCAGGTAATAGTCTTGCCTTGTCCCAGACACTGTGTACCCTGTTAGAAAACAGGCCTGCAGCCCACAGAACAGTCACTGGTGTTTGAAGTCAGGCTTTCTTTGTTTTTCATTTGTTTTGACTGTTCAGAACACAGCTCTTTGGAATCTAGATGCCTGCTGGGTCCTCCCCTCTCCCACGGATTCAGGATTTATGGGGTAGGGCCAACATATGTACTTTAATAAGCTTCTTGTAGTTCTGTTATGTCATAGCAAAAGAAGCTAGGTAGGCAGATCTTATACCTAACATGCATTTGAATACCTTTGTAACTTACCAGGGGTCAAAATATCAAATCCAGCAAGTGCATGACTACTAAACAAGGGTCTCAAACTCATCGTGCACATATTAAATCCACTTTAGCCCACAGATGTAATCGCTTTAGTTGACAAAATACGAAACTTTAATTGAACTTGGATGCTTTAATGGAACTTGGATGCCATTGTTTAGAAAGAGGATGCATTCTTCAGTTGTCTTAGCCTCACTCTCCTATTATCTATATTTGCTACTTTACACATTTACTTTACCTGCCGGATCCCTGAAGGTAAGTGAATTTCCACCCTTGGAGAGATAGGAGACAGAAAAGCCAAGTGATTTCCCAATGTGAGAGGGAATCCTTGATACAGTTGGTGAGGTGAGACCTTGATTTGTTGCTTAACCAAATCAGTTGAATGTTTCCTACATCAAGAAGTGGAATTTTCCTCTTTCTAATAACTTATGAAACCCATTGGAGTCTGGGTGGTGGCAGCTTATAGACTCTGAACCCATCTCCCTTTGCTAATGTTCTATTATCCTCCACTCTGCCTGCTGGAGACAAATATCTTATGCCTGTATTCCAGTGGGCAGCCCATCCCTCGAGTGGAATACACAGAGGAAGAAAAGAAAACATGGGGGATGGTGTTCAGGACCCTGAAGTCCTTGTATAAAACCCATGCCTGCTACGAGTACAATCACATTTTCCCACTCTTGGAAAAGTACTGCGGCTTCTGTGAAGATAACATTCCCCAGCTGGAAGAGGTTTCTCAATTTCTGCAAAGTAAGCCCACATGAAGGTCAAAAGTGACAGGGCGGGGGCCAGTGTGAGTGTGGCTGTGGTAATGCACGTGGGTTGATTCTCCCAGGAAAAATGCAATTTCTCTGCTGTGCTCTGCCTACTTTCTAGCCTCTACTCTTAATCCACGTACTCCCACCCCCCAAAGGCACTAAGCATGGATTTTGCCTTATCCATGTCCTTGAAAAGTATATGTTTTTTTCATACTCGAAGCCCAGGCTGCTCAGGCAGGGTTCTCCAAGCGGCTCTGCTAGGTTATGTCTGCAGTGTGCATTCGTGTAAGAGATGTGCTATTTCTGGGGTGCTGCTGAGAGCCCTGAGTTCTAAGTCTGTGCATCCAGCTGGTATGAGTCTTGCTTTGATCTTCTCTAGTTGGCTGAACCTACCTCAGTTTAGTCATCTGTCAAATGGAGTCTGTGTCAGCCTTTTAGCCTTTCTCCTGGGGAAATTGTGAGAATGACAAAGACAGTATAGTGCTACATGTGCTGTGGGCACTCAGTGCACTTGGGCTGAATTGGAATCTGAATAACTCAATAAGAGAATAACATTATTGGGATGACTGCCCTCTGTATATCATTTCCAGAAGAGGTGTTTTCCTCTATGCCAGGAGGTGTTAATTCAGCAAAACCAAAATAAAACAATCAACTAACCCATATTAAACACTTAATATGTGCCAGGTAGAATGAGAAAAAGTGGGAAGGCAGAGGACAGGTTTATAGAAATGAAGAAGTTTCTACATGCCTCGGAGCCATATGGAAATGATATGGCCAGCTTTTGAGCAAGGGACCTGGAAAACTGTGTGGCAAGGAGAGAAGTGGCAGCTGGGATAGATTGAGGATGGGCTAGATGACCTTTTAGGTCCCATTCACTGAGAGAGTTTTTGCTTCTCAGATAAATAGGAGAACGAGAGCTCAAGCAGAGTACACTTTACCCGGAAAGTCTGGAAAACATAGGAAGAGGGGTAAGGGGTTCTAAAGACAATCTTTGGCTCATTACCCATGTTGCCATGGCCAATAATAAGAAGAATAAAACAGTAATACGAGCAGCTGGAGAGTCATAGAGTAGTAACAAAGAGAACAGCCTCTGAAGCCAGGCTGTCTGTAGCTGTGACCACGGACAAGAACTTTAACCTCGCTGTGCCTCTGCTTCCCCCTCTGTGAAATGGGGATAATGAGAGCATCTACCTCACAGGGTTATTATGAGTATTAGTTAGTGATTATTAAATGCTTAGAACAGTGTCTGGCATATGATAGGTAATATGTAGTATTATTAGCATCATGATTGTTGAAATCATTATTCTTCTCCCAAGTCTGAAATAAGTTGAGGGATAGATATAGGAACCAAAGAGCTTTATTACTGACAAAGACAACTTAGAGAGTGTGGAGGTGTGCAGCCACAAGAGACTTCCTATTATTTTAACCCTAGATGAGGTGACCCTCCCTGCCAGTTCACTGGCACAATGTATAGTCCATTGCATGACCAGAGTGTGCTCCTTTGTGGACAGACGGCCAAGAGAGAAAGGGAAGAAAGGGTTGAATTGAAAATATTCATTTCTCTTCCCAAAGACTCCAAGCAGAGACATCTTTGCTCCTCATGGGGTGGACTATGTGAGGTGCAGTAGAGAAGCCGGAAGTGCCCCTTCCATACTTCTCCTTTCCAGGAAAGTGGTGTGAAAATTTCCTCCACACCCTGGAAACAGGAGGAGTAGGGAATAAATGTTCCTCTTTAACAAACAATAATGGAAGCTGAATTTATTGGATGTTTCCAAAGTGCTAGGCTCTGTGCTAAGTACTTCATTAGGTCATTTGAGTCTCAGAATAATCCCAGGAAGTATTCATTCACATTTTGCACATGAGGATATGGGGTCTCAGAGCAGTGAACTTACTTGGCCCGAATCACCCAGCTAGAATGTTTTGGTGCAGAGATTTGAAGCCAAGTCTGCTTGGCACCAGCACCTATGCTTCTGGACCGCTGTGTGTACTGCTTCTCTATGTGAAGGTCTTTAGGCCCCTCTGGCTCTGCTGTGAGGGGCTTTGAGTTTTCTTTCTCCTTTGCTTCCTAGCTTGCACTGGTTTCCGCCTCCGACCTGTGGCTGGCCTGCTTTCCTCTCGGGACTTCTTGGGTGGCCTGGCCTTCCGAGTCTTCCACTGCACCCAGTACATCAGGCATGGGTCCAAGCCCATGTATACACCCGAACCGTGAGTATTGTCCTCCTGCCACCAGTTGCCAGCCACAGTGAGTGCCATCTATCCCTGCTCCAGGAATTGTAGACTGATCCATAGAACAAATTGCCTGGACTATCTGACTGTTTGATACTAAGAGAAGAACTCAAGTCTTCAGAGGATTTTCTGTATCTAAATAGACCATGTGGATTGGAGATTTGGGCATCCTTTGAGCCAAAGAATCAGCCCTTTCAAATTCAAATTCCAAAGGGATTATAGGAAGCAGAACTGTCAAGCTCCATATGAGAACAGGAACTAGTGGTGGGAAGCTATCTCAATTCCTCCTAACACAGGCCTATCTGATTCTAAGCTTTCTTTGCCTAGATTGTGTTTGGGCTGGAGGTAGAGAATTGCTGGCCACTCTGCTGCTTACTTTTGCATTTAGCTATCGTTTTAGTCAGCTCAAACTTAAGCAATTTATACAGAAAGTCATTAGGACACCCCAGATGGTCTTTCCCTGCCCACAGAATTTATTTCTATAATCAGCAAAGACCTGTTCCTAATGGGCCTGACACAAAGTATTAAGTAAATATAAGTTTTCTTCCAAGACTGACTTCTGCCCACTCCAGAAAAAGAACAGCACTATTAAAATTTTTTGTAAAAAAATTCCCCATAGGGAATAACTCAGCACATTTTATCTACCCAGGTTTGTCAATACCAAGATGAAAACTCAGCATAGGAAGTGTTCATGACCCACAGCTCACTCCTGTGTATAGGAAGATACCTGTAGGAATATTGGCTCTTCTGTTCTGTACCCCATTGGGCATACACCTAAGAACCCTCTGTCTGATATGCCCTGCCATGTCCTTTACTTTTCTTGTTCCTTCTTCATTTTTTTCTTGTACACTGCCTCATCTGACCCCAAGTTTTATACACGTCACTTATTCTTAGGAGTGAGGTCGTAAGCCCAAATGAGTTATTCCCTTTCATCCTGATCTTTTTTTTTTTTTTTTTTTTTTTTGTATAGAAAGACTGACTTTGGCTTGATTTGTACCCTCCTTGTCTCTAAGCTCTGTGCTTTCTGTCTTTCAGTGACATCTGCCATGAGCTGTTGGGACACGTGCCTTTGTTTTCAGATCGCAGCTTTGCCCAGTTTTCCCAGGTGAGGAACGAATCTCTTTAGCCTTCTAGCTACAGGGTTGAGAGCTGGATTGTTCAAATGAATTCAGCCCGTGGAGGGTCTCTTGTGTTCTCTGCATGGTACAGTTCTGTGCTCCCACTGATGTGGGTGTGTGGTCTCATGGAGATGGCTAAATACCTATTGCAGGGACCACAGCATGGCATTGGTGAATTGTTCATCATCTGAATAACATTGTTATATTTGCTAATGTCATTTGTCTGACCAGTGTAGTTTAAGAGCCTTTTCACCCGTGAAAGCCTCCCTGATCCCCATGTAGAAGGAACCTTACCTTCTTCCAAGTTCTCCTACCTTCTTCCCCTTCTTTAGAGCCTTTGCCACTTTCTACTTTGTTAGGCAGTCATTTTTGTATATACTTTCATTAATTAAGATGATATTTGCCATGAATTCCAATAGTCTATTCGTGGCTTTAAATATCATCTCTATCCTGATGATGAACCTATTTATACCCCCACCCCAGACTTAAATCTCAAAACTCAGATTTACATTTCCAACCACTTATTCAATATCTCCACTTGGACGTCTAGTAGACATTTCCATTCATCCTGTCCCAAACTGGATTCCTGATCTTCCTGCTCAAACCTCTTTCACCCAGAGCCCCTCACCCACGTCAATTCCATCCTCTCTGTTTCTCAAACCAAAAGCACTTTAGGGGACATCATTGATTCTTTTCTCTGTCCATACATACAACCAAGGTTTCAGAAAATTCTGTGTGTTTTACCTTCAAAATATGTGTAGAATCTGGCCATTGCCCACCACATTCACTGCTACCAACGTGGTCTCAGACACCGTCATTTCTTATGCTGGTGACTTTAGTAGCCCCCTAACTGGTCATTCTGCAGTCTATTCTCACATAGCAGCCTGAGTGAATCTTTGATGACATAAACCAGATCTTGCCACTTCTCAAAACCCTGCAATGGTTTCCTATCTCACTGAGAGGAAAATCTTAAGCCTTAAATAGCCAAAAAGGTTCCATGTGATAGAGCTACAGATCCCTTTTTGATATCACCGGCCACTCCGCACTCCCTCTTATTCTAACCACATCACTCCCTCTCTGTTCCTTGAACCAACCAATATTTCTTTTTAAAGAGCTTTTCACTGGCTGTACACTCTGCCTCAGATGTCAGCAGAGCCAACAACCTCACTTTTAACAAGTCTGTGCTCAAATATCACCTTCTCAAGGATGCTTACCCTGGAACCCTATCTAAAGTCAAACCTTTTTCACACCACCTTGTTCTTCTGAAGCTCTCCCATCCCACTTGCCCCTTTTTCCTTTTTTTTCTAAATAACTATTACTTTCTAACATACCAATGTATATGCGTATTATTTATTATCTGTCTCCACCCAGTGAAATGTGAACACCATGAAGCCAAGGCTCTTTATCAATTCTGCATACCTCTAGCCACATAGAAGGCACTCAACAAATATTTTTGCAATCAAGGAATGCCTATAGTGGGGAAAGTATATATATATGCACACACACACACACGCACGCACACATATATAGTATGTGTGTGTGTATTGCTGAAAGCAAATGCTGTAACAGAGACAAAGAGACCACTAGAGAAATCCTGCAGTTAGAGCTGTGATGAGAAGTGGTCCATGACATTTTAGACTTTCCAACTATACATTCCAGGATGAACGTCAAGCACTTCTCTGCAGTCTTCCTATGGTGTCTTCAGGGCACATAATTAACACTCATCTAGTGCGCCAGGAATGTTTCACTTTTGCTATGGGAGAATAATTACTGAACGAGAATCAAAAAATGCAGCTTTAAACACAGAGTACTCTGTGACCTTAGCAGATAATCTCCCTTTTCTGTGCTACAGTTTTCCCATTTATAAAGTGAATGTAAAGGACAAACTGTTAGGGATCTAGAGATCTGTGATTTTATGATGTGTGATTAAGAAAAACTTGACAGAACAATCAGGGCCTATCTGGATCCTTCTGAAGGCATCTGGCCAACCATCACCTTCTTGTGGTCAAGTATGAGACTGAGACTGAGACTGAGGGTAAAGGAAGATAGGCAGGCCCCAGTCATGCCAGTGATTCTGTTTCTCCACAATTACAGGAAATTGGCCTCGCCTCTCTGGGAGCACCTGATGAGTACATTGAGAAACTTGCCACGGTAAGTCCCCTCAGTTCTTGGTGAATACTGAGAGTGTTGTAGACGATAGTCCTCAGGTCTCTGGAGCTTTGATCCTTCCCTGAAAGCCAAGTCATTTGGGAAGAAAATCAGAATGTGCTGGTTACATCTGCACAAGTGAAATTTCACATTGGGATTTCTCCCTAATGGCTTGAATTTGAAATCGACTGCATGCAGATATTTACATGTGATTTTAAACACGGTGCCTTGAAAACATCAACAGGCTATAATAATAGCCCTTGAGAACTCTTGGACATGAAGTGTGTGTCAGGGAGGTAGTTTGGATTCACAGCTTTGAAGAGGGAATATATATTCTCTGCCTTTGTACCAGAGCCAGCAGTAGAGCTTTTCCTTTCTCAGACACAAGGTAGCAATGGGGGCGGGCTTTCCTCTTCTTACCAAATGGTTCCCTCTCCCCAGTGAATGCAATGACATGCATTCGTTGAAGCATGGAATCAGCAACTCTGCACAGTAGGGGGTTCCCTTCCTATAGGCTCCTTTCTGACTGACCTGAGTGTGTTCCTCCCCACGTTGTAAGCCACATTTCTTACAATGTGCTCAGCCTGGGAGATGAAAAATAAAATTTTGTAATGGAAGTAGGGACTATAGATGAATGCAAATTTATCATTAAGATGTATCAGTTTAGAAGTTTATGAATTCAACTTATCAGAAGGGCAAAAACTTCCAGAAGGTCCTTTTTCCCTGACCAGCTTCTCCGAGACCATGGCCAAGTGGCTTTTGCTTCCTTATCCTGCCCATCTCAGTATATCATAAGGATCTAAAGTGTTTGTTTGGACATGAGTTTTTATATGCCAGATGCTGTAGAGATTCAATAAGCAATTTTCAAAGAAGCTGCAGAGCTTGGTAGACTCACTGTAAGAAGAATATAAACTCAAAACTCAGAGCATCATTTTACCTGCTATAACAATGATAAAAATACTCATCACCTACATAATAGCTTTTTAAAAAGTATCTTATGATTGATACACTGGGCTGAGAACAGTCTTGGGTCCTTGATCTGCCCTTGATTTGCTGTGTAACCGTACACATGTTGCTTGACTTCTCTGGGCTGAAGATGCTTCACCTGTATGTGAGGAGGTCAGACAAATTGAGCCTTGACAGCCTTCCTAGGTTTAAGATTACTGAGTACAGTAAACAGACTTAACTAGTAACACAGCCCTCATTCTCCAAGACTATGACTGTCTCTAACAACTAACTGGGCCCTGGGTTCTCTTGGCCCTAGTCAGTAGGGTTATGCTAGAATTCCAGGACCATCTTCCCCAGACCAGGCATCTAGGACATGTTGGACTGAGAGCTATTGAAAGAAAAAGACTTGGTTGTTTGGGGGAGGAAAAGTGCAGTGATTGATAAGGGTAATTCAGAAACACCCCAAGTTTAGCACAGATGATGGGATGACCCTCATTGATTCCATCACCATTCAATCCCTTACTTCCCACTGCTGAGCCTGATGAGATTGCCTAGGGAGTCTGACCAACTTAAAGAAAACATCTCACTCTATTTGATGCCATAGACAAGAAAGCAAAATGAGGTGGAGAAATTTGTGTCATAGAGAAAGGAACTTGTTGGAGGTATGCTTTTGGGGCTTCCTCAATACCCTCCTCCACCACTGCTTCCTGTCACATCTTGCATTCAGCCAGCCCTTGATACAATAGGTGACTGATTAGGGAGATGCACAGGACACAGAGGAGTGACCCCAGGTCACACTGATTCAGGAGGGAACAGATCTGCACACGCTCCCACCTGAGCAGTCCTGTCTTTGGCCCTGGGGCATCTCCTGCCTTCCTCTTCCTTGGCGTGTGCTCTCGACTTGACTCTCTATTCCAGATTTACTGGTTTACTGTGGAGTTTGGGCTCTGCAAACAAGGTGACTCCATAAAGGCATATGGTGCTGGGCTCCTGTCATCCTTTGGTGAATTACAGGTATGACTCAACAGGAACCAAGGATGGATTTGAAAGTAATAGGTACAGCCAATCATTCTTTTTTTCTTGGTGCTGTCAAAACCCCCATTTATATCTATTTCAAGATTCAACCCAGAGGCTTAACCTCAAGTGATTGGTACCTTAGCAGCTATGATTTAATCATAACTGTGGATGTTAGAGGTAGGAATTAAACTACAAGTACACAGGTATCCAGGACAGAGGGGCCTCCTCACTCCAAGGCTGAACTGTGCATACAGATGTTTGCAGACACATGCCAGGGAATGTGGTTGGCATCCACATTATCTGTTGATCACATTACTTGAAAATGGTTGGAGCAAATTACTCCTTTCTATCTTGCCTGTAGGTTTTCAATGGGCTATGAAGGTTAGGATCTAGTATATGCGAAATAGTTTACTGTATTTGGGTTATGATGTAGGAGGATTCAGGGTGAGATGGGAGAACATCCATAAATGACCTACGGGATGCGACAGGGATCACTGGTCCTGTTTTAACTGTGAAAACTTTCCCCTGGGGCCTGCAGTACTGCCTGTCGGGCAAGCCGAAGCTCCTTCCCCTGGAGCTGGAGAAGACAGCCATCCAGGAGTACACAGTCACGGAGTTCCAGCCCCTGTATTATGTGGCTGAGAGTTTTAGTGATGCCAAGGAGAAAGTGAGGTAAGGTGGTGACTAAGGTGGGTGGGCAGCTCTTGGGGCCTCCTGACTTGGTTTGGTGCCACTGATCTGTGGGTGGCTGGCCTGGAGTTGGACTCCAATACCCACAGCAACAGTGTGCAGCAGACAGTGTCTCCTCGCCTTCATCCCATTTCACCCTCTGTGGGGAGGGGTCTCTTAGTAGGACTCTGTTTCCCAGCTTATTGTCTGGATGTGCTCAACCCCGCAAACAGCTCTTACCACCTGATCCTTGCTCAATGCAGCCGCCCTGTGCACAGAGTGGCCACAGAGGTCCCTCCACCAAATTAACCCTCAAAGTCTTCTAACATAGGGAAATCTCTTGCTCACTTTATCCTCCCAGACAACTGCATAACTCGCTCCCTGACCTCCTGCAATTCTTCACCCATATTTAAACTTCTTTGTGTCTTTCTCAAACCAACTTATTTGAAATTACTACTCAGTCCCACCCCAGCACTCCTTACCCCCTTCTGTGATTTATTTTTCTTTTTAGCACTTATTAATGTTTAATATATTATATGATTGAAGCTCCACAGGGGTAGGGGTTTTTGTCATTTCTGTTTCCTGTTCTTCCTCCAGCCCCCTAGGATAGCACTGACACATAGAAGGCATTCAACAAGCTCCTTCACCTCCCTAAGCTTTGATTTTTCTCTCTGTAAATTGTAAATATTAAAAGTACTTACCTCACAAGGTCGCTATGAAAAATAAATGCAATAGTTCATGAAAACACAGCACATTTCCTTGCATGGATAAGTGTTGGGAAATACACCAGTCTCAAGGGCACATTAGCAAGAGGCTGACAGAGCAGAGCCAGGACACTGAGATTCTCAGGCCCCTGAGCTAGTGGCCCTACCATTAACCTGCTTGAGCAACTCTCGTCCCAACAGGAGACAGGCTGGGCTGAGGGTCTATCTGGACATGGCTATTCTGATTCTCGCCATTTGTTACCATGTCTTTTTTTTTTTTTTTTTTAATATCTTATCAGTGATGGATGGTAGACAGGAGGTATATAGGCCCCTGGAAGCCTATGGAGCTGAATATCTCAGTTTTCAATGCATTGGGCTCAGGTAATAAAAGGTCAAATGCTGGCCACAAGTCTACTTGATTGAGCTTAAAATGACTCCCTTTCCCCTTCTCCCCGCAGGGCTCTGAAATTCTCCCTGCCATTCTTTTGTAGTTTTCTCTTAAGCCTCTATCCTTCACTGGGAGCCTAGCCTTACTCTAACCCCTAAAGGCTCTATTCTGCCATTCCTGTGACCCCTTTAAAGTTATGGAGTTTGGTGGATCAGTGCATTATGAAGTTTGCAAACCGGGGTGCAGAAGCATGAGGATGGGTAACTAACTCACACAGAGTTGTACAGCTAGGAAGTGGCTAGACCAGGCTTTGGACGTGGGCAGTGGGGCTCAGAGTTGGTACTTGTAACCACCTGTAACACTTGGATCACATTCTTCTCCTTCTGGAAATGACTCCCTAACCCAGGAAGTGATCAGTTCCAGACTGGCAGGGAAAAGTTTGCCAGAACCTTAGGCCTTTAAAAGCACATCTGCTTTACCAGTGTCCAGAGGAGATACCCATGAAAGCTCCACTCTGCTGAGAGTCAACTCACAGAGCCAAAGAAAATTCTAAAGAACAAAGCCCAAAAAATGAAGGGATCTGGGCCTCTCTGGGTTTCTCTCAGAGCCTTCCAGCTAAGGAGAAACCAAAGCCAACCATTTTCAGTTTCAAGATTCAAGTTCTAGACAGAGACAAGACCGAATTTGGTCATGTGCCCATTCCTTGGCCTGAGGAGACCCTGAAACCAATTGCTCAACTGAGGGACATCTAATGGCATAGAGGTAGATTGCCCAAAGCAAAACTGAGGTACACTGTGGGAATAAGAGGAAAGAGGTGAAGAGCAGACAAAATCAGATGTGCATGACATGGTTCATGTTACCAGTTGGGCTGAGAAAGCTCCTTTCAAAGAAGAAATGAAGAAGTATACTTAACCATTTATTTTCATGAGTCCCTAGTCACTAATAAAGGATGACAGCTAACACGCACATGGCACTTACTCGAGACTATAACTGCTCTTGCTGCAACATTGTCTTGCTCTTGTTCCAATTTTGCAGAAGAATAATAAGGCAACCGAGATGCAGAGAGGCCCATTGCCCATGGCCACAAGGACTGTCATTGGCGGAAGCAGGAAGTGAGCTCAGGCAATTTGGCTCTGGAACTTGTGTATCTGGCCCCTATGGTTCCACCACTCTTGCCAAACTTAGAGAGCCCTACTAAGCCTCCTTTATAGTTGTCTTCTCAGTACGGCAGCTTCTTCTGTCACCAGAAGCCAACTTAGACGTATCATTTGTGATATTTTTGCATTTTATAGGCTATTTTGGGATATCTTGCTAATTCTATTGCTTGATGTCTCTCGTGAGGCCCTCATGGTGCATTCTTCTCAGACCCAGCAGAAATGCATCATCGGGAAGGCAAAGAAGTGAAGATCACAGGCCAGAGTTGACTATCTAGGTCCCATCCTGGCTTCACAATATATTGCCAGTATGGCCTTGGGTAGTCACTTAGCTACCTGTCTTATCATTTTTAAAATGGGGATAAAAATAGTACTGTCCTCCTAATGCTTTTAGGAAGATTAAAATAGGAGTGATAATTATACAACCATAATTATTTAACATAGTTCTTAGAACACAGGAGGCACTTGATCCATGCTAAATTTCATTAATAATGTAGTTTTCTTCAACTCTTGAGAGCTGTGGTTCCCTCCTTGTTCTGATTGTCAAGCATCTCAGATATTATTTTTTTCTCTAACATTCTTTGGCTGGAATTTACTTATTTTTCTTATTTTATTTCATGATGAGAATTCTGGCCTTATTGCGTTCTATGCTTTTATTGTCAGCTTCCTTTTTCTTTTTGGAAGTAGGTGACCAGATATATGTGTGTGTGTGTGTGTGTGTGTGTGTGTGTGTGTGTGTGTGTGTGTATGCACACACACACACATATATGTGCATAGGTGTTTGTATATTCACATAGACACACATACAGCACATAAAGAGTTCCCAGCAGGACCTTGCTAAAACTTTACTTCTCAGCCTGGCTTCTAAATCCCCTATTCTCGTGAGGTTTCAGTGCTACTAACAGCCAAGCGAAATGCCACTGAGAAATCTTTTAGAATTATTTTTCCCTAAGTGATGCCCTTCACTTAGATCTATGGTTTTGGTTTCAGAAACTTTGCAGCTACAATCCCGCGGCCCTTCTCAGTTCATTATGATCCATACACCCAAAGGATTGAGATCTTGGACAGTACCCAGCAACTTAAGATTTTGGCTGACTCCATCAACGGTAAGTCACTTGTTGCCTTTGAGGCCACTATCCCTCCCAGAAATAGAGGGTTGTGTTTTCTTACATTCATGATAGGAACAGGAAGAAATTTATTAAATATCAAAATATTGAACTAAGGAGAAAATCATCTCCAGGTAAGTCACTGGTTTACTGAGGGAGAAAAACTTGACAAAATGTTCAGCATTGCTTTGAGTATTTTTTCTTCTTTGATCTTTCTAGATTCCACCCCACTTCCTACCAGCATACCATCTTCCCATCCTGGTTTGTCATGTTCCTCTTTCTCCTTTGCCTCTCCACCCCTTTTCCTATAAGCGTCTGCTGGATATTGTTCTGCTTGGAATCTCAGACTCTAAAAGGAAAGTCTTGTCTAGTTTATTAGCCATCCAGTAGCTCATTTATTGGCTTACCACTCTTCCTGGACAGTGAGGATATTATAACAGTTGCTCTTTAAAAAATCACAGCGTTATTTTGTTCATCACCCAATTCTCTCTCTAACTCTTCAAATTTCCCTCTAGCAACTGACCACTGTTAGTTCCCATGCTCTGTTTCAGCCCCTGGCCTTTGCCCACACAGTTCTTATTTAAGATAGTCTTCTTACCATTCCCATTTCAAGGTCCTCAACTCCACTTCATCTTTTAAATCCTTTATAGATATCTCTTGTTGTAGGAGGGCACACTGGTTTGGGTGTCCATCCTGTCTTGAAATTCCCACAGATCCCTCTTTCAGAACATTTACTATTATTATTTTTGTAATTTTTGTTTATTTGTCTATTTCTCCAACTAGACCTGAGCATAGGGCCTTGTTATGTTCACTGTAAAATCTCCAGCACTTACCCTTATTCCTAAAAATTTTGTGAGGTACTTATGAGCTTAATTTGCTCTAGGACTCACTTGTTTCTCTTTCTGGAAGTCCAGTGTATCTGTAGAGATCTTCTTAACACCATATTTCAAATGATTAAAATTTATTTCCTATTAGCCATCTTCACTGTCCAGCTTTTGTATCCACTTATAATAATTGAGAGTACAAGGGTACGGGTAATCTTAGTTTTGACAACTCTTTGCTCTTGGTGATTCTTCCTAATTCTTCCATTGCTGCCCTTTTGAATCTCAGCCTTCTCTTGATTTCTTGGCCACAGTCTTCATTTGAATTGATGACTGAACCAAGCTCTAGACGTGAGTCTACAGGAACTGAGCAGGGCTGTTGAAGACAGGGCAATGCGGGCATCACTCATTCATAGAGTCACCAGGAGTCTGAGCTGACTCAATGGCATATAGCACACACTCAAGAGCTATTGAATAAATGGACAAAACCACCAAAGGATTGAACTTACAGGGAGGAATTCTAGGCCAAGAGGGGCATTCCTAAGTTATGTAATGTTAACAAAAGCAAGAGGAGCAGATGAGCTTCAAGGATCCCTCTACTACCTTTCTGACATTGCCTGAGGCCACTTCCAATATGTAGACCTAGGCCTGGCCATTATAGTCATTCCCTATTAGGTATGGCCACCAGCAATCAGCCATTTTTTAAAAAGCCCAAGACTGATAAACTCCTATTGACTTCATACTGGACACTTCGCTAGAATACCTCTGTTCACCAAAGAGGCCAGATAAGTGCTCCATAGGTAGGAATGTAGATGGGTCAGGCCACAGCTTTTTTTTCTCTTTATTATTTCTCCTGAAAAGGTAAAAATAACCCCATAGGCAGTTGTTTATAAGGGAATCTTTAACATCACAGAATAACATTTAAAAACTGAAGGGTTGTTAGAGTTATGTAACCTTATGTAAGGCCCCATCACCTCTCTATACTTCTGTTTCTTGTACCTTGGTCTAGTGGTCTAACAATCTAGGCTGCGTTATCTCCTTAGACTATGCCTTCTCCCTCCTGGTGTGCATCAGAATCACTTGGATAGCTAGTTAAAATTGATGGTCCTGAGTCATAGCCCCAGACTAAATTTTTGATAAGGCTTGGAAGTTTGTAATAAGGTCCCAGGTGATTCTGACATGGGAGGTTCATATGAACCAACTTTTAGGTCCAATGTCTTATCTCTTTGCAAACATCTGTGGATGGTCATGTTAAAGAGAAACAAAAGAGCTAGTGATTTCTCTGGGGGAGAAAACTTTTTCCCTGAGAAACAGCCTATGGAAAGAGGGAGCTAATTACATTAATAGCATTAGCACCTTCTAGAACTTGCAATCACCTATGCCATAGCTATCTGAATTCTATCACCATAACTAAGCCATAAACTCCTTGAAGGTTGGAGTAGTACCTAGCATATACATGCATCCCACTGATCCCTTAGTACTTTTTACATTGTGGATACTTGAAGGATGTTTGTTCACGATACGAGTGACTCATCCATTTTTCTTTGTAGGTGAAATTGGAATCCTTTGCAATGCCCTCCAGAAAATAAACTGAAGCCATGGACAGAAACGGGTCTGTCAAATGAGAATCTGTTGATGGAAATCCAACTACTTCTTTTATTTTATCTGAAAAAATCTGAAAATCAAACTTTAATTTGAAGTGACAACCTTAAATTATTTTTTGAACGAGAAGGAGCGTCAACAAATAAATTTAAATAATCTGAAATGACAGCATATAAATACACACCTAAAAGCATAATGATGAATCTTTTGGGATTATCTTTGATTCAGAGATAATTAGCACATACTCTTGATTGAGGTAAAATTAATAATCTGTCACATTTTATCAAAGTTAATTAAAATTTGTGACTTGCTTCCTTCAAGTTTCATCTATGTTTTTGTTATTTGCCATAGAGAATTCCTAAGGGATTATATATCACTCAATGTAGAACAAGCCTTTGATATGAATTGAATTTTTTTATTTAATATAAATCTTAGCCTTCAAATGGTCATTTTCTATCTCAGTGAACTATGATTCTAAGTTCAAAGTTTGTAACAAAGCTATAAAGCAATAGCTTTGTTATGTTGCCTGTGTAGATTTTCTTTAATTTAAGAGCCTATTAAATATTTTTAAACATTAAAGTTCATAGCATAATATGAAAAACATTTGTCTGTGTTTTATTGCAATCATAAATACTGCTGTGGAAGATAATAGAACTCCCCACCTGATTCCTACAACTTGTAGTATCATTTTCCACTTAATTGTCAAATTTGTTTTGGGAAACATTTTGAAGATTCTTAAGATGTAACAGATGTTAACTAATGGCCTGGCTGGTACATATTCAGTAAATATTCATTGAATGAATAAAGGAATACATTGCTAAATAGCAAAATCTCAACAAAAGTGAGAATTTTAATTATGTTAAAAAAACTTCAGCGGTTATGAAATTTTACACTTTCAAATATTTCTTGGAATGAAATACTTCTTTCATTAGTTATATTAGAAATATATTAGTTGGGTAAGCTTGTGACATGGGAGAATGATCAAGGTCTCAGATTTCCAACCCATTGGAGAGGCTCATTGTGATAATCTAAGTCATATTTGGATGGTCAACAGACTTTGACTTTTGTTGGTTGTGCATTTTACATGAACACATGAATATGTGAGAAAGAGTGGGGAAAATAATAATGTCTTAAAGGTTATGCTTTGAAATAATTCTCACACCACTTGAACATTTTGTTTTGGAAATAGTTAAATCTTAAAGGATTTTTTGTAGTATTTCTTCAAGTATGATTCTCAGACCAACTGTGTCATCATCAACAGTCAATTTCAGGCACCATTTCAGTTCTACCCAATAAGAATATATGGAAATGTATAGCAGGTGATTTTTGTATGCCCACCAAATCTACTGGGTACATTAAGTTTGAGAAAACCTGACTTTTGGTGTTCAATTCTGCCACTTGCCAATTATGTCACCTTGCATAAGTCACTTCCCCTCTTTGGACCTCAGTTTTAGTTCATAAGTCACTTCCTCTCTTTGGACCTCAGTTTTACTTGAACAATGAGGGAGTTAAACTAGATGAATCAAGGTCCTTCCAGCCTTGAAATACAATTCAAATATTAACATGTATAGCTGTCCCTAATCACTAATAGGGTATAATAATACTCATGTAAGCATGCCATCTAGGTGGAAAGAACAATTTAATCTGAATGTGTCTGAGGTTTCATTGCTTTGAAATTGGGATTTTCATGTATCTTCTTCCTCATGCCTTTGTAGAACCCGTTGATAAGCACTGATTCTAAAAATAGAAGTAGACTTTTCCTCTAGTGCTTCACTAGAGCCCAAACAATTTGCAAAGGGACTATTTTGATAAATATTTCTTTACTTTGCATTAAATGTAAATTAGAAATTTTTCTGACTTTGGAACTGAAATTTACATAGGATTTTAGACTGAATATTTTTGTTTATAGTGATCTTTAGCCCTATTGAAGATAATTCAGTGTGTTTGAAGTCAAAATTTAGGTTTGGGTTGTGATTTTGTCAGGAAGACATTACATACTGAATGGAAGACAATCTTTGAAGTTTTAGTAATGTGATATTCAGTACTCAGCTCTTTTTATCTAGATATAAAAGCCCAGCCTAGAGCAATGGAATTCAATACATTTCTATATGTTACTGCTATGATCTGTTTAGTATCTAGTAAATGAATAGTTTTTTCAAAAAATAATAGTAATGTTTTACTGACAGCTAAATCCTGTTGTGTCTGAACTAAAGAAATACATATAAGAACATTAAAGGTGTATAGTATGAGTGCCCAATAAGTTTCTGAAAGTAGGAATCTAACTTTTAATCCTAGGTTTCTAAGTTATATAATTTGTTGTGTTTCAAAGAATCTACCACTAATAGGTCAGCTTCATAAAAACAAGAACCTTGATTATCTTTTTCACCTCTGAAAGCCTTAGCATGTAGCACACAGTAGGAGCTCAATAATCTTTTAAAAATTTCTCTGTGAATTGAATTACAGGGAGTATAGTAAAGATCATCTCTCACAAATAAACTATTTTGCAAGAACAAGTTGAGAAACAACTAAATTTATAATTTTCACTTTTAAAAGCTACTGGAAATTTTGTATCTTAGTCTAAGTTATGATTTTTAAAAGAAAGATATTATGCCCTGTACTCAGCTTGGACTGGATTATGGCTAGGTAATTTGTATTTACACTGCTTCAATAATAACTGGCACAGGAGAGTGCTTAATAAATGTTTGTTAATTAATAAAGAGAAAAAATTACATCAATGAAACTTCTCAGTTATCCACAGTAGGGATGAAATGGTCATAAAGTAATGAGTGACTTGCATAACAATTGCAAAAAAAGTCACAAAGGAGACAAAATAAAAAAAACCTATAAAAGTGAACTTTGTAAAGGAAAGAGAAAAAAACGTGATCAAAGCTTTCTCTTCCCGATGGAGTGTGCACCTCACACACACAATCACTGTCTCTTAATAGCTTTTCTGTGTAGTTTCAAAAACTCTAAGCAGTAGTAGATGTAATATGTTCTATAGATGGCTCTAGTATTTCTGTGCTTTGAAATTTCTCCTCATTTATAACCTTATTTTCAACACTGCTAGCTTCAAGGCACAGTTTTACCTTTTCATCTGTAGTAAGCACAATTCTTTTAGAGAATAAGCTCAGAGTAATAAGCAACTTCAGAGAAGATTAATTTCAGCCCTCCAGCATATATACAACTCTCTTCTATAACATTATTCATCATTGTTCAGGATTACGCTTTAACAATGCTTGTTTTATATATTTCCTAAACATTGTTTCTTTTATGACAACAGTCTCTAAATAGCACATTTGTGGAGGGGGGGGGCGGGAAAGACAACTGGCTATGCCTGAGAGATGGACTTAAAAGCCTTTAAGAAGAAGAAAATGTTACTGCAGGAAATGTTAACACTTGCCACCGGCTTTTTTGGGGGAGAGGGGTGTGCTTAAATGGATAAAAGAAAAATGGCAATTAGCTTAAACTGCAGTCCTTATTTTTCCTCATATCATTCTTAGGTGGTAGGTGATGCCCAAAGAAGGTGAGTGGATCAATATATTTCATTGGGGTTATTATAATCTGTGCATGCTTTGGATGCTTGTGGTTAATTCTCCCTAGAAGTAAATTAAAGAATGTCTATTAGAGAAGAAATAAGCTTTGTCCTTTCTGAGGTCTCTATTCCTAAAGGTTTACAAAGAAACACCAGCTGCATCCTGTCTTTTTCTGCAATCACCTTACAAAGGGTTGATTTCCATTATTATTGTGAGTGGTCTGGAGAGAGTGGAGTTTGGACTTAGCGAGAAAGGATCAAGAATGCAACTCCTTTTGTGTCTTTGAGTTTCTCCTTTTTATCTCTTTTCAAAAGTGTAGCCCTTGAGTTTTGTTAAGAAGTCACTCATTCATTCTCTCTCTCTCTCTCTCTCTCTCTCTCTCTCTCTCTCTCTCTCTCTCTCTCTCACACACACACACACACACACACACACACACACACACACTTTTTTTGACCACGAAGAGGCTACAAGATGAGTTGAGTCTGAGTTGAAAATTCTGCCAGCGATGGCACAAAGTGTCTGGCCCTTTCCCTAAACCTCCACTTACCCTGTTCAGAAAAGAAAACAGTTTAAAGCTGTTCCATAGAGAGCCTCCAGCCACTGGCGCCACCCAGAAATAGAGAATCAGCCTGGAAGAACAGCATCACTTGCAAACGGTAACTATTGGCCTAGGAAGGCTTTTGAGCTCCTCCAGCTTCCAAATACTCTTTGCCACTGCCAATCCGGAAGCTGAAGAACCCGATAAGCTCCGTTTCCTTGGCCCAACAACAACAACAACAACAACAACAACAAAATCTAATTTCGAGAAAAGAGAGGAGGAAGCAGAACTTTCCCAAACTTTCCATTCCCAGATGTCCTTGGGAATGCCAGGGAAACAAGGGGCTCCTTGCAGAGTTTCTCTTGGGGAAAAATTTTGTTTCCCAGCGCGGAGGTCAATCCAGGATTACAAAATAGCGGTTTTGTGACCACGATGTGCCTCCTAAGAGAACGTGCCTGAGGCTGGAGCGGAGGGAAAATGGGCAGTCTCTCCGCATCTTCCAGAGCGGAGTTTCTCAGAACCGCGGACAGCACCCACTCCCCAAGAGAGCACTACATGCAGGAAATGAGGTGAAGTCCCAAAGCCTATGCTTTTATGGAGCAAAAGTCAGGAGGGGGATAGAATTTAAAAGAAGTTAATACAAAAACGAAGAAATATGACTCTGACGATTGCATCGCTCACTGAAAACTCTGAATGAATTTTGACCGAGTAAAGGAAAGACAGAATGGACAGGTGTGACATCTATTCCCTTGATGAAAAGTCTGGTGTTTTGTGCTTTACACAGATCAAAGCCAAGTGTTCTATTTTTGTTAGTGGTGCATTCACACGTGATACTATTTGAGACTGGAAGATGTAGCATCTTTAGTAGTACTGCTCTGGCAATCTGATCCAAATGCCAGTTTTCTATCAAGCTGAACCTACTTGGAGAGACTTAATCTCCCTGAGTCTCAATTTCCTGTCTGTAAAATGAGGAAGAGGCAGGCCTAACTGATAAGACTGTCAAAAAGATCAAATAACATCTTGAGTGTATAGAAACTTTCTCAGTCACTTTCAGTTGCATCTAACAATTTAAGAGTTTATTATTCTGATGTAAAACACGAAAGGGCTCCTATAAGAATTGGTTATTAATATTTTGCCATTTTGGTCTAGCAACATAATCCCAGTGGACCTCTCTTTCCAAAGGGATGTATAGTCAGTGTTGGGGACACCCTACAAAAAGACTCTCTGGCTTCCACTTGAGAGTGACTAAAGCAGAATATAAACCTCTCAACTCAGTCCAAATATAAACACACACACACACACACACACACACACACACACACACACATACATACACACACACACTTACATATAACTTAATGTTGGGAGTGATAAAATAATGAAATGTGCATTGATCCAGTACTAAAACTGTTATTTTGTAAAAGATAATTTTTGAGGTTGAAATGAAAACTTTCTGTTTGAAGATAAAGGCAAGAGACATTCACTCCTCTACCCCCTTTTCTGATATTCACACACCATTTTGCAGTTTCCTTGTCCTTCTAGAGCTGTAGCAATACCAGTTTTCTATCATAACCTCCAAGAAGCTGACATTTATTTTGCTGCCAATGACACCTCTTTCAGCTGGAAATATCGTATTGTGCTTGTTTTATGAAATACTTAACATATATGAAATTGATTTAAAAATCATCCTTCTCCATACAGGTTGTCTTCCTGAGGAACCAACACAAGAACACATGACCTCACTTTGCTGCCCAAATTTAAGGTCATTTTGGGCAGTGAAAGTGGTCAGACTTATTGTCTTTTCAGGGGCAAGAAGTGGAGACCAAATTTTAAAATAAAAGTCATCGGTACTGTGGTCAAGCCATTTCCCCCTCTGAGCACTTCACTCAAAAAAAAAAAAAAAAAAAAAAAAAAAGCAGGAAAGAAAAAAGAAAGAAAACCAGGGTAGTGGGCCAAATGGAAATAACAGTTCTTGCAAAATCAAACTGGACAAATGAGTCCCTCAACTACAAATGTGATAAGAAAGCATTCTATTCCTTTAAGAATTCTGCTCTATCCCCGCTCATTGAAAGGTTGCAGAATAAATGTTGCCAAAATCAGCCACTGCCGGTATAGTCTGACAGAGGGAAGAGAGAATCAACTAATATATAACGATTAAAATGCAATTCATTGCACGTTTCTGATTCAATTCAACAAGTACTTATTTGACCATGCGCTTTCTTTCCCGCGCGGGGCCAGGCCCATTAAAATGATTACTACGAGGGCCACGCCGCAGCGCCTCTCTGACCCCACTGTCCCGGCTGATCCCACAGACGCATGTTTCCCCCGATGCACCACCCCATTTCTGGACCTCCTCTTCTCCTCCCTCCCCTGGAGCTCTCTGAACTGAAAAGGAGAGTCTTTTATTTTTCAGTCTTGGCTCAGAATCAACCTAGATGGAACTGCAAACACAAGGGGTTCAAATCTTAGCGTTCCAATTAAAGTTCTATCCTCTCGACATACAGGCCAGGGCAGTGGGTTTTGAGCCAATCCCAGCCTTAGCCTGCCCTGGATTTACCAGAGCCAGCCTGGCGGCTTGGGGATCAGGAGTAAAGCTGAAAACAATCGCGTGGCTACCCAGCCTACACTTTTTCGCATTTCTGCCGGAGGTGGGGCAGGGGAGGGAGCTGGAGGGAGGATAGATTTCGAGAGGGGGGAAGGTGAGAGGATGGGAGGCATCGAAATAGTTAGTTTTGTTTGTTTGTTTGTTTTTGTAATTTAAAAGGGGAGATGGCACTGAGATGGAACCTGAAAATACACTTTCAAATTGGCTCAGGCAATGTCCTATGCTCGGGAGGGTGCAAAAACGCGACTCAAAGACCTCGCCTTTGAGCCGGTTAATGAAAACCAGTTTCTGCCCCCACAGCCCCCGACTCCTCCATCCTTTAATGGAAAGTGGGCGGGCTGCTCTTGACTTTAAATAGCCACACGTTGACATCGGCTAGGACCACGGACAGCTCCCGCCCCGCGGTCCTTGGGCCCGCCGGTCTCCGGACAGTCTCCAGTTGCACCCTGGAAGACCAGGGCTGTTGCTGCCTGGATTGGCCTCCTTTTGCTCTGCTCCCTCCGCAACCACCCCTGGAGGTCTTCTAAGAGCCTGCAGTCCAGCTTTGAGCTAGGCGCCCCATCAGGGGCCAGGGCCAGAGAGCCAAGCAGGGGGTGCCCCATGAAGACTGAGGTCTGCAGCTCGCTGGGAACTCAGTTTCAGCGTCTGAGAGACCACTCAGGAAGATGAAAGCCGTCTCCAGAAGTGCTCGGGGCAGAGGTGATCTTGCTTTTCAACCCAAGGGAGGCTGGCTTGTCAAACCAGCCCACGTTTTGGAGGTACCTTTTGCTTTGGTCCATGTTCTCTTCTAACTGAGGGAAAGGGGAGAGAGACCTGTCGGAAACCTCTCTGCAGAGTACAGCTGAGAGTTCGCAAGATGGTAAGTCCGTCACCCTACTTTCTCCTTCACATTCCATCGCCAGCCCCTCTATCCCAGATCTTTGGGGGGAGGTTTTGGCCAAATAAGAAATTCTTCCACACATAGTCACTCTTTTCAGTGCTAGTTTCAATGATCACTGGGTGGTCTCTACACTCCCCTCCACTCCTTTTTCAAGATATGTCAATCTCTAAGTCCTGTGGAAGCAGTTGAGAGGAAGGCTGGTCACCAGGGCCAGGCTGGGGTTAAGGCCTGGGGGTTCTTGCCTTCTGTTGGAAAGTGGGGAGGAAATGTGATATTCTTCTGCTTCAGGTTGGTCACCTATGCTGACTTCCACTTTAAGTGTAGAGGCAGAGCTTGAGAAGAAAATATCTTCCTGTTCCCCAAAGACTAAAGAAGGTTTTCACAGATACAGACTTTGCTGAAGGAGCTGAAACTCTCTGTCTCTCTGTTTCTCTCTCCCTTTTTCTGTGTGTGTGTGTGGGGGGGGGGGCATGGGTGGGGGAGTTGTAGGGAGACATATTTCAATTCAACTGAGCAATATCTTCTAAGACTTTGGTTTCTGTGAACCCAAAAAGGACTCAGGGTTGGCCCAGGAGATAGTAGTCAGTCCAGAAGCCCTGGCATATGTGGAGGTGGGAGGTGGGGAGAAAAGAGGGAGAGAGGAGGAATGATGCTTACTAGGTTTCCTTCCTGGTTGGGCACTGGAATGAGAATGCAGACACTCTATTGCCTTTAGGGATTTATAATTTAAATCATTGCTTCTGGTTATGGGCAGAAAGTATTTGTGAAAGGAAGTCTGAGAATCCGAAAACTAACTACTCAGGCTGAGGAAAATCCCAAATATCTGACACCTTCAGGCAAGTGTTAAATACCCTAAGAAGACCCTAAATTGAGGAGTGTAAAACATACACCAAGGGGATCTTTGCAGTGCTTTTTGTATTGGCAAATATTTTTGAAACAAGACAAATGTCCATCAATAAGAGCTTTTCAATAAGTTATAATCCATGTACTGGAATATTGTGCAAAAGCTGGAAATAAATGAGATAAATCTGTAAATACTATCAAGAAAGTCTTGGAGGTATTGTTAAGTAAAAATAAAGCTTCATCACATTTTCATTTAAAAAAAAAGTTGTTAATGGTATATATGTATGTGCCTGGTCCATAGGTATATCTTTATGATCACAGAGAAAAAAGACTGGTGAGCACTAGAATCTTGGCATTGGTTACTTCTAGGACGGTGATGGGGGTCAGAGGCTGCTGCTCTCATTCTTTGCCTTATATATTGTTTGAAGAAGAAAAATTATGATGTTAAAGATAACTTGATTTTAGTTTTCCTGCTGTTGTTTTTGTTTTCTTTATTTCAATATTTTCTGTAATAAACAAATACTACTGAAATCAGAAAAAAAAAGTACATGACAATGCCAATTACTCATACATCTCTCCTTTTTAATCCTTTGAAACAAAGTTCCACCATCTAGAGTTCAAAGCTGTTCCCAAGGCCAAGGGTGCTTTACATGAATATGACATTCCTAAATCCAGGGTCAGCCCGTTTATTGATGCCTTTAAACGAGAGCTCAGAGATCTGTATGCTCACCAAGAAGAAAGGAGCATATCATCATATTTCCCTATTTCTACTTTCTGAATCAAAACTTAGTAAAGATGAAGTTTTGCCATTTCTCTGTGTTGACTATGTTCACCTGGATTGACGATGCTCACCTGGATTGACGATGCTCGCTAATCTTGTCTCATTTTCAAGGTAGTTCCTGGAATTGCCAAGTGCCAGAGAATACTCAGAACTTTGTTTTTGTAAACCTTTCTGAATAAAGAGACAAAAGAACATAGTGATTAATTAAGGGAGCTGAAGTTGGACTGAACCTTGGGTTTTACCATTCACTGAATATATAGCCTCAAGCTACTTATTTACCACCTTGTGATTCCTCCTCCCACCCACCGCCACCTTATCACCATAGGTTTGATAAAGAGTTTAGGAGAGGACTCTCAGTTATTATCATTAGCTCTGCCTAGAAAAATTTTAATCAAGGGGCAGTGGAAACTTGTTCGAAGCAATTTAGCTCTTTTCTGAATAAAAATACCCAGTGTGGCCAAGAGGAACAGAGTTAGAGAAATGGGAGTAGATTAAGGAGCTTGAAGCTACAGTCTGAAGCTACAATCTGCCTACCTGGAATAAGAAGATGGGTGTTAGAGTCAGACCTGGTGGATTCAATTCCTGGCTTTTCCATTTATGAGCTATTTGCATATGAGCAATTGTTATCTCTCTGTACCTTTTGTTAACAAAATGCCAATGATGATAGTGCACACTTTATATGGTGGCTGTGAAATGAAATGAATTCTAAGCATTCAGCAATCATTAGCTCGTATGTGTCTCTTGCTTTCTAAAAGCAAAATTGCTTCAGATGCTGTCAGTTACCCACCAATATCCTTTGCCTTTTCCATATCAGTGCAAGAAGGCTGACATCCAACTGCCAGCTCCCACATTTTTCTTCTTGAAAGTGTTAATTATGGATCCTACACTCATGGTAGACAAAAAGTGTCTGGGAATTAGTAATTCCCATCAGCTTTCTGCCGATGACCAGTGAGAGTCGATAATGGTTTTTTTGTTTGTTTTTTGTTTTTTGTTTTTTTTTTTTTAAATTTTCTTTTCTTAAACTGGCTCCCGGAGCTTTCTCAGTGGGATTAAGCTCAGTTGTCCACAATAATAACTGCTTGATAACACTCCCTTTAATTATTGCCTTTCCTTCCCCGTCTCTAATTCCTAATTTTATTTCTGCAATTCCTAAATAAGCTCTTTGTGCTAGAATCCTTTTCTCAGGGTCTGCTTCTGGGATAATCTAAACTAAGACAGAGGTGCATTGTGTATTGCAATGGTTATGATGGTGGTATGTATTGTTCATACAAGCTTCTGCATTATTTCCTTCCAAGATTCACACTTATAAACTCCTATCCTATAAAATTATTAATTTTAATATTTTTGACTCTTAACTCATATATTTTCACTTCTTTTTCTTGCAGTTCCCAGGATTCCAAGGAATATACAAGATCTTAACAACTGCTACCACCCGGTAACCAAGTATGGACACAGTTTGGACCCTTATCACCTTGCAAGTGAAACGCCCTTGTTTGTCTGAATTCCATTCTGTAATTTACTATTTAGACTCTTCAAACTTCCAAAAGAGGATTCTAAGCAGGCTTTTCATCTGCATTGAAAGTAAATGCCATCATTGTCACCATCATGTAGGAATCCGATAAGCAGACCCTTATCTTTCCTAAGAATATGGCTGGAAATCTGATTATGGATTTAGGCCAATGTACCTGTACTTCAAAAACTCTAACCGCAGATGGACACACAAAGATAAGCTGAACTCTCCTGTTCATGGGTCTCTTGGGAGGAGAAATGCCGCTAGTGGGGGGCGGGTAGTCTGGAGTCAGAGAGGGTAGGTTTTCATCCTGGCTCCTCCTCTACTTTTTGTATAACTTTGAGAAGTGTATTTAATCTTGCTGAACTTTGGTTTTCTCATTTGCAAATTGGGGATAATAATAACCCAGACACACTTTACAGGTTTTTTTTTCTTCCTAGGGATTAAATAAGGTAATGCATATTAAGTACTTAACACAATGGCATATCTTAAGTGTATGAGAAATGTTAGCCCTCATTCTAAGTATTGATAATAATAACAAAAGCATTTTGTAGAAGAACCATAAGGACCATATAGTACACACTGAATTTATAAAATTTGGAAGCTGGAGAGAGACCATAGACATCTTTCAGCATAGCAATCTCTTAATCAAGGTAAGATGAGGTAGCATTCTATGAACATGCAATTGGTTTTAACAAGCAAACAATCGTTTAACTGTTCAGTACATATTAGATATGACAGTTGGTAGTGGTAGTGGTGTTGGCAAAGGGGAGAGCTGGTTGTTAGAAGATATTAAGGTTATAACTCAGTGCAGATTCTATTCATTGTCACCTAGCAAGTAGCCACAGGTAATGCCTAACATCAGCTGAAAAGAGGGGATCATTTCTCTTCTCCAGGCCAGAATGTAAACAGGGACCCATCTACCTTGGAACAGGCGGTGGGACTTCTTATATTCAGTTCGTAAGAGGGAAAAGTGAGTTTATGCAATATGGCACTGAGATGGAGGTACATAGAAAGACAAGAGGTAGCATAACTTCTGCTTAGACACTCTCAGTGGGGGTCCAGATTGGCCAGTTGACCAGTTCCCAGTATAGAATGAGTATCCATAGTAGGTAGGTCGCATGGAGACTGGAGGAACACATGGTGCCATTTCTTGGAAATATCTGCCCCTTATCTTCAAGTCTCCACATTGGAGGCCCTATCCAGTGCGAACTTCTGGGATTCGTTCAGAAATTTTAACCCAAATAAAGTTGGACTGCCTTGCGGCCTGTCTGATTACAGTCTTGCTTTCTAAAGAAATATCCTTATGGCAAAGAAGCATTATTGAGCAAATTAATTCTTTACTGGAATTTTTGGAAAAGGTGTCTAAGAAAAATCCATTTTCCTTCATACAACGAAAATACCCTGATACTCCAGAAATTTCTCCTTTCTCTCTCCCTTGTATTTTCTGTCTTGCAAATCTTCTGCCCATGAGGCTTTTCTTTCTTTTTTTTTCTCTCATATTTGCCTTCGTATCTCTTTTTGATTTTCTGACTCTAAAGAGAATCTAGTGTTGTGAGTATGTAGTTTTGTAAAATTCTTCCAGGGAATGCATAAGATAAAAGTGTGAACATCCTGTGTGTAATCAGTGGGCTGCACTGTATGTGGTGGCCCGTAGAGGGACTCTCTTCTCACAGATGGATCCAGCTCTCAACTTCAAGGGCAATTTGGAGAGGTTTTCACTTGCATTGATTGTTCCATAATGATGAGAAGGGCTCAGGACGGGAAGCTCACTGGGAGGGGATGTGGCTTGATGGAAATAGCACTGATCTAACGTGAGTCCTGGGTCTTCTCCTAACTAGCTCTTTTGGTTCTCTGAGCTGTAGTTGCCTCATTTGAAACATGGACGTAAGAAAATCTGCCCTCCGTGATCCGCAGTGTGGTAGAAAATAGTGATAAAGAACACCAATGCGGATTTTACTGTCTGGGTTCAAATTGCAGCTTTGCCACTCACCAGCTTGGTGACCCAGTGTCTGTTTTTTCATTTCTCTGTGCCTTCATCTAACAATAACCATAATAAAAATAATAGTATCTAATAAATGGAGTTGTTGTAATGATTAAGCAAATTAACATTTACAGATAAAATGCTTTCAATAGTGCCTGGCACGTAGCTATTATTATTACTTATTACCTTAGCTATTATCATTATTATAATCATTCACCCGGCTGTTGAGAAAATCAAATGGGACAATGCATTAGAAATGCTTTACACCTTCAGGCTGCTACACAAAGAAAAGTAAAACTATATCAGTTATGGTGCTTTCAGAAATAAATTAAAAACACACACACACACAGAAGACAGAAAACACCACTAAAACTGGCTTAACCTCTAAAGAAATTTATTATTTCTCAAACAGGAAATCCACAGATGTGACAAGCAGGGCCCCAGTGTCATTACTCTGGGCTCTGCCTTGTGAATGTGCTGTCTTTGTCTTCACAGTGATTTTGCTCATTCATGCTCACAAGATGGTGACTGACAGAAGCTGAAGCCAGTTGTTTCCTTTCTGCTATGGTCTGAATACTTGTGTCCCCCCAAAATTCATATGTTGACAACTCTCACCCCTAAAGATGATGGAGTTTTGGGCAGTGCTTGGGGACATGAGGTTGGAGCCCTCATGAATGGAATTAGTGTTCTTATAAAAGAGATCTCACAGAAATCCCTCTCCCCTTCCATTATGTGAGGACACAGCAATAAAGTGCTAGCAATGAGTCAGAAAGTGAGCTCCCATCAGAACTTGACCTTGATCATGCTGATGCCTTCCTTGATCTTGAACTTCTCTGCCTCCCGAACTATGAGAAATACATTTCTGTTGTTTATAAGCTCCCCAGTCTGTGGTATTCTGTTATAGCAGCCCAAATGGAATAAGATATCTTTTATCTTATTGACCAATGAAAGTCAGGTGCCCATCTCTGGATCCAAACATTTCTTAAGAGAATATCATTCACTGATTGCCTTAACACTCATGTCTAAAATGATTATAGGTAAATGGGATACTATGATTAAGCCTGGCTAATCAGGATCCAGCCTTTGAAACTGACAATGTGAGTCACGTGATGTCTTAGGGTCCCAGCAGGAAGCAGATGTGATATACAAATGAATTAAATGAGGAGAATTTAATAAAGTGACTATAAACTTGTGGGTGAAGTTTAGGAAACTAAACAAGGGTTAATGTAGTCCAGGGGCTAGCGATGACAGGGAGCCAGTACTACCCCTTTGCCTGAGGAGTAGGGAGCTTCCACCTAGAACATACACACAGAGATGTAAATGGAGAGGGCTGCCTGAGACAGTCTTCGCCCGTCCATAGAAGGATATGGTCAACCTGTAATTACTTAGCAAAATAAATACCTCAACCTTAGTTTCCTACCACTTGCTAAAAACCACAGTGCAAAGGAGATATTAACACCATCAGTGCACACCCCTCCCTAGGTCAGACAACCGGGCCCTTGGTCAGAGCAGAGGATAAAGACACAATTGGAAGAACAAATGCAATAGTGAGCACAAATGAATGAATGGTGAGCACACGTGGGCTGCACAGGGAAGGGACACGATACCTGAACAAGATCTTGTCCTGGTAGGAAACAGGAAGGGAATGTTGGATAGATGTATAACAAGATTCACTCTGAGTACCCTCTTTCAAAATAAAATTGTTCTGCTTCTTTTTCAAATATAAATTATCTAAAATTGCAGACGTCTCTTGTTTGCAAGTACAATCCACCCTCAAGGGAGCCACACACAAAGATAACAAAAGGCTGAGCTGCCACTACTTGATGAGGGATTCAGGGAAAGGAGAATGTCCTGATCTTTCAGGGAAAAGTGAAGAAATCCATTCCCATGAGGGATTTTGCAAAGGAAAGTGGCTGTTCTCTTGATAAAGCCAAAGAGGGCAAGCCTAATGAGGCTTTAGCCAGTTACAGGGTGTAACTTACTGAATGGTGTTGGCTGCCTTGCAATATTTCAAGGCAGTTTTTTGTAAGACATAATTAGTAGGAAAAGATTTGGATGTTGCCATTTTCCAAAGGAAACTTGATTACACTTAGTAATAGAGAAAAATGTTCCCCTTGGAAAGTCTCATATTTCGAAGCAAAGTGGTATCCAGAATTTACACAGTGTATTATTGCCTAGTCTGAGGATCAGCTAATTAGTTCTGCACTAAATGTCAAGAGAAACAAACCCTATCCCTCAAGGACTTCAAGAAGCTCTATGACTAAGTGGCACTGTTAGTACCCACCAACGGCGAGGAAAGTCTACACCCGTGGTTCTCAGTATGAGCTGCACATTAAAACTACATGGGGAGATCTAAAAAAAAAAATTAAATGCAGATTCTACCCCAGAGCAATTAAAAGAATCTTTCAGTAAGGTCCAAGCATTGGTACTTTTTGTAAAGCTACCTAAGCGATTCTAATATTCTGCCAAGGTTGAGAATCTCTGGCTGATAGGATGCTTACATCTCTGAGAGATGCAGCATGCCCAAATCAAGCAGATCTTTTGCTTTGCTGATTAACTCATTGGTTCGATTCAAATAGCCATTCTGGTATATGGAGCCCGTGGCTTTGTTTTGCTGTGTCTTTCAGCAAGATATTGAGGCAGAATAATAGAAGAGTTAGAGATGGGAGCTCTGAGATCAGGCTGCCTGGGTCAAATTCTGAGTTCATTCATGGGCTATGTGATTTGGAGAAAGCTACTTAAACACTTTTGATTAAAAGTTTCATAATCTGTAAAATGGGGGCAATGGTAAGGATTACAACATAGATTATATTGAAGATTAATTGAGGATTAACTTCATCTTTATAAAGGTCTTAGTATAGTGCCTGGCACAGAGTGAACTCTTGATAAATATAAACTATTATTGTGTATCTACATTTAAGGCAACTGGAAATCTCAGAAGGATCCTTGCATTCTGCTTACTTGGCTCTGTTGAGTTATTTTTGGCATGGCCCTCAAGAGGCGGGGATGTTTAAGTAGCTGGATCTTTTGGCGCCTTCCAACCCATAGTCTATGGGTTTATAGGATGCTTTGGAGTCACTCTATATGAAAGACAATGGCATCCACAAGTAGAAAACTACTACTATTTTGGCCAAATATAGCCACTATTTATTGAGTGTGCCAGGCACCATGTACGCACTTTACATCTTCTCTCAGTTAATCCTCATAAGAATCCTACAAAAATAAAAAGTATCCATCACTTAATGATGAGGATCCTTTGGCCCAGAGAAGATGAACAACTTTCCCAGGACATTCCAGCTAATAACTGACTGAATTAGGGTTCAAATCCAGGTTTCTCTGGCTTCAGAGCTCATGTTTTGTCAACTGGGCCATGGTGCCTTTGTTTAATGACGCTCTTTAATGTTAGGACTGCTGTAACGTCTTATCTTGGAGGAAGAAAAAAACCAAAACCTTGCAGAAGAAGGAGGAGGGATGGAGCCTCCTTAACTAACCTCTTCCTTTCTATGACAACACAGATCTGGAGTGCAGAAGTTCAGGGAAGGCATCATGGAACTGGCTTTGGGCTACAGAGAGTAAGTAAACCCCTGATGTAGTGTTCTTGGGTCCAGAGCTTTCCTTGGAAACAGAATTCTCTTCCTCAAGGTTGTGCTACAGGATGGGCTAGGAGGCAGTGTTGTTCCATGGGGAAGAAACGCCTGCCTTTGGGGATCTTCTGAGGACCCACTCTTGTGTTCATCAGTGGAAGGTGACTACTGAGTGGAAGAGCTGCTCACAGCCTGGCTCTAATATGTTCATATCAGTCCATCCATAACTACTGAGAAGCTGCCACTTACCTACCACTGATCAGGGCAACAAAGCCTTTGTGATCCCACTTTCCCCTGCCCAAAATGGGGACATTCGGTGACACATGAATTTTTTCTGATCTTGAAAAGTGCTTCTCTGCAAACTCTTAAAAGGGTAACATTTTAAATCACATTCACAAATGTATTTTTAATAACCTCATTGCAAAGACAAAATGATGATAAGAATAGCCTAGTTTTATTAAGGATTTTAGATGAGCCAGGCTTTACATATATTGACCCATTTAAGCCTCAGCATAACCTCCATGAGGTATTGATCCTACTTTTCAACTGTGAAAACTATTGCCCAGAGAGGTTAAGTAATTGCCTGATAGATTCTGTAGTAGATTTCTACTATCTATCAGGCCCCAGCAGGAAACAGAAGAGACACTCAGATTGAGTAAATTGGGAGAGTTTAATATTGGGACTAGATATGAGGCTAGATAAGGTCAAGGGAAATCCAGAAGGCATAGGCAGCACCTTAGCTTATCCCTAAAGGGAAAGACCTCTGACAGGAGCTATATGAGTTTGAATGGGGATGCAGCCAGACCTCATGGCCCAGCAGAGAGTGAGATGGAGGAGTAAATGTCCCTCACCACTCCCCTTCCTCCTTCCTCCTACCCCTTCTCCCTCCAACCTCCTACTGCATTCTCCATCAGCTGAACCCAGTTGGAAATCAGAGGGCAAGAGACCCTTGATTCGGTCCACACAGGCTGACCTCACAGAACAGGGTGGGGAATGGTGGAGAATAGATCTGATCTCAAGTTGGCCAATCAGCTCTTATCTCCCTAAATTGTGATAGAATTTAATATTGGAAACAGAGAGACATCAAAATGAATACTGTTGAAAATGAATACTGTTGGAAATGAATACTGTTGATGGTTCGTGAAAGGATGTCCATGAATTTCTACTGCTGAGTGATATCAAGCTTTTCTGCTTCTATTCTTTTTACACATTGGGGTGCTCAGCTCCCCAGGGTCTTTATGGTAAGTCCCTTGCTTCTGCTTAACCCAATCAAAGTGGCTTACCATTCATAATTCGAAGGTTTCTGACTAAACAGCCCGAGTTTCTTCTGTCACCCTAGTTTTCATATTATTGGTATTATGACAAATGCATTTATGCAACTGTATTTATCCAACTGTGTGCAACAATAGAGCTCATATTTAAGAATAAAGAGAAAGAGAACAAGGAAGAAGGGGAAGAACAAAAGGAGAATAAGAACAAGAGTGATTTTCAAAACTTGGAATTTAAGAAGTTCTCTGATGTGATCCTGTTGCTTTCTCATGTCACTGTTTCAGAGAAAACATACATTATAGGTAAATTTTTATAAAGTAAATTAAAGTAATTTTTATAGAATTGGCTATTCTGATCAGTTGAATTAGCTAGTTAACTGTTCAGCAGCTTTGAATTTTAATTCTCGTTGACATCTTCATTCAAATGTTAATATCTTATATTTCCTCTTTAATGAGTACAAAACTATCCCAGAGAAACGTTTCAAGCCCTATGACCTGGAATTTTAGGCAAATCTGCTGCATTCCTTGAGCTCCCTAAAGAGTAGGTTGGAAGGACACCACTCACTCAGATTTTCTGTCCCTCTTTGTAGAGAAATAAATCGGATAGTCTCTTATTTTGCAAATATTCCTCGATCGATCCCCTATGTTGTGCGCCTGACAGTGCTCCCATCAAGACAAAAAATGAAAAGATCGTGTTTTTCATGGGGGCAACAGTAGAGCCTAGGCTCCTGCTTTTCACTCTGCCTGGTAATACCTATTTTTGTACTTAGTATGTTAATAGAGCTCGTCTTTAAATTGTTATAAAACACATCTTAACAGGAAAAAAATGTTCGTTTGTTTCACTTTCCCTTTATTGCACCCACCTGTAGAAAGTTTGGCTCTGTGGACTCCAGGTTTCTGACCAAGACTTTTCTGTCCACCAGGGGGCAGCATATCCTTACGTAGAAAAGCACCTCGAGACAACTGGCTTTCTGAGCTCCTGGTTTTCAGACACAAGCCTTTGAAATAGTGTCTCCGAAATGATTGACCCTATAAATATTAATTCTGAAAAATTATATGAAGAATGAATTCCAAAGTCAAATAAGTTTGGGTAACTCTGGATTAGCAAAGTAAAAAGGTGTCCTCTCTGCAGGATGTTGCAGAATCTTTAAATATACTTTTGTAGTACAAAATTGACATTAGGGCATGCTCATGCTGTGCTGGGCACTGTGCTAAATACTTTGCCTGTATTGACTTATTTAATCTTCACAATAACCCTATGAGGTAGGCCTGATACTATTCTACATTTTACAAATGAAGAACAGGCACAGACCTGTTTCAAACCCAGGCTGTATAGCTACAGAACTTGCATATTTGACCATTGCACTATAATGCTTTGCAATGTGAGACTCCAAGGGGGGATTTAATAGCAGTGTTTCCTAATTGGCTTTGGAACATCTTTCTTCCTTCTAGACTGCATAGAGGACCAGTGTTTAATAGAACACACTGTGAGAAATGTTTCTATAACGAGATGACAGACGTCATCCCTCTTTAAAATTTAACTGAAAATGTAAGTAAGTCCACAGACCTATTACGTAATCAAATGGTGAACGTTCAGTTGAATTCTGATTTGATGGGAAGGCTCATGTCATGTTAATCTCTACTCTCAAATGCAATGCCACCGAACCCGGATTATTCATT
>CM053503.1:11365040-11416154 GCA_028627145.1 Eidolon dupreanum
TGAATTATTAAAAACTTACCTTTTGCCTATAACAAGTAAAAGATATGTTAATATACTCTAAGTCCACTTCATTAAAAGCATTTCACTAATCTGTAGATTACCCATGGCATCAAACATTCTTCCATATTGGTGTTTGACGCAGAAATTGAAAGAGAGACAGTTAAACCTATTCCAACAAACTCTGAACCAGCAGATTATTTGATAGAAATAAGAGACATTCCCTATAGCAATGTTATTCAATAGAATTTTCTATAATGATGGAAAAGTTTTATATCTGTACATGTAGCAAGTAGCTCTTGAATTGGATTTGGCATAGTGTGGTATAGCCCATACCCAAAGCATGAGCAATGATAGTTACGTACAAATCACATAATGGCATAACCAAAAATTTACTAGAATAACCTATACATTTTGCATTATTTTCTCTCTGGACCTCAGATAAACAGAACAAATGTCAATCTGATTTTCTCAGAATCACATATCTGTCTGTCTTGGTAATACTATTTCCAGATTTTCTAATAGGCTTAAATTCTATTTATTTTTTTTATTGTTATTTGGTAGCAGTAAAAAGAAATTGCAAAAGAACTTGAGTTTATTCATTTGAAAAACTATTTTGCAAGCCTACTCTTGGCAAAACTCTGGACACGCAGTGCTAAACAAGACAGACACAGTTCCTGTCTTCATGGAACTTTGATTCCAACTGGGTAAAGTGTGTTAATATCCAAAAGCTCCATCATGGGAGCATTGCCCAGGTAATCCAAAAGCTAAGGTGCACAGAAGTCCTTAGGCAGGTGTACTTAATTCTAATACCCATGTGAAAGAAGCTAACATAACCAGGAAAATGAGAATCTATTTATAAAATGTGTTTTTTCTTGTCCCCTGCTTTCCAAGTGATGTCCCCTTTCTAAGAGTGGTTCATACAGCTCAGATTTCAAATTGCTGAACCAACTTTCCTTTTTCCTTCCTTTCCTCTCTTCCTCCCTCCCTCCTTTTTTCTCTCCTTTTTCTAAAATTTTAATTTTAATGTTTTAAGTTAAAATCAACACTTAATATTAGTTTCAGGTGTACAGCATAGCGGTTAGACATTTATATAGTTTATGAAGTGATTTCCCCCATAAGTCTAATACCCACTTGGCATCATGCATAGTTATCACAATGTTATTGATTATATTCCTTATGCTGTACTTCACATCTTCATGACTATTTTGCAACTGCCACTTTGTACCTTTTTAATCCCTTCACTTTTTTCACTCGGCTCCCCAACACCCCTCCTATCTGGCAACTATCAATCTGTTCTTTGTATCTATGATTCAGTTTCTGTTTTGTTTGTTCATTTATTTTTCTTTTTAGATTCTGCATATAAGTGAAATCATATTGTATTTGTCTTTCACTCTGACTTAACTTCCTTCCTTCATTCCTTCCTTCCCTCCTTCCTTTCATCTGTCCATTTGTCTGTCTATCCATCTATCATGGAGACTGACTTTATACTTTATGAAGAGAGTTTCTAAAATCATTAGGAACACATATATTTGTATAATGTTTTGTCGATGGCTCTGACATTCAGACTTAGGGAATTTATTGCACTATATGTCAATACCCTTGACATTTTTAAGCAAGTGAATAGAAAAGCTAAGTCCTGAATCTAATCAAACATTCACTCTCTATCAAAAATGGGTTACCTTAAATGATCAAATAGTGCCAGTTGTATACTTCAGAGATACTAGCCAATTTGATGTGCTAGAGCTATGCTTAGTAGGCAGGGTAGTTACGATTTATAAAATAATGAGAGCTGTGGGAGGAAAGCATCTTAAAAATCTTCTCATGAAAGATAAATGGGTAACAATTCCAGGGTCAGGCAGGTAATATGAATGTGTGACATGGACAGTGCCTAAAACCCCAGAGGCTAAGCTGCTTGTATTCCTATCAAGCTAACTCTTGTCTAGTTTCATGGCCTGCTAAAATACTCTTTTAGCCCAACAAAATTAAGGTACTAATTTTTAGGTACTAGAGGTACATCTTTTAGGTACTAAAGACATAGTATAGTATCTAGGATCTAAAAAATTTTTAGAGCCCATTAACATGTATGAAACCTGGAAAAAATGTTTTAGCCCAAAAACAAAAAAAATTATAAGATCAAAATTAACATTTCATTAGATGCCTACAAAATGTAACATCCCAACCAATCAACCATAATTCAACTATTTTGTAGCTAATTTAAATTATATTTAATTTGGAGTGTGAATTACGATTGTTTTTAACATGCTTGATAGATTCAATGGGTGTGCAAGAGAAAGAATGTCTAGGTTTCTGAAAAAAAATGGCAATACCAAACTTTTCTGGATGCCTTATTGAGTCACCAAGTGGCCAGCTTTCCAGACCTAAATTATGCACTTGTCTAGATAAGAGAGTCACATCCAGGGAGTTCAAGTGAATTGGACAAGTTCCCATCGCTATGCAAAAGCATGTCTCTAACTAGAACTTGCATCTCTTGACCCTTGTATGAGGGTTTTTGGACTGAATATCATCTGCATCTGATTCATCAGGATGCTTGTTAAAATGCATGTTCATGAGCCGTACCACAGCTCTATTGAATTAGAACCTTTGAGGTTCACACCTAGGAATCTGCATTTGCTCCACATAGTGCTCCCTGTCATTTTACCTTTTCCAATGGCATATGTAGCTATTTAGAGAGTCAGCTCTGGTCAGTTCATTGAGTCAATTTGTTTCCAGCGAGTTGATAAATTGGATTCAGTTGACCTGTTGGTATAATGTGGACATGATTAGTTTAATGGTAGTTTCTTCCTTTCTTCCTTTCTTCCTTCCTTCCTTCCTTCCTTCCTTCCTTCCTTCCTTCCTTCCTTCCTTCCTTCCTTCCTTCCTTCCTTCCATTCTTCCTTCCGGCCTCCTTCCTTCTTTTTCTTTCTTTCTTTCTTTCTTTCTTTCTTTCTTTCTTTCTTTCTTTCTTTCTTTCTTTCTTTCTTTCTTTCTCTCTTACCTTGGAATGGAGAAAAATAATGCTTAGATTCTTTCCTCAATTATGACATTGCATCAAGAATTTATTTCAAAGCTCTCTTGGAAGAGAAACCTTGGGGCTGCTGGTCAAAACTCCAGGAGACAACTGGGATGGAGGGGAACTGAGGACAGAGATGGAAGTCCTGACTTGGTAAGAGCTCAGGGATAAGCGCTGCAGCCACGCAACTGTCGATGCGAGAAGTATCCAAACCTGTAGAGAATTTTTATAAGAGCTCATTCGAACCAAACTGAGAACATGTGCCAAGGAGCAAGATCTCAAATGCTCCAGAGAATAACAGCTTTGCAGCTTCTTTTATGCATTTGAAATGAAGGAGGGAAATAAGGAAGATTCCATGGAGGTAAGAGAAAGCAAGGTGGGGATTGGCTTATAGGATAATTAATGTGATTATATGCTTACTGAGGGTGATTATGGCTTATTTCAAAGATGCGTTAACCCAGCTGCACAGAAACAATGGATAAGGCTTGCTTAAGGCCAAGATAAATTTGTTACTAAAATGTTATATTTCTGGGGTGTGACTACCCGCTATGACCTGTCCAGTTAGGAATTTATGATCAGTTCGCTCTGTGAGGTTACTTTCCATAGAACCTCTTTTTCGTCCACACAACCTTTTGGTTTCTCTGCCTTTGGGACTTTTTTTTTCTTTTTTCTAAATACAATAATTCAAAAAATGGATGTAAGGATGTACAGTATGTTCCAAACACGTAAGTACCAGGCACTGTCCTAGGTGCTGAGGAACCCAGGATGAGCAAGTCAGTCACAGTCCTGGCCTTCAATTTGCTTACGGTCTAACTCAGGACAGGGCAAACAAGGATTAAATTCCAGTCCTGCCAGTATCGAGCTGTGTGACCTTGGGCAAACCACTTCACCTGTTTTTCCATTTTCTTATTTTAACCTCTAGTTCAGCATAGCCCCTTTAGAAGTACCAATGGTCTTAGAGAGTTGGTAGAGTGCCATCTGCATGGATGTTCCATTGGTGCTTGTCTTTCTACCAGTCAATTCTTGTTTAACTCAGAGCTAGGCTATGCCGGACCAGTGACAAAGCTGTCTTCTCCACACAGCCCCACCCAGGCACCCCTTGGGCCAGTGACATCAACTCCTTCTCAAAATTTGCTCTCCAAATTAGCTCTTATGTGCTCTGGCTACGTGAGAGGGTCACATCCACGACCTCATGGCTGTGGCGGCCCCAGCAGAGACCTCAGGGAGCTATGTGAGTCACTGTCACCTCTCTTAAAGGCTTTCAGAGGAGCAGGATGCTCCCTGGTGGCAGTGCCATCGGTCGGTCCATAAAAAGAAAAAAAAAATTCCAGAGTTAAAAAATTCACTTCCAAAATAATGCATACTGTGGTGTCAGATGGGTGGGAAGAAAAAGATAGAATGATATTCATGGGTGTGGGGGGGGGGAACAATAACATTTGTGGCTACTAAGGAAAAATATACATTCTTCCAATTACAGTCTTGCCAAATCTGGCAAATACTGATGGGGGCATTTTTATGAACATTTAAGTTTAATCTAGGATCTCCAATTAATAAATTAATTTAGAATACGCACTGGACTACATATAGGCAGTAAGCAGTAATACATAATCACTACTGATTTAACTAATATATATTGAGAAATATAATTTGCTTGGCATCATTGTGGGCACTGGGGATACAATGATGAACAAAACAGTTTTTGCCCTCATGGTACTTATATCCTAGTTAAGGGAGACAGACAATAAAAAGAAAAAAAACTAAATAAAAAGACATATATGACAGAATTTCAGGTAATGATAAGTGCTATGAAGGAGAAAAAAAAAAGAACTAAAGAAGAATGTAGAGAATAAAGAGAGAAAGGACTGATTTTTAAGATGGTAGGGTCAAGGAAGACTTCTTGACTGAGGTGACATTTGACCAGAAACTTAAATGAAAGAAGGGGGTGTTCTAGGCAGATATCTGAGGATATAACATTCAACACAAAAGAAATAGCCTAACCAAATACGTGGCACAGGCTGGCTGCTGTGTATTTTACCAGATACTATAAATATTTGCTCAATGAGTTTATAAAATATGAGCGGTATTTTTCAATGACATTTGAGAAAGCTGAGGTTCAGAGAGGTTAAGCGATGTGTTCAGGGTCACCTAGCAAGTTAAGTGGCAGAGCTGTAAAATGACCCTGCGTTGGTGCTTTTTTCGTTCCTGATACTCCTGGGATTAGTCCTTCCTAAGCTTCACGTAATTCTGATTTTCTGCTTCCACAACATAAGGCCCACTCACTCACCATCCTGAGCTTCTACCAACTCTGATTTCTGGAGTTTGATGGAAATCTCTAGAGACAGAGCTTGGTATTAAGGGCTGATTGTCGTAAAAAGAGAGATGAAGAACTTGTGAGAGAATAGCTGAGACATGTGCCCAAAGATGTCTAACATTAAAGCCTCTGGAGGCATTGATAGGATTTGTCCTCACTGTGCTGCGGGGAGGGTAGCCTCTCCCAGGTACTCAGTCAGGCTGCTGACTCTGTTTCTTTCCTTTTGGGGAGAACTGGGTATGGAGAGTGGATGTCAGTTACACCCGCCCCGACTAAGGAAATGTGCAGAATGGAAAGACAGCCACTACCCCAGGCTGGCCATCGTCTCCTTAGCAACAATAGCTGTGTACACATTCACACACAAACACTGCACCAAAACAAGCAAAGGTCACTCTCTCTGGGCACTTCCAAGAATGATCTCAATTTTTCATAAAACAATGTTTATAAATTAGATAGAACCCCGGAGCAGTCCGGGAATAGAAATAACCATTTTATGAGGCCTCCTGCCATTACATTATTGCTTGTTTGCTTTGAATGAGCAAAATACAATATGCAGCCCACCCCTGCCAGAGCCAAGCAAAGACCTCTTTATGAAGTTTGAAGCACAGTAAGTTTGAATAAGGAGGTATTCTTGGTACTAGGGGCTTCATCCACAGCCTTTTGACTAGAAGAAGCTTAAAGGTAGGGGTTGTGCCCTATTCATCGTTCATCCCAACACTGAGCATAGTTTCTAGCACGACATAAGCATTTAAGACATTATTTTGATTGCTGAATGAGTGACTATGTGACTGAATCAATGAATGAATGAATAATCTGATCCCTAAGGCTAGTCCTAAAGAAAATTAAAACAGCCAAGACCACAAACACTTTTGAGTCTCTGTTACATGTCAGAGCTTTAGATGCAAAGGGACTGAAGAAGCGTTCCATTTTCTGTAACCGGCTTCCTGCTCTTATTGGCCTTTCCTCAGTCCCTTAGGGCCTCCATGCTGCTTGCTATATCCCCTAACACAGGCGGCTCTCCAATCCTAACTCCAGAATTCTTTCCCTCTCTACCTATAAAAATTCCCACTATCTCAGGCCCCTGGAATGTAACTGGTTGGCATGAAGAAAAGCATTTGATAAACTAAGTGCCTTAGTTGAGTTCCCTCAGAAGCAAACCCTAAGGCAAAGATTCAAGTTCATGTGGTTTATTTGGAAAGAGAGTCTGGAAAGGAAGACAGCCAATAAAGGGTGCATTATTAAGTGAATTTCCACTATGGGCAACTGGACCTTAGCCCCATCTGGAAACTCTGAAAAATAGTGTGAGAAATATGTCACCTCACTCTAAGTTATCCCACCCAGAAGCAAGGGAGCTGGGGTCTTCACACGCTATCTTTCGAGCCATTGGTTGAGGGGTGTTCATTCTCTGGCTCTTCCAGGCTTCTTTGTACATGGGTAGATTGGCCTTTTTCAGTTTTACAGAAAGCACTCAGGCAAAGCAGTGCTGATGCCCATGGTTGGATGTAACTGGGGCACATTGAAATGGTAGAGCTGGAGGAATGGGGATAGGGCACTGAAAGCATCCATCCCCCTAACTCTCACGAGGTGAAACAGCTGATCACGTCTACCACAAATACCTTCGTAGAGGGATATGACTTTCTAAAAAAGAGTTTGGATGGTTCAATGCCTTAACTCAAATGAATGCCTCTCACATTCAGGTTGGAAGATGAGAGAGGATGTAGAGACTTCGTGGTGGAAAGGGGAAAATGAGTCTCTACTTAGATATGGCAGATGCGTAAGTTTTTCTTGGGACTCTGGGTGAAATGAGCTCCACTGTCATGAAGAAGTGATAATGCAGCTGGTAGCCTCTCCAGGAGAGAAGTCTACCAGAAACTGAGCAGCCTCTATCAAACCCACACCTGTAAGCAGTACCTGGATGCCTTTCAGCTGCTGGAGAAATTCTGTGGCTACTCAGAGGACCACATCCTTCAGCTGCAGGACATACCTGGATTCTTAAAAGGCAAGCTTCCCTCCCCTTCTCCCCTTGCTTGCTCCCAAACTTATGAAGGCAAACTTAAGGTTTCATGGAATTTTACCGATATTAAAATTAGAAGGAAGCTTAGAGGTCATCCCTCCAAAACCTTCATTTTACAGAGCAGATGTTGACACCCAGAATGGGAACGTCACTTACCCCAAATCACACAGTGGTGAGTGGCAGACTGATTTTATCAGTCAATTCAGAAAACAAAAGAAAATCACTCTAGATTTTTCAAGCAAAAAGAGATTTAATGTGGGGAAATAAGTACTTATAAAACCATTGGAAAGTCTAGAAGGGCAAAAGTTAGGAGGAATGCCATCAGCTTTTAAGTCGTGGTTTCAAGAGTCATGGAACTTTTGAAGCTGTCCAGAGCTTGGAAACCAGTTCCTTCCACAGACCTGAGGCATGTACATTTCAGAAGACCACTACAAAATGTCCTGTGTGTGGCGCTGCATGCTGCCATTTCACTGGCAGACTGTAAATCATCTTTAGACTGGAAATCACATTTAGACAACCCCGAAGGCAAAGAGGTCTGGAAAATGTAGTTCTCTGGCTTCTAGTCCTTGAAATTTAGGGGAGAGGATAAAATCAGTAGAAATGAATACTGATGGTTACAAACAAAACAAAACAATATCTAGCACTGTGGTGAGCCCCAGTTTATATGTGTGAACCTAGGTTGTAGAGGGGACGTCTGCTTGGTGGTACACTCTTCTCTCAGAAAACAAGTAGTGAAGAGGGAGAGAAAGGAGGGCCAGCACTGGCCAGAATTCTGTACCTGGTCTCACTCCTGGCAGCAATTCTAGAGACTCTGATGCAGGAGTATTTCCAACATGATTATTTTGTCCATCATGTCAGTCTATTATTCTGTATCATGAGTGCGTAGTGACAAATCTTGGGAGAAAACTGGGGGTCCTTGGGACCTGTGGAGTAAGTGGATATGGGCATTCAGAAAACCCCCAGTGGTGGAGCCTGCAGATGTCCATCAGGAACTCTTGTTAATGCCTCACTGGCGTATGGATGTTTGGAGGAATGCATCTTGACATCCACAGATCTGGGGTAACATGGTTGGGGTTATGGCTCCTACACTGATTTGATGCATGACTTTGGGCACTTACCTGTGTCTCCTCATCTCTAGACATTCTAGCATCTCAACATCAAAGCATCTTAACTGTAAGGTTCCAAGATTGTCTTGAACCTCACGGTAAAGCAAAGTTTCACTGGAATCTAGAACTTGTTATCTTAATGGGAAAAGTTCTATCTAGACAATTTCCTACTGACGTTTTCTCCCGTAACCACAGTTAGGATTGATCTTTTGAGGTCAATAGGGTCACTATAGCATTTGGTTCACAAATAAATGTGTGAATTATAGTACACGATGTAATTGTGAGTTATCCATCAGAAACCACCCAGGGCCCTAAATCCTATGTTCAGAGCAATCCTTGTGTCAAACTTTGAGACAGGCTTTTGGGATGACAAGATTTCCACTTTCTCTCAGGCATTCCATGCCTTTCTGTTGTTCCCTTGCTTCAGACTCTTGTGGTATGGAGGCATCTCATATTCCCAATCTTTTCTCACAAAATCTAAACTTACCAAGTGTCACTCCTTCCTAGGCAATTGCTCTCTGTTCTTATACAAAGGTAGTATTATTCAGATAATAATATCCCCACTAACTTATTACTGAACTAATAATGCATTATCTCATCTAATTATAGACTATTTCAATTAATTTAAAATGTGGCATTTGTGGTGAGTTTACTACTAATACAATTATTGTTATTATTATTAAATATTAAGTTATGATTGATGATGATGGTAATACTTTATCTTTGCAGAGAGTTTTGTGGTCTTCAAATTGTTTTATTATTAATTTTCTAAGGAGAGAACTAAGACTCCGATTAGTGAAAAGATTTGTCCAAGATCACTCAACCGATTAGTGGTAAAACCTAAGTCTTGTGGCTTCAAGTTCATGCTTTTTTTCACTGCATATCTCATTGCTGGGAGGAAAAGCCTATAAAAGTCCCAGAATAAGAATGACTGAGGGAGATGAATGAACCAAGTACATTGATGCCATGATGTGGCCGAACGTGGTGTTAGACTTTCAGTCCTTTGCTACAAAATAACCCCCTACGAAGACCAAGTGGCTAGTTCACAGAATGGTCTGATTTCCAAGTTTTAGAGAAACTCAGGAAAATAAATACTAATTTATCTCTGAATAAATCAGTCTGGTTTAGAAAGCCTTAGAAAGTCCAGCCAGGGCCACCATCTTTGTGTAGGTTTGACACTGCACAGCTACAGGTGGGTACCATTCACATGACAGGTACTGTAGACTTCTATATTTGTTATTAGAAGTTCCTTGAAAATGACAGTAAGAGGTCTTGTTCTAACAAAATTAATGTATTATGATAATTTTCCGAAAGATGGAAGTGACGTGTCTTGAAGAGGGAAGATCTTTTTAAGTCACTCAAAGCCAGATGGATGAGTGAATTATCATGGACACAGCCTAGGGTCTAGATAAATCAAAGCTATGGAATGGAAATTTGGCTTTCATTTGTTTACTTACTGCTTTATTCATAGTTCATTTGTTCATGTGTTACACATTCCTTAAAAACCTAGACCTTGGAGAACGGTATGTGCTAGATGCCGTGCCTGACACTGAGATGCTTAAGACTAAACTCCTGCTCTTAGAGAATTCAGTCTAGTGGGAGAATCAGACAAGTAAATAAAATATCTTATAGTCATGTAGGATTTCATGGGAACTTAGAAGCAGGAAACACAACCCAGCCTTGTATAGGAGTAGACAGGATAAAGAAGGTCAGTGAAAGGTGTTTTCCTACCTGAGTGGCATGAGAGTGTTCTAAGCTGAAGGAGCAACAAGTGCAAAACTCCAGGGTTATCGACTATGTCCTCAACACTGGACACATGTTGGTCATTTAAACCTCAGAACAACCATGTTAAGCAAGCACTATTACAATTCCCATTTAACAGATGAGGAAGCAGAGACACAGAGAGATTAGGTAACTTGCTCAAGGTCACAGAGCTGACAAAAAACAGATCTGGTATTTGAACCCAGAGAATCCAGCTACCAAGTTCACCTACTTCCTTCTGCCTCTCTTGAGAGAGTGTGGTGCTTTTGGAGAACCCAGTTCAGTGTGTGAGTGTGAGTTCAGGGGAGCCCTAGCACCCAGGGTGGTCCAGTTCCGGGCTGGTTTTAAGAACACAAGGCTCCAGGTATTGAAGCCACCTTTTCCTCTGGCTGCTCCCTGAAACCTGCTGCCCAGTCCCCAAGGGACCCCAGGAAATTACTCATCTTCCTCATTCCTTGTCTATATTGACTCCACAGACATTTTCCAGAGGTTGCTTTGTCACTTTTTTAAAAAATTTCCATCCACTTTTTTCTTTTTTGTTAGTGTAAGTCTCTTTCCCCTAAATGTTGAGTGATGGGGGTGGGGATCCAGAAACTGAACTTCAGTTATTTAAGGGCTCTGGTTTAGACTGAGTCCAGTTAACTGTGAGTTTATTCTATTGTTTTATTGTCCTATTTAAGTTTTACAAAATTGGGGAAGAGTGCATAAATTTCAAAATATCTGTTACTTGCCCTCTCAGAACTTTTGGTCTATTTGGTCAAAGTCAAAATTCATCCTTGAGAGATCATTAGAAAGAATTAAATTAAAGCTTTGATTTTTTTTAAAAAAAAGTATTCTGTACATCTTATAAGTGTAACAGCTCATTAAAATCACTATACAAGTTCTTGCCACTGTTCATAGGGTTTGATTGAATGAGCAAAGAGCCTTTTTTTTTTTTTTTTTGCTCTATCCTGGGTTCAACAATTATCTAACCAGCAGATATGAATACTCAACCACTAAAATACCAGACCATTGCATACGCAAGTTACAAAATATGTTTTAGCAAACACTAGAGTATTTCCTTGCAAAACACAGAAAGAAGATGATAAAATGTCCCTTCTGAACATAAGTACATGTGGGCATTTTGGCAGTGATCATGGAGGGCAAAGACCTGGCTGTCCCCGTGGCTCATTTGCTGTATGGATGAGCCCCCATTTGCAGAGGCAGCCCGTGTACGTGGTGGAGAGGGTACTAGCCTGGGAGCCAGGCGGCTGGGGAGGGAAACTCAGTACTAACCCCGAGTCTACCGTTACCTAACCCTGGACACGGCCCTTTACTTTGGGAAGCTCAGTTACTTATCTAAAATGGATTAGACTCTATGGTCTCCAGAGACACTTGCTTGCCAAATTCTACGGTGAAAAAAGCCAGAGCTTTGATACTGATATAGATAGGCAAGCCTCAAGAATTTTATTTAACCAGGGCTCTACGAGCTTTTTGTGTAAAGGACCAAGTGGTGAATACATTAAGCTTTGTGGGCCATATTCTCTCTGTCGCAGTATGCAACTCTAAAGTAGCAGGAAAGCAGCCACAGACAGTGCATAGGCAAATAGGCCTGGCTGTGTCCCAATAACACTCTTATTTACAAAAGCAGGCAACGGGCAGGATTTGACCAGTGGACTCCAGCTTGCAACCTCTGATTGAGACGATGGCTGTAACATAGGGTCGGAGGGGCAGCATGGACAGAGCCTTGGCCTGTTTCAGAGATCTGATCAGGATGGGAGAGGCCACATGAACCTACTCCAGGTCCACCTTGCAAAGGCCACCCAAGCCCCTGCACCCGGTCCACCTCCGATGGACCAGAGAGCAGGACCAAGCTTGGCTCTTCCTCGGGGATGAAGGAGTTAAGAGGCAGGGGCAGACCCAACGAACTGTTTCTTTCTAGGGAAACTATTTGGACTTGGGGATGTGCTCTGCCACACAGCTGGAACTCATTACTGCTGAAGTTTTTTAAGTAAAAAAGTTTTATTTAGGCCCCTGCCGAAGGTTTTCTTGGGCCAAGAGTGAAGGCCTATGCCTGCACTGCAGAGGTCCCCTGAGAGCTTGGGTCAGTCCGGCCCGTGGGCCATCCTTCCCTTGCCCTCCTGCTGACCCTCCAGCCACCTCGCCTCTTCCCTTCTTTTCTTCTAGCTTCTTTCCTGAACTATCCATCCACACAGACCCTCTGGCAGGTGGGGCTGGCCTGGGTCAGCAGCATGGAAAATTGCATAACCGAACAATAGAAACATTCACCTTTTTGTGAGCTGGAATCCAAAATGCTAACATTTTAGATGGACTCTAGAATCTCTCACTCAGAGCCTTGGATACAGACCCAGAGGGCGGGGGTCACAGACCACTGAAAGTCAGGTCCATGCACAAACTGAAAACCAACTGGAAAAAAGAAAAAAACAACAGCCTTTTTCCCCTTCTTTCAGGTTGATTGAGACGAAGGAGGCAAAGCGCTGGTTTGCCTGATCTGAACGACGGAAAATCTCTTAGTTAACTAACATCCAGTGAGCAGTAACCCTTAGTTACTAGACACCCTTTCTCTCTCTTTCTTTTTCTCCTTACTTTTAGGCTAAAGAAATAAGGGTAAGGAACCAGCTGGTGTCGGGGCTTGATAAACAGCACGTTTACAGTTAGGCCCCTGGTTTTGTTTCTGGGATCCTGTCTCACCGGGCTCCAACTCAGCGCCAGCTGGGTAGAATTTAGGTCATCTAGGTTCAGGGTGACCTCCTTCACTGCTGCAGTTTCAAAATTATAACAGTGCAACTGGATTCTTCATCCTGTGTGTCACCAAAGCAGGCAGGTACCCACTGGCCTCTAATAGGATCGTCCATAAGACCCTGGACAAAGGGTTTCTCTGATGAACCCCTAGTTCATCAGAAGACTGTTAAAAGGAGCACCTCTTTCTCCAAGCTCTGTGTTAAAGACCTACTAATGCTAGGTACCCATGGGTGGCCCTTGTGAGCTCAGCCATCCTTTCGGAAGTTCAACGGCAAGGCTGAAATAGGGTGCAGAAGATAAAGAGGCAAAGATTTGGGTCTGAGCTCTCACCAGATAAATTCAGCATTCAGTATGTCAATTCGGAGTAAGCAGCCCCAAATATTCCAGAGTTGGGAAGAGGATAAAAATAGCAGTTATATTAGTGAGGACTAACATTCGCCGGGTCCTGACAATGTGTCAGGCACCATGCTGAGCACTTTCCAAGCATTACATGAGGCAAATACAGCCTCTCCCACTTTACAGGTGAGGAAACTGAGGCTCAGAGAGATGAGTGGGCTTGCCCACTGACATGTGCCTATGATAAAGCAGATCTATGTAAACATGGTAACTGCAGAGAGTGGTGGATGTGACGAAGAAATTAAAAGAGAGTTTAGGAATAACAGAGAGGGGATTTGAAGTTCAGACTGTTCAGTGACAACCTCTCCCAAGAGGTTACATTTATAATTAGGACTTCATTAGGAATTGGTCAGGTGAAGATCTGGCAGAAATCAGGGGTGTGGTGGGGGTAGGAGCACTTGGCACACCTCTAAGGCTGCCAGAGCTCAGCGGGGGAGCAAATAGCTCTGACTGGGGGCCAGGGTAGGGGAGAGAGGGAACAGAATACAGGCAGGCACAGAAGCCCGAAGGCGTATCATCACATGGGGTGGAGCATGAGGTGACACCGAAGTATAAATTACTGATATTGGCTTCTAACTGAAAATTCTTTTTCATGGAAGAGAGCATCTTGGGTATTTTGTGGCATCTGTGGTGGCATGGGGTTGGGAGAAGGTAATGAGGTGCTAGAGAAGAAAAGAGAGGCCTGAGGCAACATAACCAAGCCACTCTCCCCCCAAGTCGTCCTGCTGAGCCCCAGCCTGGCCCTTGTCAAGGTCCTGTTTCAGGCCAGCAGGCCATTCTGCACAGAGCCACGTCTTGTCTGGCCTACTTGGAGGCTGCAGGAGGACTCATCTCCATGTTCTGAGGCACCGAAGTGTTCACAGTTCTTCCCTCTGTGAGGTCTCTTAGAAATCACCTTCCACTCTCTCCTTCCACAGAAGGGAAAACTGAAGCTCAGAGAGGTGAAGCAACTCAGCCAAGATCACACAGCCCAGCTGTAGGTCTCTTCCAAACTCCACCCCCACCCCAGCCCTAATACCCCACTGGGCTGCTTATTACCCACACTATAGGCTCATTGTTTAAAGCAGTTGTTCTTAGACTTTTTTTCCTGCCAAAGCACACGTGGTGTCTCATTTTTGACAGATGGCCCGGGATATGCCAAGATCAAGCACTGAGAGACAGAGAGGCTTCATTGCAGCTTATCTATAATGTACGAATGATTCATGGCTGAGAGGCTGAGACTCAGACTCCACCCCTTCCATGTTCTAGAAAGCACATTGCTATGCAAATGAGAGAGAGGGAGGCTATTATAAAAGGGGACGATTTTGAAAATTATTAATGTGCTTTTTCTCTGCATTCTAATTGCAGCATTCCTAATTTCTCCTCTCTGCAGATGGATATGCTGAGCCAATGTGCTGGGAAAAGCAAGAGTAAAGCACATTAATATTTTCAAAATAACACTCTCATTTCACTCTCCTCGGCAAAGTTTTACATACCCCTAAACAACTTTTACTTACATCAGAAGGCCACTTCATTTCAAGTTGGTTGGGACTCAGGTATCTATCTAAAATCTGTTTTTCTCTCCACCCTCCAAGCCCTTCCATCTTGGCTTCTAAGGCTACCTATCCTTTGATCTGGGCAGTGTCGTGGGGGAGAATTGTTTATTTCCCTCTTTGCTAACTTGGCTTCCTTTTGATCCCCTGGCAAAAAAGAAATGAAGGAAGGAAGGAAGGAAGGAAGGAAGGAAGGAAGGAAGGAAGGAAGGAAGGAAGGAAGGAAGGAAGGAGGGAGGGAGGGAGGGAGGGAGGGAGGGAGGGAGGGAAAGAAAGAAAGAAAGAAAGAAAGAAAGAAAGAAAGAAAGAAAGAAAGAAAGAAAGAAAGAAAGAAAGAAAGAGAAAAAAATCCCACCCAGCTTCTGCTACAGGATCATTTCACCTACCAGACATAGAAAAGACCCCACCACAGGGTCTTTGGGTGCTCAACTTCACATTTACTCCAAATGGGAACAGAGAGCAGCTTCGATAAAACCTCAACTCAAGGCCATCTTCATTCTGGACACACTGCCTTGTCCAGCCTTCTTTGATGTGGCCATGCCTCAGGATGATATGGGGGAGTTTGTGACTTGGCACCTTCCCGAAACCTCAAATGGGAAGTTAGGGACAAGAGACTCTCTTCTGCTTTGCTTTCTGTCTCTACTTTCTCTTTTCCCTGAGACTGGTGTCTGGATATATAGGGTGGGGATATGACTTGTATTTTGTATCTTTTTGCATTCTATTCTATTACTCTGAATTGGCAAGCTCCTGTCACATGTAGAAGGGGTATATTCGCCACCCTGCAGGAGTAGTCTTAGAGCTGGGTCTTCCAGGAATGGACCATGCTAAAAGGGAGACAAAGGGATTAGGCAATCTTCTAAATGAAAGCTCTAATTTCATACCTTCTTTATTGCTCTGAAATCTTATTTTAAATGAACATCACCCCCATCTTTAACTGTGGTCTCCTCTGTCATTTTCCCACTTCTCTTGCAAATGGATGACCAGGTCAAGTAGAGTGAAGCTCAAGTACATAAAAGGAAAAGAGAGTAAAATACATTAATTAAAAAAATTATTATCTCTGTGTTGTTATTAAAAGGATGATCTCATATCCACCTTCAATATTTTGGCTGTTACTAGTAACAAACTATTTGTTAACCAATAATGTCTGTCAAAATGACAGTGTCATGCAAGTGGAGTGTGTCACAATAATTTATAGTCTAGCCTTGTAAACGCTCATAGGCTTCCCAGTTATCTCAAGATATGATGCAAAGTTTTCAATAATAAATTTTGTCTATTAACTTTCCAAAATGCATGAGGAGTTGGTGAGTTCTTGAATCTCTGATACCTCTGAATTATTATTCTGAGCCATAGTTGCTATTATATCAATTGCATGAACTTTGAAAGTACAGAAGACTGAGCCGAAAGGACATTCGACCCTGGATACTCCCTGCAAGTGGTTAGTCCTTTTCCTCTCATGAAATTATTTGTGTCACTTGGTTTTCTTATCAGCGTATATATTTTTAAATGTAGAATTGAAAGCGTCTGTCTCATTAAAAGGTCTTGTTACTTTGGTTCTAGTTAATCAAAATGTTACTGTAATTTAGATATAAGCAGTCTTCTTGTTCCAAAATGTGAAGCAAACTTCCAGAACTTTTCTTATGAAAGCTGATGAGGAATATTACTCAAAATCTGGCCATAGAATAAGTGCTCTGTACAACTGTTGAAAATCCCAGGGTCAGTGCCAGAGTATGTTGGCTAGAGAGCCCCATGGTCATTTTTGAGTCTCAATATTCAAAATATTCATCACTTCAGTGCTACTTAATTGTAGCTTTCATAACACTGGCACAGCCAAAGGGTCCCCAATTCAGTTGATAATCTTAGAGATTTTTTTGTTTGTTTTTGTTTCTGTTGTTGTTTATTTGTTTGTTTTGGTGTTGTATTGTTTTTGTTTTGTTTTGTTTGGGGTTCTCTCTGGTTATCATGTCCTGGTTTGAGAGAGGAACTTGAGAAAGAGAGCAGCTTGGTGCTCCTAACAATTAATTTGATTTGATACATCTCCATTAAAGAGAGACTTCAAGTGTCTGGGTTTCCAAAGCAGACTTCCTGTTCAACTAGCATCTCCCTCCATGTATTTGTGCTATCTGATGGGTAGAGCATAGATATGAACCCATTAGCTGTCTGGGACCGTGCTGAAATTCTTCCCTTTCACAAATGTTCTTTGGCTACAGGTAAAGAACACCATTGGGTAAGACGAGACCTATGAGAACAAATTTTAAGCTGACAGACTTCTTACATTCTGAAAATACCTGAAATTTTGGCCATCTATAGGAAATAGAGATTTCCTTTTAAGACCATCAAATTTTGGATGAATAGTTTCTTTCTTGACAGTTAACCAATTTTTAGCCGTTGAGAAAGTATACTCAATTCATTCCGATACAATATTCTATTTTGGTAATGTGCAGAAACATGATCCATGTCTTTATTAACTATCTGTTTCCTTTCATAAATACTAGAATTATTCAGTAAATAGTTTTTGAATGCTAACTCTATGCCAGCACTAATTTTAGACCAAAGGTTCTCAAACTTTTTGGTCCCCTTACACTCTTAAAAATTACTGAGGACCCCAAAGAGCTTTTGTTTATGTGGGTTATCTCTATCAATATTTACCAATTCAGAAATTAAAACTAGGAAATTAAAAAATATCTATCAACTGATTTTAAATTAACAATAAGTACTTACTAATATAAATTTTATAAAATAGCTTTACTTTTAAAAACAAAAAAAAATAGTGAGAAAAGTGACATTGTTTTACATTTTTGCATATTTTTTTGGTATCTGGTTTCCTCTAACAGCTGGATTCTGATACTCTGCATTCAATCTGTTGTGATATATGTTTTGATTAAAGTATCTAAAGAAAATCTATTTCTCATATAGTTTTGTAGTTGAAAGGGAGAAGAATTTTAATAGCCTTTTTAGATAATTATGGGTGATCTTCTTTGATACTAAAATAAAATTCAATTACCAGTAAATTCTGAAAAGTTAGTTGCAATGAAGAACTTGAATGGATCCTTTCTCTGAAATGAAACCTTTAATTTGCATAATTTTATAACTTCATGCATCATCTTTCACTTGGAAAATGATAATTCACTGAGTTACTCAGATAGTCTAAAAGTCAACATATTACATTATACTATACATACTATATTTTAAAAATCACACATTTGTTAATGTTACTATAAATTTCATCAGGACAGTCTTAAGGAATTGGGAAGCTATCAAAATGGTGGTAGCAGAGACAAGTTTTCCAAAATTCTAATTTTCACTTGAAATTTTGAATTTATCATGGGCAACTATATTGGCAATTGTTTTCCTTGAAGTGGCATTTTCATTCATTTTTGAGAAAATGTCTTCCAGATACCCCAATATAGATAACCATAGTTTGACTGTTGGTTGTTCTTTCAAGAAACAATGGCATTTTATAATAAGTGCAGCTAGTACAGCTCACAACCAAACAACTGCACAAATGTTTATACTCAAGACAATCATTATACTTTGTTATGCAGAGGGAATGCTTTATGGGTGCTTTCCTTCTATCCTAAGAAATATTAAAAGATGTGTACTCAAGGGTCACAATTCTAAAACAATTTTTATTGCTTCAGCAAGGATCTTCTTTAACAAAACTGGCTTTATTGTTGTTGTTGTTTTGTTGTTTTGCAAGAACATGACAGTGAGGAATGCAATGATTTTTGTACAGCTGGATGCCACTGCTAGTTTTAGCCACCATCACTTTCACACAATCATTGCAAAATAACAACACAGTGAAAAAGACATTTAACGTTTTAGTATTTTTATAAAAATAGTTTGATCAGGGGTCCATGGACCACACTTTGAGAACCACTGTTCACAGCACTGAGAAGACTCACAAAGTCTTTTCTCTCATGGGGGTTACATTTTCTGTAGATCAAGCACCAGAGGAGAAGACAATACACAAAGAAATGAATAAATTAATGTCAGAGTAGTAAGTGCTAATATAAATAAATATATAGCAGAATGGCGTGCTAGAGAAGAAAGACTAGAAGATTCAGGAAAGACATCTTTGAGGTGATAGCCCTGGAGCTGATCCCTGAATGACAAGAAAGAGCCAGCCATGTAATGATCTGGAGGAAGAAACTTCCAGGCGGAGGAAAGAGGTGGTACAAAGCCCTGAGATGGGACTGGGTTTGGTATGTTCAAAGAAGGCAAAGGAGGCCAGTGTGACTGAAGCCGGCAAATGAGAGACACAGTTGTAGAGGTCACCTCCATTTATATATATGTGCACTTGCTAAGTGGCAGATTGGTATGCTGACAGAATGTGGAACTTGGACTACTGTTATTTGCAGTACGGTGATGTTAGTCAAGTTAATCAGGGTCATGAGGTTGGGTTTCCTGGGAACCAGGCACTGAGGTGCACATTGGCATGCAGGGTGTTAACTGGGGGAGGCCCTGGGGATTCCCATCTAAGAGGGAGTGAAGGAAGTATGACCAGGGAGAGACAAGAGGTAAAGTGTGATGAAGTTGATACAGAAGGCTCAGAAAACGCAAATTTGAGCTAGCCTTTCAGAGATGTCCTTGAGGCAAGGGGATAAATGGAGCTTTGTACCCTTTTCTTGATAAGTCATCAGATGTGGGCTATCTTGGGAAGAAGAGCTTTTGTGCAAGGCAACTCCCTTTCCTGGCGAGGGACTCAGCTATAATCCATCAGCAGCCTATAATTTTGGCTGGAGGAAGGGGATCCTTGGTGCTCAGAGGACCCTGGGTACCACACCTCAACATCCACTATGCTTAGTCTCTCTGAGGTTTTGTTTCTTTATCTATACACTGGAGATAAAAATTAGAATAGTTGAGTCACTCAAATATGAGCATGTGTAAGAAAGGCCTTTATTGGCAGCATGGTTATACAAATGGGGATTGTCGATGTTATAGATAATTTATGTGACTTTAGGGCTTCTGCCATGAATCCTGTATGGTATTCGAACTTATTTAAACAAATGTAGTAATATTTATTTTACATAGGAATTTACCTTCAGAATAGCTGGACTTTCTGAGATAACATTATTTTAAAGAGCTAGCAGGTGAGCTACCCTGGAATCATTTCTGAATGTCAAAATATAAATCATGTTTAGCATTTTTCATAGATACCCCTTCATATAGTCTTTATTATGTGACTATAAATCATATTTATCACCTCCTGTTTCTCTCCTCTAGAGACTATTGTCATGAATTACTAGATCATGTTCCCATGTTAGCAGATAAGGAATTTGTCTCATTCTTATAGATAATTATTATTCTGTTTTTAATTTGTTGTTGTCTTGCTTATAAATTTAGAAAAACTAGGCTTGGAAATTCTTAGGAGAAGAAAACAATTCTGTAATAAAATAAGTTTGGGCAATAGCTATTTAATCAAAATTTACTTACTACAAGACTACTTGGGGCCTTTAATAGGCTGAAATATTGTTATTTCTAAGTATGAGATAGACTAAGTGAGGCATAAGGCCATGTACAATGCAAGAATGCATAGGCTTTTTTCTCCTAGTGACTTAGAATTCTGAAGAGCTGACTTTGAGATATTTTGGTTAAAATTGAACAAAATAATTATAAGGCTTCAATGTATCTCAAAGTTCATCTTGTCATTCAGTTCACCTACTTATTTACCCATTGTAATGTTATAGATGGACTAATTAAGGCATGTCCAAGGGTTTAGTACAGTGAGGTAAGTCTGATTCCAGGAAATGATCTCTGGGGAAACATATATTGTGTTCTAGACTGATCACCACCCAGCATTTAGCCCATCACACTGTCAGGCTCATCATCACCTCTTGGTCCAGGCAAATCCCTCTCCCATGTGGTCCCTGGGTTGTACAGAGGGACAACAATTTCACTACCAGTTTATTATTTGGCCCTTCTCAGTATACCAAGAAAAGTTTAACTTTTAAGATGTGATTGTGAAAACAATTTTTTTTCCAATCAGTGCCTAATCGATTCTAGTTTCTTGAGAAAATTCTTGGCTTTTGGCAAGCCAGGATCTATTTGTAGGGCTCAGACAGGGTGCGGACAGGAAGAAAGACCTTCTGATCGAATAATGGGTGAGGAGAAGTAGAATTTGAAGGGAAAGTGGCACAAATATGAAAGAAAAAGCAGATATTTAATTTCAGGCTATCAGAAAAACAAACATAGATGCCTCTTCTGCTCAATTCTTACCTGGAACACACACTAAGAAAACTTTATAAAGTACATTTCATATCCAATATGCTATAGAAAGTCTACTTAGAATGTCCTTATTTGTAGAATTTTTTTTTTCAGTATCACACTAGGCTAGACAAAAGGAGACCTTATCTCATTGGTTCACTCTGGACGTAAAGTAGGTTAGAACATGGAGAAGTATGCCTCTCTACTTTGGAAGGCCAAAGGGAAATTATGGTGGAAATGTTGATAACTCCAGTCTGTAGGAATTGGTGTGGAAGGGATTAGAGATTATCAGAGGTGGTAGGACTATCTCTGAAAACTGCTGATTTTAGGAACTCAGTATTACAGCAAAAGAAGCAGTATCTTGGTGCCCTGTAGTGAGAGGACAGGCCAAAAAAACAGCAGTAGCCATCGGTGTGACCTTGGGCAAGTTACCTAATCTCTCTAAGCCGCATTTTCTCCATCTCTGAAATGAATATAGAAGAATCTGCTTCTCAAGTTGTTTAGAAGATTAAATTTTATAATTCACTTACTGAACACATATCTGCTGAGTGCTTATTATATATCAGACACACTTTAGAACTTGGGGACTGAACAGGGAACAAATCCTTACTCCCAGAGATTGGTTATCTAGAAAAGACAAACAATAAATGAAATAAATAAGTAATCCTTATGAAATTGACATTGATAAATGCTAGGGAGAAAAATTAGGCAAAGAAGTAGAGAAAAGGGTGCCAGCAAGTTAGGAGAGGTCAGAGGTCTCACGGAGAGGATCCTATTAGAGCAAATCTAGAGGATATAAGGGAGCAAGACTTATAGTTTGGCTAAGAGGAAGTGAGAGGGCCCTGAGGCAGGTATGTGCTTGAGAAAGAACAAGGAAGCCACTATGGCTGAACAGAGTGGATACAAAGGAAAAGTAATAAGAGATGAAGTTAGAATCAGTAAGGCCTTATAGGTTATCATGAGGACTGTGGCTTTTAATTCACTGTGTGAGGCGTGAAGTCTTTGGAAGGTTCTGAGCAGAGCAGTGACATGATCTGACTTAGATCTGAGCAGCGGGAGTTTGGCTGCTACATTAAGAACAGACCAAGGGGAGAGCGTTAGGAGACTATGACAGTAATCCCAGCCAGAGATGGGGAAGAACATCATAGCAGCTGCTCTGTGAAATAACTGAATTACTCTCACTGTCTAGTGTGGACATCTTCTAAGTATATCCTAACTTCTGTGTGTATCAGGGCACATTGGGCAGCTATGGAAACATACTTCCCTTGCTGTTTGGTTGGGGCCAGATAGAGAACCCCAAATGCCGATCCCCCTGGTATGTTTGAGATTGATAAATGGTAGGAAGAAAAATTATGCAAGGAGGTAGAAAAGGGAAGGCTAGTAAGGCAAATAAAGTTCTCTGAGCCATCTAGCCATTGTCAAGATATGTTGCTGGTTTCAGAGGCATCCATCCAAAGCAGGGAAGGGTCATTTCGCTATATGGAGGGAACACACCCAGAAGGATGCTGACTCAAGCCTTTCTCTCACTAGGACTACAGCTGGGCCTTCTGTTTGTTCTAGAAATCGAGAAGATCACATTATGGACCAAGTCAGATTTCAGGATCTCTGGGGATCCAGGTTGGGACCGGCATCACTGATATAGTGTATCCTGGGAAATCCCAGCTTGAACTCTCTTGGAAGCACAGCAGTGTGTTCAAGACAGCATTCACCGTAATGAATTCTCCCTAGTTACATAGACTTGGCTCCTCTGCTGTTTAGAAGCAGGTGGAAAGTTTTCTTTTAAAAAAGAAATTATTATTAAAAAGTGTTTCAGATGACCTCAAGCAAGCATTGGTAGATGTCTGGGTCCCTCCTATACAGACCGGCCATCTGGTATGACCACATTGTTCCATGCTTTCAGCTGGACATATCTTGCATGAGGTCTTTGACATGGCAGCCATGTAGTTGGCTTTGCCAACCCTGACAGAAAAGCCAGGCGAGCTTACCCTGTGTCGTCTTGCTGAAGTACTTTATTGGAGGATTTGATGAGCAATGCAGACTGCCCCAGGTTATCCCAGACCTAGCAACCCACAACCATCCAAAAACACAGAGGCTTCCCCAGAGGCCTTCTGCAACAGTTCAATGGCCAAGTACATTTTTGGCATCTGGAAATACAGCCTTCTACTGGAAAAGTTTGCTTGCTACCCACCCCCTAAGAGCTAGGAAACAGTGCCAAGATTGCAGAGAGGCTGTACCCATTGAAAAGCAGCCATCCAAACTTTCTCCCAAAGGGGTGAATGTCCAAGAACTGAAGTTCATAAGGCGCAGCCACTAGTCTATCCTTCCCCTGGGTGCCTACAGTCTCATACATCACTTTGAAATGGTTCCCATGTTGCTGGGCCCTCTGTAGCCTCATTAGGAAGGGGTGAAGAATGCAGCCCCATTTCTAGGACAGCAACTCTTAAGGGAAAGGAGCAGGATTGCTTATGTGTTTATGAATGTAGTTGGAGAAGTCCAGTGGTTAGAGAGATGGCATTGCTGTATTACTCATCCAGTAGAAGCAAGACGGTGGTAGCTACCATGGTAGCAGCTGCAGGATTGGAGAATCAAAAGATGACCTTTATTTCTTCTTTCTTCTTTCTATGGAATTGTACCACAGTTAAGAGCTACCGATAAGCTCATTTTAAATTCTGCTTTCTGGTGTAGCACACCAGCCTTGGGAAGTATCTGTGCAAAACTAAAGCATTGTCCCCTCTTGACATTGCTTTTTGCTCCTAGCCTCCACACGGAGATTCCTCACAAGGTCAAGAGATGCCTCATCTACACTTCTATATGAGCCTCTCTTCTGTGTGAATTATGTGACTAAAGTTTTCAGGGTTTCCAAATCAAAGCCTTCAGCAGACAATTTGATATTTTCCCAGGGTAGCTAATATATATTAGCTTTGCAAATGCTTACATTCTACCCAGCAAACCCCAAAGTAGTCATGACTATCTGTCCAAACCCATATTCTATACTGAGTTTGATGTCAGACACATCTGATTTTAAATCTTTGCTTCTCCACTTACTAGCTGGGTTACTTTGATGATTTTAAGATCTTTCAGTAACTACTTCTCTGTATCTTAATACCTACTATTATGAATTAATTGTTATTAAAGATGCTCAACATATATCAAGTGTTTGATATAATGAGTAGATAACTAGAAACTCAGTAAACCTTATTATAACTTCCAGAGGTGAGTAATCTTTCAAGAATTTTTTAATAATCTTACAAAAATCAAAACTGTCTATACAGAGCAGCATTTAAGTATGTCAAAAGTAATTACCAGAGTATTACATAGGCCATATTAAATGACAGAAATCACTGGAGGATTAATGATGGAGAAACATGGATTGGATTATAGAAACTAGTTCCCAAAGCGAGGTGATTGATGGATTAATATTAACCTGAAAGCAGATATCTAGATCCATATGCCTGTCAATGATTTGGATACAGAATACATGTTTATCAAATCTGTAAGTGGCTAGAGGATAAAAGAGAGAATGAATATTTTTGGTAGCAAATCAGAATCAACAAACATCTTTACAGGTTCAGCTGATGCCAAGATGAAATATAGTAAAGATCAGTGCAAGCTCTCATACTTAGTTCCAAAAGAATGAATGAGGTCCATCCATGTTGTTGTAGATGGCAGGATTTCCTTCTTTCTCGTGGATGAATCATATTCCATTTTACACGCACACACACCCTGCATCTTCTTTACCCATTTATCCATTGATGTACACTTAGGTTGTTTCTGTATCTTGGTTATTATGAATAATGCAGCAATGGGAATACAGATATCTCTTCAAGATCCTGATTCATTTTCTTTGGTTATCTACCCAGAATTGGATTCCTGGATCAAATGGTAGTTCTACTTTTAATATTTACAGGAACTTCTATACTGTTTTCTATAGTGGCTGTATCAGTTTACATTCCCACAACTAGTACACAAGGGCTCCGTTTTCTCTACATCCTCACCAGCATTTGTTACCTCTTGTCTTTTTGAAGATAGTCTTTCAAACAGGTGTGAGATGATGAATCACTGTTTTTATTTTGCATATCCTTGATGATCAGTGATATTAAGCACCTTTTTGTGTTGGCCATTTATATGTCTTCTTTGGGAAGATGTCTGTTCAGGTCCTTTGCCCATCTTTAAATAAGATTATTGGGTTTTATTTACTATTGAGTTGTATGATTTCCTTCTGTATTTTGGATATTAACTCCTTAACAAATATATGACTTGCAAATATTTTCTCCCATTCCATATGCTGCCTGTTCATTTTGTTAATTGTTTCTTTTGCTGTGCAGAAGTTTGATGTGCTCTCATTTATTTATTTATTTTTGTTTTTGCTGCTTGGATTTTTGGTGTCACATCAGGGAGCTTTTTCCCCGTGTTTTCTTCTAGGAGTTTCACAGTTTTGGGTCTTACGTTTGAGTCTTTAATCCATTTTGAGTTAATTTTTGTGAGTAATGTAAGACAAGGGTCTAATTTTATTCTTCTGCATGTGATTATCCAGTTTTCCCAGCACCATTTATTGAAGAGCCTCTCTTTTTGCCACTGAGTATTCTTGGCTTCCTTGTCAAACATTAGTTGACTGTATATGCAAGGGTTTTACCTCTGGGGCCTTAATTTTGTTCCATTGGTCTGTGTGTCTATCTTTTATACCAGTACCATATTGTTTTGATTATTGTAGCTCTGTAGTATTGTTTGAAAACAGGAAGTGTAATGCCTGCAGCTTTGTTCTTCTTTCTCATGATTGCTTTGACTATTTGAGTCTTTCGTAGGCTATACAAATTTTAGGATTGTTTTTCCTATTTATGTTACAAATGCTATTGGGATTTTGATAGGAATTGCATTGAATCTGTAGATGGCTTTGGGTAGTTTGGACATTGAACAATATTAATTTTTTTTAATCCAGAAACACGGGATATCTTTCCAATTATTTGTGTCCTCTTCAATCTGGCATTATGCTAAGTGAAGTAAGCCAGACAGAGGAAGACATCACTGTATGATCTTATTTACATGTGGAATATAGAAAAGCCAAACTCATAGAAACAGTGTAGAAGAGTTGTTGCCAGGGGCTGGAGATAGGGGAAATGAGAATATTTTGGTCAAAATGTACAAACTTCCAATATGAGATGAACAAATTCTGTAGATCTAATGTACAACAAAATAATTATAGTTAACAACACTATTATATACCTGAAAGTAGCTAAGAGAGTAGATCTTATATGTTCTCACCACAAAAAAAGAAACTGTAATTATGTAAGGTGGTGAAGGTATTAACTAAAGCTACTGTAGTAAATCATTTTGCAACATATAAGTGTATCACATCAACACATTGTACACCTTAAACTTACAGTGTTATGTGCCAATTATATCTCAATAAGGATGTGAAAAAGGAAAATAATCTACTGAAAAAAAAAAAAGAACAAACAAGATGGGAAAGGATGATACAACACTGATTCAGATAAAAAAAAAAAAAACTTAAGGATTTTAGGGACCAGTAAACTCTTTAGAAGCACATACTAAAGCTTCATTGCTAAGAAAGCTAATGAAAACACAGACCGTCTACATAAAATCAGAGCATATATAATGAGAAAATTATATTTGAGAAGCTCTCCACCCCAAAAACCATATAGACAAATTGGACAAATAACCAGAGTAGCAAATTAATTTTGCATAATGAATATGATTGAATTTACTGGGGATGTTTGTTCTAATGAAATTAGCTGTGGTTGTTATTTTCAAATACTGTATATAGATAAGGGACATATATGATGTTTCCCAAAATGGGGTAGCCATACCACCATTTACACACTAATAATATATTAATAATTATGCTAATCATAATACATTAATACAAATAATACATATAATTAATAATACATTGATGATATAATTAATATTTATTTGAAAAAATATAAAATGAATTCATCAAACCCATGAGTTGACAGATATTATTGCTCAATTTTGAGACTAAAATAGGTGTTGAAGTTACAACGAGTGGAAAAAAAACATTAACGTACAAGAGTGTAAATGTGTGGTCTGATCGTGTGGTGGGAGCAATATGGAAACACTAATCGTGTGGATAACAGATTGGATTTCTCGGTGACCCCATGGGAGAAAATTAAAACCAATGAGTAGAAGCCCCTGGAGCAGGTTTTAGTTCAATATATAGTGGACTTCCAATCAGCTCACCCAATGATCAAACGGGCTACCCGTAGCATGAATGAGTTCTCTAGCCCTAGGAGTGTGAGAGCATGGAACAGAGGGTGCTTGGTGGGGATGGGGAGGAGGAGATTCATGCATCAAGTAAACAGTTGGACCAGGTGACTGTCAGGCCCCCTCTGGCCCTGTTACAGTGTGACTGGCTTCTACCTGAAATCTCACTCAGCGCAGAGACTCCTGGCCTTTTGGTGTTAAGGAAATCTGTTGTTTGTTTCACTTCATTTAGAAAATGTGGGAGGAAATCAATCCTGCATTATCAGAGATGCCCTGAGTTACTATTAGGCTGGGGCTGGTAATGATTGCCTTCAAAGCAATTATTTCAGTGAATAGCCATGCTCCCTATCTCCAGCTGTGACACATTAGGTAGAACTCATCGCCTCATCCATTCTCACTTCCTTTAGTCTGGAAAAGAAGACCATGTCCCAAATAATAAAAATGGGATCTGGGGAAAGAATGAAACTTCCCCTCAAAGGAGAAGGAGAATATGAGTGTATCCTCAGGCTACTGGTTCCCTTACTATTTGTGCTTATAGTTTTGAAGCCCTGGGCAAGTTACTTAATATCCCTGGACTTCCTTTTTTTTCATCTCTAAAATGAGAACATGATACCAAATGCCATGGCTGCTGGGAGGTCAAAGATTATAAAGTGCATCATATTATTTTATCACATAAGAGGAACTCATTAACTCATACGTATTCTTATCGACCCCCTTCATCATGATTACTATTTATGTAGCAAATGAAATTCAGTAAAAATGCTGCTAATTAATTTCTCCACTCATTAATTTGTTCAACAGATATTTCTGAAAGTGCTTATGAAACCAGGCACAGTGTCAAGTAATCACATGATCTTCTCCATTCCAGAGGCTGGAGGCCAAGCTCGACAGCAGTGCTATTGGTGAGTTGTTAAATTATAATAATACTCTACATTTTCCCAGCCCTGGACATCACAAAATACATTCACATAACATAATATCATTTAAATCTCTCCCAAATCCTGGGATATAGCATAGCTCCAGGAGGGCAGAGACCATACCTGTCTTGTTCATTAGAAGATGCCCCATCATTAACACAGAGTCTAGCACATAATGGGGGCTCCATAAGTATTAGTTGAAAGAATAAAGTAAGGAACTGATGAATCAGTGAAATCAACCAAAAAGAGACTCATTAGTAGCATCGTTTTACAGGTAGAGAAATAAAGTGTCACTGGGTTTTGCATTTACCAGTCATTGAGTAAAGAAGTCATTTCACCAACTGAGCCACTTGTAGGAGAGATGGCATCTTATCCTTCTATTTTCATGTAATGCAAAATAACTGTAATACATAACAGCACTAGAAGTAATAACAATAATGAATAAAAGCTAATATCTATATAATGCTGACCATGAACCAGGCTTTGTTCTAGGTGTTCCATGTGGCCCTGGTGAGAACTCCGCTGGTTGTGTTCTATAGAAAATAGATTTGTGACTTACTCTGTCTTCGTCAGCTGTGGTCTTCCTTGGAGCTAAGGCTGTGTTGACCCCTCATGACATCTTCCTCCAGTTGGTAGGAATTGCATGTTCCTGAGAATAGGCTCTGTCTTTTCCAGATCTGTATTCCCAGCATTGTGTGGTGCATGTGGCAAGTGTTCCATATGGCTTTGATGAAAAACAACAACAACAACAACAAAAAAACGAAAGGATGATCTAAATGAAGTTCAGCAAAGCAAGTGTTCAACGGGGCCTAGACTCATGAGGAAATTCGAAGAAGGGGACACTTGAACGAAGCCTCAGTTGACCTTTGGCAGCCACAGAGTGAGTATGACACATTAGGAGGTCTGCACGAATGTTCTGTGTCCTGCTGCAAGACAGGGCTGGGGTGTGAGATGGGGCGGAACTAGATGGCCTCTCAGCCTCTTGTGGGATCTTCCCATCCTTGGCACTATGGACCACATTTTTGGTATCAGTCATCACCCTGTTTTTTCGCCTTTGTTTCTTGGTCGGCTCTATTAGTTTGCTATTGAATTTGATCTTTGCAAGAAAAGTGGAGCCATCAAAGCCTATGGGACAGAACTTCTTTCATCGTGCAAGGAGCTTAAGGTAAGAACTTTGTGGGGTTTTTTTTTCCAGTAGATTTGTTCAAATTGTGCTCCATGAGCAGTCATCCCAGGGGATGACATGGATTTATGAGAAAACAAACCAGAAGTTTCAGTGGTCAAAATGTGTGGGAAATGGAATTTCATCACCGCGTAACTTCCCAGAGCCTTTACCATTCAAGCCTTTACTACACACGCGGCTTCTGTTACAGGAATGTGGGGAACTTGGTGTGCAAGGGACTCCTAACCTATCTAGCCATGACCCTTGGAGCATGAATGGACTACCATGCGGGACTGGTGCTTTACGGAAGATTATATCCTATCGGAAGCACCATCTTAGACCTTTTTATCAGAGAATTTTTTTTATTTCTTAAGGCACTCAGATATTTATTAATTCGTGGACTTTCTGCATCTACAAGAAGGTTTCTTTTCTCTTACCTTCTCCAGTCTTCAAGCTGACTTTGTCATGGACGTTCTCTGATCCCTGCACCTGCCCGTTTCGCACACTAGAGGGTAGTGTTGAGCCTGTTTAGAACTTCTCGCATTTGAGAAAAAGCAGGATGAAATTGCCCTTCCTTGTTACATAAATCAGGCGAACTAGGTACCCAGCAGCCTGTTGCTCTTACTGCAGAAGCTATTGTGATAGGCAGCATTTTATTCAAACTCCCTAAATTCAGAAGTTTTTGAAAATCACAGGCCAGTTCTCAGAAATTCCTCTGTCTGTACTTCCAACACCTAGGAAGTTCAAATCATCATCCGGGCCCTTGAGAGTGGGTGCAAAATAATGACAGAGTATACAAAAAAAGAGATATTTTCCTGTTTTGTCTTATTTAGAGTTTCACAAAGGTTGGAATGGAGTTGAAACATCCAACAGAGTTTGATCCAGAGAGTCTTAGTCTTTCTTTACCTTCTGCATAAAATCTTTGTCTCTCTTTAGTTATCCTCTATTCTAGGCTTCCCATCTTCTACTCAATTTTCAAGACTCAGCTGGAACCCCACTCCCCCCTAAAAATGTAAAACCTGAGAGATTTGCCATCTCTGAACTCTTAATGCTCATCCCGGATCATTAAAGTCTTTGTATGATCTTTTAAGTGTTTTCATTTATGTTATTTTTTTTTTTTCTATTAACTATATTGTGAGGGCTTCAAGAATCAGGGCCCTATATTACACTTGCCTTTATTCCTCAGAAGGGTTAAAGCCTTGACTGAAGGAAACAGACATCTACTGAGTTCCTACTATGTAGCAAGCACTGAACAAGGTCTTTTTATGCCTTAGCTCAGTTTAGCTGGAGTTTGGCTGCAAAGTCTGGGCCCTTTTCACAAAGTTATACACCACTCAAAGAGTACATATGAAATGGCAGAATAAGTAGGGTGACCTTATGTCCTGGTTTTCCTGGTTGTGGTTTACATCTGTTGTTCTGGAATCATTATTAATACTGTCTCCTTTTACTCTCAAAGGTGTCCCAGCTTGCTCTATAAATATTATGATAAATAGACTCTGTAATTAGACATTTTTGGTTTGGATTCTGGCTCTTCCACTGACCAACTGTGTGACTTTGGGAAAGTTAATTAACTTCTCTGGGCTTCAGTTCCCTCATATAGAAATTGGGGATAACAATGCCTTCTTAGTAAGTCTGTAATAAAGATTGGAGTTTAATACAGCAAAGTGCTTACATGAAAACCTTTGGTTTTCCTGGGAAGGAGAGGGAACAGCAGAGAAGCTGCAACCAGCAACAAAACAAGCCAGGGAGGTTCAAGGTCAATCATCCCAGAACCCTCAGGCTGAAGGTAATCCTAGAGAGATTTCATCCAGAGGTTGCACATGTGGAACACAACCTGAATGTGTCCCACACATGTATTTTGTTTTGTCTGTTAAAAAAAATTAACCAACTTAAAAATCAGAAAAACTTACATAAAAATCTAGACTTATGGTTTCCCTTCAAAATTCAGAAGATTTGGCATCTGTGGGTGACACTCCTATCCAGCCACAACTGACTGTGCTGGAGCAGCAGCTTCTCTTCTTAATCAGAGCATGCAGCCTCCAGCCTTTCCTAGTCGCCATCAGGCCAACCTCATTCCTGTACATATGTTACCTTACATATGTTACCTGTCTGTCCCTGTTTCCATTCATAAGTTAGATATCACCTCCTGCTTTAGACGAGAAAGCATAAGGCTGGAGAATTTAAGTAATTTCTGTAGCATGCATGGACTTTGCACTGTGTGTGTCGGGGGAGGGCAGGGGCTCTGATCTTTTGAGCATGGTCTGGAAGGAGAACAGATTTGGGAAGCCTGCAGGGCTAGTCTTGCTGAGGTTCTCAAACTTTCCTGCATGTCAAAATCATAGGTCAAAGATTAAAAATGAAGCTTTCCAAAATCACCCTTCTCCCCAGTCTGGTTTAATAGGGTTGAGGTTGGAAAAATGGGCCCAAGAATTTGTATGTAAGAAAAATCCTCCTTTCTTCCTCCTCTGCTACCCTCAGCCCCATGATTCGGAAGCAGATGTTCCAGGGAACACACTTTGGGAACACTGAGTTATTTGTTACATTCCAGGTGGGATCTATACCTTGGATGGGGTAAGGAGGTGTGGTAAATGCAGGATGAGATCTTATCACATGTTGGATGCAGAGAAGAGAACTGAAGATAAGGGAGAAAGTTGAGTAAAGAGATTGAAGTGTGGTAGGGTCAGATAAAATTGGGTCTAACAGACTGAGAAAGTTTTTTTTTTAATTGAAATATACTTAACATATAACACTGTATATACTTAAAGCACACATACAGATTTCATAAGTTTTAAATTGTAATGAGATTGCTATTGAGGTGATAATTAGTACCTCTGTCACTTCACATAATAATCAATTCTTTTTAGGCAAACTCATAAAAATGAAGAATAAAATGGTGGTTACCAGGGGATACAGAGTGCTGGGGATAGGACAGATGTTGTTTAACAGTAAAGCTTGCAGTGAGTAGCATCTAAGTCCTAGAAATCTAATGAACAGAATCGTGATTACAGACAATATTGTATTATAATGATCAAACTTGCTAAGAGACTGGATCTTAATTTTTTTAACCAGTAAAAAGTTTTAATCCATAAAATGTAAATGCCCCTGAGCCAGAGAGCCCATCCTTTGACAGAAAGTAAAAGCATGATGGTGGCAGAAAAAAGCAGACGGGTGAGATTTCATGGTGAGAGCAGGCAATGAGTTACTAGAGCTGAAGAGTGAGACCAAAAAAGCTAGCTCTGTGCTTCTTGTAGGGCTTAAGAGGAGGACTGTGTAAGTATCCTTTGAAGGATGCATTGACCATCCTTGAGTATGAAGAACCAAAAAGAAGGGGAAACCCTAGCCTGAGGAACTCCTACCCTCCATCCTTGTCTGATGTCTCACTTCTTTTTTTTACTGTCTTCTGTTCTTTTCCATCTACTTACAGTTGTGTTTCTTTTTCTTCTTCTTCCTCTTCTCTGTGTAGCTATCTCCCTGTGTCTCTGTGTATGTCTGTCCCTGTCCTTGTCCCCACCCCCAGTCTCTCTCTCTTTCTCTCTCCCCTCTATCTCTCTATTCCTTTCTTTCTCCTGACCCCTTCTCAACATGTAACTCACAAACCACACAAATAGTCACAGTATCAAAAAATATTCAGGGGAGGGAGGGGAAGATCCATCACCATGCAAGAAGAATCCAGGGAAAGAAACCAAAGCCTTGAAAAAAGTTTCGAAAGTAATAAGTCCTTGTCACATTCCAACCAGCCTGGGCCTCCAAATGGAGAAGCAGAGGTATTTTTCTCCTGTTCCAAAGGCATGAGCAACGTCCCACAGAGCAGTTCCGCTCCCACTGTGCTTTTTCCTCTGACTATTGCTGTCAACTGTGCTTTATCATGTCATTTTAACACCACGCCTGGAGCATTTCTCTGTATAGTAAAAGCTAATGAACCGTATGGTTTTTGGCAGCTCTGGGCGATATACATGCTCCATTAGGAGCAGAGTAAATCCTTGGAGTCTATAGCTGTGTGAGCAACCCCAGGCTGTCCTCTGTGCTTCATGGGTCTGTAAATATCATAGCTGTGGTCACTGCTCAGAATTATTAATATTCCAGAGGCCTGCTTTGACCCTACCCCCTACAGAGCAGGCTTTGGTAATACACAGCTTCGCATTGGACCCCATCCAACTGGAATTTATGACTGGAAGTGGCAGAGGGCCCACACTATAGCAATGTCTCACCTTCGACTGGTTCCACAGCTTGGACCCGAAGGACATCATGGTATTTATTCAATTCAAACCCCATTTATTGTGCTCCTAATATGCTGAGACTGAGTTTAGGTGCTAGAGATGGAGAGATGACAAAGTCCCAATCCCTGCCCTGAAAAAGTGATCTAAGGGACATGTAAATAAGGTCCCTCTGTGGTCATAGATTTCAGGCACAGCCCTTGGCAGAATTTAGCGAAAGCCTCCCATTCTTTCATTTGCATTCACACCCGCACCCCCTACCCCCGCCCCAGTCCCTTGCTGCTTGAAGTGCAGTCCTCAATCAGCAGCAGCACCTTAGAGCTTGTTCAGAAATGCAGAATCTTAGGCCTGAGACCGAATCGGAAGAAAGTTTGAGATACCCTAATCTAAATCTGGGCTTCCCAAGCCTGAATAGGTTTATAAATCACCGGTATTCTTTTTTTTATTGGTAAGTTGGGAGAATTTTTTTTTCAAGTATCCATTCTTGGGCCTCACCCTTAGAAATTCTGACATACTAGGTCTGATGTAGGGTGGAGGATTTCCTTTTAAGCCCCCCAGGTACTTCTGATACAGCTGATCCGTGGACTGGCATCTGGGAACTAGCCTCTAAAACTGTGATTCTCAGACTTGGTTGAACATTAGGATCACTTGGGGAGCTTTTAAAACTCTTGATGCTCAGCTTATACCCTGAGCAATTAAATCAGAAGCTGTGGGTGTGAGGCTGAAGCAGCAGTAATTTTAAAGCTCCTCCAGGTTACTCTAATGTTCAGCCAAGGCTGAAGACCACAGCTCTAAAGCAGTGCTGCAAAAAATTTTAACCTGCACAAAAACCACCCAGCACGCAATCCCACAGGGTCAGCAGAGGCCCAGTGGTTCCTAATTGAAAAGGAGGTAGAACTAGGGCCGAAACTCAATTTTCCTGGCCCCTAACCAGGATACCTGTCACTTGCAAACCTGCCAGGCAGTATAGTGAGGGCTACCTTGGGACTATCTACATCCCTAGAGTGGGACAAGTTGTGGAAGCTCAGACCCGTAGTTCAATAGCCTTAGTTCTTCCAGTCTTAGCTTGGTTTAAGTCCAATGGCTCATTCTCTGTCATGTTCTCTGGGGTAGAAGCCCCTATCCATAAATCTTGCCCAGAGACCTATCTATTCCAAGATAGGTATTTTTCTCAGCATACTGGGCCCTAGATGTATTGGCTTTTTCTCATTTCCTCAAATGCATCCCCTGTCTCCCACCTCAAGGCTTTTGCACAAGCTGTTTCTTCTGCCAGGAATGTTTACTCTCCTTCCCTCTTTCCAGGTACTCCTTCAGGAAAGTCTTTCCTGACCCCGCCAATCAAGGTCAGATGCCCATGTTGTATATTTGCATAGCACCTGATACCTTTCCTTTATCACACTTGTCACAGTTTTAAATTGTGTATTATGTTTAATATTTGAATAATTTCTCTAAACAATTCCAATGAAGACAGAAATCACATCTCTGGCTCAGAACTGCATCCCAGCCACTTGTATGATGCATGGAACACAGTGGGAACTCAATGACTACTTGAGTAAATGCAAACCACTCCTCTCAGGCATTAGAGGGCCTAGGTCCTTTACATATTCTTCCTCCCCCAATCAAGATGACCACCATTTGCCTCAGACAGTCATCATTCTCATTCCATTTGTCAAGACAAATGCTTTAGCCCTTGCTAATCTTCTGGGCATATATCATTTCCTTCCTGGATCACTCACAAATTTTAGACATGGTCAGACTATCTGAGGCCCCTCTTCCATGTCTGGACATGGGTATTAGCATCTTTCCCAACCCAACCCAAGGTTCTGAGCTGCCAGCAGCCCTTCTTTTTGGTGCTGGCACTGGCCTGACAGAGTCCCCAGGTGTTCAGGCTTCATCAAAGTTTCAAGCAGAAAATATGATTATCAGTGTTCTGGGATATCTCATGCTCCTTACGTACAAAATGGGAACAATAGTACCTCCTCAAAGGGTTGATGGAGAAATAAATTAGATCATCTGTATCCACAATACACTGCCCAGTCAACAAATAATTGGAATTTTTATTATTATAACTTCAAAAATCCCACTGGACTTCACAAAATGTGTCAGGGCTATTTGTACTTACTGAGTAAGATGATGAGAAGCTAATATGAATTTGATAATAATTTTAAAAAAACTCATGTTTTATTAGTTATGACAGCATTACCATACAATAGCACATCTAGAAGTAGAGAATAATGATTATTTTCCATTTTCAGAAAACGTGTGACATGTCTAAGGATTTAAGATCCTCTGCAATGATCCCATGCCCTACTCCTCCCACACTGGGTCCTTGGCCTTTGGGCTAAAAAATAGCTTCAGACTGTAAGCTGAAAATACACATACTTTGGGTAATGTGACACATACGGTCTCTCCTCTCTTGTTTTATTTTCCTTTAAGTACTCTCTGTTAAACAAATCTGAATACAATCCCTTTGATGCAGAAGTTACTGCTGATCAGCCATGTGAAGATCAGGACTTTCACCTCATCTATTTTGTGGCAGAGATCTTGGAAGAGGTCGGGGCTGAGTATAGTTAAGCATAGGGTAGAGGCAGGGAACAAAGGAAGGGCATCTCCCTGTGGCTTCAACACCACCAGAGAGGGTGTGGGCAGACTAGAGGGAAAAGTAACCCATGCATTTATTCTTTTACTCTACAAATCTTTATTAAAAATCTTACTATGTGCAAGGAACTGAATTTGGCACTGAGGACTTCCTAGCAGTGGGACCTGAAGCAAGTTAACTAATTTTGCCATCCTCAGATTATCACCTGTGGAATGGAGATGATGATAGGGTTGTAATGAGTATTAATTAAGAGAACCATGGCCAATATATGATGCATTGAGTGTTAATTGCTTCTGTTGTTGTTGTTCATATTGAGCAAAGTGAAGGCAGTGTTGCCATTATGACACTCTGAGTCAAATGGGACATAGAGAAAAGTACACAGAAAATTACAATAGCAATTGATAGGAGGAGTAGAGGGGGTGCTGTGAGCATATAGGAAGGGCACCTAATTCAAACTTCCTAGAGAAAAGGAAATCTGTGGTTTAAAGGGAGATGTTAAGGGTGAGTAGTAGTGTTAAAGAAAAAATTACGCTGGTGCTGTTGAAGATGATGCAAAAGACTTTTTAAAAGAGAGACTACTGTAATTCGAGTTTTGTCATAGGGGAGAGATATCAGGCTCAACTCTGAATACCCAAGGGAGTAAGGATTTATAGCCAAGGAGTTGGGTGGGGGAATCAGTGGATGGAAAATTACTAAGAGGGTAGAATAATTTTTGCCAAACTGACCAAACAGGGTTCTTGCCAAGGGCAGGCCAAGATGATCAGATATCATCTGAGAACAGTTGGAGAATGAGGAGGATGGTGATCAAATATTGATGTTGATCAAATATGGAGGGTGGGAGATTCTAGCTAAATCAGCTTGACAGGATTCTTGCTAAAACTGGACTCGACAGGGATAGAGATGGAAGCCCAGGTTCGGGCCTAGTCAAGAAGAAGGCTCAGAGGGGTCTGGCAGTAGTTACCCAAGTGAGGAGCATTGAGGTGGAAAGACTATCTCACAGGAAAGGCCCAGGCAAATGGCAGCATGTCCACTCCTCCCTAACAATGAATGTCCCATTTCCAACAGAGAGGTTCACCTCTGCTGCACATTGGAATCACCTAGAAATCTTTAAAAACACTTATGCCTATATCCCACCCCTAGAGATTCTGCACTAATTGGTATGGTAAGCAGCTTGGGCTCTGGGATTTCAAAATTTATTTTCCAGATTTATTGAGATATAATTGACATATAATATTTTGTAATTTTAATGTGTACAATGTGATGGTTTGACACATGTATATATTGTAAAATGTTTACCACGAGAAGGTTAGTTAACACATCCTTCACCTCACATAATTACCATTTTGTTGTTATGGTGAGAACATTCAAGATTTACTCTCTTAATAACTTTCAAGTATACAATACAGTTTTGTTAACTAGAGTTTCCATGCTGTACACATTAGTCCCCAGACCTTATTTACCTTCTACCTGGAAGTTTGTACCTTTCGATCAACATGTCCTCATTTTCCTCTCACCCTTACACCACCCTTTAGCCCCTAGAAATCACTATTCTACTCTGTTTCTATTAGTTTAGCTTTTTTCGGGTTCTGCATGTAAGTGAAATTGTACAGCATTTGTCTTTGTCTGACTTATTTCACTTAGAATAAGGTGCTCAAGATTCATCCACATTGTTGCAAAAGGCAGAATTTCCTTCTTTTTAATGGCTGACTAACATTCCATTGTGCATGTATATCACATCTCCTTTATCCATTCATCTGTAAAGAAATATTTAGGTTTTTCCATGTCATGACTATTGTGAATAATTCCACAATGAACAGGGGAGTGCAGGTATCTCTATGACATAATGATTTCATTTCCTTAAAGTGTATAGGAATCACCTGGTTATCTTGGCAGATTCTGATTCAGTGGTTCTGGGGCAGGACCTGAGATTCTGCATTTCTAACATGTGATGTTGATGCTGCTGGACCTCAGAGTGGAATTTGAGGAGAAAAGACCTGTATATAAAGCTTTTCTAATTTTTATGAATTTGAAATAATATATTTTTAATCACAGAGGAAGCATAACTAAGATATAAAATTCCTAAAGAGTGATGAAAATATGAATATGATATGGTATAATATAACTATCCCTGTCCAAATGATATGCTTTATATTACAGAGACAAGTTACTAGTAAGTTGGCTGTAAAATGAATAGCTATACTAAAAACTAGGTGTTGGCTGTAGATTTTCATTAGAAAAGTGGAAACATACATTCTCAGGTTACAGCTCCCCACAGAATGTCTTGAAAACTACCAAGGAGAACCATATAGCATAATTATTTTTATAAGTTTTTGTCTCTGGATTCAGACTCCCTGTGTTTAAAATCTCCTTCTACCATTTTCTAGTTATATCCTGGGACAAGGTAATAAATCTCTCTGTGCTTATGAAATAAAGAGAATAACCCATTTCTTTGAGTTCTTGTGAAAATTGATAACATAAATGTGAGAGGCTGAGAAGATGTATCCCTGGCACATAATATGTGATCAGTAAAAGCCAGCCATGATTACCTGGCTCACCCCGGGTTGCATTTGCAACTCAGTAAGGCAGTAATGCTGTGCATTTCGTGAGTTCGCCACTGGTTGGTCCCATCTTTGAGATAGCACTCTGTCCAAACTCCCCTGTATGGTGGCTGCTCCACTATCTCTCCTATGCTTGGTTCTTCAACTCTTTGTCACATAGCTCTTCATTCAGCTATTACTATTGCCTATTATGTGCCAATCACTGAGCTAAACATCAGGCCACAAAACACACATCTGCTATCAAGATACTCGGGAAGGGAAGATAAAACAACAACAAGAAAAAGGATGATGATTACTTGTGATTATAGCTATCAGACAGGAATGAGATTTGAAGGATCACAGAGCAGCTACTCATTCTACCCTATTTAAGGATTGCTTTTGGCTTTCTGCAACAATGCTTTATTATAAACATTTGCCATATGACTGGTAAACTCCCCCTATTTGTAGTTTTGGGTTATACAAAAATAAATAATATCAAATTTTATTAGTGCTGTATCATTAAGTCCCAGATTTTCAGTCTACTGAAAATGACAGATATAGGTTAACACCAACTGTCAGAACACAGTTCTATTTTCTCACTGTCATCATAAGTAAGGGGTTAGCAAACTTTTTTGTAAAAAGCCAGATGGTAAATAGTTTAGATGGTAAATAGTTGGACCATACCAACTCTACCCATAGACAAGCCATAAATTATTGGGTGTGGTTGTGTTCCAATAAAACTTTATTGACAAAAGCAGGCAGCTGGCCTACATACAGGTCTTAGTTTGCTCACCCTCCCATCAAAGTGCTCATATTCACTTGACACTTTCTTTATTCAAATAATAAAGACAAAATGGTTCTGTACCTTTAAAGATAAAATTATCTCTGTCTCATTTGCATTTGTTATTTTTATTCATTCATGAAATGTTTGTTTTCATAAATTTAGAAGTTGCCTTATCTAGAAAGCAGTGTTTTCATCATTATTTTTAATAGTGTGTTCTTCTTTAATATTTAGAACTGTTTCCTACTTTAATATTTAGAACTGACCAGAAAAACTGCAGAAGGGAAACCCTAAATATTATAAAAGAATTCTTTTTGAGGGGAAACTTAAATGAGGAAACCACGGAAATCACTTACTCTGACAGGCTTTAGAGAACAGTGGTTAAGAATGTGAACTTTTGCTAGACCACCCAGGGTCAAGTCCTGGCTCCACCAAGCTCATGACCTTGGGTGAGTTCTTTACCATTCAGTGTTTCAATTCTTCATCTGTAAAATGGGGATACTAATGTCCTTACTTCACAAGTTATAGTGGGAATTATTAGGTGACTTGTATAATAGGAATAAGATAGTGTACATAATAAGTGTTCAACAAATGTAGCTATTGCTTTTGTTCTTTTCACTTCCACATGTGGAGTGTAACCTCACCTTATACTTACTTTACCTTATACTCAGAAGATCAAGAGATCATTCTTGTCGTGCTATAATCCCATCAGCTGCAGCATCAATGTGTCGGAGTTACCCTAGAATGTCAAGATTGTCCTTAACCAAATGAATACAAATTTGTAACAACTCTGGTTTGACCTTGAGAAAATTTCTTAAATTCCAGCTATTCATCTTGAGGTAGCTCGCTTTGATGCCTGAGGTTTTTCCAAGGCAGTTAAATGAAACATTAGGAGGGCTATATACATGTTAGCACAATCCATGTTAAATATTTGGTGGATATTCTTACAGGTTTATTTTTTGTTGCTGTTGTTGGTTCCACTTTATTTATACTCTCATTATTATCTCCACTGAGATACATTTTGTGGTTAGAGTCAAGGCCTCTACCATATACATTTGGTATCTTTTTCTTTTTCTTTTCACGCATTCCCCCATCCCTCTCCCCTTTGGCAATCATCATCTTGTTCTCTGTATATACAGGACTGTTTGGTTTTGTACATTTGTTTATTTTTAAATTCCACATATAAATGAAATCATATGGTATTTGTCTTTCCCTGACTTATTTCACTTAGCATAATACCCTCTAGGTACATCCATGTTGTCACAAATGCCCACATTTTACTTTTTTATTTTTGAGTAATATTCCATGGTGTGTGTGTGTGTGTGTGTGTGTGTGTGTGTGCGCGTGATAGATAAAGACATCTTCTTTATCTATTCATCTATCAATGGACATCCAGGTAGCTTCTATATCTTTGCTATTGTAAATAATGCTGCAATGAACATGGGGTGCATTTGGTCTATTTTAACTAAAGGCCCAGAAATCTTCTCTCTGTATACTCTGAAATTTCCCAATAATGACCATGTTTTGTAGACTTGTTAGAACACCATGTAGAGAGACAGTCTTATTCAAGAGGCTGTCAAAGGGTCTTTTAAATTTGCTGGATAGATAGTCCTTCAATCAGGTCCTATGTGCAAAAGTATTTTGACAACTATGAACCAGGAGGCAAATATTATGTATAAAGTACCTACTTTGTGCCTGACATGTTCTAGGACAGAACCATTCAATAGAACTTTCCACAATAATGGAAGTATTCTATAACTATATTGCCCAATATAGTAGCCACAGCCCCATGTGGTCATAGAACACTTGAAATGTAGCTAGTGTGGCTGAGGAAACAAAGTGTAAATTGTATTTAATTTAATCCATTTAAATTTAATTGACCATAGTGCAGTTACAGGGCATATTACATGTGTTAAAACAAAATAACCCTATAAGGTAAGTAATATACACCTGTAGCCCTTTATAAAAGAGGGGGATCTCTCAGAGACATTAATAAAGTTTCTAAGAGTCACGGAGCTAGCAAGTGGTACATTGTCAGGCAGGATTTATACCCTCAACTCTCTTTGCTGCCATGCCCACGGACTTTTCTTCCATATCAAACTTTATAGCATACGCTGTGGTATATCATATCTATTATATTATATTAGTATGTATTTTTTTGAAATCTATCATTACATCAACAAAATATGTTACATACAGTTATAATCACTCTAACCCATTCTATCCAGTAAAACAAGGTTCGCTAACATGACTTGTACCTGTGGAGAGGAATCAGTTGCCTATGGATAACCCAGTATTCCTGCCCCTTTGAAGACACTTCAGAGTGGGTCTTACCATTGTCTCTCCCTTCTTACCACTGAGACAGTGGACGATGACCTCAAAAGAACAATCAGCTATCAAAGCAAGCTGGTAGTTTGGGGCAACAGCTCATTTCTTCCAGCAAACTTAGACTGAATTGATTTCCCAACACATGTTTATAGATGTGCTCTCCTGAGTTCCACACACAGAGAGCCATTTCCCCTTTAAACAGCTTGTCTGGTTACATCTTGTAGTAATTTATCTGCGTGCTCCCTGCCAACTGGTTCGTAGGGAAAACATGTTTGATGCATAACAATAGATCATTTGGGGATAAATCAAACTCTTAATGAAGTCCTGCTTCTCTTCAGCCAGGCATTTCACTCAGAAGAGTCTCTCTTGGGCTCTAGTGACTTGAGGAATGGGAATGTGGGTGCCCCAATCTGTGAGACAAGTAGGCGCATAGAAAGTTGATTTTCTTCAAGACAAGACTAATGACACAGCATCCCTGGGGTCCCTTTTCATGGAGTCCAACTGAAACCACTGAAGTTGGATTGGAGACTAGAGCCTGGAGACAGTTCAGATTAGACCTATGTTTGGAAGAAATGAGAGATGTATTTTGCCCAAAGCCTCACACTTTCCTTGGAGGGAGGCCATGGCCGCCCACACACCCTTGTCTTTCCCAGTTCCTGTAAGAAAAAAAGAGAACTACAAGGAGATAGAAAGTAAAAAAGAAAAGGAGGAAAGAGGAGAAAGAGAAGAATGAACTGAATAGAACATCTAAAAGAAAAAGGGGGAAAGAAAAATGAATAGTGGAGAAGCAGTGAGTAGGAAGGATGGGAGAAAGAAAGGAGGGAAGAAATACACCAAAAATTTTTATTTAAAACCATATGTAGCATAAGCATTGTTACTAATTAGTTCTAGTTGAGACCTTGCCATGTGCCAGACACTATGCTAGGTGTTCCCGCACTCTGCTACTGACCACGTGAGGCTCAGAAAGCTTGAGAAAACAGTAGTTAATTCCCACAAAGCCCTTATCCTGCACATCTGCACCATACACGCTACTAAGAAAGTAAACAATCTGTTTTGCAGCCATTTTACTCAGTATCTCCAGAAGTGGAAGAGTTAGAGGCTGATCACTGGAGTAAAGAGGCACAGTGAGAGAAGGCACAGAAGAACTGATAGAAAAATTTTAATCATATCAGTCTGTCCTCGTTTGAGGACATGCATCACCCATAGACGTGCTTAAATGCCAAGTAAAACATATCTTGCGCTTTGAGTCTGAACTCGTGAACTCCCCCCGGGAGCCCTGCAGGGGCTGGTATATGCTTTTCATGGAGTTGGGGGGTGCATTTAAAGCTCAGCTCTGTGATTGTTTTCTAAGGAGAAAAATGAGCTGTGCTGGTGCTTTTCTTTAATGAATGAGGAACTCTTTCATCAAGTCACCCCCTTTCCCCAGTCTTCTCTGGCTCCCACTGCCTCCAGGATCAAGTCTAAACCCTTTGTCTTGAAATCCAAGGCCTTCTGCAGGCTGGCTCCAGACAGCCTTATCAACAGTGTTTTTCTATCGCTCTGTACTGTGAACTATCAACTCCAGTAAGGCTGGTCTGCTCACTCTTCCCTCCCGCTAAACACATACATGCTGCCCCTCAAGAGTGGCTCCTTTACCTTCCTATGCCTCTGGTTTCTTTCACCTGGATTACACTCGCTCCCTTTCATCCTCTCCTGAATCCTGTGTGAACTTTAAGACCCAACAAAAGCCACTCTCTTTGGGAAGGACTCCCTGATCATCCAAATCCACAGTGACTGCTGTTTCATGATCTTCAGTATGGGTGCCATTGTGATGGCAGCTCTGAGTCGTCATTCGCTGATGCCCCAAGTTCCTGTGAAGGGGCTTATTCTCTCTGTCCTGCTATGCTTCTAGTTCTCTGGTATTCCTTTTCTCTCCTCCCTTCGTGTCCATCAACATTGTCCTGTTGCCAGTGCCTTCTCGTAAGTTGCTCTCCATCTACCATCCCTCCTTCTCATTTGCTAGGAAGCCAGATTACCAAGTGCCCCCAACCCCAGTTAGAAAGAATCGCTTCCTCCTTGCTCTTTCCTAAGGACTATCATGCTCGACAAGCATATGCTGTCATACATATTTGTTATAGCAATTTGTGTACATTTTCTATCTTCTCCATTAGGTTGTAAGCTCCATGGACAAAGGGATTTGGACATCTTTGCTGCCCTCTCAGTGCCTACCATGGTGGATGGTATACCGATAACACTCAATAAATGCTTTTTCATTATTACTTTCATTATTATTGTATTCCTCAGTTGTGCCATAAATACAGACAAATATGCTAAATGAAGACTTAGAGACCCTTTGTATGACTACAGTCATTTCTGAAGAAATAGGAAACAGCTGAACTATTTCGGCTTGAGAGTTCTCTCCCTGTACCCAGGCTTCATTCTCAGGTGGCTTTCCTCTCATGGTGGGCTGATTCACTGAAAGAAACTCATGGTGTTATGTCCCTTAGAAGAAGGGATACTTAAGGCAAATTTTCCCTAACTCTTGGACACCCATGGATTGGAAACCAAGTACACCATGTGTCACCAGAACTAGAATTGAGAATGACAGCGAGGAGACAAAGCTGCACCTTCAACCTTTCAAGGCCACCTGGTGTCTTATTACTGCCTCTTTTGGTATGTGAAGCTCCTTCTCTCTCGATGGGCTCTCTCCAACACAGAGCTCAGCTCCACAGGGCTCTGGAATGCTATGATTCTAAGTGATTTTATAATGTCTCCAATTTTCTTCCCCACTAGTTGGCAACGGTTGCTCAGTTTTCTAATTCCAACATTCTGAGTGAAGAATGTGATTACTCTTGCTCACTCTTCCTTGCCAGGCCAGAAGTCCCTGGCAAGCTTTAGGATGGGCCATCACTGAATCAGGTGCCATCCCTGGTGAAGTCAGCCACAGCTGAGAAGTGGAGGGTGGAGGGAGAGGTAACATGTGGCTGCCTGAGCCTGTCCCAACAACACAGCTTGTAAGTAGACATGAATCCCCCTTTCATTGGACTTGTCTATGAAGATAAATACTTTCATAACAGGGTAGAAAACACAAGTTCCTACATGGGGTCAGACAACCAATATAAATGAGTAAAGCAGTCTAGTGTAGAGAGAAGGAAAGTGGTGGCTCCAGCAATTGTTAACTTGTGGGAATGTTGCCAGATTTTTCTGCTTTAAAGGGAAGTCATAAGTATAGATTTTAGTGTGAAGTCCCTGAGTTTTAAAACATTGTACAAGCCAAACCAAACCTATCTGTGGACGATATTAGGCTGACAGGCTGTCAGTGTGTGTGTCTTAAAAACCAATATACAGGGCAGATCTCCTAAAAGCAAGGTAAATGACTAAGTAGCCCATTATTGTAACTTATTTCCTTTCACTACAGTTATTTGCATATTAATCTCTCATTAGATATCTATTGACTGACTTATTAAAATAAGTTATTTGCTTTGGATTGTTTTGGAAATTAGCACTTGCATTTGCATCATTTCAGAACCCCTCTAGTTTCTTGCCTAAGTTCACATAATTCCATCTTCAACTAGGAGAAGACAGGGCTCTGGGGGGATTTTAGCTTAAGTTTTTATGAAAGGTCAATTTAGGAAAATGATGCTATGTTAATGAACTTCTCCTCAGGTTTCTCAAAGATCACCCAGGCTCCTGGCTTAAAGATAAAGCTAAGACTAAGAGCCAGAAGAGTAATCAGAAAAAAAAACCAAACCTCATACCTTGGGAGCTGTAGAAGGTACATTTTTTCAAGGCTGATCACAGAAGCTAGACCAATGGGAAGGTGTATATGCATGAGAAGGTAGCAGATAGATGAAGAATAGAAACATGTGATCACTGAACTTACTAAGAAATCTCTGTGATGCCCAATGGTTAGAGCAAGTCTCCAGAGGCAATGAGTCTTGGCCGTTCCTCCCAATCGGGAATAAGACTAGTCTGCAAGATTAAATGATGCTTAAATATCTCTCAAGGAGGAAGAGGGATATAGCCCATGGACTATTTTCTACAGAAATACCTGGTTTGGGAAGAATCAGTGTCATATCCATTTGCTAAACATTGTTGTTATACCTCATGATTGAGGAAAAAGAAATCCCTGAGTGCTAGTTGAATGTCATATCCCAGGGATGAGCCTTGAAAAATGACGCCAATGCAAACCTACTCTAGAATATACTTGTGACTGTGATTTTCCTTATTCTTTTGAAAATTCTTCTGAGTGTGAGTGTGTATGTATGTGCCCACGAATGCTTGTTTTTGAAATACAATATTTGTATAGAAAAGAACACATATTTTAAGTTTTCTGTTGAATAGATTATCAAAAAATGAACATGTCCATATTACCACTAAGAAACAGAATACTATCAGTACTTCAGAAGAATCTCCCCTTCCAACTCCCACAGATGTCCCAAAGATAGTCATATTTTAATTTCTAATATCATAGACTAGTGTTGCCTATTTTTGAACTAGGTAAAAAAAAATCATACTGTACATATGATTCTGTATCTATTGCAATAGTTGATTGATTTCATTGCTATATAATATTCCATCATATGACTATAATGCAATCTTTCCATTCTACTAATGATGAAAATCTGATTTATTTCTTGTGTGGGGCCATTATAATAATATACTATGAAATTCTTGTTCAGACTTTAGATGCACTTATGTATGGATTTCTGTTTGTTCTATATCTAGAAGTGAAATTATTGGGTCCTAAGATAGGTGGATTTCAGCATGGATAAATACCATTAATTGTCCAAAGTGGTTGTACCAATTTATACCAATGTATGAAAATTCCTGCTGTTTTGCCTTTTCACCAGCACTTAGTATTGTCAGCCTTTTTAACTTTAGCCACTCTGACATGTGTTTGCATCTAGCAATTGGGAACACAGCAATTTTTTAGGTTTATCGTGTTGTACAAACTTATAGTTGCATGTAAGTCTGGTGTCATTCAGGTATAGAATCAATATTTTTTTCTCTTTTATAATAACAGTTTTAGATGACCCAGGGTAGAGCATGTTTACACAACATTTCAAACAAAAACAACCCATGAAGTTCAGTAACTTGCCCCAAGATATCACCTGAATATTAAGTAGTAAAACCAAGATTTGCTCCACTGACTCCAGAGCACATGCCCTTAATGTTGCTGATGCCAAACAACTTTCTTTGAGTGACTTAAGATTCTTTGAAAAGAGGGAGAACCCACTATGCTTGGAGTGACTTAAGGGGCTTCACAGAGGAGACTATAATTCATCCAGATCTGTACAAATTGGATAGAATTTGACAGAGGGGTACTTGAAAAAAAAATGCATAGTCATAATACCAGCAACATCTCAACACAGGACTATGTTTTGGTTCACAAACTGTGTTCACAAATGCTCATTTAGGGCTACTAAGATAGAATATAAATTGTCCCAGTCTTGATAATCTTAATGTCTATAGCTTCTAATTTAATCCTGCAACTACCATATGAGGTTGGTATCATCTCTGTTTTGCAAATAAGGAAAAGGGACATTTGGTGCTTTGCATAAGATAACGAGAATGGTAGGTGGTGATGCTAGAATTTAAACTCAGATGTTCAGAATTTAAGTCTAAGGCAACTTTATCATTTGCTCCTTTAAAAAGGTATAGAGGCTCAAGTAACCAACCAATGGTTTACTTAGAGTGGAAGAATTTCCCAGGATGCAAGATCTATAGAAAAATCTGAGATAAAACAAGAGTGTAAAGTTTTCAGTTGGGGAGGGACTATGGGAGAGGAAAAGAACCTTCAAATCATATTACAAAGACACCCCAATACCCAGAAATGAATCCTGACTCAAATACTAGGGGCGCCTTAGGTGGGAATGTACAGTCACTGTGGAAAAAAGTATGACGATTTCTCAAAAGATGAAGAATAGAACTACCATGTGATCCAGCTATTTCACTTCTGAGTATTTAGCTAAATAATACAAAAACACTAATTTGAAAAGATGTGTGCACCCACTATGTTCATTGCAGCACTATTTACAATTGACAAAATACAGAAACAACATAGGTGTTCATCATTGGATGAATAGATAAGGAAGATATGAGTCTAACAATAAAATGAATAAACAAACAGAAACAAACTCACAGATACAGAGAACAGAGTGATGGTTACCAGAAGGGAAAAGAGTTGAGGGAAGGGCAAAATGAGCAAAAAGAACAATTTTATGGTGACAAATGGTAGCTAGATTTACAGTGGTGATCACTATAGACAGTATACAAATATCAAATTATAAGTTTGTATACTTGAAATACATATAATGTTGTATACCAATTTTACCACAACTAAAAAAAAAAAATAGCAAGGGTAGCCTAGTATAAGAAGGCCTCATCCTTGGATGGCCTCATGATTTGACAACTATGTATTCCGATCGAGTAATAAACAGACTGACATTTACTTTCACAATAGGTCCTAATAAATGTGAGGTGAGTATCTTTAACGATGTTAAAAAGGGGCCCCTTTTAGAGGATATGTTACTTGGGAGCAAGTTCTTTTCCCAGCCCTCACTGTACGACACATGTGTATGGATATAACAGCTCTTACAGGTCATGTTTGCATGCAGGCGACACTGGTTTATGTGCTAGACAGGGTCGTAAACAGTGGTAAAGGCAGGGGACAGCGATGAGAACTTTCCAGCAGGGAGGTCAAGCTGCCTTTGTTCCTGGGCCTTCCCCAGGAGTTCGGGGCTTAAAAAGATGAGTCCCACCATGTTTTTATGGATGAGGAATGAATGACCAAGTTCACACATCACTGGCAGCAGCATAAGTGCACATATAATAAACTCATTCAAGCAAACGGGGAGGATCCATTTTAAGTTCCCCGACGAATGCATCCCAGCTGGTTTCTATCCACACGAGACACGAGTGTGCGTGTGTGCGTGTGTGTGCACATGTGTTTATGCATCTGCATGTTAAAGACAACATGCTCAGCAAGCAGGAGAGCTCTTTTTCATCTTCCTTTTGCTGAAGAGCTATCTCCCAAGGAGAAAGATCTATCAAATGTCAGAGAAGATTTTAACTTCAGGAAGTCCAAGGAAATGAGGTAGGTAACTGGCTTTTGCACAAGGGAATTTCAAAGATTATCAGAACACCTAATTAAAAGAGATTCTGTCAAGCTTTCCCTGCCAAATTTCCTGCAGATAATGGTCAAGCTGTGGGGGTCTGGCTCAGAACCGTGAGGGAAGCCGGCAGCCACAGCCTCCCCTCGGCATGACGCACCCTTCAAGTTAGTGGAATCTAAGTAAACAACTGATTTCACTAATCTTGGAGGCCTTTCTCTGGTGTCTAATAAGCAAAGGCTTCCTTTCAGCGTTTGCCTCTTCTCCGTGGCTGCCTTATGAAATGTGATGCTAGCTGTAGAGTTGGAAGGACAAAGGAACTCAGTAAGTGTAATTTATTATCCAAGATTGCTTTCAACCTTTTTCCAATTATACACATTTTTATTTTGGTTTTGGCAGACCTAAGTTTATGAGGCTGTTCTTCTGGTCACTAATGGGCTGAAAAAATGGGCCCCAAATATTTTTTAAGGGATGTGTTACTGACCTTTAGTAATTTGACATGGCATCAGCTCTTTTGAATTAAATAAGAAAACTAATGCTGACTCCTGCTTCTCCCTGCAGCTGTCTGCCCTCCTGTTCTCCACCTACACCAAGGCTTAACATGGGATCACTTAGGGAGCAGAAAGCTGTCACACCAACAGAGATGGAAGCTCAGACTGGGTTAGATGCTCCCCTTGGCATTTTATTTGTTCTCACCTGCTGGAGAGAAAATAATGGGCTTAGGAAAAACAGAGGCCTGCTCTTGAAAGTTGTGGGGAAAAAAGCAATGAGCTGGTGGACAGGGGACCCTGGTTTATGGTGTAAGCTGGATGTTTATTTGATGTGTAACTTTGAGCAAGTCACTATCTTTGCATTTCAGGCTCCTGATCTGTAAATGGGGGAAGGGTAATGATACCCACCTTTTATCCATTGGCTGGGTTGTGGATCAGAGGCTTATTTCTTTATCCCCTCTATTTACCTTTGGACATTCTCCAGGATACAGGGTTTGTTCCGCATTCTCTCTCTGCCATCTCTCAGTGATCTCACCCCTTCTCATAGCATAGGTCTGCCAACTATGCAGGTGACCACACAAAAGCTATATTTCCAGCTTTGACTTCTCTCCAAAGTTTCAATCTTACCTAGCCAAAATGTTACTTGGACACTTTCTAGAAAGATGTTTTGCTTTATAAAATTTATCCTTCTATCAAAACTCATGCAGGCCACACTTCAATCTTTATAGAAGAAACACACACATGGCATAACAGGGTATACGCTTTGAGTACCAATCTAGTACTTCTAATGCCATGACTTGGGCGAGCCACTCATATACAGTTTGAAATGGTGATGGTCAGACTACTATAAAGATTGGGAAATGTTAGCAGGCTACCAGTTGTGTCATAGGCACTCAATGAATAATATTACTCTCCCTGTTCTTGAATTCTTTTTGAAATTTCTATAATACCTTTAGTTCTCAGATTATCTTTTATGTTGACTATACACAATTTCAAATACAGAACAAAGAGAAGTACGTAAAAAGTTGACTGAGCCGTAACGTTCCAGATGAGCCTTGCTCTCCTTGTTCTCCACTATTATTTGGGGATAAGGTCTTCCCGAGACAAGAGTAACTTTAAGTTACCCTAACACTGTGTGTGAGAATTCAACAGAATCATCTTAAGCACAGAAGAAGCCTGAACATTTTATGACAATATGTTAATATTAACATTCACGTTCACAAACAATTCTAAAAATAATTAAAATTTAACATTCAGATAAAAATATATAGAAACTGAAAAGATCATGTCCAAATTGTGGAAAACCATGTAATACAGAAGGTTGCCTTTTCTTATTGAATTTGGGTAATTGTTTTAGCAATTTTAACGTGCTTCAGCCTTCACTAAGTACTTTAGCATTGACAGTAAAACAAGAGTGAACATATTTCTTTCAAAATAGGCTCTTCTCTCTCTTGGGTATGCAGTGTTGTAATAGAGATATAAATATTGAGATTAATGAACTAATAAGGGATGGTGGTGTTATAATCTTTGAAATCTCTCTGTAGGAGATAAAAAAGACATAAACTATTCCTTTTTATACAGCTAGGAAAACTATGAAAGACTAGTAATGTTTTTAACTCACAATAAAGATGAATATTATGAGGCCTCCGTAAGAGGTACCTTGCCACTAGGT
>CM053503.1:11416654-11434788 GCA_028627145.1 Eidolon dupreanum
TCTCTCTTTAAACACCTACAGCACCTGGTATTCCAAGGTGTTCTCCCATACAAATACTAACCAGGCCCAACCCTACTTAGCTTCCAAGATCAGATGAGATCGGGCATGTTCAGGGTGGCATGACCATAGATAGACTCTTATATCTCTTATGGTAAGGGCACTGATCCCATCATAAGAACTCTCTCCTCATGACCTAAACTTCCCAAAGGCCCACCTACAAATACCATCATATTATAGCTTCAACATGTGATTTTGTGGGGAACTCAAATATTTAGTCCACAGAAGATGAAGAGGAAAGCAAATATGGCTTCCTTGAAACAGCACTTACCTGATTGAAGCATGGTTACCTGGTTTTCTGATGAGCAGAAGTCTTGAATTATTGAACCAGAGGTCAGACAGTGAGGAAGAAATAAAATACGATCCCATCTTGTCCCAGAATTCCTTAGTCTAATTGGATTATGCATTGATAGGCCACTGATTGTATTTTCTCCATCCAACTCCACTGACTGGAAAATTAACAAGATTCTGGTGCTAGATTGCATGTCGGTAATCATGTTCAATGTTATGATTTTTTTTTTCTTCCAAGCACATCATCATAAATTTTTATATGTTTTCCTTGGAAAACATACCACACATAATGTACAAGATCTTAAAATATGTCGTATGAGTTGTCTTTGTGTTTTTAAAGATAAGTTGGAAGAGGCTCCATCAGGGTTTGTAGAATCATAAACCCATCCATATAAATAGCTCAGTACTAATTCACAAAGTAACAGCCTATTTTACTCAATCATTTAGTTAAACATTCAGATTATTTATAATTTTTGTCATCACAAAATAATCCTAAATACCATATTATTTTCTTAAGAAAGATTTTCAGCAGTGAGATTATTTGGTTAGAGCTGGGACTATATTAAATGCTCTTAATATATGTTTAAGATAATTGATTAAGCACCTGTATAACCTATCATCTGACTGCCCCTAAAGTTGTCTTGACCATTTACAAACCTTAGGGAAAGAACAAGTCTTTCTTGTTTAGTTTATAATTCTCCTTTATTTAATCTAATCCTCTTAAAAGCTTTTTATAATTTCTATGTATTATTCTTACCATTTTACAGATAATAAAACGGTGGTTCAGAGGGGCCATTTGTTCAAGATCACAGACTAAATAAGTAGCAAATTAGAAGCAACTGAATTAGAACCGTTGTGGGAAGCCCAGTCTCCTAAACTCAGATCTAATGCTCTTCCACCCTTCCATGCCAACTTTTCTAATATTCTTACTTTACAGTTGAAGAAACAAATTCGTAGAAGAATAAAAGGACTTATAAAAAGGTCACACAGCTAGGCAATGAAGTAGATTCAGTTCTGCAATTCTTTATTAAGAAAATATGCTGTATTCAGGATCACTTTGTAATAGTAAATAATTAGAAATAATCTGAAGAAATGGTCACATACAGTTCATATACAATGTGCTGAAACTTTGTGAATTATTATGCAGTAACTAGGCTTGTGATTCTATAGCTATATGTATGTATGTACATATCTAGTCCCTAATAGCTTTCAACTTCTCCCAGTACTCTTTGCACTTCACCTGTCTTCTCTCAGCAGAACATCATAGAGTTTGAATTCCTTCCTTACTTGAGTCCAGAGTTCAAGGAAGGGACACTCAAGAAGACAGATTTCAATGTCAAAATAATGTTGAAAAGAGAGCAACTCTCCTATGCACCATGTTAGAAGCCATTTGTACAACTTTCCCAGTGGAAAAAAAAAATATGTTCTTGGAACATTCCTTCTACAAAAATGATTGGCTTTCTCATTTTTTATCCAAAATTCCTTTACTTGTCATCTGTATTTGAGTATGGGAGGGTGTCTCAAGACATTTCTCCTCTTATCTTTGTACTTTCTCTCTTGCATTGTCCACATAGCACTTTGAAAAATAGGAATCCTGTTGTAATGAATGACTAGCAATTCCAGAGGAGTTTTCATAATTTCCAAATTATAGAACATAACTTTGCCATCAAAACATTTTTATGAAACATTTTAATTAGGAGGCTAATGTCATGATGACCAGACCTACTCTTGCTACTCTCCCCATCTTTATGTGGTTAAAGATAACATTATCAGCTGTAAAAAAGTGAGTCACCTAGAAAACTTCAGGAGCTCTGATGAAGGCTACAATACAGAAAGGTGATTCTCATAGTTAAGAGTTTTGGGTTTTTGTCTTCTCTCTCTAGGACCCACCCACCAGTAACCTAATTTACTCCTGTCCCCACCCCACATCAGATACTATAACCAAACTAGACAACTTAATGAGTGATTCCTATTCTTTCTGCTTACTTTCTTGTCTCCTTTGATCATAGAAAATCTTTATCTGAAATACCTTTTTCCTATCCACTGAACGAAATATTACATGTTGTAATGCTCGAGTTAAATTTCATCTCCTCTTCAAAGGCTTTTAAAAAACTTTCATAGAAATAACTAATTATTTCCTCTTTTCTGATCTCATTCTCATGGTTCACACAATTAGTGGAGAAATTTCTCTACTGTATTGGGTTGTTTTCTTTTCCATTCCTCACCCTAGTCTGTAAAGTCCTTGAGAGCAGGTACAATAATATATGCATCTTTGCACAATGATCTAGGCATCTAGTACAGGGGTGCGCACACTTTTTTTGTAAAGGACCAGGTAGTAAATATTTTAGGTTCTGTGAGCATATGACCTCTGTTGCAACTACTCAACTCTGCTGCTATAGTGGGGAAGCAGCCAGGACATAAATAAATGGGTGTGGCACATAATACATTGTGGCAGCTGGGAAAACCAAACCAACCTGTACCCATCTTTCTTTAGAGTTGTGAATTGAAAATCAGACTATCTTATCTAAGACAGCATTGATAAAAAATTCAATTTGAAAATGGCATTCTGTCAGGGTTAAAATTCTAACATAGATGATTTTAAAGTTCCTAAGGACAAAACTTTGGTTCCATGGAGACCAGCACCCAATCCTGTCTGAGGTGAAAGAGGGCCGTGACCCCTTGACACTGGGAAATGTGGAGCAAGGCCCCCAAATACAGCAGGATGGCAGACATGGCTGGCAAACCAGCTCTCACATCACTGAATAACAACAACAATAATAAAGATGATTATAACTATAACAAACACTTATTGAATACTTACTACATGCCAGGAACTGTTATAAAAACTTTACATGCATTAATTTATTTAATCCTCATAAGAATACTTTGAAGAAAGTATTACTTTTATCTCCATTTTACAGATGAAAGAGGCTCAAAGAGGTTAAATAACTTATCCACAGTAATACAATTAGCAAGTGATAATGCTGGTGATCTAAAATTGAAGGTTCAATGCATGCAATATACTATGGATCTTAAATGCAGGTCCATGACCTAGGGTATAAGAACTACCTGAGGAATTTATGATAGATGCCTAGACTTCACACTTAGAAATACTGTCAGAATACCCAGGGTAAAATCAAGGAATCATTATTATTTTTTAAGAGCTGTCCCTATGATTCAGATATGTAGCTGTGGTGAATTGAATGGTACTTCCTAAAAAGATATACATGCTCATGTTTTAATCCCTGGTACCTGTGACTGTTACCTTATTTTGGAAAGAGTATGTGGAGATGTATCAAGAATTTTGACATAGGAGGGCCCTATTTTACCAAATGGGTCCTAAATCCTATCACAAGTGTCCTTAGAAGAGGCAAGTGAAGGAGACAGAAAGAGAAGAGGAAGAGCCAGGAGCCAGTGTGACCATGAGGCAGAGGTCAGAGCGATGAGGCCACGAGTCAAGGAACACTGGCGAGCACCAGAATCTAGAAGCAGCAAAGCATGGATTTTCCCCTAGAGCTTCCAGAGGGAGTGTGGCCCTGCCATCTCCTTGATTTTGGACTTACAGATTCCAACACTGTTACAGCAGCCCTAGGAAACTCTTATAGAGCTACTTCCGCTTCTACTCCTTAATTCCTGAACCCATGTATGTATGTAGCCAATTCAAATGTTACAAGCCATCAGCGGAAAAGAACCCTTCACTCCTCCCAGCTGCCATTCCCATCCTCTCTAGGCCCTGGACTCTCAGTCTCTTGAGGGAAGGAAGTACGCCTTGTCTGCATCATTGTGTCGAGTACAGCAGGACTGCCATGGACGGCTGTGCAGATTGTGCATGGCGGCCCTGCCCTGCAACACCTCGCACCCTGCCTTCTCCATGAGAAGCACTCGATTAATAATTCCTAAGAAATGAATGAATGAATGACTGTGAGTTAATTGATATTGGCATCATCTTCAATTACCAATGTAATGAACTCAGAATTTAAGATGCTGGGAAGTTTAAAAGGAGAAACATACATAAGAGAAACAACATGAAAGGGACTTAAATTCTTTATTAGATGAACTCTGGGATCTGGACTCCCTTTTTAAAGAGAGTCTGATGAGAGCACAAATCTCTCTCTCTCTCTCTCTCTCTCTCTCTCTCTCTCTCTCTCTCACACACACACACACACACACACACACACACACACACAGTTCCACCCTAGCCTTGCATGTGCTTCCTTGCCAGGACCACTGTGTTCTGTCATAATGACCGCATACTGTCTGTGGCAGGTCTGTGCCTGACCCCATGGTTGTGTAGTTTTCTACGCCACCCCACCCACACCCCCATTCCAGGATCCTTTTAGTGAGAGCACATGTTACTACTCAGATCCTGTAGCCAGTACCAGGAAAACTGCTACTGGAAACGACATCCAGTGCCAACACTATGGTTTCTTTTCATGGGAACCTACCTGGCTTTGTGAAGAAAGAATTAGAACATATGCATTAACAATAATCCTGCGAGCTTCCATTGCCAAGAGATCAGATTCTCAATAAATGGACTGTTTTTGAGCTGGATGGCTGCCTTGAAACACAACTTGCATAATCAGCAGAACTTTGCCCCTGAATGGGTATCCTGGAGGGGAAACTTAGGTAGACAACAGGCCAGTGCTCTCCAGATGAAACCAGGCCCATGACCACTTTCCTTACTGCTCACGTAGCCAACCGAGGCGAGCAAACAAACCAAGGAATCCTGACTGTGTATGAGTGTCACTTCATACCCAGATGACCTGAGCCGTTAATGCCCCATCTCACTGTTCTCTTACTGTCTCAGTGCCAGAATGTGGAACAAATCCACCTTTGTAGACAAATTATACAAAACCCAGGACGAGAGGTGATTTTGCTTAGCATTGCAGATTGCCAGGGTTGCAATTTACAGACTTGAGTTTCAGTTTTAATCCACCGTTCACAGGGAAAGTTACCTTTCACTCATTTGCACTCCACCAATTGGGGATGTGCCATCATGTAACGGGAGAGACTGAGCCAAATTTTCCTTTGTACCCGCAGGAGAGAGTAGTGGATGCAAGGACTGAATTTGGAGGCAGACAGGCTCAAGTTCCAACCCCAGCCTGGCCACTTACTACTTCTCTAAGCTTCAATTTTTTCATCTGTAAAATGGTATTGGTCATAGCAGTACTGAAATTCAGAGAGTTTTTGTGAGGGTTAAATATGACAATGTTGACCAAGTATTTGGCACAGAGAAATCTTCAATAAATAAGAGCTATAATGAATGAGAAATAAATGATATGCAATTATATAAACTTCCTTTCCTAAATGATAACAAATTAGAACGTACATTAATTTTCTCTTTACTCTTTTCAAATAGCTGTTTTTATTTTAAAAGGTAAATAGTCCCCATCTTTTTAAAAAGTCCTTTCAGCACACATAGTGGGTTCTATTTAGCACATGAAATCTCTTTTAGTCTTTACTATGGATATATGTCTATGAGGCAGATATTATTACCCTTATTTCACATTTGAGGAAACTGAGGCTCAGGAAGGCTAAGTGACTTGCCAAATGCATTAAGTAGATATATTTGAATCTGGGGTCCTGACTCTGAAGTTTCCTCAGAGCCTAAAATAAATTTATGCTACAATAGTCAAATGAGAATCAAAATATTGACTTTATCATGATACCATAAAGTAGAAATCGAAGGTATGTGGCAAATGGCATTGGGGAACACATAATCAGACTTACTATTCTCTTTATAAATCCAGACCTGGAGACCCCCTGTGGTGACAAGTGAGTCTACAGGCCCAAAGTCTCCATTTCCAGCTAGTCACAAACCCAACTCACCACCCAGCTGACCCCAGGAGCAAGCAGGCGAAAGAGGTTGGTGATTTTCCCCAGCCTCTGTGCTTTCCATGTGGAGGCAGGAAATAAGGGTCATAGGTTGGAAGTGCTTACCATAACATCAGTAAGAAACAGAGCAAGATAAGACTTTTGTCACTGACTCCACCCATTAGTTAAAACAAGATGCCTAGGTTCTCATCAACCAGATTTGCCACTTCTCCCAAAGGCATGAGGAGTGTATGTGTGCGTGAGTGAAGAAAACAACTAAGGACTTCAGCCAACACTCACCATTTCTGTGGAAACTTATTAGGGGAGTAAGGGGAGGGAAATAAGAATTCTCATTCCAGAGCTCATTCTATGCCATTGCATCCACCTATTTTAGGAATTATCCTTGACTGATATACCACTTCCTTATTGCCATTTACATAGCTGTCAGTGCAGCTATCAAAGAAAATAAAGCCCCCTCTTGGCCAATCCAACTCATGAGAATGTCATCAGATCCTTGAAGAAACCTCGAAAGAGAAAGAAGGGAAAAGATGACTTAAAAACACATATGTAGTAGTTTTCATCCCCTTGCATTCACCAGATGGGAGCCCCATTGTGTTAAAACTTTGGGAGCTAAATTCATCACTACAGATTATGAGTTTTCAGTATGGTGGTTAAAAGCATGGACTTTGTTGATAGAGAGATCTGGATTTGAATTCTGATTTTGCTCCTTAACTGTGCAAAATCATTCTTTTTGGCAGGCTAATATTTGAAATCCCTTCCAATGTTTGAAAAATGTCCTTTCTTATGAGTCTTCATGGCTCCTCCACTTCCCATCATGGGAGCTGGATTCCAACTCCCCAGCCTCCTTTATAACTGCACAGTGAGCAGGAAGTCTAGGATTTGCATCATCTTCCATGCAAATTTCATCAATGTCTTAGTTTTCAGTGTGTAGAACTTTCACCTCTTTGGTTAAGTTTATTCTGAAGTGTTTTATTGTTGAATGCTATTGTAAATGAGGTTGTTTTCTTTATTTCTTTTTCAGATAATCCATTGTTGATATATACAATTGCAACTCATTTTTGTACATTGATTTCAAATCCCGAAAATTTACTGGATTCTTCTATTAGTTGTAACATTCATTTATTTAAAGCATTCAGATTTACATAAACATTTTCATATAGGTAAAAATACTTAAAATGCTCTCTTTCTGCTAAAAGCAAAAGAAAAATGACTTCAACACATAAGCATTTGCTTCTTTCACATATCCAGCAGCCAGAGGAAGTCTGTCTATGGTGATGTAGTTGACCAGCAATTCTGTTGGAATTGCTGGATTTAACCTCTTTCTATCCTTCTGTTGCACTACCCTTAAAGTGATGGTATCGTGCTTGTTGCTTCATGGTCACAAGGTGGCTGCTGCACCAAGGGGAATAAAATCCATCCACATTTCAATGGGTAATTAGAAGGTGGAAAGAATGAAATACCAAAGGCCCATGCTTTCTGAACAGGGTTCTTTGAAATATCTTTTCCAGAAGTCTCAACTAGCAACTTCATTTAGAGCTCATTGAGTCACACATATACATACCTAATCAAATCTCTGAAAGTTCTATGACAAAGTGAAGTTCTATGACAAAGGGTTGTGTCCAGCAATCTGACAGGTCTGCAATGGATGGTAATATAATCAAAACAGAGCTACATAAATGTTGAGATATGGCATAAAGAAAGAAGGCTTGGAGCCTCTACTTGTAACACAGAAGGCTGAGGAATAATAATAATTATAATAATAATATACTATAGCTAGCAATGACTAATATTAATCTGGGACTTACTATACACCAGGCAATGTTCAAAACTCTTATATATGTTACTTCATTTAATCCTTGCAACAACCTTATGAAGTAAGTACTACTCCCTTTTACTTATAAGGAAACCATGGCACAAAGAAATTTCACAGTTGAGGAAGGTCCTTAAATGAATAAGTGCTCAAGTTGCAATTGAAACATTGCAAAAATTCTAATCCAGGTTTACTAAGAGATAAGAAAGGGATCTTTTGTTTCTTTTACCTTCTCTTTATAAGGTTTTTCTTTGGAAGTCAGCAAATGTTTAACTAGCCAATATGAGTCTGAGACTTAAATTTTCAAACTGACATGATCCAAAATTTCAGAACAAGAATACAGTCAATCTATTATTTAGCATAGGATTCATCTGATTCAGCATTGGTGATCCTAAATGGTAATCCAATGGAGTGAAATTTGCCTTGACCATAAAATTGCTACTAATTATCTATAGACCTTCTACTCCTATGGGTATGAGGACATTTTAGAGAATAGCAGATAAAGTCAAGGAAAGAATCACTTTATAAAAGTAGCCTGGAGTGGAGGCATCATCTCTTCATTACTAGAAGAAACAATCCACATGCCCCAGGGATCCATACTCCCATCAAATACTACCAGCAGTAAGAAGTCCAAATATAAGCCTCTATCTTGCTGGTTTAAAGCAGTGTTTCTCAATCTTTTTTCATTATTTGTCCCTAAGGAGCCTATGTAGATTTCCCCCCCAAATTGCCCCCACTATGACATCACAAATATACTTTATATCTATTTATATAGCGTGGCCCTTAGGAAGACTAAAAGACCTAAGCTTCTTCAACCCCCAAGAACCAATTTTCATTCCCTTGGGGTGATATTGCCCTTATTTAAAGTGATTGGTTTATGATATTAAAAGTCATTCCGAGAAATGGAGCTGCCTCATGACTTCAGCAATATTCTAATAATGGAAAAGATCCCACAAAAACTTCAACTTAAGTCTTGCTGCTCTCGATGTAGTAGTTATTACTGCTCTAAATACTTTGGGAGCACATAGTGAGATAGCACACGTACCCCTCCATTGTTTGCGGAGGGCTATGTGTCTAGCTCCGCCCAGTTGTAAGTCGAAATGTCAATGATCACTTCCAGACTAGAGTATTCTATTGCTATTTGGAAACCTAGAACTCTCTTCTCCTCTACTCAGATGAAAAGCAACATTCTAGATGGTTGCTGCTTTGTCAGCCTGGGTTCTAAAGGGAGGAGGTGTGGAGCAGAGTTCACAGCTGACATGTAATATATAAGAAATAAATTACTAAGATTTGGAGGCTGCTTATTATCGCAGCACAACCCAGGCTACCCTCGCTGATACACTGGGTCATTCACTTATTCATTTAAATGAATCAGGGTCCACTGCGTGCCCAAAATTATCTTAGGTCCTCATGACATAGCAATAAACTAGACAAGTCCTTGTCTTCATGGAACTTACATTCTATTTGAGGAAACTAGTGAGATCAAATTCAGCAATGCTCCAGCTCAGAAAGGAAAGGATATATTGCCAAAGAAAATGAACACTTCTCCTTAAAGACAAGGCTAAAATTAGAAAATTCCATCCTGTGATATACTCTCAACAATCTTCTGTGAAATTAAATCAAGTCCAGAAGGCGATGGTCCCTCTTTTCTTCCCCTAGGACATTTAAAGGATATTAAAATCTTATTTTAATTCTTAATTTTGAAGTTAAATGACTTGGGAAGGTTACAGAAGGGAATATTCAGAGAAAGGACAGGATTTAGGAAATTATGATGGCATGGAAGGGGTCTTCTAGACTATAGAAAATGAAAGACGCAAAGAGGTGAAAGTGCAGATACCTTTCGTTCAGACTAAATGAACCACAGAAGCATCAAGTTACAGGATGAACTAATTCACCGAAACATCAACTTGAGTTATTGAATGAGTGATTTTATTTTGCCAAGACTCTATATTACAGAGAGATGTTCATTTCCCACAGGATGAAGCCCATTCTTCCTTAAGAGGAATCCTGAGCAAACACACAAATAATTAAACTGAAATAGACCATTTTAACCCCACTGCAGTTCAAACACCCCAACCATCAAAGCTGGCCAGCCCAAACCAGCTGCTTAAGATCATCCTTTGAGGTTTAATGAACTAGGGCTTTGTTAGGCCAGGAGTGAGAAAGGATTTCAAAGACAAGAGCCCTACTTGGGAAATGATTTCCTGATGACCTCTTTGAATTACATGATTTTTCTCATAAAACAGTTAGCTCCCTAATCCTATTCCCTCCACCACGAATCTCTTCTAAACCCCTGAGCCAGGCTAGGAGAAAATGATGGGAGGAATGGCCACATCACCCCAACCTATGACAAAGTTTTCCTAGTTAACTTTATACTTCATAATATAAAATGAACAGGAGACACATTTTCCTCTGTTTTTGATTCTGCAAGTTCTAGATAACTTGAGTCTGTGTCTTTATATAATGGTTTGATTTCAAAAACAAAAGGTACTCAATTTTAAGCCCTGCAATGGTATCTCTTTCAGATACCAGCATCATTACCACTGTCTACTTTAGTTGCTCCATCGACAACCACTTCTGAAGATTCTTAATACATTAGTAATTCTGTTGGGATTTTTCAGCTAAAAACAAACACACGTATTTGAGTTTTAACATCTGGTGCAGCCTTTTCCTGTAAAATTAAGATAGTTTTTAAAAGGATACATACCATAAATTCAGCTGCCTGGCTTTGACCTAGGACAATATTATTGCTCAGAAATGTGTCCAAGAACTTTTATCGAGGAGTTAATCTCACGACACCAGAAGAAAAAAGAAATAGGTGAAAATGAATATTAATCAGTTCCTAGAAGCAAACGCACACATCTTAGGACTCAAATATCAGTTATGTCGAAAGCGTTCATAATAATCTGTTGCTAAACAAAATAAAACAAAAAAAAACCACTTGCCTGGAAAACAGGATTGGGAGTGACAATTCTGCTTCCTGACATTAGCCAACTAGTTGGATGACCTCAGGAAAGTAGCTGTGCACTGACTGTCTGCCAGGCATCGTACACAGAATTTTTTATGAATTAACTCATTTACTCTTCAGGTCATAACCTTTGTAGTGAGTTTTATCATTCTCCCCATTTATGGGATAAGGAATCTGGGGAACAGAGAAGTTAAACAATTTACCCAAGGTCCCAAGTTTCAAAAGCACGTCCTTTTTCTTAACACTTTCATCTCTAAATGTTCTTTAAAGTCTCACACAGGTTTAGCCTTCTAAGCTTCCAAAACCTTTAATTCTAAAACTATACCCTACAGATTCGTTTCTAAAAGTATGTAAAATTCTACCAGTGACTTCAAGTTTAATGTTTTTTTTTTTTCCTTAAAAAAGATTTTCTTTTGAAGACTTCAATCTAAAACCTTAAATGAAATCTCTTTTAAAAGAGAAGATAAAAGATGGGGAAAGGAGAAAACCCCACTGGTTATTTCTTGTGCATTTGGCCACAAAGGTGTCACTTTTAGCTCCACAGAAAGTCTTACTGATTTTTCTCAGGAGGATTGGGGTATCATCAATCCATTGAAAGAAACCTAAAGAAACAGAAACCACGAGAATATGTCATACAAATATTTATTCATTCTGTTATATCATTTTTTTTTGTTTTCAAATAGCCTCATTAAACCAAGAATGATCTAGGACCCAACACATCTCACTTTCATTTTAAAACCAGAAAGGCATTATAGTATGATGGCTCAGCACAAGGGCTCTGGAGGCAGATGCCTGGTTCAAATTATGTCTTTTCTACTTTTTCAGGGTGTGAGAATGGTCTTTATATTCTCTGAGCTTCAGTGAACACAAGCATAAAATGGGGACATTGGCACCTTCCTCTAAGGTTGTTTCGAGGTTAGCACATCACAGAATGCCTATTAAGCACAATAAATATGCAGTGGCTATTATTCTAATCATTTTACAATTATGATAATACAATTAGAGGTTCTGGTCATAAGCTTCTAATTCTCCTGAAGCAAATCTTTTCTTTCATTAACTACATACTCAGAAAAATTAATTACTTAAGAACTATTTGTAAGCATTTTTCATAAATCAGATACTATTGGAAGTACTTTACAAATATTGATTCAGATAATCTTCCTTCTAACCCCACCAGGTGGGTACTGTTATTATTCCCATTTTATAGAAAAGGAAACTGAGACACAAAGATGTGAAGAAATCTACCCAAAGTGGTAAGTGGTAGACTGGAGTTCAAATTCCAGCTCTTGGTCCCACAGCCCTCAGTCCTGCCTGACTCTGCTCTGCTCTGAACTCCTATCGCTTGCTTTGCTCCTGCTTCCACCTGTGCTTACTCAGGACTTTGCATAACGTGCTCTGTCTGGAACACATCTGTACTGACCCTGAGCACCTCTTCATATGAATAATTCTACCTTCCCTTCTCTCAGGACCCGGCTGTCTCCTGAGCCACTTTCTCCTTTCCACGAAGTGCTCAGCAGACTATTCACACCTCCTTAACACTCATTGCTCATGCCCAAGCAATTGCTCTCCATTGTAACTGCTGTGATGCTGCCAGGCTCCCCTGGCAGGGCCATGATCTCCAGAAGGGCAGGAACTAAGCTTTGGTTTTCTCTGTGCCTACTATCATAACACCTGAGAGCACAGAGTAGGTGTTTAATAATCATGGCTGATATGAAATGCATTCACTCATCTCTTGAGTGAGCACCTACTGGGCACCTAGAGTGTGCTAGGTCCTGGGAATAACTAGTGAACTAAACACGACCAGTCAGAACAGCAGGAGAAAGATTGTAGAGACGTCATTAAGACTATGGGGTTTTAAAACCAGATTATCTGGGCTCAAATCCAAACTCCGCCAAGTTTTGTGAGCTTGAGAAAGTTATTTAACTTCTGTGTGCCTTAGTTCCCCTACTTATAAAATGGTGATATGTATTTAATGTATGTATATGTAATATATATACTATATATAATATTTATAATATTTAATATATAATGTGTATATATTTAAAATGCATATATATGCAACTCTTACAGGTTTGCTCTGAGGATTAAAAGAGATTTTCCATATGCAGTATGCAGGGCAGGCCTGGCCCTTAGTGAGCTCTCAGAAGGTCAGATTTTATTATAGGTAGCTGTCATGGACCTTATGGCTGGAGGGTGGAGTGGTAAGGAGAGAGACGTGTCTTGTCCCCAGCTACAATATAATGAGGTAAAGAGCTATTTGGTTAAACAATATGAAATCATTTTTGTAGGTCAAAATGGTTGAAAAGAGGCAACTTTATGATACAAATTAAAATGCTCAAAAAACATAGAGAAAGGAGCAATTCATTTTGCTTGGAGAAGTAAGGAACAGCTGCACAAAGAAGTTAGACCTTGGAGGAGCCCCGCAGGGTCAATAGACCATCGCTGAACAGAGAAAGGGAGAAATGATATTCTAAGGAGAGAGATAGCAGAAGCAAAAGAAGGGACATTAGAAAGCATGGCCAATAGGCTTTTAGGGTCAGACTATAGAATCCATTGTGGGGATGCAGAATTGAGACTAGAAAGAGCCAAATCACAGCTACTATGCTAAGCTCATTCATATTCTGGCCTCAATGTTATATGAGATATTAGTGTTTTTTAAAGAGTTAAGAAGGCATTATGACATAAGAAAATGAGTATCCATGGACTTGGGTTCCAGAGAGACCTGGTTTGAATCCCAACTCCATTACTGAGTGAGTGAACTTGGCCAAATCACTTAATTTCCATGAGCCTCAATTTCTTTATCTATAAAATGGATTCAACAGGACTTACCTTGCAGGATGGTTGCAAAGATTAGTGATGGTGTATATAAAGCACTTAGTGGATTACATGACACATTAATGGTTTTTAATTAGGAGTGGCCCTTAGTAATAATATTATTAATATCTTGCAGGTTACAATGCTTTGTTGGAACAAGTTCACTAGCAACTCGCAGGGACTTACAGCACTAATTCTAGTAAGTCCCAGCAATTAAAGGTAAATACTATGATTCCCTAACCAGAAGACTTAAAAAAGGCCAAGAACTATTGTGCTGAGAAGATGCCTAATCCAAACAAGTAAGTATGTCAACTAATATTTGCTTAGCAAATTTCCATATGTGAAGCACTTTCCTATGGATTAACTCATTTGCTCATTTCAGCAGCCTTATGTGAGAAATTGATATTATTGTCTTCATTTGAAGGGAAATAAACTTCAGAGAAGTACTTGCTCAAGGTCCTATGATGACAAGTGGCAGAATTGGAAGGCTTGACATAATTGAAAATGTACACTGTGTCTTTGTCTGTTCCTTAAAATATTGAATACAGAATTAGTTTTGAAGGTTTAGAAGTTGTAACCTTATGGTCTCAGTTAAGAATGATAATGCAGGAGATTACACAATCATAAAATTTTGTGTGGGATCCATCCACAATCATCTCTCTTAGCCTTCTCATTTTACAAAAGAGAAAATTGAGAAAAGAGCAATTAAATGCCTCTCCTGTAGTCACTTTGAAAATTCATGGCTGTGCTTCTAGTGAAAGATGGCAGATTTAACATATGCTTTACATTACATTTCATCTCCAAAATCCACTAAAAAGACAGTAAAGGGATTGATTTTAAGGACATTAACCCGTAAGGAAAAAAAGAATGAGAAAGAAAACAACAACAACAATATTTTGGAAGATAGGAAGCAGATGGTAGAAGGGTGACGACTAGCTTAGCAGCCCCACGAAGCTGAAATTTAAGTTGACAGTGGGGGAAGCTCAGAAGCAACCTGATTTGCACTGCAAAACCTTACAAAAACCTGGAAATTGACAGCAAGAAGTACCTCTGAAAGTGCGATGCAGCTGAAGGTGACATAGGATTTGCTATGAGTCTGTTTGACAAGAAGTCCCTTCACCCTCCTGGCAGAAGGCTGAAGACTGGCTGAAGAGAGACTATATCAGAAAGACCCAAGACAGAGGAATGCCAGACACTGCTGAGGGCAAGAATACCTTACTGAAAACAGGGAGATTTCACTAAAAGTACACATTCTGAATGGTGAGAACCCCAAGCTCCTGTCCTACCTTGATTCCAGAATGCTGACAGCCAAGCTTTTAGACCCTGGTTTGAATATTGAATAATAATTCTAGTCTGAGGACTCTGACAAGCCCAACAGTAGAGATATAAAGATATTGATGGTTCAGGCATCCTCTGATGAGATGGCCCAGACAGATCACCTAAATGACATCCAGGAGTCACTATCCATGCACACAGGCCTTTCTTCAGCTGCTCTGCATGCCTCTCTTAAGATGGCCTGATTTAGTAAATAAAAATGTGATATTTGGGATATACCTATACTAAAAATGTATTTGATGTTCAAGTAAAATTCAAATTTAACTGAGTGTTTCGTACCTTATCTGCCTTCTCTTAAATAACAATGGACATCCAAGAATTACCAAACATTTGATGAAAGCCTCATCATGAAAGGCAGCGACTAAAACATACTGAGAGAAGAGAAACATAAAGACAAAAAAAGGCAAAATAAAAACAATAACTTTTAAAATAGTGTCATTTGCTTTCTCAGAAAGTTAAGAAAGGATATTGATTTGAAACGAGATCAGTTTGATTTAAAAAAGAAATAATTGAAGAATATTAAAGAGCTGTTGTTAAAGTTGTGATAGCAGAAATAAAAAAAATCAATTGAAGAGTTTGAAGGGAAAGCAGTTACAGAAAAATAAAACAAAGAGAATGGAGGAAAATAAGTGATAATAGAAATAATTGTCCTTTTTGCCCTTTGGAGTCCCCTCCCTTCTTGCCCTTTCATAGCCATTTTGGCCCTTTTGTTTTGGTTACAGCTCTGGGACCATGTGCCTCCTCGGGGCATACTTTGTCTTTCTCCATGGGCCTCCTTGGGGGAATTCTTTGTCTTTCTAAAATATACTTTTAATAAAACCATTAAATCTCCAAAGGAAGGAAGGAAGGAAGGAAGGAAGGAAGGAAGGAAGGAAGGAAGGAAGGAAGGAAGGAAGGAAAGAAAGATTTTTCCCAGAACTGAAGAGTATGAGTTTACAGATGGAAAAGACTATCAGAGCACAGGGGTAACGAAATGTCCTCAGTAAGAAAAAGTAAAAAAGAAGAAAAAAAGAAGGAAGAAAAGAAGGAAGGAAAGAGGGATGGGGATAAGTGGAGATATATGTCTATTTTAGTTCCAGGAGATCAGGAGGAAAGATGCTCAATAAATATTAAAAGTAATTTGTAGTCACTCTAGTCTAGAATCAATACGGGAGTTTAATAAACCTACCAAACTTTAAGAAATGAGGTCCTATAATAATAATGATATACACGAGTAAGTACAGTGTAGTAAAAAGAACTCTAGATCAAGAGTCAAAGGCACACATTCTAGTCCTGTTTCTGCCCCTATATGACCTTAGACATGTCACGTCACATTTCTGCCTTTCATCATACGCAGACTGAGGGTTTAGATTATCAAATTTTATAACTCTATTTCTTAACCAGTCATGAAATGTGTGACATTAACATACCTGAGTACATAATTTAAATAATTTTTAAATCCATATCCCAATAATAATTGTTAGGTACACCAACTTCCTCTCTCTCGAACTGTATTTCTTCTTTTTTTCTTAGACAATATATATTATTTTATTTTTATACAATAATAAATTCACATTTCTATAACACTCCATCTGTTTTTTTCATTCTGATATTCCAAACATTCTAGCTGATGCTCTTTACAGGTACAAGGTATATAGTAGTGAATTATATATATAGTTATGGTACCTATCTGGTCCTCATGGAGTTTTGATTCCAGTTGGGAAGATTGTTTAAAATCTTTTTTTAAAACAAACATACAAAGAAACAAATACATTTCTATTAAGTATAAATGCTATGAAGGGAAATTTCAAAGTTGGTGATTACCAAAGGAATTTTAGAGAAAGTGACTTTAAAATGAGGATAAATAAGAGTTAGGCAGGTGAAGGGTAGGAGAAAGGCTTAGCAGGAAGAGGAGAAAGTATGTATAAAGGCCTTGAGAAAGAAAGCATACTGGTGAACTGGAAAAGTTCACCAGTGGAGGCATGAGATTCTCCAGAGGAAGAATGGTGTGAGACGAGGTTGACGTGAATGCAGAGTCTAGATTACTCTGGGTCTTTGAATCCATTAAAAAAAGTTAGATTTTATTTAAGGGCAACAGGAAGACATTATATTATTTTAAGCATTAAAGTTACCTTGTCTAATTTACAACTTATAATCATTCTTGCTGTTATTTTTATCTTTTTGCATCTTTAATACTATGCTTTGAGATAAGCAGGACAGATAGACACCTCACTGTTGAGAAAATGAAGTACATAGAGTTTAAGTGGTTGCCTTGTGAACAGGTCCAGTGGTTAGATAGTACATAGCAGACCCAGAGCAAGACCCTGGGTTTTCCCACACCAGTTACTTAGCATTGTCAGACACATAATAGGCACTCAATAAATATTTGTTAAACGAATGTACCTCAGTCACACCAGGACATTCTAGCTTCTGAGATCTACGGGTCTTTTGGTAAAGAAAGTGTATTAAATCAGCCACCAGGGGGAGTGTAGACTTCCCTCATGTAATAGAAACATTGACTTTGGCAAAGACAATTAGAAGAAAAAAAAAATCTTTAACTGAACATAGTGCTTTCTCCAGCTTATACCAAAAAAGATTTCATGCAATAGAATTGGCAACATCACAACAGACCCTTTGTTATGTGTACGAGCCGGCCATCTCTCCATGAGACTCAGTTATGGACAGCTTTCTAACTAGAGTACTGACTTTGTTAAAAAAAAAAAAAAAAAGGTTCCTCCAAAGTAAAGTATAATGAAATGGAAGTAGCATTATTCTCTGACACAATTCAAACTGTACATGTGGAACAAAAGACTTCTTATTTTTTCCACCCAGCTCTGCTATTCTGAATTTCCTTGAACTTGCTTCAAAATAAAGTTTGAGAAGAGGAAAACTTTGCCTGTGGCACAGAAATGGTCCAGAATGGCTAAAAGGAGCCTACTTGGTGAAAAGAGCTCAGTGAGAGATAGGGCTTCTTGTTTCCTTCTACAGCCTGGGCAAAAGTACCTACAAATGCATCTGGGAAAACACACACACACACACACACAC
>CM053503.1:11435288-11545088 GCA_028627145.1 Eidolon dupreanum
GCCCCTCCTGCAAAAAAGGAGACACCGGAGAAGAAGGCAAAGAAGTATCACTGAAAAACAGGATTGGAACCCAGCCATCTTGTTACCACTCTCTGAGCTAACAGGTCAAAATCAGGGAAATGCCTGAGCTAGTTTCTCGGGAAGAGCGACGTGTATATCTAAATACATAAATCCTAAAAAGCTCATTGTGAAGAGCAGAGTTCTAATAATTTGTATTCTGATCGCTTTGAAATATTTTTAAAGTGAGCGCTTCCAGGGGTAAGGTAAATAATCTCATGTCGAGGGGGCATTTGATTAAATTCCAAACATATCAGTGTTCCAGGGTGCTCCTGGTGACTCTGATACCTTTTGGCAGGTTTGCCAAGAAAGTGCAAACGTGAGAGGAGCCCCAGCAGAACAAGGAAACTATTCTCCCAGCCACAAGTTGCAGGGCTGTGCAAAGGGAGAAAAGCTCAGATTTTTGTCTCCCCAGTGAAGAGGAGATTAGAATGGAATAAATTAGTGATGTGGGCAAGAGCTGTTACCATGTCACAATGACACTTTGTGCTGCCTTCAAGGAACCCCAAGCCCTTCGACAGGACTCTTGCTTTCTCTGACTCCAGGAAGGCATTTGCCAAGCACATCTCAGGTCTGGAGAGATGAGTGTGTCTCCCCTTACGATATTCTCACTCTCTGCTCCTTCTCAGCCAAGTCCTTGCCTTTCTTTCCTTTCTACCCTCTTCCGCCCACCCTTCAACAATAAGAAGGCTGCTTTTGCCTAGGAAGAGACAAAACTATATTGAGCATCCACTTATAATAGCAATTGAGACACTCGTTTATTGAGATCATTATGTGATCACCACAAAAAACTGTTTCAACAAGTGATATTTGAGTGATGGTCAAAAAATATTTAATAGTTGGTTCGACACACCAATCAGAAACAATTTGGAAGTTGCACTGAAGCTGGGTGTTAGAGGCACCCACCCTGCCAGGCATTACGTCTTAAGTGCTGGAATGTGGAAAGGCCAGGGGTCCCAGGACTGGAGGGGGCCTGGCTGCAGGAATAGCAAGGATGAGGGTTACTTAAATAACAAAAACTTTTACCAGCTGGGGCAGAAGTATTTTAATATTCAGACAACCAGAACTGTTGAATCTTAGCCCCAAATTATCTCCATGTTAACAACAAAAAAAAAATGGGGCCACAACGGTTTTAAATACTTTACAAAAGTCCATCTATGCAGTACAAGGTACCCTGTGACTCTACTGAAAAGCCTTTTCCGCCCCACCCCCACCCCTGCCTTGGCTCTCTGCCTCCTTTCCTGAGCCTGTTGCTTGAAGCTTAGAGATGAGAACATGTAGTATTCTGGGGAATTCAAGGGCACTGCAAACTCTCTCCCAGCAAACCTCTAAAGCTCCATCTATTAACTGTCGCTGGTCTCATTAGAAGTCTCAGTAATGGTACCGTCAGGAGGGAAGTGCGTGAGGAAAAATTGACTGAAAAGACAACCTATTATTTCCTCTTACTTCTCCATAGAGGCTTTATTTGTTTTGTTCCTCCCCATACCCCCAGGGCCCAGTACATGGCTGACACTCAATACAATCTTGTTGAATGAATGAATGAGTGAATGAATGAATAGTAATAATAATAATTTATTCCATTTCTATGATACTTTATATTCTTGTAAAGTACCTTTGTACCTGATCTCATTGGACCCTCAAGGAACTCAGCAGGACTACAGGACAAGCATTGTCATTTCCAATAACAATGAAATGACAGACGAAGAAGCTAAGATGCAGAGGATGAAGGTTTTTTTGTCCAGTATCACAAAGTTAACCATGGCGGAGCCAGGACTGGCCCCTGCCAATCTCTGGTCTAGAGCTCTTTCTCCCACATTGCAGTATCTCTTAAATATTAATAAATGTTAACATAATCAGAAAAATAAAGCAACTTAATATTTACAACCTATCATATATTTGGTGATACAGTGAAGGAACAATGGCAAATGTGAGACCTGGCTCTCCTTTCTCTTGCTTACTCTACTCCTACCTCAATTTGCCAGATCCCCAGACCCAAAGAGACCCCTTACTCTTTCTAGGGCTCAGCCACACCATCTCCAGGCAGCACCTAGATTTATCCTTTCATTTTTTTAAGTAACTTTCCCCGAGAGAATTACTTTTGGGCCCTACACCTGTAGGTGCAGGCCCTTCCTTGCTCAGCCTTCTTACTGAGTCCAAATATGACATTTAATGGACAAAAAAGACTAATGTCCACCTATCTAACTCTGGAGAATGTTTATTCACCAACTTCTTACTGAGGCTTCCGGAAGTCAAGGGAACTAGATGACTTTGGGTAATACCATCTTCTTTTTCTTTTTTTTACCTATTATGAAAGTTTTCCAAGTGTGGTTTCGGAACTATCAACATTAGCATCACCAGGAACTCATCAGAAATGGGTCTTAGACTTAGCATGGTGATCATGTTGTAAGATAAATAAATGTTGATTCTCCATGTTGTATTCCTGAAACTAATAGATTGTATGCCGAATATGCTTTAATTAAAAAAAAAAAAAAAGTCAAGTTCTCAAGTCCCAGGTTTGCTAGGAGCACAGGCTTTGGGGATGAGCTCCAGCGATATCTGTGTTTTAAAAGCCCTCCAGGTGCTTCTGGTGGATGTGAAAGTTTGAGGGCTACTGTTCTATTAAACCTTATTTTTTTTCCTACCTGAGCCGGGGAGTCAACTCCTATTCCCACTGGTTCTCTGAGGACACCTCTCCTCATTCTGTCCTCTAATCCTTCATCTCTTCACATGCAATCCTATAGTATAGTCTTGTTATTAACATCATTAATGGAGTAAGTGCTGGACCAGATCATCCACTGTGGTTTTTTTCAAATTGAGAAGCCCTGATTCTTCAGGGGAGCCACAATTAAGCAGATGGCCTTAAAGAAGACTGTAAAGAGTTCTGCCTAGTGAGCTTCCTTTTGCTTCAGGCCCCAGGGCTGAAGTGAAGTGAGGACATAGGCCAGTTGCCAAGTCTTAGTTACAGCCCCAGGAGATCTTTGATGTTTTCCCCTTGCAGTCTGGGGTCCCTGTTTTCAAGAATTTATCAGAATGATCCAGATTTAGCAAACTTGCTCTATGTACCTTGGACAAAATAACCGCTGAGTCAATTCTGTGAGGAGTCTCAGATTGTTAGCCTAAAAACCTGTTGATAGTTGACTTCCTCTGGCAAACTTCTATCAGATGCAACAACAAAAAAAGAAAAAAAAAAAAAAAAGAAGCACCAGAGGTGTGGCATGTACTGGATTATTACCAGTATTTGCATTAGATAGGTAGTCAACCCAAGAGCAGGTAGCAAATAGCAGAAAGAAATAACCCAAACCCTGCCTCCGCATCTCCCTTACCCCAACTCCTTCCTTCTTTCAAAAATCTCCACTCCTAAAAAGACAACTTGAGGACTCAAGGGAATAACTTCTTCACATTCTGGAAATTCTGACACAGTTTAGAAAGAAAGAAGCTTATTCCTGTTCAGTGTTTGGGTTCTGATGTGCTTTTCCTGTTTAAACTTCTACAATCTACTGCTCATTGATTCATTCTGCCAGTCACAAAAAATTGCTTAACTTCTGACCTTTGTAACTTTACTTTCCTCCTTCTAGATTCCTCAAGTTATGAAAGCACAATAAGTGAATGGAGAGATGGTTGAGTAGGATAGGATGAAAATGTTACAATTTCCCTTGAAGATAATAGGTAAAGTTCCTGGAATTGGAGTCATGAGACTTGAGTCCCAGCCAGGACTTTGCCACCGATGAGCTGGGACTCGTAGCAGGTTAGTGCCCCACTTTTGGTCACTGCAAAACAAAGACTTGAGCAAAACAGATCTCTGGGCTATTTTCCAACTCTTTGATATTATAAGAAAGCAGATTTATTTAGGGGTTTTATTGTCCTTGTTTGAAAACCAGGTTTTGGGACAGCAAGTAGACTTCACCTTGTTTGCCAATTTGACCATTTGGAATTGACCGTCTAGAATGTAGGAAGGGAGTCATGATTGACCAAAGGGTCCACCTTGGGCATGAGAGGGAAAAATGGAAGGGCCAGATAGTTGCATTCTCAATGTTTTCTTCATTTCTTTCATAGCTCTTTAACAACAGATTGTTTTATGGATATGTCTGTTTAATTGTATTCTGGCTACCTAAAATGTAAATAGCATCATATCATAGTGTCCAGTGCCTAGTACTGAGCCTGTTAGCAGATGGGGACTCACTAATATTTTTTGAATAAATAAATGAGTCTAAATAGCTTAGAAACATGTCCACAACAATAGAACAATAGCAGGAAAGGACTATACAAGTACTGGAGACATGCAGAGAGAATGGCCCCATTCCAAGTGTCCTCTAAGCATCCTTGCTAACTCTGATTCTTATTTTCTCAGAAACTGAACATCAATCTTTCAACCTGATGGAAGGGGTAACAATGATGGGAGGAGGAATTTTACTGGGATTCAATAAACAGTCCCTTTGGCTATTGCTCCCTTTTTGAATGTTTTCGCTGGAGTTTAAATAGGTGGCAATTAGCTTAAGAAAAAATTCAAAAAGGGGTCAAAGTTGCCCTGTATTGCTCTGATTTTCCAACCACCAGGTGAATTTTCCTTGAGTCTTGAAGACCTCACTCTGTTCCCCTTTACACTTCGTTTGTGTTGGAGGGTGCATATTATTATAGTTGGGTATTAGGCTTTACAAAAGGCTGGGAGAGAGAGAGCCTTTCTTGGTAAGCTTGGCTCTGTAGCTTGGCAGGCACACAATAAAATGACTTTATCCCCAAACCAGATGTTCAAGTTGTTTTAACAATATCTTATGATCCCTCTATTAAATAAAACAAAAATGCACTCTATCAGAATATTCTCTGGGATTAGAAGTTTGATCTCTGCTATACTGTAAGTAGGCAGGTTTTACCCACCAGAGGAGTAGTACCAAGACAAATTTGAAATAAATGTCTGGCAAAACTCAGACTTGGTTTAGGATGATTCACTCTGGATCCTATGTACAGGTACTTGAGATCATTAGGATAAGTCCCTAAATGCCTCATAAAATTTTTAGGTAGACATTTCTATGTATGTCTCTATTTATTACCAGGGATAGTGTTTGGACATTGAGTAAATTCTCATAAATTTACTCAAATTTACTAAAAAACTGGGACTAATTTGCATTTTTCTTGCACAGTTTACCTGAAATCTTAATGTGAGTTTTTCAATGTATGTACAGTTGGATTAAGTAATTGTTGGGGTCTCTTGAACTCAATGAGTTGAAGACTTTTTGTAAGAATAACTTAGTGACTTGTCCAGACTTTCCAAATTTGCATTCGACTGGCCAGTTATCATCAGTAGTGGCTATTGACTTAGTGGCATACCCCCCAGGGAGTCAGAGGATGACCTACTTGACCCTTTAGTAGGATTATGGGTTTTCTCTGGGACGCAGGGACCCTTCTGTTCAGTTTTATGTTTTCACAAAGCACCCTGTGCTTTTCTCTCATAACAATAGCCCGATTTATAATTAGACAATTCTTATTAATGTCTAGACCCCAATAGTAGAACTCTAAGCCTCTACTAAGCAAGGACCATGTATGTTTTTATTACTGCTACCCCCAGAACAATGCTTAATGCAGATAGGTCTTCCCTCAATAAATATCTACTGAACGAATGAATAAATCAGTATATGAAATAATGAATGAACAAATATAGCAATAATCATTCTTATGGTAAGGCTCTTGAAAAGCTGGAAGTAAAATTTTTTCTTGATTATTTAGCTAAACAAATATTTCTTGAGCAACAGGTTCTAGGCACTGAAAGATTAAAGTTTCTGTCTTTAAGGAACTCACTGACTCATGAGGGTAATAGATAAGAAATTAGACAATTATAATTGATGTCACCTGAAAAAGAAGAGCAAAGAGTTTTATAGAAATACAGAAAGCAATATCTGGCTCAATCTGGAAGAGATCAAGAATGACTTCCAAGGAGAGGTGGTACCCAATCTTGAAGAGCAGGTGAGAGAAAATCAGTTCAAGGGATGTCTCTAGCAAGAGACCTTCAACACAAGAGGTGAAGTATGTCTACCCCTACTTGTGCATAAACTTCCTGCAGGGTCAATAGCCAAACAGAGGAGACAATATGACACAGTTCCTGGAGGCTGACTGCTTGTGCAGGAATCCTGCTTCTGCCCCATCCATAAGCTGTGTGACCCTGAGCAATTTACTTGAACTCTTTGTGTCTCAGTTATTTGTTTTAGAATGAGTATAATAGTATCAGCCTCATGAGATTTCCTCAGGAATAAATGAAATAAAACTTGCAACACACTTAGACTAGAAATTGACACGTGGAAGGACTCAATAAATACAAGTTGTTATTATTATCATTGTTATTGTTGTTGAGTACTTCCTGGATATGGCATATGTTGAGGGCATGGTTTGTGGACAATAGGAGAGAAAATGAGTTAGAGAAGAACTACACGGATTTAAAAAAAATTGTATCAACTATGTCTAAATAATGACTACTAATTTTGGCCTACCCACCAGTTCTCCATGGGATAATTCTGACATCGTTAGCTGTTTGAAGAATGATATTGAAAATCCCTGGTCTACAGCCAGGCCACCCTAAACAAGCCCGATCCCATCTGATCTCGGAAGCTAAGCAGGGTCAGACCTGGTTAGTACTTGGATGGGAGACCACCTAGGAAGACCAGGTGCTGTAGGCATAAAAAAATTTAAAAAATAAGGGGTTGTAAACTGACAAGGTCCTTGCAATCTGTGAGGTCAACCAAGGTTGCTTTGTGCCGCCCCCCCCACAAAAAAGAAAAGAAAAGAAAAGAAAATCCCCGAATCTCAACATATCACTTGCACTTTCAATTTTAATTTAATTCAAGTTTCACATGACCCATAGTCCTCAAATGCCCAGAAGACCTTGATGGCCTGTTGTTTCCCCAGCAATCTTGCAACTGCCACAGTCTCAGTTCCTGGGACACACTGGGAAATTAGAACATTATCGTTATCATTATCATCGTCATCATCATCATCACCATTATCATCATATTTATAAATATGTGAAGACAAATGTACCTTCCCGAATTAATTATTGATTATCAAATCCACTTAATCAACCTTTATTAAGCAATTTCCACATGCACGGGAGTCGAAGATGACTATAACATGACCCCTGGCTGCAGCTCATTGCCCGTGGGGCAGATGGATGGGTACACAGAAAATCGGAATATAATAAATGTGGTGAGTGGCAGAGAAGTCTGCATGAAGGGCTATTGAAGCACAGAGAAGGAAGCAATATGTCCACCCAAGAGTCAGGAAAGTCACCACAGAAGATAAGGAGAAATATGTTGAGCAAAGATGGGAAAGGCAAGGTCTCTTGGATTCACTTAGACATACCCATTAGACTTAGGAAAGTACCTTGTCCACAAAGATCGTCAATAAATAGCTATAAAATTACTGAGTGGATGAATAAAAAGGCTAGTTTTTCCGACTGCCCCATTCTCTTCTCCCTCCTTCCAGCTACATCTTCCCACATACTCTCCAACCCCAGAGGGAACCTTTGTTTCATTACTCACTCCTTTCATTGCCTGGTCTTTTGCAAACCTCTCGAAAGCCTCCTCTATGATTTCTCAACAAACACAGGTGTCCTGGGTGAAGTATACAGCATTTAAATCATGAGGGAAGCCTGACACAAATAAGCATTTCCCATTAATTTTCCACTGGAGAATGTGAAGTGCTGAATCAGGGGAGAACAGTGTGTGCTGTGTGGTCATGGTAATAACCATGCCATATCCCACCTGGCCTTCCCTCCTAAACTCCCCTGCAGAGAAGAGTGTCAGTTCGGCTGAGTTTCACTTCTACATTAACAGGGACAAAGCACACACTCCTCCCAGTGCCAAGAGGCCTGAACCCAACACTCCCTGTGTCCCTTCACCATCTCATCAGAAAGAAAGGAGACCCTAAAAGAATCTAGGAAAATGGAACCTCCAACCCATCCCACAGCTGCAAGCAACGTAATGCTCCACTCAGGGCCAGACCCTGTGTTCTGTCCAAGCCATCCTTCTTCCCTGTATCAGCCCCATTCCCTCTTCATCTTTTCTGCACCCAGATTTTATTTTCAGCACTAGACAGCCAACAATCTAAAAGTTTTTCCAAACGAAATCACATTTCCTTCTCTTTTCATCCCCAGAGCATGGTGTATCCAAACCACGTGGCAACTTCATTCCTCATAAATCAATTGTTTAATTGACAGAAGAGAGGGTTTGTTTAGAGGCCCACAAAACTCAAAATGTCATATGACCCATCTTCTTCAAATACCCAGAAGACCTTGATGGTCTATTGTTTTCCCAGGAACTTTGCAACTTCCACAATCTGGAGAAGGGTCAAGAGCCTGCACTCCAATTCTTTCTCCATTTCTCTGGTATGAGAAGACAATATCATCTGGGATTTGTGGCAAAGTATAATCTGTGTGGCCTGTTTACACAAGAATGAGATGGAATATTTGGATGAAGTTTTTTTTCTTATCCATAGATTGCCCACAGTGCTATGCAGAAAACTCTCCAAGTTTTGGAGTTTTAAAAAAAAAAAACAAAAACCCAAAAAGCAAAAATCTTTCAAATGTTTGAGGAAGCATTTTGAGAAGTGCTGGGGAATAGAAAGTGGTAAGATTAGAAAGAAATGAAGATAGGAAGAGAATAGAAGCAGAAGGAAAAAGAGGAGGACAAGAATAACAATGAGCAGAGGCTTGTACCCAGACACTTCTTCCTTTGCAGATCTGTCACTGAAATGCAATTCTAAGTTTAGAGAGAAGTAGTCAAGATCTGTGTACTGATTTCTGTAGGGTCTTTTAGAATATCATGGAGTAAGTGGGCCCTAGGAAGTGAGAGGAAACCCAATATGTTTTAGGGAGAGGTCTGCTATTCTATAATCAGAAAATGTGGGTTTCTGTCTCAGTTCTGCTGATAAGGTAAGTGATCTCAGGCACATCTTCACCTGTCTGGCGCCAGTTGTACATTTTGCATCCCAGCCCAAGTCCAACCAGGCACCACCTGCCCTGTGACCACTGTGATCCTTATCACCACAATCTTCCTTCTCTGGGATTGCAAGAGTATCAGAAAGGACTGGAAATATCATCCGGCCCAGGGTTCCCAATCATGGACACATACTAGAATCACCTGGGTAGCTTTTGAAAATACCAAGGCCTGGGTCCCAACCAGCCCAGCTAAATGGCTAAATGGTCATCTCTGGAGGGTGGCCCCAGGCACTACAATTTTTAAAAACCCTCTAGGTCATTCTAATGAGTCTGTATGGACTGAGAATTATTGTTCTAGCACAATCTCTGGGAAACCACTTATTCACATATTTAAGTCATTCCTGAGTGCCCAAGACAGGGTATCAGAAACTGTGCTGGATATTTAGCAATGAACATGACAAATTCCTATACCCTTTTACATTCAGCAGGGCTAATGAGAGGGACACAATACAGTAACAAATAAAAAAAAAAGTTCCGAATAGTGCTATATGCTGTACAGAATATAAGACAAGGTGATATAATAGGAAGTAACTGAAGAGGTACCAGAGTGGTCAGAGAGATTGCTCCAAGGAGATGATTTTTGAACTGTAAACTGAATGAGAAAGGATCCTGCCAAAGGATCTAGGAAAAGAGCATTCTTAAGCAGAGGAGCAGCAAGTGCAAAGGCCCTGGGGTGCATGGCCAAGTCTCTTGAAAGGTCAGCATGGCTAGACCAGAGTCTTTCAGAAAAATAAGGATGATGACACATGACACCAAATTATCATACTATTATGTTGCAAAGATATGCGAAGTATCAGGAAGCATTTGGGAAAGAAAAGCTCAATAAAAATATGAGGGGTGTGCTAATTCATCATTATCACATCTTTCTAGTGTAATTCAATGGCCCAGACATCAGGTGAGAGCTGCATCACATCTTGCTGACTTAGCTATGAAACCCAGTCACTGCACCATGATGCAACTGCAAGGTCTGGGCCTGGACTTTCTGGAAGTCCTGGAAAGATTTTGCAGGGATGCAGCTATGTTCCAGAAGTCTTTTGAGATAAGATGCCAAGAGAGTTTTCTATTGATTAGATTCCACTCTCTTGATACAAACATCAAGTTCAAAGTAAAAGTTGAAAGTCCTTAAAATGTGCAAAAAGATGAATTACCATGCTGCTAAATTGGGTAATGGGCTACCCAGAGGGCCTCCTGCTTTCCTTTTGCAACTTTCTACACCTTCACCCAGACATGGGAATAAAGACCACTCACATGATCACGTTCTACTATTCCTCAGAAAGGTGCTTTGTAAAAGGAGATCCATTTGTTACAGTTAAATTTGTTTCATTATATTTTTAATCATCTTTACTTACACAAGTAATACATGTTTGCATTTTTATTAGGAAACTTATAGAGAAGGCAAAATTCTCTTTGAACACTACCCCTGATCTCTGGAAGTAACTGCCATTAACAGAGTTCCTATGCATTTATGTACATATATATGTGCCCATGCCATGAAAAATTTGCAGAATTGTTTTTTTACATAAATGGCATCACAGTGAATGTCCCCAGGGAGGCCTCCACAAGGATGCTTCCTGCAAACATTGACTGTTAGTAGGGGGATAGTTGAATGCATTGTGGTATATTCCAATTATGGTATTCCATGCAGCTGTTCAGAGGAATGATTCAGATCTAAATGTACAATTAAACTTCAAGAGGCATTGCTGAGTTTCCTTAACTTTTGGGGGACTTAATTTTGCAGTCATGTCTCAGGATTCATGGAGGTGTGACCAGTTACATGAAGCAAATCAAGGCAGCTTTGGCAGGCTCCAGACCTGCCAAAGAGGTGAGATGGGGAGACACACAGTGAGAGAGAAGGTTCAGTCTGGCAAGTCAAGCATGGCATCCAAGAATATACAGCAATCTTGTCACAGTGCAAGCAAATTGTAGCACTTGGAAGATAGCAAGGGAAGATGAGTTCCAGGGGGCAGAGGAGACCCAGAAATAGAGAATTTAAAGTAGATGCTACTCTGACATACGCAGCAATGGGTGGCCCTGTTAGTGGTAGCTGGGTTCTGGAGACTAGGCTGGAATTCAAGGTCAAGTGCAGACTATATTAGATAGGGGTCAAGGCAAGTATTTCTGTGGAAGAGACATTGTAGTAGAGACCTGAATGAAGTAAGGTATAGAGCCAGATAAACAAATCTAAGAACAAACAGGGAATGCTTAAAAAATAGTAATATTCAAATGGAATTGGAAGGAGATGGGTTACTTCAATCCACCTTTGTGTCATTCATTATCATTCATCTGTCAAGTATTTGTCAAGGTTTCACTGTGCACAGAACTCTGCAAAGACCTGGGAATACAATGATAAACATGGTGGACAAGGTTCTGCCCTCATGGAGCTAATATCGTATGGAAGAGAAAAAAATAACAGGCGTAGGAAACCTTGTAGAGTCAAAAGGTATGAAAAAGCTTGAGTGTTTGAGGAACTAAAAGAAGGGCACTGTAGTTGGGGGGGTGTAGGGGAGTGATGTGGGAGATCAGAAAGGTTGGTAGGAGGAGATTCTTGCAGGATCTTATAAATCAGGACAAGGAGTTTGCATAAATTCAAAACATAATGAGAAGATATCGAAGTCTTCAAGCAGGAGATGGAGAGAGGGGATGACAAGATCCAGTTTATATTTTAAGATTATAATTCCTGTTAAATACAGAGAATAGATTGAAGAGAGGTAATATGGCAGCAGGGATATGAGTTGTTGGAATCATCTGGACTACAGTGATGGTGGTAGAGAGGAAAAGAAGTTGGCATATTTAAGAGACCACAGAGATTGAATCCAAAGGCTTGTTGATTGGAGTAAGGGAAGAAAGAGAGAAAGAAGGCAGGTTGACTTTGAGATGAGTGTCTGACAGAGGAACTGGGTAAATGTCCATATCTGACATGGACAAGGTGGTAGGGGACTTGATTACCTTGCATATATCTCTTCTCTTGTATCTCTGAATTACACTTACCTCCCTTTAAATGAAGCATTATGATCTGCCACACACACAGACGTAGGTTTTCAAATATTGGTTACCTGGAATTACAGAATGGAAAGGGCCCATAAGAGTCAGATACATGCTCTGGAAAAAGGACTCACAATTTAAGGCAAATGTTACATTTGTTGATTTGTTCATCCTGTCTCTCTTGATAATGCCCTTCCTGCACTATGTATTATATATGGTAGCAGTTGTTATGGTAATGGGATAAGGGTACAAAATTGAAAGATGATTGTGAAAGATTGTGTAATTAGGAAAGAAGCCCAGCCTATGTACGAGTGGGCTCTGACATGCCAAGAGGTAGCCTGAGTTCAGTAGAGTCTGCTAAAACTCAAGCCAGAGTGGGCTCTCTCTTTGCTATGTTTCCCCAGCTACTCCAGGAGAACAACACTATTGGCTGAGCAGAGTAGGTCCAGGCGATGTTAAAAGAGCCTGAGAACAGGCATTGATTAGGAAGCCCAATAAAAAGTGCAGAATGAGAAATGAGATTCAAGAATGAGAGAGGGGCTCTGTTACTCAGTCGAGGACTTTGGATGGAGTCAGACAGACTTCCTCTGACTACAACTACAACCACATTACCTGGGCCTCTGTTTTGTATTTAATCCATTATCCACTATGGAATAATTACTGATGAGGTTCCTTTCTTGTGCACTCTTATAAAGCAGTTCTCCTTTCTTCTGAAACATTTATCTCACATCTTTTTTACTGTGATAAATTGATTACTGTCTGTTTCTACCTAGCAGGCTGAAAGCCCCATGAAAGCAGAAGCATATCTGAATTTTGCTTCTACCATTTGGCAGGCTGACTCACTAGTATTACGACAATAAGGCACAAACCAGAGGTTGGTCTAGATATGAACATGTCACACGGTGTCTGTGTAGGAATAGAAAAACCAGGTTTGAACAATATAGAACCAGAAACTAGTCTGTTGAAAATTTTTATAATCAGCACTTGCTTAAAACTATAAGCAGAAAATTCAGTTCTCACAATATACTTGAAAAATGCACTTTATGTAATTATAAATGTCATGTGCATTTATTATTTTTTTAAATGACAAAAAAGAAATAGAATTTATCATTACATCTACGTTTATAGGGTACGAACTTACTTTGGTACTATAAATAAAGTTTGATCAACACAGAGACAACAATTTTTTATTCTCTTTGTAGAAAAAATATTATTAAACCATTGTCATATGAAGAAATAATCAAATATGCAGCCAAAATTTAACCAGAAAAAATATTATATTGATGTGTCACGCAGCTAACAAAAATTTAATTTTATAATATATGTGTATTTGTCAGTTTTTAAAATCTGTAATTTGTTTTGATTTCTTTTTCTATAATCACAATTTTATGTTCATTTTCTTAATGAGTTTCCTCTGAAACAAGGATCTGCCTCTGAACATGACCCATGAACTTTTTATACACACTTAGGTAATAAACAGTTGTACAGTTACTTTAAATTGAGAATGTAGTCAGTACAGAAAGTTTAATGAGAGTCTAAGAACTCCAAACTGACTTAGCGCTACTTCTTATTTCCTTCTTAGTTTGGGTATATTTTAGCAATATATATTAAGTATATTTGAAGAACTGTAGTAAGAAAGAGAAAGATTGATTTCTTCTATGTTTTTCTAATTTATGTTTCTCTTCCCATCCTCTCCTTAGATGGCTAGCAGTTTCTGACCTCTTGAAAATCAGAAAGGAGTGGAAATATATTGGCTGGTTTCCTGTTCTCTAGGTGGGGCAGATTCCATCTCTATGGGAGTATTTTGATAGGCTTGCAAGAAGTTCTCCCCTGGATTCCTCTCTCCACAGATCCCTTGATCAAGGAAGATGTAGATACATACCTCGTTTGAGTGGTTGCTCTTGACTTCTTTTTCACCAAGGTGTTGCCTTGGTGAAAAGGATCCCTCTTTCTGTCTCTTGGTTGCTCCACATTTGATTCTTAGGAAAGTCTCTTGTATCCCTTGTTCCAACATGCCCTGGGAGTACAGATCAATCCCAGCATGGTAGTTGTCTCCTGACTCCAGCACCAAAACATTGGGCAGCCCTCATTGTTTTATAGATTTCCCAGGCAAGGGTTATAGTTGGCTCCTATCTGCCTAGTGGTTTCCTCAAAGTCTCCTCATAAGACTAGAGGTGAAAAAAATAGTAAATCACCTACTACCTCTCCCCTTTTATTGCCTTCACCTGGCTGAAGGGTCAAAAATTTATCCATCAGTTCCTCAGGATCATTTCCTTTGTCAATATGCAATTTGGTACTTCATTTTAGAATTGCCCTTCAATTGTGTTTTGGGCCTGGTCATAACTTCAATTTGAACATTCAATTACAGTTTCAGTTGCCTTTGCTTCATTTCATGCTATGCAGCTCCATTCATCCTTGGATCACTAAATTGACTGGACATAAAGAAAGGCATGGTCTTTTTAAAATGTTAGTTATCATGTGTTCAAATTAACTCACTCTTCCTCTCACGTTTGCTCACTTGTAATTTCTTTGGAAGAAAAGAAATTGCACTAAAATACTTTTGCCTGATAGATGGGCCTATATAAATATAAAATTAGTTAATTCCTTTTAGCATCAAGTATGTATTGAGTGTTTCTTTTGTGCAAAGCACTTTGTTAGGCACAAAAAAAATCAACACACAACTGAAGTTGTGTGAATTTTATACATCTATTTCCCACCCCCTCAACCATCTTTTTTTGACTAAATTCTTCCCCAAATCAAGAGACACTAAAGAGAGACTGGCAGGAGGGTGTTGCTAATGACCATCAATACCTCTCTTCAATGTAGTATTAAACCCCGAGTAGACTAGAACTGAGGATCTGTCTCCCTCATGTTCCCAAAAGAGAATTATCCTCTTCATAACTTTTGTTCATCTCACAGGTGCTAGATTCCAATATGGTAGCCTTACTGCCCAGGAGAGCACTACACATCCAATGTGAATTTCTATTTCTCCCTTGCTCCTGAATCCTCTTGACTTCCCATCTGGACTCACATTTTGCAGTTGGTTATTTATGATAAAATTAGGTACCTTAAGCCATGTGATTTGATTACAATCTTTACAGCAGTGATCCCCGACCTTTTGACATCAAGGACTGGTGCTCCTATGAGAATCTAATGCCTGATCATCTGAGATGGAGCGAAGGCAGTGATGCTAGCAGTGGGGAGTAGCTGCAAATACAGATAAAGCTTTGCCTGCTGTTAACCTTCTGCTTTGCGGAACTGGTTCCTGCTTTACAGGTTCGATTGCTAATACAAGTTGGTGACTAATTCCTAACTCTTAGAAAAGGGACTTTTTTTCTACCTGGGGGTTGGGTTGGGCAAGGATTCTTTTCAAGAGCCCTGGAAAAAGACAGAATCCTTTACTTGAAATGTTAACTTCTTCTATCAAGACAGGCTTTGTTGATAGTTGGATCTCTCCCCAATGCTCTTTGCTTTAGATGAGATGAAGGGAGGAGATTGGGTAAATTGCTTTCCTGGAAACTGGAAGAATAAGGAGTGACCTTAGATGTCTCCTCCCAGAGACTTCTGGGAAGAAGTTGCAGCTGCCATTTTAGTTTTCTTACAGACAGTATCCTGTGTCTTTTTTTTTTCTTTTTTTTTTTTTTTATGGCTTCAAGGAGTAAAATCAAATATATCTTCTTTATGACCATGCCAGGTTCTACATTTTGCTAAGCACTAAAGGTTTTCTTAGGTCTTAAAAGAAGTGTCAGGGGTTTTAATTCTATAAAAAATAAAGAACTGGATGTTCTAAAGGCAGACCACATGGTCACCACTTAAAAGTACAAGTTTATAGCAAATGGCTGAAACTTTCTAGTAATGCTGAAATGATTTTGTGTAAGTGTACCGTTTCCAAATATTTTTCAAGATTCATTTGGGAATGATTAAGCTAATGTTACATCTTTTCAGTGTTATGAAAAAGATGACTTTCAATTTGAGAGAGATTTCAGCAGTTCACTAAGGAAATAAAACCAACCTGGTCCTCTTCTCCCCCTGGTATGTAGAGGGAATGGGCTTTTGTTATTAGGGCACCTCAGGACACTCTGGGTGTCTGCTGTGTATCTAAAAGAATGAAGAATGTGCACCCACTGGAACTCCCTGGAGACTTTTAGTAAATTGGGGTATTGCTATCATGCTCATGAAAACCATGGAACTCTCAGAAGGCATGCCACAAATTTTCTCTGTAGTCCCAGCAAGGATATGCTTCATTGCATTATACAAATATACAAATAAAATGAAAAGGTCTGGTCAGAACCATCAGGGGATAGGTCAAGAGAGTAATCTGCAAGGCATAACCAGCCAACAGCTAAACGGGTGCTGTGAGGACAGTGTCCCTCTTGGGGGTATCCCTGCATGCATTTGGACAACCCTAGGCTGACAGGGAGATTTCCTAAACATTTTATGTACTGGCTATATTCTCGTGAATGCTAGCCTGAGGTCATTAATACATGATAGAGAGAGAAACTGTTCACCTAAAGTAAGACCCCAGAAAGAAAAAAAGCAGAGCAGATACAGATAAAAGGTAATTTATAGTCTTTGGGTTGGTACCTTCATTGGTTCAAGGAGGGAAGGAGGCAGTGCTGGATAGGAAGAAGACATTTATATAAGACATTTATAGACGAGCTCTATTGACTATATTAATCCAATTCCAACTTAATATGGCCATATAAATCTTAAAGGCTTACTAATTTATGAATTCATATAAAGTATGCACGTAAAGATGACAGAGTAGGTAAATGCTGTGGAGGCCTCCTCTCACAACCACATCAAAATTACAACTAAACTACAGAAGAACCACCATTGAGAGTCACCTGAAGTCTAGCTGAACAGAAGTCCTACATCTGGGGACACATAGAAGAGGCCACCTTGGGACTGGTAAGAGGGGTGGAGACAAAGAACTGGGTGGTCCCACACCCATATGTAGTGGTTGAGAATTGGGATGGATGTCTCGGCTGTGCAGACTCCCCACAGAGGAGCATGAGGTCTTTGCCTCACACCAGGTTCCCTAACTCAGGATTCCAGTGCCAAGAAGAGAAGTTTCTACAATTTCTGGTTGCGAAACCAGTGTAAATTGTGATTGAGTGAGACAGAGGGCCGCTGGAGTCACAAAGATTCCTCCTAAGGCAGTGGTCCCCAACCCCTGAGACATGAACCATTACTGATCTGTGGCCTATTAGAAACTGGGCCACACAGTAGGAGGTGAGCAGTGGGCAAATGAACAAAGCTTCATCTGTATTTGCAGTTGTTCCCCAGCACTAGCATCACCACCTCAGCTCCACCTCAGATCATCGGGCATTGGATTCTCATAGGAGCACCAGTCCCTGGTGCCAAAAAGTTTGGGGACCACAGTCTTAAGTGACCCACACACAGATATACCAGCTGATGGACTCATTGTCTCTGAGCTTCGGCAGCAGCTCCAAAGATACCAGGGACATATGAGGAGGAACTGAATTGTCTGGCTTTAGAGCAAGCGCTGGAGGGGCAGCTTTCTCCCAGACAGAAGTGCTGGCAAAGGCCACTGTTCCTTTGTTGAGCCCTCCCCACTTCCAGCCTGCAGTGGGCACCATATCTGAGTCTCCATTACCAATTAATACCGGTCGCCCTGCCCAGGTGATTCCCTGAGACCCCACCCCTTCCAACTTGCTGGCCCACCCAAACAACTTTCAATGAATTTTCTGTACAAATGACCTGTGTTGGCTCATGCTGTGAACTTTCCTAACATCTCTCAAAAGTTCACAAAACCTAAACAAGCAGCATCTGGCCTTTGTGTGCTCCATACCTCTTACTGAGCAGCCCCAAGCCCGGCACTAGCAGCAGCTGGCCTCAATTCCCAGCTTGGTCTCTCGAGGCACATTCGAGTCCAGCATGGGTGGCAGCCATCTGCGGATTTCTTAGTGGCTCATGCCAGGTAGCCCCAGGCAGGGCTTAGGCTGTGGCTGAACTTGGCCTGTAGCAGAGTCCCTCCCAAGAGGCCCCACGATAAGTACACCCAGGGGCCAGCTTTGATCTGAGCCGGAGCATCACCAGAGCCCCACATCTGAGGATGACACATCCAAAGGGCAGACTGGGCAAGCACCAGAGCCCTGGTAAAGTGAATCCTGCTCTGTAGGGTCAGGCCCTGTACAACAGCTCCTCTACTGTAGTCACTAGCCAGTCATCGCCATCAATCAGCCTGAGGGTTAGTCCCCCTACTGATGTGCAAACAGCAACCCAGGCTCAACTACAACCAGAGGGCACACCTGGAATACCTGGCTCTGGTGACCAGGGATACTGGACCCCACAGAACACTTACTACATAAAGTTAGTCTACTAAGATTAGAAGACAAAAAAAAAAAACACACACATAGAAACACACACAGGGAGGCAGACAAAAATGGGGAGATAAGGAAACATGTCCCAAATGAAAGAACAGATCCAAACTCGAGAAAAAGAACTAAACAAAATGGAGACAAGCAATTCACCAGATGCAGAGTTCAAAACACTGTTTATAAAGATACTCAATGAATTTAAGGAAAGAGTAGATGAACTCAGTGAGAACTTTAAGAAAGAGATAAAAACTTAAAAATGGAGATAGCAAACAAAAAAGAACCAGTCAGAAATGAAGAATACAATTATTGAAATGCAGAATACCTTAGGGGAAATCTACAGTAGATTAGATAAAGCAGAGAATCAAAGCAGCGGGTTAGGAGACAATGTAGCAGAAAACACCCCATCAGAATAGTAACAAGAAAAAAGAATCTAAAAAAATGAGAATAGTTTAAGGGGCTTCTGGGACAATGTCAAGTGTACCAACATTCACATTATAGGGCTACCAGAAAGAGAAGAGAGCAAGGAATTGAAAACCTATTTCAAGAAATAATGATGGAAAACTTCCCTAACCTGGTGAAGGAAATAGACATACGAGCCTAAGAAGCTCAGGAAGCCCCAAACAAGACGAACCCAAAGAAGCCCACACCAAGACAAATCATAATTAAAATGCCAAAAGTTAAAGACAGAGAAAATCTTAAAAGCAGCAAGAAAAAAGTATTTAGTTTCCTAAAAGGGAGCTCCCATACAACTATCAGCTGATTTCTCAACAAAAACTTTGCAGGCCAGAAGCATTGGCAGGAAATATTCAAAGTGATGAAAAGCAAGAACATACAACCAAGATTACTCTATCCAGTAAAGCTATCATTTAGAGTCAAAGGACAAATAAAGAGCTTCCCAGACAAGAAAAAGCTAAAAGAGTTCATCACCATCAAGCCAGTATTAGAGGAAATGTTGGAGGGACTTCTTTAAGAAGAAGGGAAAAAAAATATCAAAAATATGAATAATAAAATGGCAATAACTATATATCAACAATTACTTTAAGTGTTAGTGGATTAAATGCTCCAATCAAAAGATAGTGTAGTTGAATGAATAAGAAAACAAGACCCTTACATATGCTGCCTACAAGAGACTCACTTCAGATCCAAAGACACAGACTAAAAGTAAAGGAATGGAAAAACATGTTTCATGAATATGGAAACAAACAAATAAAAAAGTTGGAATGGCAATAATTATACTAGACAAAATAGACTTTAAAACAAAGGCTATAACAAGAGACAAAGACAGACCCAGTAATCCCACTTTTGAATATTTAACCAAAGAAACCCAAAGCACTATTTCAAAGGGACATGAGAATCCATATGTTCATTGCAGCATTATTTACAATAGTCAAGATATTAATGGATGAATGGATAAAGAAAAGGTGTACACACACAAACACACACACACACACACACACACACACAATGGAATATTACTCAGTCATAAAAAAGAATGAAATCTTGCTATGTGCAACAACAAAGGTGGACCTAGAGAGTATTGTGCTGAGTGGAGTAAGTCAGACAAAGACAAATGCCATATGATTTCACTTAACATGTGGAATCTGCAGCACAAAACAAACAAACAAACAAAACAGAAAGAAACTCATAGATACAGAGAACATTTTGATGGTTGCCAGGTGGGAAGGATGTTGGGGTGTGTGAAAAAGGGGAAGGCATTAATAAGTACAAATTGTTAGTTATAAAATAGTTATGGAGATGTAAAATATAGGATAAGAAATATAGCCAATAATATTGTAATAACTATGCATGGTGTCAGATGGGTACTAGATTTATCGGGGTGAGTACTTTGTTGGTTATATAAATATCTAATCACTATGTTGTACACTTGAAACTAATATTGTATGCCAACTGTAATAAAAAAATTTTCAATTATTTTTAAAGTGTGTGTGTGTGTGTGTGTGTGTGTGAGATAAGAAACTGACTCACACATTTATGGAGGCAGGCAAGTCCCAAGATCTGCAGAGTGAGTTGGCAAGCTAGAGACTCAAGAATGCTGATGATTTTGTTTACTTCCTATCTGAAGGCCAGTAGGCCCAAGACCTAGGATTAGCCAATATTTCAGTCTGAGATCTAAGGCAAGAAAAAAGCCAACATTTTAGTTTGAAGGTCATTACCCAGGAAGAATTCTCTCCTGCTCAGAGGAAGGTTAGCCTTTTGGTTCTAGTCAGGCCTTCGACTGATTTGATGAGACCCACTCACATTAGAGAGGGCAATTTGCTTTACTCAATTTACCAGTTTAATGTTAATCTTATCCAAAAATATCCTTATGAAAACACCCAAAAGAATGTTTGACCAAATTCCTGGGTATTCTGTGGCCCAGTCACAAAATTAACCATTAAAACTTCAACCCTTGTCAACTTGTCACCCACATGCATCTCCTTAAAATATACTTAATCACCAAATGAAGACTAACAAGGTCATAATTCCACCTAATACGATACAACTATCCTGTGTCAACCGAAAATGCACTAATCTCTTTCCCAGAAGAGGAGGTAAAATCCTTAAATGATGTTACTCTTCTCCTTGATATCCTACAATTTAAATACTATGTAAAGTCAATGTACCTTATGTTACATGATAAGGGGATAAGAGAAGAAAGAAAATATATAGTCATACAAATGTATATATATGCACATATATACACACACACACATTTATAATAAGGAGAAAATACTCATACCCATTACAGTCTTCATATCTAAAACTGGTCATGTGGTAGTAACTGGTATTTATAACTACCATCATTATGACCCATTCTGTATTTCCTTTGCCTTCAGTAAAGTATCTCAGCTGGTCTTGTTTCTTGCCCAGTAAAGTGACTCAAACATTTACTCCTGAAGAGTCTGGGCCATTGGTAGTCCTACTAGAACTGGGTTGTTTCAGTTTTGCATTCACCTTGATCACAAGGTTGATAATACTAAGAGATGCCCTAAGGGATCTCCTGTATTACAGGTACACACTTCCTTACTTCCTTTGTGGAGTAGTAGTCCAATTTCTCCTTGGTAATGGAGATCAATGACCAAATCAGCACAGTAACCCCTTTTCCTGCCTGTTGATTCAGAGGTATGAGGACCCCAAAGTGGCCAGGCAGCAGTCTTAGCTTCCAGTTCAATGGAATCATTGTACCTCTTGATGGAAACATTCCTCCTTCTGCAACTAAGACCTATAGGCCAGCAGAGCACAAAGGCACAAGAACAGAAAGCAAAAATTTTGCTAATGGGTCACTAGGGGTAATAGTGAGTGGTGCCACTCCCATTTCCATCCCTTCATTGCTGGACCTTTGAATGCTGGCTATAGGAGAAACAGTACCATATATTGGATACTGATTCAGAGCATATGCAGCCTTCTGGAGAACCTTGCCCCTGCCCTCCATGGTATCCCCATCTGGCTATCTGGCTTATACTGTAACTGAGTCTTCAGAAGGCCATTTCTGCACTTCACCAAGAGACTTGTTTTAGGATGGGGAGAACATGGTATGACCAGTGATTCTAAGAACATGGGCCCACTGCTGTACTTCTTTTGCTGTGAAGTGAGTTCCTTGATCAGAACCACTGTTGGTGGTTGATGAGGCATTATGTAAGTTCATAGATGGCAGGTTTAGCAGGAGCATTGCATGCAGGAAAGGCAAATTTGTATCCAGAGTAAACGTCTATTCTATTAAGAACAAAATGCCCGTGCAGAAGAATGGGGAAGTAAGACTTTAAAAAATAATCTCGATCAAGTAGCTGTTGTGTATGTACTGTAAGGTGGTCTCACTGTAAGATAAGGAAGTTATGTTCCTGAATTGTGCCTGCCCAAGCTTGTGGGCCTCAATTAGCAAAAACAATGATCCCAACACAAAGCAATGGAGAATTTATACTCTACCTGAAGTGTGACAACTTCCCTCTCCCTTGTCATTAGAACATGAGGTGTATATTCATTTCACACATGAGGCTACAGAAGCTCAGAGATTAAGTGACTATTTCAAGGTTGTAAAATAGTGGCAGAGCTTGGATCTAAAGCCAGGTCAGTCTGCATCTTCACACAATCTATGCGCTACGTCATCATCAGTACGGTCTAGATAACTTGAAGAGTTTGGCATTTCCAGACTTGAGAATATGGGGTCCGTCTTCTCTGAGCAGGCATTTGAGTCTTCTTTCTCCAGAGAGAACTGATCAGGAAAACTGTGAATATCTGGAGATTCATCCATGATCAGAGACCTTTGTTTATTTCGTACACCGAATATGCATTCAATTGTGTTATAAAGGATCTGAACATGTAAAAGCCTTAAAAACAACAATAAGAAAAAAGTTCTCCAGCCCACACTTAGACTTGGCAGCCTGAGCCCTGGCCCGAGGCAGGAAGTGAGAAAAAATATAATTAGCATTTACTCTGCCATAGACTCTGAGACCACAATTTCTCACCCTGGTATTAATCAATGCACATTTAGCACTAGCCAGTGTACACACCCCAAGGCTCAGAGCTTCTCCCTATTCTCTACTCACCCCCTGGCTCACACACACAATGGAGCTAAAAAGACCTTTCAGGTAGAGCCCTGGTCCCATTAGCTCACTCTGTGGCAAAGGCATGGGAAAGTGTTTAGGATGGCAGGCTTTCCAACCCTTGGGGAATCTAAATACAGACACCCAGAAAGCAGCCAAGCATTCTTTGGTGGGGAGGGTTCCAGCAGGCAGTTTCTTAGCTTGGTAATTGCTCGAGCACCACATGGGGCAACTCGGGCTGAGCTGGGACTCCCTAGCTGCGTCTGCACTGCAATCTCCTCCAGTCTAGACAGATGGAGCAGACAATGCCTCCTCCCTCGGTGCACTCCAGGAATGCCAGCACCCACAGACAGAGCCCGGGCACAGGCAGAGGTCCTTAACTTTTTTGTCCCCTTCGGCCAGAATGTTTTTTAAATGCTTAAGATAAAGTGCATACGATTACAAAGAAAAATTAAAATAATCATCGAATATTTGAAAAATCAAGTTTATCATGCAGCAATATATGTGCTTAATATATGTTTAGTGGTGAAGTAAATAACAAGATTTCCCTTTCCTCGTCTTATTTAAACCAGGATTGTTTCAAGATCAAGAAAATCAATCTCAATAAACATAACTACACTCATTGTTTCTTGTGGTGGTAAAGTTATAAGCATTTTACTCCTCCAATGGTATATAGTTCTGTTCTTCCGTAGTCATTCATTCATTTATTTATTCATTCTACTCCGAATTATGTACTAAACAAGACAGTATAATGTTTCTGAACAAGGTGAAAAAATGATGCCTGTTGGATAAAGGTGGCCGTACTTATTCATTTACATTCAGTCTGTAACTGCTTTCACACTATATCATCCATGTTGAATAATTGTTTTGAGACCCCATAGCTTTCAAAGTAAAAAAAAATATTTACTATCTAGTCCTTTACAGAAAAAAACTGTTGACACCTGAACCAGGCATAGGGACCTACTATGGAGTCTCAAACATGATTATTCAACATGGGACATAGTGTAAAATCATTCATAGACCGTACGTAAATAAATAAGTGTGGCCAACCTTAGCCAGTGAGCATCGTTTTCTGACCACTGGTCAGAAATCATCATAATGCCTCACTCAGTACATGTTTTTGAGTAGAATGAATGAATAAATGAATGAATAGCATGGAAGAACAAAACTGCACATCACTAGGAGAGCAAAATACTTTAAACTTTATGAGAAGCAATGCTGGGTGTAATTATGGTTATTAAGATTATTTTCTGTGATTTTGAAAGTTAATCCTGGTTTAAATAGAAAGGAGGAAGGGAGATCTTACTATTAATTCACTATTAAAATCTACTATTTAAATAGACAACTGGGCTATTAAATCTCCTCTTTAGCAATATTATTTTGGTTGTGATGACATGAAAGAAAGCAAGACAGAAAGGCCATATAGAGACTAATCAGTAATTCTTCAGAGAGAAGGTCAAGTTCTGATTTAAGGCAGTAGTAGTTAGAGAAGAGGGTAGTTCTGAGATATATTAATAAATAAAATCAACAAGTCTTGGTAAGAATTAAATACAGGCTATGGATCATAAAAGAGTTGCTAAAATGCCTCACTGGTTCCTGACTGATGATTGAACAGGGAGATGGATGCTAGGATGGGTATGAGGATAACGAGAAGCCTTGGTGGCAGGAAGGGTAGATGGGGAAGATGACGTTTTGCATTTAAGTTGCCTGTGGGCAATGTGAGATGGGTATCTAGGTCTACTGAAAGGACTGGGTTGAAGACACAGATGAAAAATATTAACATGTACCAGGTGAGGCCCCCCTAAATAACTTCTAGTCCTAGTTCTTCTACCATCCAGCTGGATGGTTTGGGACATGTCATTTCTTTCTGGCCTCAGTTTCATCATCTGTAAATGGGAAGGTGTCAGACCAGAGGAATTGGGCAAAAGTTTTCTCTAAAGGCACAGATAGTAAATATTTTAGGCTTTGAAGGCCATATATAGTCTCAGTTGCATATTGTCTTCCTCTTCCTTCTTTTTCTCTTCTTTGTTATTTTATAACCCATTAAAATATAAAATAAACCTTAGCTCATGTTCTGTATTAAATCAGAACTAGAGTTTGCTGACTCCTGGACTAGATAATCTCCAAGATTATCAACCATAAATAGCTTCGATAAGATAATATGTGAGCTTCCCTGAAAAAAAGTAGTCTTCTTCCAGTATTTCAAATATATTTTTGATAGAAGCATAACATATTTATATATATAGACAAGTGCACAAATCATAGGTGGCATCTTGATGAATTTCTATGGAGTAAATGCACACATGTAACCACCATGCAGATCAGGAGACAGAATCTTACCAGCCCCCCAGGGGCTTCTCTCCCTCCTCTTCAGGGTCATCACTTACCTCCCCTCCCAAAACACAGATGCCAGCCTGACTTCTAACAACATGGATTAGTTCTGTCTCTTAGTGTTGGGCTTTAACGCACATTATGTTTATAAGATTCACCCATGTTATTTATTGCAGGTAGCAGTAATTTTCATTATTGTGTAATATTCTATTGTATTGATTTAATATAATTACTTTATCCATTCTATTACTGACATATATTTGGGTTGATTAACAACTGTATGCATTTCAATTGGAAATGGAATTGCTGAGTTGTAGCAGTATGTGCACATTCAGCTTTTTAGACACTGTCGAATGGTGTTACAAACATGTTATGCCAATTTGTACTGCCTCAAGCAATATACAGAAGGTCTAGTTGCTCCATCCTGTCACAACACTTGAGAATGTCAGTCTTTTTATTTTTAGCCATTCTGACAGAAGTATAGGAATATATCATTGTAGATTTATCTGCATTTTACTGATGAATGAGACTCAGCATCTTTTTATATATTTATTTGTCATTTGAATTCCCTCTTGTATATTTTCTATTGGTTGTCTGCTGTAGAAGTTCTTAATATATTCTAGATACAAGCACTTTATCCCATCTATGTATATTGCATATATCTTCTCTCACTCTTTGACATTTCTTTTTTTCATCCTGTTACAGTTATCTTTGATGATAGAAATCCCTAATTTTAATGGAGTCCAATTTATCGATCTTTTCCTTTGTGGTTAGCATTTTTTGTGTCCTGTTTAAGAATGTCTACTTTTTCCAGTGACATAAAAATATAATTCTGTTACTTTCTAGATGTTTCAATATTTTATCCATAATCATTACATATACATTGCATCTGGAATTGACCTTTGTGTGCAGTGTAAGGTAAAGGAGTCCAGTGTTTTCCCCTTATAAATAACCAATTGACCCAGTGACATTTACTGAAAAGACTCTCTCTGCACCTTATGTAGTGTTACATTCATTCTGTGTTGTGGCAATATATGTGTGTGTGTTTTACTGGAGCCTTCATTTCGTTCCACCTGTTTAATTATATACCCATGAATAAAGTATATCCCTCTACTTAGATCTCCTTTAATTTCCCTTAAAATATTTTGTAATTTTCTCTATAGAGGTTTCACACATTTTTTGTTAGATTGAGTTCTAGATATTTGATGTCATTTGATGCTATTGCAAATGGCATCTTTTAAACTTTACATTGTTTCTGGAATATAGAAATATAATTAATTTTTATATATTGACTTTGCTGAATTTATTTGCTAATTCTAAGCCTAGTAATTTTTGAAAGCAGGATTTTATCTTCTCTACAATAACTTTTATAACTACAATATATTAATAAAGAAAAATATTTTTCTGGGTAACTAAAATATGAACAAATTCCTGATTTTAACTTTCTTCCTGTCATCAACAGTACAATGGTTTGCATGTGAACGAGCCACAACTGAATTTCAAGGATTCACTCAGCCTTAGATATTCTCAGTACCCCTTAGTGTCAGCAGCTGTGGCACTTCATATAAAAATAAAGCAGTTCTAATCCAGTTACAGTGTGACCTCAAATTATTAATAAATATGTCTATGCCTGCAGGTATTCTTAATTTCAAGGGAAAACCACTTTGCATAATCACAAAATTTAATGATCAATAAAGCAAATAATGTTTTTGTTGTTTTTTTTTGTTTTGTTTTGTTTCGCTTTTTTATTTTTTTGTGGAATCTCCTCAGTGGAGAACATCAAGTAAATGACAGTGACTACTGGTGAAATTTCGTTTAGCTGGCTTGCTCTGATAGACACTGTGATCATAAAAGCAGACAATTAAGATAAAAAAAAAGTCTTAGAGATATTCCATTCCAATACATTTCCTTTTTTTTACAAATGAGGAAATAAACCCAAATAGGTAGTGACTTCTTCTAAGTTTCAGAGTTGGTTAGCAATAGAAGCAGAATTACAAGACAGGTTTCTCAATTTCTAACCCTATGCCTTTCCATTAAACCACACTGTCCCCCAGACTCAAGAAGAAGCTGCAAGAGAGGACCCATGTTTTGGAGGTAAGGGGAGATTTCCATGATATATAATTGTGGGAGTGGGGGAAAGAGACTAACATTTTTTACATATCTCTCACAGGCCGGGTAATCGTCAAGGCATTTTCCACACATTAGCTCATTTAGTCCTTTTAGAAATGTATAAGGTAGCTATTATTCTCACTCGTGGATGTAGCAATGAGTCTCAGTGAAGCGATGTGACGTGGTTTGCACAAGATCACATGTCCAGAGCACTGCAACTCTAATCTAGAACTGCTTAACTCTAACCCATGAACTTTTCCTCCTGTTCAGAAGCGATGTGAGAGTTCTACAATACCAAAGGTTTTATTTTTTAGATACTGTCAAGAATGACCGGAATTACTACAAGCCAGGAATTGGCCAGCACCCCTATTGTTCAAAATGATTCAGTCAGTTGGAGATTTTGAGAACTCTGGGTTTGAGTCTCACCCATATCCATCAATAGACTGTCTATTCACCTTGAGAGTCCATGGGATTATCTCTGGATAATAGGATATCAGCTAGTTATATGTGTGTGTTCTACTTCTATTATTTATCACTTCATATTACCCCCCATAAAACAGATTTAAAATGTATTTCATTAAATGAACCCAAGATGAAATTCTATATTTAGGAAACATACACACCCACATACCTACATAAGCCACCTTCTTATTCTGAGTGAATTAAATTAATAAAAGATTTCCCTCAATAATCAACTATAGAATTATTTCTGTATAATACTGAGCCACAGTGCCATTTCATTCATTCATGCACACACTTATTACTTCAAGACGTTTGTTATCAAGAGTAGTTATTATAAATCAGGCCCACTAGTAAGTGTTGGGAGACCCAGATGGATAAGATACAATATTTGTTTTGTAATTACTTGTAAATTGACAAGGAGACATGCAAATAACATCTCACTAATCATGACCCAACTGATAGGTTCCCAAGAGAGGCATGTGCAAAGGGCATGGAAACACTGAGAAGAGACTGGTTATATCTGCTTGTGGGAGGGAGAGGCAGTGTCAGGAAAACGTTTCACAAAGGAAGTAACCTTTAAATTGAGGCTTCAAGGATGAGAATAATTTCACCAAGTTTCTCTTACCTGAAGATGTTCACCTGCCTTTTCAATGGTTTCCCTGACCCTACCTTTGCCCTGACTCCATCCACATGGCAACTGTGTCATCTTCATGAAACAATTAAGACTGTGTCTTCTCTGCTCAAGCTCTTCGATGGCTTCCCAGTGAAATTAAAGTGAAATCTAAATTCCTTTGACAGTCTTCAAGATCCTACACGATGTAGCTTTTGTCTGCCTTTCTTCTCATTGTACTCCAGTCCTACTTCCCACATCTCCCATCCCTACATTTCAGTGACTTTGGTTTTCTTTATGTTTATGTGTGAGTTCTTTTGGGTATTATTATTATACCAAAATGAATCTTTAGGCCTTCAAAATGTGTATTGTAGAAAGAGGATCCAACACCATGAAACAAAGTCAAAGAATGTTTTCCTGCTTCTTGTCTCAGGGACTTTGCACTTTCTGTTTCTTCTGCTTGGACTACTCTTACTCAGATCTCTGTAAAATTGTGCCATTCTCTTCATTAAGATCTCAATTACTAGAGGTCTTTCCCAATCATCTTAGCTAAAAACCTCCCAACCACTTGCCTGAAACACATACACACAAACTTCTCTCTACTTCACTACCCTATTTTCCCTCTCTCATTACTTTACTCAGTGCCAGGACCATTGTATTATTTGTTTTTCACACCCACTCTTTTTCACAGTTAGAATGTAAGCTCTTTCAGGTTCAGAACTATGATCATTTTTATTTCTTTTTCCCCCAGCACCTAGAATAGTGTTTGGCAAATAATAAATGATCAATTGAAGAAGGATAGAGCTTATAATAGGGTTCTTAAAGATGTTACTCTCGTTATCTAATTATATAACAAATTTGTTTTGTTGGTAGCAAATGTTTTTAGGAGATAGTGCTAAAAATATTCAAACTGTTATGTAGCAACCTCTTGAGCCTTTCTTGTTTGAGATGACATCAGTTCACTGGAATGGTTGAAGAGAAAGGAAATAGATTTTCCCCATGTGGATCAGTAAAAATTTTAAAGTAAACCTTGGCTTTTTGATTCTGCTTTTGTTGCAATGCCTCGATTTTAATAGCCAATTGCCCAGCCTTCCTGTAAATCATTTTAGGACATGGGTATGATGTATTTGGGGAACTGTCAAAATGTAAAATGATGTTGTCACAGGTTTTCAGCAGTCAATCCCTATGAAGCAGTAAAAGCTATGTTCATGGCTTAGGTGTCAGAAACTCCAACCAACACTCACTGAGTGCCTTGTAAACCTTAAAAGGCCTTTAACTAGGTTTAAACATCAACTTATGGTCTTACAACATTCCTATATAATCCCAAAAGAAATCATAACTCACATGAAAAGCTGCCCCTCCATTAATAAGTTTATTGCAGGTCTTTTCTCTAATACTGTGTCCTTTTAAGGTTCTCAGAGCTGTTTATTATTCTTTTATGCCCCTATCCACAGTAGGAGAAGAGTCTGATGATCTTTCACAATTTGTACAGTATATATCTCCAGACTTGGGATAAGGAGAACAGTACGAACATAAACTTTGGTTTGAAAGAATCGTCCCAATGAGTATTTCCGGTCTCATGCAGAGCTTTGAAGTAGATAGGAATTAATAGATAAAGCAGTTCAAGAGAACATTAAATGAACTAAGTTATCTAATATGATCATCAAAATCCTGATCACAGTAAGTGCTCAACAAATGGTAACAATTAGCAATTGCTGCATCTACATTCTATCACTTAATCTGTGGTGTTAAAATTTGATCGGTGTCTGTCTCCTATCAGACAGGAGACTAGAGGTTAGGGGATTGAATTCCACAGCACCAGAAATTAGCAAAGTGTCTGAAATATATTAGTCATTCAATTTATGCTTCCTGACTTAGAGTACTGGCTTCTGGGTCCCACTTTATCACTGATTAGCTGTGAAACATTGGGTAACTTTGCTTAGCCTTACCAGGTCTCGCTGTTCTCATTTATAAGAGGAAGAGATTGGATTTTATGATCTCTAAGGCCCTTTCCAAATCTGACATTCCATGGTTCTACTAACGCAGTCCTATTAAGTAAGCTAAAGAGGATTATTAGAAACTGTTATAGCCAAATTCCATTTCCCTTTGCCTGTTCTGACCATGTTCTCTACAATGGTGAATTATCCAAGCTAATTTCCAAGCAATGAAAGTGATTGTTTTGCTGTTATTAAGATTTCTCCCTAGACTTTTAGAGTTTCAGAGTTTGTGCCAACTCCCAAAACATGGTAGAAGTGGCTATGAACCAAATGTTACCCTAGTTACTTTGCCCCACTCTACTATGTATATGGTTCATGAAGGCCCATGGTCTCAGTTAGTAAATAATTATTTAATAGTTTAGTTAAACAATGGTTTGATTATTTTAAAAATGGTTTAATTCAGTTCGGCAAATAATTGTCACATGTCTACTGTGTGCCAGGGACTGGTTAGATTCTATAGCTACAGATTAAATAAGAAAAATCAAAATGTATTATGACTAAAGAATGCTATCTGCAGGATTGATACTTATTCTCAGCCATATTGAACATTTTTTATTTTTTCCAGATTAAGACAGCTAAATGCAGAGATCTGAGATTAAATCAGTTGTCTTAAAATAAGTGAAACATAAATACAGGTCTCCTAGGTTCCAGATGATCATATATATAAATAATTGGCAAAGAGGCTTTTAGTCCAATAAATGTTATTTTACTTCTCTACCTCATTTAATTTGACACCTAGAATTCATTCTGCATTTCTGTGCCACTCATCTTTCAAGTAATCTAGTCTGCCTTATTCATATTTCCGAACTTTAGTAACTTCTCTACATTCCAAACTAAAATGACCTTTAAGCTTCTATTATTTCTCTCCTTGCATTAATCTCCTACATTTTTTCTATTGCCAGTCTTACCCCCATTAATCAGCTTTTAATATTGAGGCTGGAATGGTTTTTTCAAAGTTCAAATTTGTGCATTCCAACTACTTAAACCAGGGACAGTGAGGAAGGAACAGAGTCTGTAAATATTTAGAGATGTAGCAATCAGTGGTTGGTGATTGAGTGCATTTCAAATGGAGGGGCAAAGTTATGAAAAAGAAGGAGTCAAGAATGACTTACACTATATAACTTCATTAAATAGGTGGGTGGGGGTGGTGCCATCAAAAGAAAAAGAATACAGGAAGAGCAGGTTGGTGGGGATGATAGTGTAGGGAACACTATGGCTCACTGACTCAGATTCCCCAAGTATCTAGAAGTGTGGCTGCTGATGGCTCATTCTGAGACTCTCTCAAGAATGGTCACCATTGATTGCATCAGTTCCTCTCCCTCAGCTCATATCCATCCCTGCATGAGAGCTCCTTTTGAGCAAGTGATGGAGGAAGGAAAATGCCAAACTAGATTCATGGTTGAGCAAACTCAATATGTAGGTGCAAGCAAAAAAATAATTGCTGCTGCATAATAGCTACTCTCAGTGGTGGCCCTAAAAGATAGTAATGAGAGAAAGTTCCCCCAGTTGGCAGAATTTCAGGGGGTGCACTTGATCATCCACTTTGTGTAGAAAGAGCAGTGCTTGAGAAAAGGTTATTTATGGATTAATCAATAGTTGTAAATAGCTTGCCTCATTGATCTAAGCCCTAGAAGAAGAGTATCTGGAAGATCAAGAACAAGAAGGTCTAGAGAAGAGGTACATGGACTAATTTATGATGGTGAACATAAAATGCAAATAACTTGTACCATATGTTAAAGTCCATCAAAAAGCATCCACATAGAAGAGGCACTAAAAAACTATATAGACAGAATGGCTTAACCAGTTGACATCAGTTATTGGCTACTCCAGTGATGGTATAATATGTACAAGAATAGAGTATGCTGGCTGGTATAGCAGCTAAACATGGGCTAATAGTGTAAGTTCACATGCTTCACATGATTTAACTACCATCATTGCTAAATTTCCAGCCAGCCAATAACAGAGACTCAACACTAAAATCCCAATATGACACTATTCCTTAAGGATAACAGCCAGTCACGTGGTAGCTAATTAACTACATTGGACTCTTTTCATCCTGAAAGGGGTGACAGTTTATTTAGACTAGAATTAACACAAATTCTAAATATAGGTTTACTTTTCATGTCCACAAAGCCTCAGTAAGCACCACTATCAGATGGCTTAGAGTATTTGATCCACTAATCTAACGTGATATTAGTTGAAAGGATTCTCTATACAGTAGAGGAAACATGACAATGGGGACATGGCTGTGTAATCCACTGGTTCTTTAACATATTGTACCACTCTGAAAATACTAGCCTAATACGGGAATGGCAGGCCTTTTGAAGGTACAGCTAAGGTACCAGCTTAGAGGTGACACCCTATAAGAATGGACTGCTGTCCTCCAGGTCATAGTGTCAAGTCTAAATCAAAAACAATTAAATGGAATTATGTTTTCAATTGATAGAATACTTGGGTCTAGAAACCAACACACAGAAGAAGGAATGACCCTATTTACTATCATTCCCATTGACGCCCCCCTCAGCAATTTGTGCTTTCCAACACTCCTAATCTAGGTTGTTCAGGTCTAGAGAAGTCTGTTTCCAGAATCAGAAAGCTCCCACCAGAAGATGTAGCTTAAATACCATTAAACTTTAAATTATGGCTGCCATCTAGTCACTTTAGTCCTCTGTACCAAGAGAACTTCAGTCAAAGTCAACATACTGTCAGGGTTAATTATTCTAATTATAGAGGAGGCAGAGCTGCAGTTATAAATAGGACAAGAAAGAATATATTTGCCACCCAGTTGATCCACTGGGGCATCCTTTGGGACTCCCTTATCTAATTTTGTCATCAAATGGATAGGAAAAAGCAGTCAAAGACTGAGAAGGAGATGGTGACCAGGTAAGTCCCATAGACTAGCAAAAATGGTAAGTGAAGAGAATTCAGAATTGGTAGAGAGGGGAAATGTTAAGTGTGATTGTAGCGTCAATACCAAGCTGAGCAGGGGGGTTTGTGATTTCATCCCACTAATCTTTTGTAAGTTTCCCCAAGATAAGAGACACACCAGAATCTTGGCATAGGCTATTCCCATACGAGAAGAACTTATTAGAAGTGAAAAATCCAATATTTCAAGAGGTGAACTATATCTTGAGCTACACCTTTATACTGAGGCACTCATTCTTATATCTGAGGCACTCATTCTTATATCTGCCAGAAGCATTATCTGTTGATGGTCCACAAGTTCATCTCTCTCTAGGAATTCTCTTCTGCTAAAGAAGTTGCTTCCATTGACTGGTCAATGTGAAGACATAAAGCCCATCTCCAGTCCTTTAATTTCAGATAATTCTGAGGTTCTAGAAACCCCTATGGGATCACCTACAGATTTTGTTGCAAATGTATTTTAGTTTGAATTCTCCTCTGCTCAATCTTACCTCTCTTGTTCTTTCTTATGGGTGCTATTGCTGAGAGCACTTACCAATAAACTTCTTGCATGCAAATCCTCATCTAAGAGTATGTTCCAGGAAAACCAATTTAAGACAGATGATGAGTTCAATTTAGGTTGAGGTGATTGTAGAAAACCCAAATGGAGATTTCTAACAGGAGTTTGGATACTGCATATTGAAACTCTGAGATGTTGGACTGAAGAAATAAAATTTGAAGTTGCCTGCATAGAAATGATAGTTGAAACTATAAAATTAGACAAGATTACTCAGTGACAGTGTGTAGAGTGGTAAGAGTAGTGGGCTGAGAGCAGAATCTGAGGAAGACTCTAAAAAAAAAGGAAAAGGAGATAAGAAAAACCAAGAGAGAGTACAGGAAGAAAAGGGCTGAGGGATAAGGCAATTTTGGGATCATTGATGACCTTGGCAAAAGCCACCGTAGGAAAATTGTAGGGCTAGAAATAAGTGTGGTAAGCCAAGGAATGAATGAAAAGTGAGGACATGGTGATGGTGAGTACAGACCAGAGATCAGAGATTAAAATATTCAGTTAGGCCAGACAGGTATGATAAATGGGTAAACTAAGATAGTTCATTAGATAATATGTGTCCAGACCTAAATGTGTCAGGTAGTATAATATGCACAGGGTTTTAAATAGTGATGTGAGAGAAGGCAGTGTTAAAAAGAATAATTTTTGAATTCTTTGAAAATGAAGAAAATATGACACAAGGAAATAGAGCAAAGAGTAAGTAACAAAATATATGGTAGAATCATGGAAGACTTCTCTGAGATGATATTTAAACATATTCCTGAATAATAAGAAGTTAACTGTGCAAATATTGGGGAAGATAACATGCTAAGCCAAGGGAAAATAGTAAATTCAAAGAACCTGAAGAAGAAATGAGCCTGGTATATTTGAGTGACAAAGAGGACAATGTAGCTGGGAATTGTTAGCAGGAGAAGGAAGTTATTAGTAGGAGATGAGGTAGCAAAGCTAGGCAGGAGGCATTTTAATTCAAACTAGTTGGTCATTGTAAAGATCATGATAATTTGTGCTTTGGAAGTCAAGTGTTCAGAAAGCCACAGGTCAAATGCAAGAATAAATTATGCTGGAGATAACAGAAAGTAGTGGGGACCATGACAGAGTAGAGAGCACTGCTCTAACTTAAAGGGGACATTTGATGGTCAACATCATCTACTTAGCTCCAGTTAAGAAGGTGACCTCAGTTTCTCAATCTCCCAACTTAAAAAAAAAAAAGAAAAGAAAAGAAATCTGGACTGTTAAATGAAATCTCTAATGTTTAAATGATGTCATTAAATTCTAATCTTGTTTGTAAATACTATGCTGGTTAAATGACATATCTGAAGGTCAGACTTAGCTCACAGGTTTCCAGTTTGCAAATCCTAATTCTCAACACTGTTCTTCCAGAATTAGAGGAGAAGGTGAGACAAAGAATGGGAAGCAGGTAGCAGGATGATAGGGGGCCAAGAAAGGGTAAATTTAGAACAAGACAAGTTTATAGTCTAAGGAGTAGCCAGAAGTGAAGAGGACAGAAAGGAGCAGAATAGAAGGATACAGCAGATTTATCAAGACCTTAGAAGAAGCAGAAAGGGGTAAGGACTCAGGATTGGGTGGAAAGATTGACCTTAAATAGGAAGAAGACTGCCCCATCTTCTAGAACAGGTGTTGACAAACTATAGCCCATAGGCCAAATTGGCTCACTGCTGTGTTTGTAAAAGTCCTAGAGCTAAGAATGATCTTAACATTTTTAAGTAGTTGAAAAATAATCAAAAAGAATATTTTCCGACACAGGAAAATTACATGAAATTCAAATGAGTATCTGTAGAGTTTTACCAGCACACAGCCATGCCTGCTCATTTACATATTGTCAATGGCTGTTTTCCCACTGCAGCAACAGAGATGAGCAGAGTGGCCCACTAAGACTCAGATATTTACTCTCTGGACCTTTATGGAAGAGCTTTGCCGATCAGGAAGGGTGTGGTCACAGGCATGTTGACATTATGTAGAGTTCATGTAAAAAGGTAGCATAAGCACCCAGTTAAGCTGTAGCAGCTGAGCCTGCTGGGAATCTCAGAAATTGTGGTAAGAAAGGGAGCTTCCAGGGGCCTGAGGGGCAGTGGTGAGTCCCTCGTTAGATAATAACAATAGAATTGAAACCTCCTAGGAAGGAAGGTGTGGGAGGAGGTGTGTCAATCAGTGATGAGAGCCCAAATGTATTATAAATTACTAGGTGCTTTTGCTCTGAAGGAAGCCTCTAGAAAAGGAGGAAAAGTCAAATTCACATTCACTCTTTAATTTTTTTTTTTTTTGGTACATCACACCGGAAAAAGAGTCAACAAACAAACAAAAAAACTTATGATCTAATCTCTTGGTGAACACTGAAAAACAATGTTTTTCAGTGTTGTCTGAAGACTATAGGCATTAAAGTCACTCAGGGTGCTTCCAAGTTTACTGAATTAGAACTTGCAGGGATGAGTTGGGAATATGTTAATAAAAACAAGTGTCTTAAGTGATTTTGAAGTACATTAAAATCTGATATTTACTTGCAGATTAATAAATAAAACAAACAAATAAAAACCAAACAATAGCAACATTCAACATTAAATAAATAAATTCATATCAAATCTATTTGAACATATAATACAGATCAAAAGTTAAATTTACATCTGAAAACCCCACTGAATGAGAGAATAAAGTAGACTATAGCACTGTTTTAAAGGTCTAGTCTAAATGTGGAAAATCACCATATAGTTTGGTGGAGTGGGAATAAGTGCAAGTAGAATGGAAAAGATAAGGTTTTCTAATTGATGTAACTAGTTAAAATAATCAAAAAGATCAAACCAAGTCAGATGTGAAGAAATTAGTACAAAAAAAATAATGAAGGCATTTCTGGTAAAGATGGCAGAGTGAGCAAATGCTGTGGTGGCCTCCTCTCACAACCATATCAAAATTACAACTAAACTACAGAATAGCCATCATTGAGAGTCTCATGAAATTTAGATGAACAGAAGTCCTACAACTGGGACACACAGGAGGCCACCTCGAGACTGGTAGGAGGGGCAGAGACACAAAATGGGCTGGTCCCACACCCATGTGTAATAGTTGAGAATCGGGAGGGATGCCTTGGCTATGGAGATTCCCCCAAGAGGAGCATGGGGTCCTAGCCTCACATCAGACTCCCTAATCCACTGTTCTAGTACTGGGAAGAGAAGCTGCTGCAACTTCTGGCTTTGAAAACCAGCAGAGATTGTAGCTGAGCAAGATGGACTATTGAGTGAGTCACAGACTTTCCTTTTAAGGGGCCTACATGTGGACTTACTCACTCTGGGCTCCAGTGCTGGGGCAGCAGCTGGAAGGTGCCAGAGACATATGGGGAAGAACTGAGTTGTCTACTTTCAGAGAGAGGGCTAGTGGAGCAGCTTTCTCCCAGACAGAAGTGCTGGCTGAGGCCATTGTTCTTTTGTTGAGCCCTCCCCTACCCAGCTGCAGACCCAGGCAGCCATTATATCTGAGTCTCCAGCAAGGTGGCGAACACTAGTCACCCCATCCTGGTGACTCCCTGAGATCTCCACCCCTACCAACATGCAGGTCCACTCAAGTCACTTCCAGTGAATTTTCCACACAAACAGCCTATCTTAGCTTATGTTGCAAACTTTCCTAAAATCTCTCAAAGGTTCACAAAACCTAAAGTAGTAGCTGGCCTCGGCATGCCCTGTACCTCTCACTGAGAACCCTAAGCCTGCCAGCACTAGTGGCAGTCAGCCTCAGTTCCCAGCTTGGCCTCTTGAGGCACATTCAAGCCCAGCATGGGTGGCAGCTATCTGCGGATTTCTTGGTGGCTCATGCCGGGTGGCCCCAGGCAGGACACAGGTTGTGGCTGAACTTAACCTGTGGCAGAGCCCCTACCAGGAGACCCTGGCCTGCATGCTCAGTGGCCAACTTTGGTCTGAGCTGGAGCACCACGGAGGGTCACATCTAAGAACGACACGTCTAAAGGGCAGACAGGGCAGACACAGAGAGAGCCCTGCAAAAGTGAATCCTGCTCTTTAGGGTCAGCCCCTGCACAACAGCTCCTCCATTGGTTATGGCCGGTCATCGCAACCAATCAGCCTGAGGAGTCAATCCCTCCCATTGATGAGCAAACAGCAATCAAGGCTCAACTACAACAGGAGGGCACACACAACCCATACAAGGGACATACCTGGAGCAGCTGGTTCAGGTGACCAGGGAAGACTATGCCACTGGGACCCACAGGACACTTATTACATAAGCTCACTCTTCTAAGACTGGGAGACACAGTGGCCCTACCTAATACATAGAACAAACATAAATAGGCAGCCAAAATGGGAAGACAAAGAAACATGTCTCAAATGAAAGAACAGAACAAAGCTCCAGAAAAAGAACTAAACAAAATGAAGACAAACAATCTATCAGATGCAGATTTCAAAACTCTGCTTAAAAGGATGCTCAAAGAACTTAAGGGAAGAGTAGATGAACTCAGTGAGAACTTTAACAAAGAGATAGAAAACATAAGAATGGAGACAGAAAATATTAACAAGAACCAGTCAGAAATGAAGACTACAATTACTAAAATAAAGAATACATTAGATTGAATCAACAGTAGATTAGATGAAGCAGAGGACTGAATCAGCAATTTTGAAGATAAGGTAGTAGAAAACACCCAATCAGAACAGCAACAACAACAAAAAGAATAAAAAAAAAAATTAGGATAGTTTAAGGGGCCTCTGGGACGATGTCAAGCGTACTAACATTCACATCATAGAGCTACCAGAAGGAGAAGAGAGCAGGGAATTGAAAACCTATTTCAAGGAATAACAATGGAAGACATCCCTAACCTGGTGAAGGAAATAGATATACAAGCACAGGAAGCACAGAGAGTCCCAAACAAGATGAAACTGAAGAGGCCCACACCAAGACACATTGTGATTAAAATGCCAGAGGTTAAAGACAAAGAGAGAGTCTTCAATACAGCAAGAGAAAAGCACTTAGTTTCCTAAAAAGGAGTTTCCATTAGACTGTCAGCTAATTCCTCAAGAGAAACTTTGCAGACCAAAAAGGATTGGTAGGACATATTCAAAGCGATGAAAAGCAAGGACCTACAACCAAGATTACTCTATCCAGCAAAGCTATCATTTAGAATCAAAGGACAGATACAGAGCTTCCAAGACAAGAAAAAGCTAAAGGAGTTCATCACCATCAAGCAAGTATTATAGGAACTGTTGGAGGGACTTCTTTTAGAAGAAGAAAAAGAAAAAGAGTAAAAATATGAATAATAAAATGGCAATAACTGTATATCTTGTAACAATTACTTTAAATGTAAAAGGATTAAACGTTCCAATCAAAAGACATCAGGTAGCTGAATGGGTAAGAAAACAAGACCCTTATATATGCTGCCTACAAGGGTCACTTCAGTTCAAAAGACACAGACACTGAAAGTAAAGGGATGGAAACATGAAAATGGAAACAAACAAACAAAAAGTTGGAATAGCAATACTTAGACTAGACAAAATAGACTTTAAAACAAAGGCTATAATAAGAGACAGGGACCTGGTTATCTTACTTCTGTGTATTTATCTGAAGAAAACAAAAACACTACTTCAAAGGGACATGGGAATCCATATGTTCATTGCAGCATTATTTACAGCATCATTTATACGATGGAGGCATCCTGGGTGTCCATCAATGGACTAATAGATAAAAAAGAGGTGATTATATACATACATGTGTGTGTGTGTGTGTGTGTGTGTGTGTGTGTGTGTGTGTGTGTGTGTATTACCCAGCCACAAGAATGAAATCTTGCCATCTGCAACAACATGGATGGACCTAGAGGGTATTGTGCTGAGTGGAGTAAGTCAGATAAAGAAAGATAAATGTCATATGTGTAATCTAGAGCACAGGATAAACAAACAACAGAAGCAAGCTCATAGATACAGAGAGCATTTGGATGATTGTCAGGTTAGGGGTGGTCAGATAAGTGAAGGAGGGAGGGGATTAAGAGGGACAAATTGGTAGTTACAAAATAGTCATGGGGATGTAGAGTGTAACATGAGGAATACGGTCAGTAGTATTATGATAACTATTTATGGTGTCAGATGGGTACTGGTTTTACTGGAGTGATCATTTCATAAGTTATATAAATGTCTAATCACTGTGTTTGTTGTACACCTGAAACTTATAAAATATTGTGTATTAACTATAATTGAAACAAATAAAAACATAAAATTAAAAAAAAAATGAAATGATTTTATCCTTCATGGTGCACCCAGCTAGATTTTTCTGTTCTGAAAATCAATCTGAAATCATGCCATATGTTTTAACTGCAAAAATAGTTACCCCCCTCCCAAAGGATTCATTTTGCATTGTCTACTCAATTTCCACACTTGACAGAAATAACTCTCCAATTATTTTATAACTACCATGATTTTTGATGACAGCTTCCATGATGGGGAAGAAAAGAAACAAATGGTTATTTCTGCTTCGCATAAATTGGTATTGTGATATATAGGAGACAAATTACATAATAATGTTCCTTTAAGTTTCTTAGAATTAGAGTCACTTCATGGTCGAATAATGTCCTACAGCCTATTGTATATCTTTGTTCAAAGTGTGCAAATCTACTAGTTAGGGTTTTGAACAGTCTGGAGGAGAAACACAGTGTAGAAGCAATACACTCATTTTTAACATCAGTGCAATTAACATTTTTCTACTTAGTGAAGACTTGTTTTGTTCGATTGCGCAGACAGATGTTTCAGTGATGACATAGAGTAGAAAGTGGTAGAAACCAGAGAACTAGCAAAGATAAGGATGAGGAAGAGGACTCTACAATTATTGACAGACTAAAAGAAATTAAAACTGGTTTTCCTAATTTGAAGAGCATGGGACTTCTTAATTGCACAACACTGATTAGAATTTGACCTTAGTTGAAGAGCAGTTCTCAGAAAGTCCTGTGACAAAGTTAATAGTCAGTAGTCAAAAATTCAAAAGAGGCATGGGCTGTGGGCTGAGATTATAATTAAAGTTCGCTTGTTGGTTTCCTTGGGTTAGCCATGTTTTCATTGGTTGTATTAGATCTCTATTCTAAAGAAAAAAGAAAGAAGAAAGAAAAAGAAAAAAAGAAATAGAAATAAGAATAAAATTTGCCTTTTTGTGAATGGTCAGGAATAAATGACAAATGATAATTACACTAATAGATGATAATTTGATAATAACAGGCAATTTCTAGAACTAGTTTGTTATATGCCAGGCACTGTGCTGAGAGCTTTACATGTGTTGTTCATTAATTTCTGCCATGATTCTATGAGGTCAGTATCATTGTTATATACTCTTTTATTTTTTAGGTAAAGGATCAGAGGTTTAGAGAATTTGAGAAACTTTTTCCAAGTTCATACTGGTTAATAATAACAGAACTAGCCTTTAAGCTGAAGTCTGTTTGATTCCAGAACTGCTTGTTTAAATTGCTAGGCCAGGTTATTATTGGGACAACTTGGAAATTCTCTAAAATTCCTGGCAAAGTTGGACCCTTAAACCCTCTCTTCCAATTTCTCATTTGATATATACAGGAAAATCTTATTTGTACAATATTCTATTACCTATTCTACAGATGAATGAGTTTTATACTTAAACCTATAGAAAAACTTCTCATCAGTACTAAACATGTCAGAAGACAATAAAATAATGTCTTTGAAGTCTTTAAATGATGAGAAAAATGATCTGTGAGAGTAGAACTCCATATTTAGTTAAACTATCATACAAGAGTATGGGTAAAATAAAGATATATTTACATGTAAAAAAGAAAATGTGCTAGTCACATACTTTAACAGAAAGATTTACTAAAGGCTGTAATACGGCCATGAGAAACTGAACCTAGAAAGGACTGGGGAATAAGAAACAATGGAAAGCAAATAAGTATTGTCAGTGTGAGAACATCTAAATCTGAAGAGTATTTTTATAAAACTTTACTTGAACCAAATAGAGAACAAGTTCTCAACAGACTGAAATAAATGCTTCAGAGAATAACAGTTTGCATTTGAGATTAAGGAGAGAATGTAAGGAAGACTACATGAAGATGGGAGAGTAAGGAGAGGATCAGATTACAAGACAGTTAAGATATTTGCTCTTTTGGGAGATCTGAAAGGGTGGTTAGGTATTAGGAGGAGGAGTCTGAAAAGGTGTATTTCAAAGGCATGTTAATCTAGGGGCATAGAAACAGTGGACAGGGCTTTCTTAAGGCAAAGATAAGCCTTTTACTAAAGAAGTTATGTTCCTGGGGTCTGACTTCCCACCATGACCCACCCAGTTAGGAATTTAATATCAGATCACCCTGTTAAGTTATTTTTCTATAGAACCCCTTTTTCATCCACAGTATTGACCATGAAACAATGATATATTATTTCTTATTTTGGGGGGAGGAGAGGTGGATGAGCAATGTTAAAATCTAGTGAAGATTTTCTTTCCAAATTTTCTAACATTGTTCATTAATTAAATTATATTCCTGTTGATTAACTAAAATATCATCATCATATATTAAATTCCTAGATATATGATTTATTTTGGACTGCCTATTATCTTCCTTGTAAGCGATTTGCCGTTTGGCAAACCAGTACCATACTATTTTGATTATAGTAGTACTACATATATTTTAAAATCTGTTAGAGAAATTTCACCCTCTAATTTTTTCAAAAATTGTCTTGGCTGCTTTTATTATTCATGCTCGAAACTGATGGTCAGCATACTTTATAAAAAGGTAGCTAGTAAATATTTTAGGCTTTGAGGGTATGTAGTTTCTGTCATAACTACTCCACTCTGTCACTATAGCATTAAAGAAGTCATACACGATATATAAATGAATGGGTGTGGCTGCACAAAGCTTTATTTACAAAGCAGTAAGCAGGCTGGATTTGGCGGGTGGGCAGTAGTTTTCCCTATTCTAAACCATTTCTTCTAATTTATTTTCAATACTAACCTGTCTTTGCCATATTCCTTGTGGGCTCTGTTTTCAGGGTTTGTTACTTTAAATGTATGTCAGTTTTCCATGTGGTCTTGGATATCTCACTATTGAAATACCATCATATGACTTTGGAAGTCTATGTGCGAGACTTACCTAGTTGAAGGAAGGGACAATTCCTCCCTGGGCCTACGACTTCAAGATCTAAGAGTGTTTAATACAGAGCAGATGCTCGAAGAACACTGTTAGAAGAAGATACAGAGAAGGAATGTGGAATCTATTCTAACCGTTTTGTTCCTTACTATGGAAAAATACTTGCTCATATTTATAAAATAAGTTAATGACAAAATGGAGAGACAAGTAAAAAGACAATTGTAGTACTGAGAACTAAGCACTGGCCTGAAATTAACACAGGAGCTCTATGGAAGCTCATGCTTTGTATGTGAAAGTCATACTTAAGCAAAGATCTAAAGGATGAACAGGAATTGGCCAGGCAAGGGAGAAAAAAAAGAATGGAGAATGTTCCAGAAAGAAGGGAAGGCACACATAAAGGCTTAGAGGTTCTGAGAGAGAGGTTTGCCTTTCTGCAATAGTTCAGTGGGGTTGGAGCTTGGGGTAAGAGGTGAGATGGAGAGGGAAGCAAAGGGTAGATAAAATAATATGTTCAAGAGAGGCAAAGGGTAAGGAACAACCTGTAACTGAAATCTAGGAGCAACTCCTTTACCCAACAGACATTTCTCAAGCTGAGCAAGCAAAGCTTCTGGATGAAGTAAATAAGAGGGTCGTATCTAGGCACCGAAAGATACTAGTCTTGGGCAAATCGTGATCAGTCCAATGCAGGGGAATAGGTTGAAACCTTGGTGTAGGGGGCCAGAGCAAAAACAGCCAGTTGGCTAGTTGAAAACATCTGCTCACAACTATATAAGGAGAACAAAGGGAGGAGGAGCGCACACACACCCAGGAGCTTGTCTGCCAAACTGTCATCAGTGTGGGATTCTCTTGTTTCTGCTCGTACTTTTCCGATCAAACACACAGCAGCAACACGATGTGCTCTCTGGGGCAGAGAAAGGTTTTAGCATTTGGGGGCCGGGGCAGGGAGTGGAAGAATAAGAACATCTGCTCTGTGAAGACACTTGAAAAGTAATCTTTTAATTGCTTGGGGAAAACATCTGGGCCACACACCCCAGACCACCAGTGCTGTGGTAAATGAAGAAAGATTGGGGGAATTGATGAGGAAGGAGGCAGAGTGGATGCAGAGTCAGCTGTAAGCTAAAGAGGAATGATGTAGGCTCAGGGAAAGTGGTGTGGCCCCTCTGGAGAGGTCAGTCACTTGAGGACTCGCTCACACAAGGACCAAAGGCAGATGAAATTTTCATCCACTGAGCTCACTGCAAAGGCTCACTTGGCCCATGCCACTTGGGAAACTATCCTCAATCCTTCAGTCTTCAGAGTGCTTAAAAATCAAGCAATGAACAGGTACTATGAGAGAGAAAGAATAAAGCCGAAGACCTCATTCACTTCTAGGAAGGTGCATGTGGAAAGGGAAGAAAGGAGCCAGAATAATTTTTGAGGTAGATAGAGAGGGCTCCTGAATAAGGCATGTTTCTCATGTCAAGAGAATAAGCCACCACTACTTTAATTGTTCTCTTTTACTGTGAATAGAAACAAATTTTATGCATAGTACATGAGGATAAAATTATGTTAAACATATATTTTTATGGAGTCACTTCTCTCAATAGACCTTATACTTTCCAATCTTTCTTGTAATGAATGGACTTTCCAAAGCATCTGAGGGTCACCAACTTTCTTTATAAGCTTTTCCATATTCTTAAGAGACTATATCACTTAGCGTGGTAAAGATGACAGTGATAATGCATTAAGATAATAAAATGCAATTATATTAGAACAGCTGAGACAACTTTATTGCCTCCATTTCACAGGTGAGAAAACAGGTGAGATGGCTCAAAGTGAAACAAGATCTGTAGGACCAAAAGACTGCAATGAATGCTAGACTCCCCCCTTGAGAACTACACAATGCTAATTCTAATTAGTTAATAAGCATTTGATATCTGGATTAGTTTTACTCAACTTTGAGGGATGTAAAGCACCATTGAAGGCAGGGACTGGCTCATTTTTCTGTAAAGGGCCAAACAGTAAAGAGTTTAGGTTTTGTGGGCTACACAGCCTCTGTTGTGTCTGCTTTATTTTTGTAGATGGAAAGTAACCACAGACAAAAGATAAACAAATGGATGTGGCTGAGCTCCAATAAGATTGAATTTATAGAGGCAGGCGGAAGGTTAGATTTAACCTGTGGGCCATAGTTTTCTGACTTCTAAGGGAAAAAAATTCTCTGATGCCTACAAATTTATTTTAGTATCCTTAATACCTATAGGCTTGAGTTTTAAAAATTCTGATTTGAGAAAACTCTTATCCCATGAACAAACTTTTGATTTGTCAATGAAAAAAATATTTTTCTTTATAATTGATAAAATTATTTTTTCTCTCCAAGATTGTCTTTGAATGAAAAAAACAATTAAAATTCTCTTATAACCCCCCAAATTCCTAGTGTCCCTCTGACCACAGTTGAAGAAGCACTATCCTCAGTAATTTCCACCTTCTCTCTGGGGGAATGGGAGGGATGAGAGTTGGAACATACAAGACACGTACTGGCTTTTGTCACCATTAGGAGGCAAAAGGCTTGCGATCTGTACCAGAGAGTACAATACTCCAATGAGAGGATCAGAGAATTTTACATCCATCGTTTATAGTTTTTGTTTTGTTTTGTTTTTTTGTTTTTTTTTGCCTCCACCACACCCCAATCCCATCAGAGTTAAGGAGTTCTGATGATAATCAGGTATCAGATGCAAGTTCCTTTGAAAAGGAACCAGAGTTTGTTTGCCTGGTAGGGTTAAGGAGTTACATTAAACTTTTTACAGTAGAACCTCAGCCCTATTCTTTACAATTGCCCCATAATGTCCCCTACAGCCCTTCTCATCATTCTGAGCCATACACTTCCCATCCATATGGGCAATTCTGATAATCCTGTACCAACCCTTTCTGCAATTACCTTTCAGACTGTGGGTCTTGGGCCCTGCCTGGTTCCAGACCTCTGATCTCCTCTCTTCCCTATTCTGATTCCACTTTTCCACTTTCGTATCTAACTTTGCCCTAGCTTAGAAAAATAAGTGCTCGGTAACTGATAACTGTCATTATGGGAATGCTTCAAAAAGCATTTAAGACTCCAAATTCCTTGGTTGTTAAAATAAGACTTCTTCAATCATACTTTCCACCCCCTTGGACCTCAAATTCCATTGTTCTTTTCTCATCCTCCTTTCCTTTCTCCACACATTTGTCTTAAGACATTATTAATGTCATATCACTCTTTGATCAGGTAGGACTTTTTACCATTTTGTGCCCTTGGGTAGGTCGCTTCAGTCTAGAATGCCATTCCCAACCCTCCCACCATTTTTTCACTTAGAAAACCCCTACTCATTCTTCAAGACACAGCTCATGCATTACTTCATTTCTGAAGTCTTTCCTGGCTGCCTGGGCCAAAGGTGGTTACCACTTATGGTGTTCCCAAAACATTATGCTCATACTCTTATCCTAGCACTCTCTACATGATATTGAAGTAATCGATTTACTGTACGTTCCAAGAGCACAGAGATGCACTTATTCATCTCTTTTTTTTTCCAGTTCCTAGTGCCTGGTAAGACAGAGCAGTGAGTATGAAATACTTGATTGAATGAATGAATATCTTGATCGCTGAGACTGTGCTGATGTGGAAACTCTATGAAGGTCACAAGAACCAGTATTCCACTATTCATCTTGAAACTGATCCCTCAGACCATTGTTGAGAAGAATCATTTTACGTGAACTCCAAAATCTTCATTCATTCATACTTCTTTCATCCCTTTGGAACTCTGGTAAGACTAAGTGTGTTCAGGGCACACATTCTCCTCCTGTAAGAGAAATGTTTTCTTGGACTGTCATGGATTCCTCAGGGATAAGTTCTCAAGAGCTATAAAGTGCTCTGATAAGAGATATCAGATCAATATGCAGCCAGTTACTCTTCCTAGTGTACCTACTTATGGTAGCCACCACTCTAGTTGCCCTGTTTTCCCACTTTCTTCCCTAGCCTTCACTACTATTGTGCATGTGTGTATGTGTGAATGTTTTGGCATTTGATAGCTCTTATAGATTTCCATCTTTGAAAGTCAAAACACAAAGATGAACTCTATGTACCCTGAGCAGTTCAATCATTCCTGAAGAGGTTACTCTGAGCCCCTCCCTCAAAAGAAACAAAATAAATAAACAAACAAAAGCATCACTGCCTGCTTCAGTTTTAAAATGTCTCTAAATTTTGGCTAGCCTAGCCTACCTAGTCTAGCACTTCGGTACCCCAGGCACTCAGCAAAACTATTATATTCTCTTTCTTGTCAAAGAAGCTACTATTATTTTGGCAATACCCCTATACAACAATGGACATTTTATATACAGGTATAGACTCACATGCTATTTCTGATATGCACTTTCAAAGCTGCTCCCACAGAAGTGGCAAAAATACATGAAGAGGACAAAGATATAATGACATCAGACAAACTTATCACCTCCTATCAAATCTCATAATTAGAGTTAATTTTAAATCTTGGGGCTCCTTATCAATGAGAAATTCATTAAAATATGAAATTAATCAATTCTTTAAAGTCATATTTAATGGGTACCTCTTTTGTGCCAGGCATGCTACAAGTACCAGAAATATAAAAAATATTTTTTGTTAGCTTTTTTACTATGAAGTACTTTTAACCACAAATACTATTCTTAAGCTCCAGAAAATGATACATCTCAGATATATGCTTCCTGTTGTAGAAATGCTTAGAATCCTGCCATTGGACACCCAGCCACTGAGGATATCTGACCCTGAGGCTCACTAAGAAGCCACTAAATGCAGATACTTCCAGAAGTGGAACTTTATTCCAAGATTCTTCAGATGACTGTGAGAGAAAGGAGCTACCAGCATGGAATGGGAGGAGGCATTCATAAACTGATCCAATTTCATAATCTGTGAAAAATCCATTTGAGAATTCTGTGGGTAAAACAGCCAAGGAAAGAAGTTACAAACCCCTGGGGCCAGTGCTATAGTCAAGGGGTGCTCAGAATACCACAGAAACATGGAAAGGTGCACCTAAGCCCGTCTCCCCAAGTAGGTCAGGGAAGACTGGGAAAGAAAAGAAATTTAGTTTTGTAATACAACACAATGACCATAAATGGAGATGAGACAAGTATACTAGTTGAGAGGATATATTAGATCTTAATGACAGTAAAGAAGTCACTGCTGGTTGGTTTCTCATCTCCTCAAGCTTTTGCTCAAATGTTATTTCTTAAATGAGTCCTTCTGTAACCACCACACTTAATTCTAAAATTCTGTCTTATGATCATCCCTGAACTTCCCTTACCCTGTTCCACATTTTTTTTTATTTTATAGAATATTTTTCACTTTCTACAATATTACATTACTTTTCTTTTCTTTTAAGTCAGATGTCTGTCTCCTGCCTTCTCATCACCCTGCAGCTAGAATATAAGTTCCACACAGACAGGGGTCTATTTTCATTGAGTAGTAGATCCCAAGTACCCAGAACAGTACATAGCACAAGTAGGCATGCAATAATGAAACTTAGAGATGTTTTTTCCATTTCTCTTTACAGTTCTATCAGTTTTTCTTCATGTTTTGTAAAGTTCTGTTATTTGGTGTATGTACATTTAGGATGGTTATGTTTTCTTGGTGAATGGACATCTTTTTTCATCATGTAATGGCCCTCTTTATCCCTAGTCATTTTCCTTATTTGAAGTCTTTGTCTGATATTAGTACACTTGTTCTAGCTCTCTTTTTATCAGTATTTGCATAGCTTATATTTTCTACCCTTTTACTTTTAACCTATCCATATCATTATATTTAAAGTGAATTTCTTGTTGATAGCATATAGCTGTGCTTTTTTATTAAATCCACTTCTATTCTGTATTTGATTTAGATTTAATGCAACTATTGATATGGCTGTCTTTATGTCTCTCACTTTATCATTTGTTTTATGTTAGTCCCATCTAGTTTTTATTCTTCCGTTTCCCTTTTCCTCCTATTTATAATTTGAATTTTTTTTATGATTTCATCTGAATTTTTCTATTGGCTTCATGGATATGTCTCTTTGTGGTTTATTTTTAGTGGCTGTTCTGTAGATTACAATATTCATGCATAATCTTTCAGAGTATGCTTACAGTTAATATTTTACAACTTCAAGTAAAACATATAAGCCTTATAACCAAATATGTGTCTTTAGTTTCCTCTTTCATGGATAGCTGTCATATGTATTACATCTGCATATATTGAAAATTCCATCCGACAATGTTATAAATTTTTCCTTTCAACAGCCATACCACTTTTTAAAGAATTTTAAGATGAAGAAAAAATGTCTATTATTCTTACCCAACTATTTGCCATTTTTGTTGCTTTTTCTTCATTCCTGAAGTTTCAGGTTTCCAGTGTAATTTTCCTGCAGCCTGAAGAACTTACTGTAGCATTTATTTTTAGAGTAGGTCTGCTGGTGACAAATTCTCTCAGTCAGTTTTTCCTCATCCGAAAAAGCTTTCATTTTGTTTTCATTCCTGAAGGATATTTTTGCTGGATATTGAATTCTGGGTTGATAGTTCTTTCCTTTCAGCACTTTAAAGATGTTGTTCCACTCTCTTAAAATCCCTGTGGTTTTTGATGGAAATTTCACAGTTGTTTGAATTCTTGTTCTCCTAACTTTTATATTTAAAAGATGCTGAAATTTGAGGTGGTTTGCTACACAGCAATAGATAATAAAAAGACCTTCAAATTCTACATTTGGGTGACACTGAATTTCATTTAGTTCTTTGAAAGCCATTCACTTTCTTTGTTCTGGGACTTTGTACATGTTTCCTCTTTGTGGGAACTACACTCCTGCACATATATGGACTCCATTGCATTCTCACAAGTATGCCATGTTACCTACTCATCTTTCAGGTTTCAGGTTAACTATTTCTCCCTCCAAAAGGAGCTTCCTTGACTCTCCCACCCTCTGTATTCCATAAGTCTAGATTAAAAGCCCCTTGTACACATTTCAATCGCCTGAACTATGCTTTCCATATCATAGCTCTTAAAATGAAACATGTATTGAACACATACTAGGCCTTGTTCTAAATGTTTTGCAAGACTCTATGAAGCAATCCTGTTATTGCCCCTAATTTTCCCAATGAGAAAACTGAAGAACAGAATGGCTAATTTACTTGCCCTTAATCACAGAGTACAGTTAATTCATGCAGTCTGGCCTCAGAAACCATGTTCTTAGCCACTATTTTAAGCTGCTTCCAATTTACCCCACTGCGTTACAGAAATCTTTATACTGTTCTATATAGCTAACAAGAGTTCAAGCTTTGTAAAGAAAAGAACTACATTTATTTTGTTCATTTTTGGTATCCTTAATGCATACTTAGCCTAATCCATGACACACAGATGGTAATCATTATTTATTGATTACATTATTTATTGGCATTAAGACACTGTATTTTATTCCTCACATTACATGCCTATATCGTCCCTATACTTTGAGATGCTAGAGGTCAGGGACCTTTGATGTTCATCTACCTATCTCTAGATTCAGAATCCTAAAATATGGTACATTCTCAATAAATATTTTATGAATGCATGAATATTGAGTGAAGAGAAAATGTGTAGTACAGAGGGTTAACATGTCTTATGGATAAAAAAAAGTGCAGAGGCCCAACTTAGGGAAGCCAGGAACTCAATATCAATGGAAGAGAAATAAATGTAAGTGCAGAAAAATAAGGATGAGGACTTCTGGAATCACTTCTCTAGCAAAGATTATAAAACTCACTAGTAATCTAAGAAATGGGATTTAAAATAACAATATATCATTCTGGTTTATAAAATTATCAAACTGAAATTAATAATATACAATGGTAGCAAGGGTATAGTAAAATATCACTAACGTTATCATGCTTGTGGAGATTTAAATTAGTATATATGTATCAATAGTCATTAAAATATTTATAGAATACAGACTCTGATTTCTTTTATGGGAAACTATTCCTAAAGAAATCATGAGAAATATGGACAAAGACCTAGGTGCCTGTGTTAGTTACAATGGTAAAAAAATAATCAGAATCAACCAAAATTATATAGTCATTAAATTTTTTGTTTAGAAAGTCATGGAGACATGCTTACCATATATATACATACATACATACAAAAAAAAAAAAACTGAAAGAAAATATTCCAAAATGTCAACAGTGATTAACTCTGGGTGATAGAATTATGAGTGATTTGATTTTTCATTTTTCTACTTCTCTGTATTTTTCACTGTTTCAACCATTGGCATGTATTTTTCTTTAATCAGATGAAAACAATAAATGTTACCAAAAACTGCAAACTAAATTTGCAGCTGACCACAAGGCTCATCATAAATAAACAAGCTGGAGCAAGCCATTTCAAGGAAACAGACCCAATAACTGACAGGGTGGTGGGAAAACATACAAGCCAAAGGCCCTTCTCCTTCAGCAAAGTAAGGATTATATTGCTAAAGACACCCTGGGAAAGTAGTGCAAACATCAAGGAACACAAGGATCCAAGAGTTGTTGGAAGGGGAACATATAGGTTTACATCTGCCTATTAAATATGTCTTGGAGGAAACTTTAAAGCAAATAAATCTCAGCTCTCCAGTGGTCTAAGTGAACTGCCAATCCACAGCCAGAGCCAATTCAAGCTTTGGACCCCTGACTTGAAGGTTCTTAGTGAGAAGGGAATTGGAGACCTAAAAACTTAATTCATAGCCCATACCTCTTCATGTGTACTTTGTTTGACCAGCACCCTACTGAGGGCCTACTTGGATGATAATTTCAGGCTGTTGACCTATCTCCCCAATATCCTTATTGTGTCTTGTCACCAGACATTTAGGAGATGATGCAAGAGCTATCTCTAGCTCTCCATCCTTACCTTTGAATTTTCCTGAAGGAAACTAACATATTTCTACATATCAAAGCCTAATGCATAAAGAAAAGTCCGAATTTCATTTCTTCTTGAGTATGTAATGCAATCTGACTATGCCATGGATATACTTTTTTACAATTATATTGTTAGAACAATGTTAAGTATAATAGACACTTAGACATTAGACCTCTTTATTTTCCCATGGTATCAAGCCAGGTTCTGTGAAATACTTTATCCAAGTAATAGGAGATGATAAATAAATATTCACTGATTGACTGACTGAGTGATGGTTTTCCATTTTCTACAGATGTGGTGGAAAATGCATTCATTGAATTGGAATTGCCATTTCTCCTCCAACACCATCAGTGGGCATCAAAAATTGTCCATTATACTTTCTCTGAAGTGCGAAAGAAACTTTATAAATCTCCCTAAATGGTGCTTGAATCAGACACTATCAGTGTATTGGCACACAGATGGAAGTCCACTCTACAGGATAATGGACAAACTTCTTAAGCCCCAACAATCTGACCAAAGCATGTATCCCATAACAGGACCACATACCTGCCTCCCTATCTGTCCCCAAGCAATCACCACACTTTCTTGCCTCAGCCCCCAAGTTAAATCTTCTATTTCTGTACTTAGCAGTTTGCTTTAGGTTCAGTTGTAGCATTTATTTAATTCAGCCTTGAAGTCCTAGCCTTATACATGACAGCATCCATCTTCAAGAATCAGAATTCCTTTCTTTAACATGAAAACTTTCATGAATCCCCCCATAATATAGAGCAGGGACTATATCTGTTTTAACCACACCTGTAACTCCAGTATCGAACACAGTGCCTGTCCACATAGTAAGTGCTTGGTAAACATTTATTAATGAACAAATGATATCTATTAATTAAAAAGTATATAGTACCCAAAGGCTATGAATTGAGATTTTCTCGTGAATTTGCATTTAAAAAAATAACATCAACCCCTACATATCTTTTAAAAAAATAATCAGACTTGACATGGTAAATAATCTCTTTAGGAGTGCTTTCTGATTATTAAAATACTTAAAACACTTTAATGTACCTATGTTATTCAGAGATTGCTAACATCCAAAGACTTTGAAGACAATAAAACAGACTGAATACCAAACTTAGACCAAACATAATTTCAATTTTCTTTGATGATTCAGAAGGCACTTCGTGACAAAGCAATACTCTAGGGCCATCATTATGTATCACTAACTCTTCCCAGCAATAATTGTTAATAGAAGTTTCTGGTAGTTAAAGGCCACATTAACAAGCTGTTCCAGCCTTTGGAGCCCATGTGTACACAGACTCTGCCAGTCTCAGCCTGAATGAAGTATTTCTTGATTCTATTGCTTTTAGAGTTTTCCCAGTAGAATAATTCAAAGTCTAATTGCATTTGGGGGAATTTCAGTTGGTCTCCAATACAGTCAGTTTCTAAATCCACCTCCACATAATAAGATGTCAATGATTCATCATATTATGATTGGCATTGGAAAGTAATTCCAAGCTCTACTTTTTGTGACTATGTGTGGCCTTAAGAAAGTCACTTAACTTCTCTCTTGTGTACTTCTCTCATTTTTTTTATTTTAAATTCTTTGTTATTGCTATTATAATTATAATTATCATAATCTTCCCCTTATCTTTTAATGGGGATCATCATAGTATCTACCTCATGGTATTATTGTAAGGGTTACACATATTGAAAATACTTCTCAGATAATAGCTGTTCCGGAAGAACACAACTGTTATTATTATTGTGATGTTGTTTATTCTCTGCCTACTACTGAATAAAATTCTCAACCAAAAAGCATCATCTCCTACCCACATATAAACCTTATTTATTCAATTTATTCAGCATTTATTTTGAGTGCCTACTGTGCTCCATTCTCTGAGTCAGGCATCAGAAAAATAAAGATAAAGGAGACTTAGTATCTGCTCTAGAGGAGCTCATAGTCTAATGGGGAAGACAGTTATGAAACAATACCATACATGCACACCTATTAATAGGAACAAAGCTGTATTGACCAGACTCAGAGAAGACCTTCTTTGGAAATTTCACCTCTGTAGAGTCTGAACAAGAAGACAGGGGACAAAAAGGGGTGATAAGCAGTTATTGGGAAGAGAGCATTTCAGGTAAAAGGAAGACTTAAACAAAAACAGAGGGGAAAGAAAGAGCATGGGTTTGTTTGGGGAGGATGGGGACTTCTGATGGTTTGGAATTGCTGGAATATAAAGTACAAGGCAAGGAGCGGCAAGAGGTAAGATGGGAGTGGTAGGCAGGAACTAGGTCACAGAGGGAATTTTAGATCATAAGTCACTGTTCTTCTCTTTAACAGGGTTCTCAGGATAGAATAAGGTGGAACCATGGCACTTTGCTCAAGGCAGGAGGCGTAGAAAACAGTTTGCTCCTGAACTAATGAGTGCTTGCAGTAAGTCTATGGGAGTGGATTGGCTTTGGTTTAAAACTCTTAAGAATGGAAGACTCATGAAATGTTCGTTTGACCTGAATGTCCTCCCTTTTTCCCCAGTTAAGCTTAAAAGCTGGTCAGATAAATAAGTATGTTTAGCGAGTGCATGTCTAGATTTTTGGAGAAGTCCAGAAGAGACTCCTTGCTTCACAGAAGCTGTGAGTGAATGCCTGGCCTTAGTCCACCCACATCAATTGTATCTAAAGCCACCAGAACCTCCTCTGGGTTTAGGCTGTGGTCAGTGGAAAGCCAGGAACCCATGCCTACAGACTAGCAAGTCTGTTATGCTCACAGGTGCCTTACAGGCCCACAACCCTAAGCTTGTAGCCTTGTATTCCAAGAAGTTCAGCATCCCCACAGCTCAGCCAACTTTGGACATAAATGTCCCAAAATCAGCAAATAAATGCTGTACTGTGGCCAAGGCAACAGCAGCTGCTTCTGAGAACATAATGGGGTAAAGAAGGGACACAAACTGCTTTACTAAATTCTTTCTACAGGAAACTGGAATAAAATTAATTAAAACTCAAATGCTAGATCCTTTATGGTTAATAACCCTTAACAAAAGTTATATACACCCTGTATTTATGCAAAGTAATGTGGAAAATTTAGTTCTTGATCTAAATGATTTCAGCCAATTTTTTTTAACACATTCACTTAAAATATTTGGGTAATTGAGAGGAAATATCATTTACCATTTGCATTATCTGAAATTCTCCATATCACTGAACTATATAGGTGCAAATCTGAAGTGCATTTATCCAAGAAATACTGCTTAAAGTAAAAACCTGAACATTTGAGGGGAGGAATGGACCCCTTGACACAGTCCAAGATTTTCTAAAAAATAGCTTCAGAAAAATCAACAGGAAAGAAAAGGGTGATATGAAATGCTTTTAACTTTACTGACATTCTTGAGTATGTACAGATCTCCCCATCTCCATGAAGCAGAAATGTGCTCCCTCAAACTCAAAGCAAAATCAAAACCTGAATGATCACATTTAAATCCTATTTAATCTGGAAGAATGTGAGCAATGTGCCTGCCAGGACATCAATAATGAATCTGGTCACTTGGGCCTAGAGCAAGAAAGTCATCCAAAATTGAACAAGGATGGAGCCTTTGAAGGTGGCCCTGATGGAGCCTGTCACAGTATGTTAAAGATGTCAGCAGCATTTCTCCAAAAGACGCCAAGGCACAAACGTATTTGAATTTTCAGAGAACAGATAATCCAGCTGAGTGACATCAGCTCAAAGACTATAAGAATGAAAGCCAGGATGTTGGACCTTTTTTTCCTCCTTAGTATCCTGGGTCATTCATTTTTTTCTCAACACTTAGTAAAATTTCAAAGCATCAAAAACAGGCATCATCTATGGACAATTGTCCAGGCACTGAGGAGGTATCATGATGGTCCAAATTATCTGGTCTTCTTGTATCTTTTCTATATTTAAACTGCCCAGTAATACACTTACTCAACCATATACATACACACTTGACAATACTGTTTTAATTATTTTAAAGCTTGTTAATGGATTATACCAAAGTAAAATTAAAAAATTTTTTTTGGTCATCCACAGTCTGTAGGAACAGTCAGATTGGGCCTTCAGATATCTGGTACCTCCACAGTTTTCTTTATACCAGATCTGAATACTAAATAACGTGAATTGATATTCTATTTGTCTCCTGTGGTTAAATTTGTCCAATTGTACTGGAAGTTCCTAGAAGGCAGACTGGGGTTCTATTCTTTGCTTGTCTTCTGCATAGAAAAATACCGGTTATGGAATGTGCTCAACAGAAATTATATGTGAGCTGATTGGTACACATAAAAATGTGTTTGTTTATGACATGACCCGACATGTGGTTTATGACATGGCCCAACAAGATAAATTAATTAAACAAGACAAAGTGTTTAATAGTGCCTTTTGTAACCAAGAAGCTGGCATTTTGTGGGTAATAATGCATCTTCAGTGAAGAAGAGACTTGGCCGGGGTCACTGTTGCTACGAGCGCTAATACAGTTCGTGCCATACTCCTAGATCATTACGGAAAGACCTAGAGCTCAGAGCTCAATTTCTAAGAAGTGAGCACAGGGGCTACAGAGACGATTTATATTTTCTATCTGTCAGTTTTGGCACATTTTACTATGAGAATGCAAGTTCTGAAATCCCAGAAGAGGCCAGAAGATCACTAAGCTAATCGACAAAGCAGAGCTGGCTTTGGTACATACAAGGGGATACATCCCAGGGAATTCTGCAAAACTTGAATATATGGAGTAAGCAGCTCTGGTGATTTTGAAGAAGCCAAGGGAAACAAACGAGGCTTTATTTGGGGTTATATAAAATGAGACCACGTCAGAGACATAAATCACTGGAGGAAACATTTCAAATCCAAGGTAAACTATAGCTAAATGTTCTCTGTCTGGATGGCTTGCCCTCCAGATCTGAATTTACCCAAGGTCAAATGGAGACCAAAGTCAGAGACAGAACCTGGAATAGAACCCTTAATTCCCAGTTGGCAAGGTACAGCTCCAGGCTTAGGCTAAGGGTTACACACAAGGCCAGAAATCTGTAAATATTGAGTAAAATGATACCAGTTCATTGAAATCATATAAATCTCATCTTTGAACAATTGACCTGTAGGATTTGATGAGTTGGAGAGGTAAGAATAAAATGATATCATGTGTGTGACAAGTGTGACACCTTCCAAGGCACGTCTGATGGGAATTCCTGAGAAATAGGTAAGCCACCTGTAGGTGTGGAGGAAACCATAGTTTAACATACTCTTCAGGAGACTCAAACCAAGCAGATCCTGTGCTGATATGGAGCATGAACACTGAACAAAATCAACTGAAAATGGATTTTTGTGTAACTGAGAGAGAATTGGATTTAATGCTGTGACCAGACATTGCCCAAAGCTGGAAATGACAAATGTTACTGAAAAATAAATACAATTTTTTAAAGACCTTAGATATTGCCCTTATCAAATGAAACTTGTTGGTCTTGACAGAGCCTATCTCCATTCTATGACCCTCTGGGCTACTCAGAAGAATCTGTCTTCTAAACAGCCACTTGATAAAGAGAAGAAGAAAGGGAGATGAACCCCTGCCTTTACAAATAAAGGGAGCTTAGAGATAGTGAGAATAGGAAAGACACACAGTTCAACAAATAGAAAGGGGATGAAGAGAGACCCTTTCCAGATTGAGGACAACTGATCATTTAATTTACCCCTAAAATACAGATTATTTACAAACACAGACTTTGCCAAACTATTTTAAGAAACTTTCTTTCCACGGTCAAATCAGTTTGAGAAATTCTAAATGCTACATTCCCCTCTTAATGGCCCATAGTACACAATAGCATATTTAAAGACACCGAGAAGTCCTGTAATATGGAGACCTATTTCACTTTAACAGCATTTAAGTTGGCAGAACTGGGATTCAAACCTGGATTATCCTTGAAGCTCATGTTCTTATTCACTACGCTGCAATGTTCCATTCTAAATGAATATTGTTTTTCTCTTTCTTAATTTTGAGAAGCTTAAATAACACATAAAAAGAGAAAATAATGAAATAAACACATTCGTGTGCTCAATACCAGAAATTAACAGATGTTAACATTTTGTCCCATTTGTTTCTTATTTTTACATAAAAGGAAACATTACAGACAAAATTAAAGTCCACTTTGCTCTCCTTGTCATTCTCCTTCCTTCTTTCCCAGAAGTAAACATTATGCTGAAATTGGTATGTATCCTTATAGTTCACATTTTTCTGTTTTATAACACATGTGTATGTATATATACATGTAGATATATACATATATCTGAGATAAATAGTATTTAGCATAAATATGTATCTAGGTAAATAATATCTGGTATCTAGATATCTCGTATCTAAATAGTATCCAGCATTTTACTTTTTAAAAATGCTATATAAATGCTATCATGCTCCATGTATCATTCTAAAATTTCTTTTTTCACTCAGTATCACATTTCTAAGAACTAACCTATATTTTAATTTCTATATAACATTTCATCTTATGAAGGGGACATAGTTTATTAATTCTCTTGCAGATGAACATTAAATTGCTTCCAAATTTTGCTATTACCAAATAATACTACAATAAACATTCTTATTTATATGTTTTTATGCACCGGTAAAGAGATTCCCTAGTGTATATACCTAGAAGTAGAGTTGATGGATCATGGACTTTGCACATTTTCCATCTTACAGGATATTGCCAAATTATTCTCAAATGACCTTCTTATTCTTAGTCTATTTAGTTCACACACTCTCCCAAAGCACACGACACCATGAGAAAACTAACGGGATTTTCTAAAAAGAGCGTCAGCAAACCAGCGTTCTAAGCTCTAACTGTAACCTTAAGTGGTCACTGAAAATTTCTGAGTTTTAGTTTCCTTTACTGCAAATTAGGAATAATAACACTTTTCTGATCTTATCCCCTGAGCTTTGGTGAACAAACAAAATTGTGATAGTGATTGAGCTCTATAAACTAGGAAGTACTGATTCATGTTAATTATTTTCATTAATAATCATATACAAATAAATCAATCACCTTCATTTACCAAATATCTCAGTGCCCACTATGTAATGGGCACCAGATGAGGACACAGCTCATATTAAAAAAACATGTAGATCAGTAATTATATTTAATTTTTTCCACATTCTTAAGTGTCATAATGCTAAGTACTTTGTGGGCCACTCTTAGTTGATGATGTTTCTAAAATTAATTAGCCAGTTGACTGTTTGAAATTCAAAACAAATTTTCCAAAAGGGCACTATGATTAAGGGATCTGAGTTCAAGCTGTCTTAAAAGTTGCTTACGTATAGAGTAACCAAATAAAGAGTACTGGCTATATATAACAGAAGTGGTGCAAAATAATTTTGTATATATAAGTAACATTATCTCCCAAACAACCCTGGGATATAAAGTTTAATAATCTCATCTCACAAATAGGGGTCTGGGGTACAGAAATGTTACTTACCCAGCCTGAGGACACACAACTAGAAAACAGTGGAGTCAGGATTTGAACCCACGGCTGGTGCTACATGCCCTTTTTACCACTTTATACGTCTATGTAGTGTTACTTCCCTGCTTATAAATTTGAGTCTATAGGAAAGTGAATGCCAATAAATTGCAAGAAAAGGTGGTGGTAACTCAGAGAATTTGTGTGCCCTGGCTAGAGCATCCTCAATCTCCCACTAACTCATGAGCAGTAAATGTGGCAATGACCCCAGAAAGCACTGGTAAAGAGAAGAAACTGTGAAAAGAAAACATATTTTCCTCAGAAAGGAGACAGAACTATTTCCCAACTCTGTCACAGCAGAGTAGCTATTCTTGTAATGACTAACATCTGTATAGTTCTCTATAGCGTACATACAGAGGTATCTATAAAATGTAGAAAGATGAAAGGAAATCTTGATGTATGACTGTTGGGACCTTAGAGACTGTTTTCCCATCCTTTTTTTCCTTTCCAAATAAGAGGCTCATAAATCAGGGTAAATGTCGACGCTATACAAATTACTATAAACCTGAAGTTATGGGAGAACAATTGAAATTAAGCATGAAACTAAATAAATCCCTTCAAGGGCAAAGTTTCTTTCTATCAAACGCTATAAGACTATGCTGATTTCAGAATTATTTTAAGTAGTTAGAATTTTATTTGAAGCAGTGATTACCAAGTAGAATAAGAAATAGGAAGAAAGTTCCCATTCACATCAGTAACAAAAAACTATAAACTACCTGTGAGCAAACACAAAAACAACAGAAAGAAAAGTATACACCAAATCTCACTTATGAACCTAGTCTGGTTTTGAAATCATTGTTCAACTAGACTTACAAAATATGTTGGGTAGTTTCCCACCTTTTTAATGTTATTTGGAACAGTTTGCATAAGATGGGAATTATCTGTTCCTTGAAGGTTTGCTGGAACTCAAGTTATCTGTGTCTGATGCCTTTTCTTAGGGAAAATCTTTGGCTTCTGTTACCTTTTTTTTATGTTTATTGGCTTATGTTGTTGAGCTTATTTGATAATTTATATTTTCCTTAAAAATATCTGCTTATTTAGGTTTCAAATTCCTTGGTACTAAGTTGTTCATAAATTTTTCATAATTTAAAAAAGTTAAATATTTTTGTTTATGTCTCTATTTTCATTTCAAATTCTGTTTATTTGTGCTTTATTCATTGATTTTTTTTTTTTCTGAGAGTATTGTTTACTTTATGACTTTTCAAAGAATCAGCTTTTGGTTTTGTTAATCAACTCTACTTTTGGCATCTGTACATTTTTCTAAATGAAATTTGGTTTTATCTCAATTTGTTGACTTATTCTTCAGCTCAACCCAGTATGTTATTTATTACACCTAATGAAATTTATTTTCTTTGTGTATACACAAACACACATGCACACATATACGTGTGTATACATACATACATACATGAATACTTCCTCTCAGGTCTTTATGAATTGTTCCTATTTTATAAGCCCTGTTCTCATCTCATGATTTCTTCTTTTATTTTTTTAAAGATCTCAAATTGTTAATTTAAAGTCCTTTTCTGATTGGTTTACTAACTCTATTTCCTAAGATGAGAGTATTTTTATCAGTTAGACATGCTGGTCTCTGTTAAAGTGTAGTTATAGGTTTAGTGATGTTCAAGCATGAGTTCATTTTCTGCAACAGAATTCTCATCCCTATGTCCTGAATTTAAGTATCTTTCATATGACTTGTGGCTTTCTAGGTTGGTTCTCTGCCCGTAAATGTCTTATTGCAAAAACAATCTTCTTTTAGTGCTGTGACCTCTGCTCTCCATCATCTTTTGTAGATTGGCCTGTGGACCAAGAATACATTTTTTTCTGTTCTCAAATAACAGTTTTTATTCTTTCAATAATTTAATATATATTTTCTTTTTCTTTTTTAGGTTTGGGCTGAGAAAAGATTTTAGTGCATGCTCATTCAATTTTATTTGGATTTTTAATTGTTTTTGCCTTATGTAGTTAAATATGACAGTATTCCTCAAGAAAAGATTCATGATAGGTATATCTTTATTTTGTGTTGAAAATAATTATTTGTAATATGTAATGTTTTTCCTCAGATTTTGTCTTGAAATTAATATTACAATCTCTATTTTCTTTCTCATTGAATTTGCAACACCTATCACACTCATAATTTTGCTTTTAAACTTTCAAGATGTGTTATAGTGTTCCTTATCAAGAAATAAATAATTACATTTTTAAAATCTAGTTTGAAACTTTGTCTTTGAATAAAGTAAATTGGTCCATGGATGATTTTGGTTAAAACTAGCATATATAATAGTAATTTTCTTTATATATTTTCTATTTAGATCATATCTACATATAGCATATATATCATATAACATATATAGTCTGTAATATAGTTGTACTATATTATTTTGAAGTTTTCTTGTTATTAGTTCTATAAATTGCTACTTATAAGATCTTCAAAAAGCAATAGTTATTTTTATCTTGTTTAGAAATGAGATAGTATCTTTTTAATCCTCTAATTGTTTCCCATTCTTAGTTGATATAACCTGAGTTGAGATATTCTTTGATTTTAAAGCCTAATTACATATAACATTCATTTTCTATTTTCAATTTTAGAAAGAATTTGAAATTTATGTTGATTTCTATAATAATTTGGTCTTATCTACTTTCACTGGCTTCAATTCTTACACCTCAGACTTTTATACCATTACTTTGCCAAGATCGATCACTTTATTTTGCATCATTTTTCAGTAGCATAGAGAATGTCTTCAGATACAAATTTTAAGAAGGGTACATGGTTAGTCTATTTTCTCAATATACGTATCTTGTTTATAATTGTATCTAAAGGGCCTGACATCTAATAAGTATGCCTTTATTTGTACAATAAATTAATGCAATAACATTTTAGTGCTTTGACATATGAAGGAGTAAGATAACATAGTTGGATAGAAAATTCTTGGTTAATAGTTGCTTTTTTCTCCCTCAAAATTCTGTAGACATATAATTTATTGCTATGAAAGGTGAGCCAACATTTTTCCTCATTATTGCTTATTCGTCTGTATTTTCAATTATTTTTCTTTATCTCCTTGTCCAGAAATCTTATCTGGATAAATATGTTTATTTTCACTGATTTTTCTCCTGAATTGGAGTAAGTCTTTAAATCTTTAAATGTGCTTCAGTCCATCTCCGTTAAGATTATGTTGTCTAATGTTTTTAATTAAAATTTGATTCTGTGCTTTTTCCTTTTTTTCAGGAGAACAATTTATTTGTTTTTTGATTCTCTATCTTTAGTTTCCACATCTGTCATCTTCTCTTTAAATTTTTAAATTTCTTTGAGCTTTTTATTTTCTAACTCTAGGAGAACAGTTCAGATTTATTTATAGCACTTATTGGACTTCGTACCACATCAATTATGCTCTCTACTGCCTCTAATGTAAAGTTTAAGGCTGTTTTCAATTGTAGTTTCAATAACATCTTTATCTTCCATTTCTTTTTTTTACATCCTTCAATTCTCTTTTTTATTTTTTAAAAATCATATGCTGTCATATTCCATTGTATCCTGCTAATTTCATATTGGTACATTTTAATTTCTGCCTGATCTCCTTAAAGGATTTTTTGTTGTATCTCTCTGTACATAGCATAGTGCTAGTTAATCGGTTTCAAGCATAACAATGAGAATGGCCAACCAGGGCAGTGATGCTCAAAATGTGAGCCATAGACAGGTACAAGCTGCAGCTATTTGTTACTGCTCAACACTAAGTATGCTTACCTCTAAACTATTATCAGTGTACAATTAGATAAGACCTTGTTCTCTGATACTTTGATCTCATAGTATTTATTTAAAATTCAATTTCTGTCATCCAGTTATTAGAATTCTTTTTTTCAGCATCTGCCTCCTCTAACACACAAGCACACAAACATACATACACACAAAAAGGCTATACATTTTGACAGAACCTGTGTGTTGGACGGGGGAGGGGAACAAACCTATCAGAATTGCACAGGAGATGAAGAACATGGGGAGGACAATAAAGCTTGGAGGTTGCTGGCACTAAATCAAACATCAGTGGGGATTCTCGTTTTTTTTCTTGTCATCTTCACAACAGGACTTGGTGACTAGCTGTATATTAAAGAGAAGGAAGAGGGAATATTTCAGGATAATTCTAAGTTTCTAGTTTGACTGGAAAGATGGAGAAAGTAGTATTTATTGAAGAAGGGACAGATTTGGCTGGAAAGAGAATGATTTAGGTACCTATAAGATTCTGTTATAACATCTCAGTAGAAATTTCTAGTAGGCCGATATTTGTACACTCCGGAACTATGGACTGAGTGTTTAGTCTTCAACATCATCAGTGTATGAGTAATAACAGAAACCTTAGCCATGAATGAAGCAACCTCAAGTAGAGTGAGAGAGAAGAAAGCCCAGGAATGACCTTAAGGAAACATTGAATAGTCAAGTAGGGAAGGAAGAACAAGGAAAATGGACAAAGATATATCTAGAGAAGTATAAAAACTATCAGGAAAGTATAGTCATGGGAGCCAAAGGAAGAAAATGCTTCAAGAGAAAGAGAATAACACACAGGGACAAACGCTATTCAGAGGTTAATAATGCCAAATAAGTATTGAAAATCAACTCTCTTGATTCTGGAATTATGTTGACTACCAGCCTAAATTTTGTTTCTAAATCCTTTAATTTAAACTTATTTTTTGTGAGATATCAAGAAATTCTGCAATAGAAGCTATTCTCCAGCTGACTTTGAAAACAGACATCTATACTACTACTGGGTTTTTTGTTTTGTTTTGTTTTTAGTATTCTTGCAATCCTTCTTTTTTGATCAAGGACCATTTGGGTTGCAAATAATAGTATCTCATTCAATTTAGGGTAAGCCAAAAGTGGAATGTTTTTAAAATAATACAAGTGTAATTCGTAGAACCCAAAGTCAGGAAGTCTAGCGAGGCCTCATGGGAGACTGGAATGAGGAACTGGAAAGTTGTCAGGGACCAAGATAGCTACTTTCTTTCTGTGTCTCTCTCTCCAGACTCTGTGGTCTCGTTTCTGTTTTTCTTTTTTCATCTTCTTAATTCATTCCTCTCTGCAGTCAAGATCTCTATTTCCTCATAAACAAGAAAGAAAATGGCCCTCAAGTCAGTTTTGCAGATCCTTTTTCTTTCAGCAACATCTGAGCCTGCACATTATTTCTTGGTCCCTACTCTAATTTTCTAGGAGAAAGAAATTGATTGGTCAAGCTTGGGTCATGTGTCCATCCTGGTTCAATCAACTGTGAGCAGGGCAAATCATGTGTCCTTTCCCCATTCTAAGAATATGAAGTAGGAAAGCTGACTCTTAAAAGAAGTATGGACAGGTAAATTAAACAGGCTGCTGCATTTTTGTTATCTCACCCAGTTCCCTTTTCTGCTCATCTTATTGCCTTCCCATTTCATGTCATTGTACTTTCATTTCAGAATGTTCTGTTCTGAAGATTCTCTGCTCTTATCTTTATAAAGCCTATGTCTATTTGCATCTTATTAAAAATTCTCTAGTTCCCATTTTAAAAAAATCATTTTTGAAGATAATAATCTTCATCTTCCAATCCTCAGAATATTTCTTCTTTCCGCCAAGAGGATTCCTTTCTTTACAAAGTATATTTTCATACTGCTCAGGGATTTCCCTTTTCTTCTCCTAAAAAGAGAAATCTATAATTGATGATCACTAATAAGAGGATATATGGCTTGCACTTGTCCTTACTCTCAAAGGTTTGGAAGAGTTCCCCCTGTTGAGCTATTCTCTGGGATACTATGGGGAGGAATGAGGAGTGGGAGCACAAATTGGTATGAATCAGTTTTTTTCTGAACATTATCTTCTACTGGACTTTCTTTAGTTGTTGCTCTGGTTGACAGAGAGATGAATTACTCCACCCTGGTGCCTTTCTTCCTTATTTCTAAACTAATCAAGGACAGAAAAATCTATAGCCTCCAACATACACTCTTTCAAGTTCCAGAAGATCAGAACCCTTAAGATATTTTTATCTTTAATCTGTCAGAGCTTCACAGAGTATATAGTAGATATTTAATATAGTTTTAAATTTGCCTCTTTCTAATATGCAAATTTGATCATGTTGTTTACCTGCTGACCTATAATCCTTTAATCTCTCTGCCCCACATGCAGAAAGAATCCAAGTTTCTTAGTTTAAAATTCCAAATCCTTAACAAATCAGCCCAGCTTCTCCCACTCTAAAGAAAGAAGCTCTAGTGATAGCCTCATAAGCATGCTAATGGGTCCTATCAATCTACCTGCAATTCCACTATACACAATGTACTCTCACACTTCCATGTCTGTATTACCTGCACCATTCCCTTTGCCTCAAATCTTTCTCCCTTTCTCCTTCTGTCTGCATGGTAAATTCTCACTGAGCTGCCCAATCTGAGGCCCATCATAACCTCCAACATCTGGGGCAACTTCAGAGTTAGATCCCTATGCTCTCTTCTCTCACAGCATCTGCAACTATGCCTCTATTAATTAATGCACGTAATACGCTTTGTTAGAATCACTTTGTTAGTTTTTACTTGTTTGTTTCCTAACTAGACAAGTTGCTCTTGGGAGACAGAGACCACGTATTTTTCATCTCTGTATATCTAGCTTCTACTTGAACTCAGGTAAGAACTCCATAAATGTCTTATGAATAAATCAATTAGTGTTCAGATATTAAGTTCAAAGGTGTATAAACAAAAATACTTCAGTTGGTAAAACAATCTAAAGTTGTTAAGTAAGTATTGATTAATTGACTAGCCAACTGTTCAATGTTACATGATCAACTAATTTTCAAGAAGTTTGAGTAATTGTAGAGCCTCTTAATCCTAAATAACATAACTGGATCCATGAAACCCAGCCAGCTGCTAATTATGGGCTCAGAGACAGAGAGGTAAATAAAATGTGTATGTATTGGCAATGCTCTTCAGCTTTCTTTTGTTACTTGAACCAAGAGAAAAATGGATCTTTCTAGTAGCTCATAAGGGAAATACTAATAAACACCTTCTTCATTTGTATAATATTCTGAAGCTTACAAAATGTTCTCATATCCATATAATCTTTGAAACAATCCTGTGAGTTAGAGTATCATAAACCTACTTTTAAGAGGTAAAAGATATACCCAAGAGGTAAAATGATATACCCAAAGATCACTCTGCCAAAGGTGAAAAAAGCAGTATCTAAATTCAAATCTTAAACTCCTATGTTTAAAATCAGGTGCTCATTTCATTTACTTAGTTAGCAAAGAAACCCAAACAATAAACACATTGAACAACTTGGTTTCCAGACAACAATAACAGAAACAATTTATTTGGTTTACAATATATATGCTACTCGGGAGGTTTCACATTTTTTCTTTTGCTTTACACAACAGCCCTACAAGTAGGACAAATACTCTCATACCTGTTTAGTTGATAAGAAGCTCCAATGGGACTAGGTGACATTTCCCAGGTTTTTTCAAAGTTAGTCAGTGACAAATCTAAATTCTTGATTCTTTGGTCTACCCATCCCCTTTGTTAGCCAATATCTTGACATACATAAAAGGCTCCACAGTTACTAGAGAGTTAACTCACTCTTGAGAAATCAGTAAAGATAAATAGAAATAATTAGCTCATGTCTAGACAGCTCTAGACTTGTCTCAATGGCAGTAAAGCACTCTGATGCAGTCCCTTTTGTACTAAGTCCTATACCATTAGTCTAGGGTAAATTTAAATGGCTCATCTTTAGGGGATATACTTTGAGCTTCGTGAATTTATACATTTTCCTCAATTGAACTTTGAGCCTAGAATTTGGGTATTTCTTCCGTTCTGCCTAAGTACACGTACTCCTCCAACTTACATGCTCACTTCTATGTTTGCATATACAAGCAAATATACATATGACTTGACATAGTCATCCCTTATACACACAAACTTTATTTAGATACACATACACACACATATATACGTGTACACACAGTTTTTGGTTTTACTCCCCTTCCCCAACAGAAGGACACATATGGATACATAAGACATACATATAACCCTTGGGACAATGTCATTCCTTCTGCTTATACTCTACCCCACACCCCTTTAATTAGTCACATACATTCACTTGTATTCACATACAAAATGCCAAGTTCCACAATAATTAAGAGTCATGTCAACTTCCAGGCCCTAAAAGTGCCTGGTAAATTCTTTGAACTTTACCCTTGGGACTGAGATTGCTACTTGGGCAAGAGAGGAGGGAGGATTTTCAGACTAGAGTAGGAGGAATAGGACAGCACAATCAGAATGAAAGATGGAAACTTCCTTATCAATGAAATCAGAGGCAATACAACAGTTCCAGTTGAGGTCACCTATCCACAAATATCTTCCTGATTCAGATGTTACAATATTTAGAGAATTTCTCTCCCTCAACAAAATGAGTTTGGACATCCTCAGGGTCCTCTTTCACCCCAGAAAAAGTCCACATGGAATAGAGGAAAGGTCATGGAACACCGGAGACAGAGACCTAAGTTTGCACCAAGATCTTCCTCTTAAATTCTCTGAGCTTCAGTTTCTTGGTTTGAAAAAAGGAGATTATCATACTCACCACTTGTTGTAGTGAGAATTAAAGGTGACAACAAATATAAAGTACGCATCGAAGTTTCTGACACATAGTAGGCTCTCAATTATTGATAAGATAAATGTTGTATTATATTCTAGAGAACACATGATATGTTACACAAAGCCACATTGTCTAAGGGGTAGTTATGGGGTTCTTTACAAAGAAATGCATTTCAGCTGAATTCTTCATTGCAACTTTTAAAAAATTGGGAGGAAAAAGCAAAGTTTTGATTCTCGATAAAAATTAGTCAAGGATTTAAGAATTCTTTTCATGAGGCTTTGATTTCCAAACAGCTAGAAGAAAAGATTTTTGCTTTGCTGGAAGAAGTTCGACTTAACTATGTAAGTTTTTATTTGGGGGGGGGGGCAAGGAAGCCCAGATTTCTTAGCAAAGATAGCAAATGGGAACCAGAAATCTGGAGATGTGAGCTTTTTTCCAAAAGGGTGGTAATCTGAAACTAGGTGAGGGTAGAAAGAATATTCACAAGGCAAATTTGAGAGTACCAACAAATAGCATGTGACTATAATCTCAGAATGTATGTCCTTAATAGTTTTTATGTTGTCTGCTGAAAAATAATAAAAGGGTGCCCCAAAGGTCAATTGATAACTTGACTGACCTAAACATCAGACCACTAGGTAGCAAAGTCTCTGTGATACAGTGAGAAATAAATTGGACTTGAAATCAGATGCTTGGGAAACTTATGTCAAACTAAGTTTCCTCATCTATTAGATGTACTTATTATTGGTATTCATCTAATATCTCCTAAGGATTAAATGAGATATTGCATATAAAATGCTTAGAACAAGGCTTAGAACCCCTAGTAATGCTAGTTGTTATTATTTTTACCCACTTCATAGATTTACTGTAAGGAAAAAATAAATACATTGTAAAATATTTTTAGTTCTACAAAGCATATTTAATATAAGCTGGATGTATTTTGAGTAGAGGGAGGGTCTCCCAACTCAAATGTCCTCTTTCATCCAAAGCAGATCTCTATGACATTTTTCATTTTATTTTGCATTGAAGGAATGAGAATGTTGGCTATGCTCCTCCTTCTACTCTTCATCCCACTCCTGTCACAATCACCCCGCTCCACTGTGCTTCATTAGAGAGGACCACGCCCAGCACGCCTCCACAGATTGTCAAAATGAGACATGATTTTACCCAGAAACTGCTTACCAGAGATAGCTGCAAAATATTTGTGCTCATCTGTCAGGCTTATTGGCCAAACACAGCCATCCTGCAAAGCTGTAATAAAACATAAAATAGACATTTAATAAAGCTGTAAAAGTTACATAGCTCATAATAGGCAACCATATAAAAGCATGTAGCCTAGCTCTCAATCATTAAATTTCATTAGGCCTTGGAGAGAAACCTAAGCCATTCTTCTAAACTGCCCAACTTTCAGTGCAGAATTGAATCAAGGGTATTGTTCTCAGGACTCTTTCCACTTTGAAGCCAAGGGATTTCACAATTGTTTTGTTGACTTGAATCTAAGATGATCAGATTCCTCTCACCAAAGTAAAATTATTTTACAAAAAGATTTATTAAATCTCTTGGTTCAAGGTGAGAACAGGATTTTTTTTTTTTTTGCTTATTTCGCTAAATGTGATATTAGACGAGAAGTGGATATTGTTTTTGGCTTCCCAACTCCACTTCTCCTTCCCAACATTTCCCTATATTCTTTCAGAAAGAGTCCATTATATGGATTGTTAGAGATTTGGGATATCCCGAAAAGCAGGCCTCATCTTTCCCGCGAGACAATGATGGAGCATGTGACAGAGCTCCACTAATCAGATCTTGCCCCCAGGACTTTTGTGAATCTGATCAGAGTTACAGCAACAGAAGGGACATGGGGATTAAACAGAGGTGCTCACTGGTTATCTCATTCCACAATGATGTCCTCAGGGGTCTGTTTAATAAATAGTTCCCACTGTCCAACCCAGTAGACTTGCCTCAAATTCCTCTCATCATTAGAGTCCAATTCTCTAGTCTTCTCTTTGATTTTGTAAGTACCCTATGTCCTGCTAATAAATTCCTCTTCTGTGCAAGTACTTTAGAGTTGTTTATTATTACTTACACCAACGGAGCCTAACTGCTACAGAGTATCAAGTAATAATTGTCATTGATTTCTATTAATTTTCAAGAAAAGCAAGACACATGGTGCAGAAAAATACCATCAGAAGTAAGAATTACACAATGATAATTTGTCCATGTCACCATTTTCCCCATCAAAAAAAATATTTAAGGTTTGTCTATTATAAATTATACCTAAAAGAAATTAAATCAAATGGCAGCCGAAATACAGAAAGTATTCAACAGAAGCAAAAGCCTAAAACTCATATCAAAAAATTTAGCTGAGAAGATATAGACAAGAAGTTTCTATTTCACACAAATGATTTTATATCCCCTAATAGCTGGGAACTTCATATAAATATTTGCCTAATGGCCTGAAAGGCACTGAGAAGTAATGGAATCCCTGTGAGTCGAAACCTTATAGATTACAGTTGGTGGCTCCAAATTTTTTGAGGTTAAGAGGATTTATGATTTATAAAAGACTAGTATTGTTAGCCCTTGCATAAAACAGCTACATCTAACAGGCTCATTTTTACCAGGAGCAGTTCTCTGGAGCCAAAATGATATACAAAATGGAATGCCAGCTTCCATACTTTATTCAAATCCCTTCGCCTTTCAAGCCAAGTTATCTTAAGTGAAAAACATCAGTTAGAAACTTGGGAAGTAAATTGGTATTTAATACAATTCTATCAGATTCTTTTATTTTCTCTAAATCTTACTCACTGAAGAAGTCTTAATTAAGAAGGTAGGGAATTGGTCCAAATGCATATGTGATGTATTAAATATCTGACAGACCGTTTGCACACTGACCTCTCCAGTGAACCAGGATGGGGTGCAAGCCTGTAAACTAGGCTCAAGGGCAGTTGAAGCCATCACCACCGAATAATGGCTGCTGTCTTTTTAAAACTCTCAGAGGTTCGCATTGTAGATTTCCTTCCAGTTTCCAGTGGTATGAGAGACACCGCCAGTATAAATCTTGTTGTCACAAAAGAACAAGTTATAGTATATATTCAACCGCACACACACAAAAAACTTTCAAATAACATTAACTTAAACCCACAAAACCAAGGAGAGTCAGAAGCAAAGCTGAAACTCTGTCCTTAAGTCACCCCCATTGTGTTTAGATCTTGAAGAATACCAAACTCATCACAAGTATCACCAGGGCTGTGTCTACACAATTTTGAGACAATAGTCAAATTGGTTTAAAAAAAAAAAAAAAAAAGGAAGAAGAAAAGAAAGGAAAAATCTCACAGTTCAAGTTAGGCTGACAAAGAAAATACAGGCCAGTCTTCTTTTGTGAATTCCCTGTCCAACCCCCACAGAATATCAAATGCTGAAGGAAAGGGAGGGAAGATGAAACTTGGTGCAACTTGTCAATTTCTTCCCAAGCATCATGGTTTCTAAGCAAATGTTTTTGTAGAACAACTTTTACTATTGCTTGACTTAACAATGTATACTTTCTCTTGATTCATGAACAAAATCTTTTATTTTTCCAGGGTCACTTGATCTAAATCATTAGGAGTTCTGACTATCCGTGGGAATTCAAAAGAACTACAAACACTATCAAATATGGGATAGGAATGCGGTTTGTAAGGCAGGAAAGCTTAGTGGTTAAGGCCCTGAGCTTTATAGCCAGAGAGACCCAGCAGTCACTTACCAACTGTATGACCTGGAGCAGGGAGCTTGCCTCTCTGAGTGGTGGATATTTTACTTATAAAATAAATAAAGTAACACCCACCTTACAGGGCTGCCATGGAGGATTAAATGAGATATTTGTGAAGTCCTTTGCCTGGAGTATAATAAACTTTCCGTGAACAGTACCTACATCTGTGAGCATCAAACATTTCCAAAGATGAAAAATAAGACAAGTCCTCTTTAAGATCAACATTGGAGGATGCTGAAGGTTTCTAGAGGCAGAAAGAATTTGCTTTCATCACATGGAAAGTAAATTTCACTGCAAAAGTGAATCATTTATTCCACAAATATGTCAGCTATGTGCCAGGCATTGGGGAATTTGAAGATGAACAAGATGGAAATGGTCCCTGCCCTTTAGAAAATAACAGTCAAGAGGGCATGGAGATACAGAAATAGACAATTACAACAATGCATCTGGCCAGAGTGCAACCCCTTCCATACAATGCCTGGGTGCCCCCCCAACCCTACCAGAAACCACACCAGGGCCCTGTCCTGTGCTCACATCCCACTTCCTATCAATCCAAGGAGAGGAAATCTGTGACTCGGGTCTTCCTGCGTCACAAGAACTTCTTAAGATGAGCAAATACCTTCCAGACAATGACTGAGTCTTAGGCCCTGACCAAATGTCATGGATCAAATTGCGTCCCCTCGAAATTCATGTGTTGAAGCCCTAACTCCTGATATCTCAGAATGTGACTGTATTGGAAGATAGGAACCTTTACAGAGAAAACTAAGTTAAAATGAGGACATTAGGATTGGCCCTAATCCAATCTGACTGGTGGCTTTGTAAGAAGAGGAAATTTGGACACACAAAAAAAAGATGCCAGGGATGCACATACACAAAAGGCCATGTGAGGACACTGACAGAAGGCTGTCATCTTCAAGACAAGGAGAAAGGCCTCAGGAGAAACCAAACTTGCCAACACCTTAACCTTGGACTTTTAGCCTCCAGAACTATGAGAAAATAAATCTCTGTCATTTAAACCACCCAGTCTGTGCTATTTTGTTGTGGCTGCCCTTGCAGACTAATGCAGTTGCTCTTCTTAGTGAACGAGGAATTGTTGATGGTGATTCCGAAGGCACGTGATGCCCAATGAAACTGCCCATCTCTCCAAAAAGGTTTGCTTGACAATGGTGTTGCCTAACATCAGTTTTAGCCACGCCAGCACCCATTCTCCCATACTTACTGACAATTAGTTGGAATATTTTCCTAGTCAAGTGTGCCCAGCCAGGAGACTGCACAGAATAATGGCTTATATTTCACTGACCACATACTATATAGCAGCCACTATTCTAAGCACTTTAAATGATTTGACAAATTTCATCTTCACCACAGCTTATATATTAGTTTCTTAGGGCTGCCATAACAAATTACTACAAAGTGGGTGCCTTAAAGCAATATAAACGTATTCTCTCACAGTTCTAAAGTCCAGAGGCGAGACTACAGGCTAGAAGTCCAAAATCAAGATGTCAGCAGAGCCATGCTCTTTCTGATATCTGTAGGGAGAATCCTTTCTTGCGTCTTCCAGTTTTTGGTGGTTGCTGACAATCCTTAGTGTACATGATTTATAGTCACATCACTCTGATTTCTGTTTCTATTGTCAGATGGTGTCTCCTCCACTCCACCCCTATGTGTTTTCTTATAAAGACATCAATCATTGGATTAAGGCCCACCTCAATCCAGTATGACCTACTCTTAACTATACCAATTGCATCTACAAAGATACTACTTCCAAATGAGGGTACATTTTGAGGTTCCAGGTGAATGTAAATTTAGGGGGACACTACTCTGGCCAGTAAATAGATACTGTCATTGTGATGTCAGTTTTAGAGATGAAATAATCTGGGCATGGAAAATGAAACAACTTCCCAAGTTTGCCCAGATAATCAATGACAGAGCCAAGATATAGCTCCAAAGCCCATATTCTTAACTGCTACACTCTGCTGCCTCTCAAAACATATTTTCTAAATGAAGAAATAAAATAATCCTAAATGGTCGAATGCCAGCATGCTCGATTATGTTGTTTTAATTTTACTCCTTGCAAGTAATATCTCTGCTTTGCTTCTACTTTCTCCCTTCTCAAGTCCACCCTCCTCAAGTAACTATTAGATGCGTCTTTTCAGAACATGGATCTGATCACTTTTCTACAGTTCTTAAACATTCGAATTCCTAACTTAGCGAGGCAGCCAATATCTTTCACCCATCTTAAAAGCTCCATGTGGATAGGAATTGTATCCATTTTTGCTCACCATTGTATCATTAACAACAAACACAGGTCCCTAGTACACAATAGATCTTCAAACATCATTGTTAAGTAACTAGAGGAATCGATGAATGAATAAATGAATGAATGACTGATCTGGGCTAACTTACATTTCTAGTCTCAGCTTCTGCTGCTTCACTTATAGTTGTTCTCTGCTCTCACTTCTCCTCACCATCCATTGGCTTTTTCAGTGTTGTACTCATACTTGGCGGCTCATATTATGAATTAAACTGATGTACCCCAGGGCCTTGGCTTATGCTGTGCCGTATGCCAGGTGTATCTTAATCGAACTTCAGGCCCAGCTCAACTCAAACTTCCCCTCCTCATTAGGCACATTTAGACAACACACATACACACACACACTCACATCTCACACACATAAATTGCTTCCACTCACAGAGCGAACATGAAACTTTGTGATGTCACCAACGTTGCATTTAGTAAACTCTATGACATCTAGTTGTACAAGGTTTCTTTCTGACTCTACTCTTGAGAGGTCATTGGGGCAAGGGGCTGTGTCTTCTCCATTTTATATTATCAGTGTCTAAAAGAGTGCTTATCAAAAAATAGATATTTGAAAACTGTTTGCTGTATAAATGACTGAATGAATAGTCTAATATCAATGTGTACATAAACACAGCACTTCTTTCTATTTTAACTAACGCTTGACTGTGCATATATGGAATTCAATTCCCAAATGATGAGGCAATTTCTTGGCTTTCAAAACTACCCAAGCACAGATGTCACACAGCTAAAAGGAGGCTGTAGCCAAGTCTTGGTTCAAAAGCAGACATTCTAGGGGCAAACACTGAAATACTGCGAAGTCCCCTGCCACTCCCTGAATTCCTATTTGTCTATGTGATGGGTAAGTGAGGTGAAGAGATGAAGAAATTGACGGCATGATCCCAGCATTGAAGATTGCTTTTACATAATTGACACAGTTTTATAGCTTTGTTGTTTTTTTTTTTAATCACATCTGGAGTCCATTTCAAAATTAATAAGCCTATTTACTCATTTCCCATTAATATAATTATGGGAGATAGTATGGCATAGAGGTTGAGAGCATAAGCTTTGGAACCAGAGAAACCAAATATATTCTGGTGTCCCCTATCTTTAATATGCAGGGACGTACACATGTGTATGTGTCTCTCCCGTGGCCACACATCCTCCATTTTTTACCATATCATTTCATTTCGATGATCTCCTTCACAGTAAGATTCTCTAAAGAGTTATTTATATATATTTATACATATACCTCACTTCCTTACCTCACATTCTCTCAGAGCCCTAGTTAAGCTTCTGTCCCCTGGCACTGTAGTCACTCGCATCAAGTCCAGCTCTCCCTTTGAGTGTCCTCCATGTTGTCACCTCCTTTTCCTTACTTTATTAGACCTTTCAGCAACAATCCACATGTAAGGACGACCCCCCTAGTTGGAAGCATTACCGTCTTTCTTGGCTACTGTTAACCTCACTTTCTCCTAATTGTCCCTCCTCCTTGCCATCTCCCAGGCTGTTTCTTCTCATCCTCTGCTGATTCCTCTCCCTCCCTCTAATCTCAAAATCCTGGCACAACCATGTACAATCCAGGCCATGCTTTCTTTGTCTTCCTGTCTTCCTGCCATTGGGTTTTGTCCAGTCTACATGGGTCGTATAGAATAGAGGTAATCATAGGCCCCACAGAGCCAGAGTGAGAGTGCCTGAGTTTGAATCCTCACTCTGCCACTTACTTGCTTCAGAACTTTGGGAAATTTATGGAACCTGTTTCCTCATCTATGAAATGGGGATAATGCCTTATAAGATTCTTTTGAAGATTAAATAAGTTGGTATATTTAAGGAATGTATACCAGTGCCAAGAATATGAAAGACACTCAATAAATGATAGCAATTTTTATGACCAGTAGTAGCAATAGGAGAGTCTTCTCTTATATATCAAAAAAGCATTTCAAAGTTAATGTTCCTGAAACAGAACTCTGGATTCTCCTATTAAAACTCATCTCTACTCTGGTCTTGTCATATTCCTGTCATATCAATTTATCTCATTTTCTTCATATAACCTACTATCTGCAATTTCCTTGTTTCTTTCTTTAATTGTTCATTGTCTGTCCCACCACCAGCTAGGAAGCTAGGATTTATGTCTCAGGAGGGCAGGGCCACATCTGTGATTCTCATTCACTGCTGTAATTCTACCACTTCAAACAGCAACTTGTACTGATACATATTAGGTGCTCAATACACAATACACAGCTGCTGAATGAATGAGTGGATGAATGAGCGAATGAACAATTTGACTTGGATTCGGTACCTACATCTAGCACTTACTAGTTACGAGACATTAGGAAACTATTTAACCTTTATAAGCCTTAGTTTGGTCATCTGTTAAATGGGATAGCAGTGCTTCCTTATAGTGTTACTGTGAGTGTTAAATGTACTTAACATGCTTCACATAGTGCCTGCCCCAGAGTGAAGCTTCATTGCATAGTAATGAAAATAATCATTCCAATGAACCACAGAACTGTCTTTAAGAGGAATTAGAATCTGAGGCATGTAAGCTGAGACATTGCCAGAAAATAAAAAGTATAGTATTTAGAATCATGGACTTTTAGAACTAGAAAAGACCTTCACAAAGAAACTTGTTTACCTTTTTCATTCAACAGATGAGCAAACATGCCTGGAAAAGTAGGCAATTTGTCCAGGGTCACAGACATGATGAGAAACAGAACGAGAACTCAGAACCCCTAACTCCAAGTCCATTAAACATAATACATTGCTTTATTTTTCCCCATTGTTTTGATTTAATAATCAGTCTATGTGAAGATACTTTATACATGAACTTCAGGTTGAATTGCTTTTTATATATGAATATATTGTAACAGGGATGGGGAGCACGGCATAGGGAATGCAGTTCGCATTAATATGTTGGCTAGGTGGAGGGTCAGGGGAGGGAGGGAGCAATTGAGGGGATCGTTTTATGAACTGTATAGATGTCTAACCAATGTACTGTATACTTGAAACTAATTAAAATAAATAAAAATTAAAAAAATTTAAAAAGGTCTCAAACATAAAAGCTAGCATCTTACTTGGAGGTAAAACAATAAAAGGATTATCATTCTAAAAAAATAATAATATATTGCAATTATTTGAAAAGTACTTTTGTAGCTGGCAAGGATATACAGATGTGAACATATACATGCCCTATGTTTTCCTCTCTCCCATCATTTCTTTATTCATCCTTTGATCACCTGCTATGTGTTCAATATTGTATTTGATGTGGAAGAAAACTAGTCCAACTGTCAAGTTATGTATTCAGACTAGTGGAAAAAACATATATTCATGCTAGTTACTCATCAATTCAGTTGGTTACTCTACAGATATATGCAAAACTCCTGCTCTGAGCCAGATATTTTGCAAGGTCCCAGAAATGTAGTGGTGAGGTTAGGGTGAGGTTAGGCTACTGTAACAATGAGAATTCAAATTCGGTGGTTTGAAGTAGATCGGAGTGAATTTCTTTCTTGTGTGACAATTTGAGGATCAGGTTGCTGGGAAGCTCTATTCCACTTGGTCACTGGAAACCCAGGTTTCTTCCCTCACCTTCTGTCATCTCATGAGAGGCTTTGCCATCCAACCTCTGTGTGGTAGACACTGGGTCACAACTGGTTCCATCTAGCAAGAAGAGGAAGGAGAAATAGAAGTGACACCTATCATTTGTGCCACATTCTATTTGTAGAAACTTAACCATGTGGCCACATGTGACTGCAAGGGAGCTGGGAAATGCAGGCAGTAGGGCAGCCCTGTGCCGGGACACAATTCCATCACTATGGAAAAGAGAATGGACCTAGATGGGCAGCTAGTCATCCTGGCCTCAGTGCGCAAAGCCTTCACAGTATCTCCACCTTTATGTGCTCACAATTTAGAGGGGAGATGGAAAATAATCAAATTCTTACAAACTATGGTAAACGTCATGAAGGCAAAGTATATGGAGCCAAGAGAGCGTAAAATGGGGAGACTGACCTGGTCAGGCCCAGAGCATCCAGGAAGCTGGGGTAGCCCAGGGAGAGACCTGGCAGCAATTGGGATAATAAGTTAAGAAGCTCAGACTCTGAAGCCAGATTTCTGGGCTTTAATCTTAGCCCTGGAATTTATCAGCTATATCATCTGGGATGAGTTATTTACCTTCTTTGTGCCTTAGTTTCCTCACTTATAAAACAATAATAATTATTATATGTTATAGTAATTATTGTTATTGTCATAATTATTACCATAGGTTTCTTTGTTATGAGGATTAATTGCAAGTGCTACATCATAGGCATGTACTACCTAGGGGTTTGAAGAAACATGCAGCAGAAAGTCAGGAGTTTAGCTAGTAACCTAGGTAAGTTATCTAGTGGTGGTTACTTAGTGTTTTCTAGGGAAAGGCACAGGCGTTGATTATGCCGAATAATTCAAGTGTTTCTATTTCTATCTTTCAGTCTGTGAAAAAGCACAAGGTTGACTACATGTGCCTAATACATCATATGAGGGGAAATGTCAGACTTGTATACCTCTGAGCTGCTGCCACTAGAGTAAGTACAACTAGTGCTATTTGTACATTATACATTTGTATGGGAAGTATGAAAGTGTGGCAGGTAGGAACCTCAATCTATATGTTCAGGTGAATACTCCTATTCCTTTATGTCTCTTCCTTCATGTTTTAGAAATCCACTAATTTCAGTTGTAAGTCCCCATTACACTGTGCAGTTGTGGGTAATTCAACCACAGTCATTTTGGGATCTCCCCTCATACCTGGCACTAGATAGTGTCAGGGCAGTACCCTGAAATGGGGAGCACGTTTTATTCACCAGTCACTAGAGAGATTGGTTAGCTCTGATTTCTGTTTTCTCTGTCAATGTCCCTTCAGGTCGTGGGATTGTGAACTGACTCTGGGGAGCCCTGTGTTTACTCTTGGCCTCCTCTGCCACTGTCCCCTCTGGAATCCAGCCACCTCCTTGGAGCACTGCCAGGAAGTGACAGCAGGGAGGACTTGGGCCATTGCTCACAGAAACCACAAACCTCTGCCCTTTCCTACTGTCTGAGAATTATTATTATTTTTTTTTAGTCTGGGAAGAATCTCACTCTTTACTGTTTCCTCAAGGCCATTCCGTCTCTCCTCAAACTCTCTAGATGATAGCCCTCTAAAATTTCCTTAATGGCATGGAATTTTGAAAATAAAGCCAGGAAAGGCAAATGTTTGCATCCATGGTAATCTACCATGTACCTGCCTAAGACAGGGAAGCAAGATCCCATGGCCTGCTTAACTGGGGCCAGCAAAGGAGAAAACTCAGGAAGGAAGAACGATATATGGAAAAATGATGTTGCTGCAGTTAGCACTGTGTTTCTGCACTACAGAGGAGACCAATTCATCAGAAACTTCCAGAGATTTTCCTTTTCCTCTCTGCTCCAAGACATCAGGACAATGTGCAGCAAACTGGATACCAGAAAAGCAGACAAGAAGCTGGAGTGCAGAGGCCCCCTGACAGAGTGTGTGTGTGTTCGTGAGTGTGTGTGTGTGTGTGTGTGTGTGTGTGTGTGTGTTTTAACTTTGCATTCATTTCTTTCTATTAACAGTTGAATGCATTATCAATGATTAAAATTTTGGAGTCCTCATATTAAATTAGGATATCTTGTATTTCTTTTAAAAACAAAAATGGACTCTCAAAATACCAAATTTATATTCTCAAGTGGCAACGCTGGAGTGGCGTAGAGGCACCCCCTTTAGATAGTGTGTATGACCTCTGCTTTCCCACAGAACCCAACACCTATAACTGTCTAAAACCCAGATGTGGTACCGGATGCCAGGTCTCATCAGAATTGCGATGTCATTTCTAACTACAGACTTAAGAAGAAAATAACTACTTTATGGACTCATGTTTCACATGGCAACATGAAAGACAAGAGCATTTTTGTCTTAGGAAAATTAGATGTAAGGACATTCCTTTGTGGAAGTGAAAAATATTCCTCCATGTTTATTATGCACATGAAGTGTGTCTGGGTCTAAGACTTTAACTTAAAAGTAGGGTTCCTGGATAAAATATAGGACATGAGTTAAATTTGAATGTCAGATAAATAATAGATTTTTTTTTTTTTTTAGTGTAAGTATGTCCCAAATAATGTTGCATAGGGCACACTTACACTAAAAAAAATCATGTTTTTTAAAAAATTTAAATGTAACTGGGCATTCTGGTTTTTTTTTGGGGGGGGGGTTGTTTTTGTGGTTGCTTGTTAAATTCAGCCACCCTACTTAAGAGGCCATTAGAAAACAAATCTCTTTCCTCACTCAAACCTGTCTTGTCTACTTTCTGCCACAGTTGTGTAGGACAAGGGGAAGGAAAGGCCCTAGAGAACAAGAAACTGCCAGAGAGCATTTGGCAGAGTGATAGAGAAAAGCAAACCTCCTTAAATGTGGATGGTGAAGACTTTCAAACTAGGACATACACATCAAACAAGTGCAGATGAAGAGAATAAGGCCTCTTTTCAATGGTGACCTTGGGACTCAGAGGGAATGAGTTTTACATGAAAACATCAGAGACCATAAGAACATAAGACCCCAGAACAGGGTCAGCAGAAAGTGGACAATTAAAGAAAAAACACATCTGGACCAGACCAGAAAAGAGACGATTCTCTAATCACACCTTACCAGGAGGTTTGAGCAAATCTTTAGCAAGGAGCGATGAGAATATTTACAATATAGTTTCCAGGGCCACATATAATTATGTCTGTGGTAATCTTTATATAAATAGAAATAGGAACCCCACTCCAAAGAACATGTTCTTTCATTCTCAATTAAACCTGAGTTAAAGACTCACTTTACAGGGAGTGTTTTAAAGAGATTCCTGGACTGCGTGAGTCTGCATTCTACCTGAGCACTCTAGTCAAGATGTGGGTTCCCAGAGTGAATAATCTTTTGGAAATGCCTCCCCTAACAGAAATCTGATTAAAAAGCTTATTCTTGTCTTGCAGTATGGTATGGGAATTTGAAGATAATAAAGAGAGCAACCTCGCCATCCTATGACCTACCCCTGAGTAGGCAGAGAAGGACATATGAATAAATTTTTGCAATATAGTGTAGTAAGTCTGTGACAGAGCTAAGTGCTGGATGCTACAGGAGGAGGAATTCTGTGCAGGTTTGGGATATTCTTGAAAGGCTTTTTTTTTTTTTTAACAGGTAATACCTGAGCTTACTCTTTAAGAATAAACTGAAGTCAAGTGAGAAAAGGGGAGAAATGCATTATAGATCATTTTGAGCAAATCCAGAAAACAGGAGAACCGTGGTGTTGCCTAGAAGCCAACTAATTAACTTCCAAGTGTCAGGCAGGGAGAGGTGAGAGGTAAGACTGGAGAAATAGGTGAGAGCATGTCACCAGGCCTTGTGTGGCCTCGCTCAGGAACTCATTTTCTTTTGTAATCACTAGCAAGCCACCAAAGCATTTTAAGTAGGAGTGACAGGGCTTTGAATTTTAAGTCAACTGTAAGGAAACAATAGAGGAAGCCCTAGCAGGGAGACCACTTACAAGATGATTTCAAGGGTCAAGGTGAGAGCCGAACAGGGCTTGAACTACGGCAATGTGAGAGAAAGGGAAGGAATGAATGGATTTAATACATAATTATGAGGTAAAACCAATAAGATGTGGCAATTGATTTAATGAGAAAATATGAGGACTCTTAGATGAGATCAAGCAGCAAAGGATGACTTCCTGCTTGCGTGACTGGATGATGCCAACTAAAATAGGGAATATCAGAGAGGGAAAAAGATAAACTTGGCCTTAGACACGCCAAGTTTGAGATGCCTGTGGAATATCTAGATGGAGGTAATACAGGAAGTGAGGCTGTTAGTTAAGAACTTCAAAGTCCCAGGCACTCTTATGTCTGGAAACTTCATCCCACATCACAGCAAACATATTAAAATATACCCACATCTCACATTAAATCTAACTTTTGCAACAAAATTTGAGTGGATTTTCATAATTTTATTTTTGAAATTATTTGCAACTTAGTTAATTTTTACTTGGTTATAATTTTTTAAATTCTTTATGAATTGAGCTTTTAAAATAATAAATCTACTTATGTAATGAAATTGACATAATATGTTTTAAGTAACACTTTTGCAGGATTATTTTCATATTTTAAAGTTAATTATTCATTTATTTAGGCCCCACAGCCTGCAGCACCAAGCCCATCATGCATGATACAAAACTGCCTTATAGGCAGATGGTTGAACATATAAGTCTGATGCTCAAGAAAGAGAGAACTTTATGAGGCAAATACATAAGTTCTAGGTAAAACCATCAAGTGAATTTAATTGTACCAAGAAAACATATAAATGGACAAGAGAAATTGGATTAAAGAAGGGAAGAACACCAGCATCTAAGAGAAGGTGAGAGGAACAAGGATTTCACTAAAATGAAAATGGTGAGAAAAGTAGGAAAAGAATGAAAACAAAGAACCAAAGGAGCAGAGAATATCAAAAAGATTACAGTTGATCATTGAAACAGTGTCAAATGAATATCAAAGAGATTACAGTTGATCATTGAAGCAGGTGTGGTCCATCCAATAAAATGAGAACTCCAAGTGTCTAGAAGATGGGGCTAGTGATCTAAGTTGGTGTGGGGAGGCCACCGTAAACCTCAAAGGGAACATCTCCGGGAACAGGGAGTAGTAAAAATTGAGGGTTGAGGGACTTGAGCAATGAGAGAGAGATGAGAAAGTGAAAGTAGTGACAGTAGAAATGTGGATAAGTAGAAAAAGAAAGTTATGTCAATAGTTGGAGTGAGATGATGCTCAAGTGAGATAGTTGGTGTTTGTTTGTTTAGAATAGGAAAGGTCTGAGCCAAGGAGAAATCTCCAAGACATGAGAATATATTAAAGTAAACAGGGAAAGGGCAAAATTGGTGGAATGATGGCCTGGAAGAATGGAGTGGAGTGGAGCAAGAGCCCAGGGCCAAGGTCTCCCTTGGATGGATGAAAGGGATCTCTTATCTCCTGGGCTACACATAGAGACATGCCAATTGGACCTTAGCATGTGCTCATTTGTATCACTATTTCTTTATTTCTGAATGTGTCCTGTCCCACAACAAGACCATAAAGTCCAGAAAAGGGACTGTCTCTTCACCCAGCCCTTTGCTCCATATTGCAGAAAAGAGGCCTTTTTAGAATGAAAGAACCTTTCAGATCATGTTGAAAACTCTCTTTCTATTATTTTTTTTAAAGAAGAAATTTCAAAGAACATTTGCTGATGTTTTCTTAGAATGTAATAGTGGAAGAGATTCTCTGTTTCCAGGGGTAAGAGCCTCTCGTTCCAATAATTCACATATTTAGGAGAAGGAGAGGAGGGGAGAAAGAAGTGAAGGATCTATAATCCAAAAGAAATTGAACCCCCTTCCTAATCAGTTACATATTGATCATTTATAAGCTTATCTAAGCCCTGTTTGACTCTATTTATTGCATTAATTTATTCATTTGTTCATTCATTCAACAAACATCTATGGGCTTGGCATCAAGACTCTAGGTTCCTATGGAGAGTGGCAAATTCTGAATGGATACTATTCAATATATAATACTGTTTGCTCTCTTTTTTGCCTCCTAGTGCTTTTTTTCTCAACTTTGAAGGGTGCCTCACTGGTCAACAGTTCTAGACTTTGATGAAAAATTCTCTACTGACCCTTTGCTGAGCTTTTTTTTCTCCACCACAGAGCAGAATAAATACAGTTCTCTCTGAAGACTCACAGGTTGGCTCTAGGATGGGAGTGGTTAGGACTGGTTGTGTGGCGTGAGCTGCAGAAGGTGAGAAATGAGCATACTGACGTGATCCTATATTAGTCAGGAAAATTCCAAGAAACTGTTCCCAAAGAAAGGCAGTAAGAGGATTTTTTTCTTCTCTATTAGACTTACATAACTCGTAAAATAACAGGCTGCCATTTTAGAATAGTTGGTGTTGGCATGCTGTTATCGTGAAAATTACACGAAACTATTCTTTTTAGAAAATATTACTTCAGGTTTTAAGTTAAAGCTTGATGCCAATTGGTTTACACAATTATCGCCTTTTTCTTAGAAATAAGGGCAAAACCTCAAAACATGCCACAGCAGCAAAGCTATTTCTGTCACTGGCTAACAATTGAAGGACATTCATAAACCTTTGGAAATTAATATCCCCCAGGAAAATCTATTTGACGAAAGTCACAAGGAAGTTATTAACTAGAGTTAAGTCACTGACAAGAGGTATTATTAATGATCTCATCAAAATTTCAAGTGCATTTAACTATCACATTGCAAGCCTTATTATTGACGACTCCGAATATTAAATTATTCTACAGTAGCTGCTTGGCTAGAGATCAAATAAAAAAAAAAGATGAAAAGCTTAAGTTCTAGGTAATTCCATAATTTTTTAGGTTTCATATAATTAAAAAGTTAGAATCATTAGCCATTCTGTCTCCTCCTCCCCCAAATTCAATGATTGCTAATACATTTGGTTTCTTTTAATTGTTTATTGTTCCCTGATTCTCTTCCAAATGCTGACACAGGAATGAAGAAAGTCAGAAAAATCCTCCAAGCTTTGGTTTCCCAAAAGCAGTTCAGGAAGCTCGGTTTATTTTCAGATTGGAAGAGACACTTTCAAGTACCCTGGGCATTTAATTGCCATCCCCTCAAAGACATTTTCCACAAAGGAAAGGAATTTTCATTCCCACTAGATCCTCTCTCTCTGAGATTTTTGCCCCAACTTTCAGGTCGATACCAGGTTAAACTCCATGCTTTGCCTTTGTTAATATCTTCTCAGAATTTCAGAGCTTGACCAAGCACTGAGGTTGGGTAACAAAATCATAGATAGATAGATGATAGATAGATAGATAGATAGATAGATAGATAGATAGATAGATAGATAGATAAAGGATGTATGTATGTATGTGTGTGTGTGTATATATATATATATGTGTGTGTGTATATATATATATATATTTCTATATATACACATACACATATATCCTTTCCAGAAATAGAATATTTTATAAGGTTCTTCTAAATTGTAAGTTTATCTGGTTACCTAAAACAATTTTCTTCTCACTTTAGAGCCCCTAGTATAACAAACATTTATTAAATTTCTATTATTTGTGTAAAACTATGCTAAGGAGCTACAAAGACCAAAGTGAATGTGTGATGGTTCCTATTCTAAAAATAAAAAGATCTAGAAATAAAAACATACTATGCTCAATATCATGCAATACTATACAAGAAGGGTGATGCAAGTGGTACGCCAGGAAGTCTAGAAAGCAGAGAAAAGTAGAGTACCTAGCCCAATGTGACAATAATGATGAGTAGTGCACGGATGGTGTTCTGAGGGGGACAAGGTGGGGGTGGGGGAGGTGCCACTCATGCTGAACCTTGAAGAATGAGTAGGAATATTTAAAGAAGGAAACTTGTATTCGTCAGTATCTACAAAGTACAGGTACTTTACACATGGTTTTCCATAAAATCCTTTTAACAATCCTAAGAAACAGAATATGTTCTCCTATTCGTAGATGAGGAAATTGAGGCTTAAAGAGAGTATATAACTTCAGTCGAATTACAAATGGCAGACTTGGAATGTCAAGCTTATGTTCATGGCACTGCAGTCTGACGTTTCTGATGTTAACCTGCTGTTTTTGTTCCGTAGGTCCAGTATTCTTATCTCTGCGAAACGTATAGACAATCTCACTGCGCACACACACAGATTTGGCAAGCCCCTTGCTATAGTCAGCCTCACCAGCATTCTGTGAGCCACTGTGGATGGCTGCAGAGCATCGCATGTTCTCTGAGACAGAAGCCATCCTGCAAGCTCAGGCGCTTCTCTCTTCCAGAATGTATGGCATTCAAGATTCTTTAAGAAGAAGGACAATTGTCAATAGAGAAATGTCTGTGAAATCATCCTTGGATAGGTTAGTCTCTGAGGGGCATACATGTCAGCTGATGCCAAAGCTTCAAAGAAAGGGGCTTCACAAATTCATGTAAAATGAAGAGAAGTTAGTTGCTCTTGAGACAGTGGAGAAGAAGAGGGGGGGAGAAACTGAGGGGGAGCGTAGAAGAGGGTGCAAGAGAGGGGCATGGTGTGATGTGACTTTTCTGTGACCCTCAACTTCCCTGCTTTATAAATCTGTCACACTAAAGTCTGTTAAGCTCAATGAGATTAACAGACTTCTTATGGAAGCCAGTGAAGAAGCTATTTCTGTATGCAGAAGCCCAAGCAAAAGGAGTCCCAAAAGATAAGCCATAGTTCCTAAAGACACAACCAAGGGGCAGAATATTTTTTATTTGTAGAGGTATTTTGATCGATCACAATATTTTCCTGCTATTGTCATTATTGCTTTTAATCTGAATGAATTTGACAACATGGTAAAATTCAACAGAGCTCACTTTTAAAAATCTAGACTTTCAGTTTTTCTTGAAAAATAGAAAACAATATGGCAAGTCTGGGTCCATAATACCACAAGGAAACAATTGACAGAATCTTGATAAGGATTGCCCAGTTCAATGAGACACACATTATCCAGTTTGCCACAATCCCCACCAGTTTCTATTACTCCATGTAAGTGAGTTAACCTAACCAATTTCCATTATTTACATTATCTATCTGGCCCCAATAGGCTTTTGAGTTTGTGATCCCTGCTGTAAGGCTGAGAAACTATCACAGATCTCTAGATGGTAGGAATTAAGATTGCAGCCAGTTTCTTCTTGAAGACAAGAGATGTTTAGTCATACTTTGTTTCTACAGCTATGAAAGGAGGCCAAGAATTATCAGTAATTAATTATTAAGTAGGTATTTTAAATATGTTGAATCTTCTAATCCTCATAAAAACCCTAGTAGGTAAATATCACAATTATCTATATTCTGCAAATAAAGAAACTAAGACTCAAAAAGGTTAAGTATCTTGGCCAAATCCAGCCTTTTGTAGATAAGAATTAGGATGTGAATCTGGAACTCCAAGGATTCCACCCTTCCCTCTGTCTTAGCCCTTCTCTGGAATGTGAGCTTCACCACGTCTAATCCCCACCTAATCACCTACTGGATAGATAGTGGTGCCCTTTGGTGAGGCAGCTGGTGACAAATAGAGCTGAATGCTCTGGCCATGCTCAAGTCCTTTGGCTTTGAGCCAGCTGGTGTTGGAGAGTTGGCAAATGCTGGTACTCTCTCCAGGGGTTGCATTCTTTTAGTCTATGTTTTTCCACAGCATACCCAAGAGTTGGAATAATGGTGGAGAGAGGGAGGATGTGGAGCTTGGGGTGAGATTTGGGAGGGTTGGCCAGGACAATGAGCCTTTGAAAGTCTCAGCTTTGAGAACAATACAAGGAATAATGTCTGGGAAAAATGCAAGAAAGATAAAAAGAGAGCAGAGAGAGAGGTGAGAGACTACTAGGTAAGAATAAGAACATAAAAAAGAGAGAGAGAAGCAGAGAACAAGAAAAATGGGGAGAAAGGAAGAGAAGTATGTACAAGCAAGTGACTCATCCTGCAAATAGCACAAAACATTCCACTGGGAAGATAAGAAAGAGCTTGTAAGAGAGACAGAGAGCGTTTCTCTTTATCAGGCCCTCTCTCCTGAGATCTTCACATTACAGTGCTTTGTAAATCCTTCCCGTAGCCCATTTAACATACTCAACTTCCAAGGGCATCCTATTCCTCTTCCCAGCCCAGGTCTGGATAAATCTTCTCTTCTTTGCCTCTTTTTCACAAGAAACAAGCTTTAATTTTTTTAAGGAACTTTACTAAGAATCAAGAAGGAAATATATGAAAGTGTGGAAAATGGCTAAACATACCACTACAATGTTCTTAGCTTAAGAGCTAAATCTGATCTGCAAGTGGCCTGATCCAAACTGGTCTATCTTTCATTTATTCAAATGATATTTATTGAGTGTGTGTTATGTACCATGCATTATTTTAGCAAGACAGAGAAGTCCCTATCCAGACTCCTCTCCCCTGTCATCTTTTGGCCAGGCTTCCAATATGACCAACTTGATGTATTTCCTTCTGCCTGTGTCTGCTTAGAATATTTTGTTTGCAAGTGACTAAAGCCCCATTCAAACCAACTTAAGCAAAATTTGAAATTTATTGGCTCATGTAACTAATATCCTGGCTTGAAATGTGGCTAGATCCAGCATTACAATGCCTTTTATAAGGAGTATTTTTCTCCCTCTCTGTTCTGGACACTTCTTTTTGGCTTCACTTCCAAATGGGTATTTTTCGCCTGGTGGCGAGATGACTGCTGGCAGCCCTAAGCCTACTGTGGACTTATAGAGTACATCCCCAAGGGCAAGAGGAAACATCTTTTTTGACAATGCCAATAACAGTCCAGTGGAAATTTCTGATTGGTCTGGCTTGGGTCATGTCGCCATGCTTGAGTGAAATCAGTTGCAGTCCCATATTGTCCTAACTTAAACATATAGTGGCAGTCACAAACACGAAGCCACAAACAGCAATCATGTCACAATAGATATCCCCACTCCCTTATTTTCTTAGTTAATTAAGATCTAAGAATCAGAAATATTTTTGTGCTGTATTTAGAAATCAAAGGAGAGAGGGCACATTCTCCAATAAGACTAGGCTTAAGGACCCATCCCATAAACAACAGGCTCACTGACCCCGCTCTGATCCACCTTCTCAATGTTTCAAGGTCTCCTCAGTTGACATTGATGTGTCTTCTTCATCTTCGTATCTCCAAAAGAACACTGCATGTTAATTTGCCTGTATTGGGCATCCCAAAAAGACTGGCTGAATCACCCTGGTGAATTCAGGAGAGAGGGAAGGAAGAGAAGAAAAGGAAGGAGAGGAGATGGAAAAGCAGAGGAGAAAGGCACTAAGAAGAAAAAGAGAAAGAAATAAAAGGAAGGAGTAAAGGAGTACAACAGTGTTCAGACACCATACCCTGAAGTCAAACATCCTAACGTTGAAATCTCACATTGCCATTATCTTGAGAACATGGACAAGACGTCAAAATCTCTGAGCCTTAGTTTCATCATGGTATAATGAGCATAACAATACTTTCCTTACTGAGTCTAATGAAAATTACATGTAATGACGTTTGTAAAGCTCTTTAGCTTGGTTTCTGGTACATGACATTCACTTAATGATAACCTCTAACATTATCCTTCTTTTGTGCTCAGTGTTACTGTAGGGATGTGGTGTTACACGGGCAAAGCAAGGCCCACCAGGGCCTCAGATGGCTCTCTGAGGCCATGAACAGCTCTCTGAAGAGGTTCAAATACGTTCTGGAAAAAAAAAGAAGTCTGCAACCAAAAAACTCAGACCATTTCTAAAACCCAATCCAAACCAAACCTTCTTGAAGGTCATAACGTGTTCTGAGGTTTCATTCCACTATTTTTCACTTATACAGTCCTCAGCCCTGCCAGGGCTCAGCTAGGTTTTGAGCTCAACATAGCCAGATACCACAAGGGGAAAGAAGCCCAAGCCCTTTGCCCTGAATGTATTTCCAGCCCAAGAGAGAACTCGAAGCCCTGGAAAGCTCCAGGCAGCCTGTGACCCCAGCAGCCACCTCTTCAGAGCAGCTTCAGAGCATCATTCTGTGGCCTTGGGGTACCGACCACAGCCCCTAGCTTCCCTTGTTACCTCCATGACTACAGATACAGAAGGGGCTTCCAGCAGTCCTTGCATTCTGGCGACCCAACCACAGACTTGGTGAGAGAGGAAGTCTGCCAGGAGTGGGATAAATGGACTGATTTTTCCAGAAAGTATCTTCCTTTCAGCAGGGCCAGTGTTGTGTGTAGTCACAGAGCTGATCCATGCCCACTTTCCTTATGGAAAAGTATTCCCTGGAACTTAGTACACTGTGTGTTCACTAATTCACTTCTAGCAATATAACTATATGGAAGATAAAATGTAATGGGTTCATTTAAGAAATCGAGTAAGACAACTCCTTATAGAGAGGGAGGAGGATAAAGAGGAGAAGGAGAAAGAGGGAGGGGAGGGGAAGAGAAAAGAGAGAAGATGGGAGGTGTAGATATCAGAATACTGACATCTATTGAGGTGAAATGGAATATAGTGTGCTGCCTTACCCTATGACCCCCCTGGCCAATGGATTTTACTGGAAATGTGGAAAGTACATGTAGGAAGAATAGGTTCTAGGAAACAGTCTTTCTGCACTTAAGATGAAAGGAAGGACAGATGAACTGAGATACAGGGGTCTCTTACTCTCTTACTAAGATGGGTAATAGCCATCAATTAGGCCATAGTTTAAATCACTGATAAAATTGTGTGTATGAGATGTGTGTGTGACTATGTATGTGTGTGTGTGTGTGTGTGTGTGTGTGTGAGAGAGAGAGAGAGAGAGAGAGAGAGAGAGAGAGAGAGAGAGAGAGAGAGAGAGAGAACACATTTAAAGACCACTGATCTGTGTAGTGGCCAAGGCCAGTTCCAGTTCTAGCAGCCTGTGTACCTTCTTTCCTACCCCAAGTGCCTTCCTGCTCTCATCTCAGCCCAATGTCCTTCCTACTAACTGAGAAGAGGGAGAGGAAAAAACTGTATGCTCCTCTCCTCCCTTCTTTGCACCTTTCTTCAACACCTATATACACACATGCACGCCACTGACTAAGCGCCATGATTGCAAGAAATATTCATTGCATGTCCGTGCTGAGCACTGGGATAGAAAACCTGAGGATGGTCCCTATAATGAAGCAAGATCAGAACAAGAGAATGATGGCCACGGTCCACAGAAATGGTTCTCAAACTGAACTGAGCAGCAGAGTCACATGAAGGGCTTGGGAAACACAGCTCATGGATATATACCCCAAAGAATTAAAAGCAGGGTCTAGGACAGATATTTGTGCACCCGTGTTTCTAGCAGCATCATTCACAATAGCCAAGAGGTAGATGCAACATAAGTGTCAATTGATAGATGATGAATAAAAACAATGTGACATACATATATACGTATGTACATACATACATACATATAATATATATACATACATACATATATACACACATACGTGTGTGTATATACTATTATTCAGCCTTAAAAGGAAAGAAATTCTGACACATATTACAACATGGATGAAACTTGAGAACATTAAGCTAAGTGAAATAAGCCAGTCACTAAAAGATAAACATTGCATGATTCTACTTATATAAGGTACTTAGAGTCGCCAAATTTATAAAAAAAAAAAACAGAATAGAATGATGTCTGCCAGGGTCTCTAGGTAGAAAGGATGCAAAGTTGTTTAATTTGTATAAAGGGTCAGTTTTCTAACGTGAACATAGTTCTGGAGATTGGTTATACAACAATGCGAATATATTAAAATGATTAAGCTGTTATATTTTATGTGCATATTTTACCATAATTTTTTTTTAAAAAAGGAAAAACAAAACAGATCGCTGCACCCCACTCAGAGCTCTGAGTAGGGCCTGAGAATTTGCATTACAAATAAGTTCCCAAGATATACTGATGCTCTGTTTTGGGGACCACTCTGAGACTCAATGGTCTAAGGATTAGAAGCATTACTCCAGGCAACATTGCAGCCACTGCTGGGAGCAGGTGTCGTAGAACTGGGAGCCACTATAATGGAACTGCACCTGAAATCCACTGGAATTCTAGTCCAAGTGCTGGATTGGCCCCCAGACTCTTGGGACACTGGGAGAGGAGGGATAGAAACAGCTGGCTCGCATTTCTAATACAACTGCTTCTCCTGGCACTTAGCCTAAAAGCCCCTTAAAAGCAGGGGCTTTCTTAAGCTTCCTGAGACCTCTCCTTGCTTCTCGTGTCAGATTTTTACATGGTAGATATTAATATTCATTGATTCAATCAGAGAAGAAAACTACCTGCAAACTAGGCCACAAAAAGCAGAATGCACTCACTCAATAAATATTTATGGAACACCAACTGTGTATAGGCAATTTCAAATTATTTCAAGCTCTTATTTATTACCACTAATATTATGCATAAAGACCTAGCACAGTGCTTAGCACATAATGAATTCTCCATAACTGTAATTTTCCTCCCATTATCCTGTTTACAAAAGTGCTATGCCAACTATCACTGACTTATTCCAGGTTTCTAGCCCTCTTCTCCTCTGTGGGCAAATGACTTTTGCAAATACTTCTTAAAGATTATTATGAAATTTCTCAGTCATCTACTCCATCCCCACAACTAAAAATATACTCATTTCTCTAAATATTCTTGTCTTCTTCCCTTCTGTTTTAAAGGGAGAAATGTCCTCTAAGGCTAATCCTTCTACTTTTCCTTTGTTTCGCTCTGTCTTTGGTCTACCCAGGCACTTATATCCATCAGTCATGGCCCTTTTCCTCCTTGTGATTGAGACTCTGATTCTCTCTCCTCAAAAAACAAACCCAGCCTTTAAAAAACAAGCAAACAAGCCAACAAAATGCCCCACTCTCTACCCTCTATCTGTATGTGGTTCTTGCTCTATCCCTCTCCCTCCCTTCCCAGGCAAGTTCTTGGAAATCTAGGCCACCCCTTGCTGATTTCATTTCCTCCTTTCCTCACCCACAGCAGTCTGGCTTCCAGCCACTCTCCACTCACTCTGTTGTTGTCAAGGTCATGTTGACCTCTGTAGTTACAGTTCCAGTGGTTTTTCCACATGCCTCACCTTACTTGACCTTCCTAATTAATCCATTTGGCAATAGGGAACACTTTTCTTTGAAACTTCCTCTTCCACTGAATCTACCCCTATTTACAACTGTCTCCCACACACCTCTGCTCAGTTGTCCTATGATCACTTCAAAATCTGTGTCCAAACTAAACTCCTGTCTTTTCTTCCAAACTAAGCTATCCTCTTCCATTTCTTATTCTTGATAATGGCATTTATTATCATCGGCTTACCCAAACCAGAAACTTAGAAGTTATCCTCAATTTTTCTTTCTTTATTCTCCATATACGTTTGTTCACTAAATCATATGTATTCCCTTAACAGCTTTGGGATTCAACTGTGTTATTTCTTTTCACAATTGTTGTCTTTTTTTTTTTTTTTTTTCCAGGATATTATAGCACTCATCTGAAGAATTTTAGTGGTCTCCTAAGTGGTAGAAACATCTGTAGTCACTCTTAACAATGAATGATTTGCCATTTAGTAGACAGCAATATAACATAGTGGTTAAGATGACAGACTGCCTTGGTTCAAGTTTACCTGAGCCTTTTATCATCTGAATGTGATACTTAGCAAGTGATTGTCTTCTCTGTGCCTCAATTTCCTCAACTGTAAAGTGGGGATGATAATAATGATGATCTTCCTTTTAGAGTTCTTGTGATATCAAATAACTTTAAAGTGCTTATTATAGTGCCTGACAAAGAGTAAATGTTCATTCATTATTAGTTATTTTTATTCTTACTCTTAGTTACTGCTGCCAGAGTAAATTTCTTAACTATTAAAATCAGTTAATCACTCCTTTATTTCAAAATAAATGAATTCTACAACATGACAAAGTCTTCCATGTTATCTTCCCTACCTGCTTCTTCATTTCCATCTCTTAGGCTCATGTTTCATGCAAATTCACACTCCAGTCTTATATGGCAAACCTGAAACTCTGTCTATGACTTCCCTGTGCCTGGTATGCTCTAACCCTTCTTATACATCACAAAAACTCCTATTTGTCCCTCAAATCCTTTATACTATCTGTGAAATCAGGTTATTTTCTACCATCTCCAATTTTAAAAAATCACTGATTTCTATATATCACTTCCAAATCTTGCATATACTTATTTGTAAACATTTATGTGTATGTGTATAAATATATATACTTTATGCTGTACTGCATTTGTATATTTTCATGTCCATCTCTCCTTCTGGAATATAAATTCTTAAAGACAGACACTTACTTACCTCCAGGTAAACAGATCTGGCATATAATGTGCTCTTATGATATTAGCATTTTACATTTCTGTGTACCTTATAATTTACAAAATGATATTTGTAGCAGATAATCTCAAAGATGGCCATAATCAATTACTTTCCTCTTTGTATGTGTATAGCAATGCTCCATATATCAAGACTAGGAGATTTTATCCTCTCCTCTTAAATTTAGGCTATCTTTGTCTCTGCTTTGACTGAAAGAATGTGGTGTAAGTCACATTTTCGAACTTTCAAGCCTAGACCTTAAGAGAACTGGCAGCTTCTGCTTCCCGCCCCACTTTAGAAATTAGCTACCATATCAGAAGTCCTATCACTCTGAGACAATCATGTTGCAAGGGAACAAGGGCTGTGAGGAACCACAGGAGGCTGTCTCCTCCTCATCTACATGTTCACCACCATCCAGGGGCAAAATCCAACCATGTTTCAGAGCCGGTCTGCTCCCTCCTGTAGGCAGGTTGACCAACTGTCCTGATTACCTGGACATTTCACAATTTCAGCACTGAAAGCTTTATCTCAGGAACCCTCTCAGTCCCAGGAAAAGTGGGACAGTTCGTCATCCTGACTTCAGGATTCCTACCATGTGAATCTGCTCTCCTGAATCTCTAGGGTGAAGTGTTCAGCTATCACCCTCAGGGGTCTCTCGGTTGGAAAAGGACATTTATTACCTCCAAGACCAATTCCTCATAGGCAAAAGAACCACTCTCTATTCTACTTCCCATCTCCAATCATGCCTAGCCACACGGTTCAGTAGAGTTTGCCAGAGGTTATACGATGAACCCAACTAATACAATGGAGACTATTCCAAAGTTATGTAACAGAAACTCCCTCTAATTATTCAATTCCCAGTGAAATGAAAGCCTGAAAGTTAAACCCCAAACGAAGTCCTTTTTAAAGCTCAAAGTACAAAAAGTTAAATACATAAAATCAAAAACCCTCTCCTCTCCAATTTCTGTCTTTGCTCAGTCTCAGCCAGATGGCATTTGGGTTCTTTCCACATGTCCTGCACTATCTTCCTGAAGAATTAATACCAAGATCTTCTACCTCTTAAAGGGCACAATTTCAGCTGTGCCACCCCTCCCCATGTCATAAAACCTCCACAAGAAAATCTGAATGCCACAGCTCTGATTACATAGCACAGTGGTCTCCTTAGCACCTAATACATAGATAATTTAGACCTACAATGTTGTTGTCAGCCATGAACCTCCACAGTGACATGGTATAATCTAGGAGAAGGGGTTTAAGAGAAAAAATAAATTGACTAAGGCAAGAACTTGAAAGGTAGTTCTTCATATCCAACTCAAGGAGAAATGAAAGAGACTGTGTCAGGGATCTTGTCTTAGTTTGTGATTCTCCATATCCAACGTCCACATAAGACAATTCCACTCACATCCTGTCCTTGAAGGTCCATACAATTTCTCCTTATATTTGAACTAGTTTCTATGACTTTCTGTTACCTGAAACCAGAGGACCTTGACTGAAACACCATTGTTAAAAAAAAAAAAAGACTTTTAGGGAAAGTACTTTTTCCTATACCAAAGATCCCATCCATTTGGTTCCCTGAATTATCATCTTACACAGATTGAAGAAGCTATCAATAAAGCACACATTAACTACAACATGAAAATGAGTTCTGAGAATGTAACTTTGTAGATAAGAAGTGTGAGCGAAATCTTTAAAATTTTAATGACTAAATTGCATTTTTACTCATTTATCAACTTTTTAAAATATTAATGCTGTGGGATCTATAACAGCATTTCTATTTTAGGGGGAAGCTTCCACAGACATGTATCATGGTATGATTTAAGATTTATGGAATTCCAGAATGCTCAGAAATATATCTACCCAGAAATATAGCCCTTATAATGGTTCCCCAACTGCAAACATGTGAAGTAGATGAATATACAACAGATGGATCCAAGGACATTAGATGTCTTTTAAAAACAAAACAAAACCCTAGATGCTTTAAGGACGATAGTGAAGGGAGACTCTCCATATCTGAGTAGGGGTTGAAAATTGGATCTTATAACCACAATGCTTGTCCCCAAAATTCACCCACCTGTCACTAAGAACCACTGACACTAGTGTGCTAGCCTAAGGAAGTGGAGGGAGGTGCTTCTCCTCTGTGTCTCTTTCTGGCCCAAATGTGGACACATGAGCCTTTTCTTTACAGTTTGTACTACAGCTTGAGACCAAGCTGGAATGTTTAAACAAGACTTCTCTAAAGGCTCAGGAATAACAAAAGGAAAAAATGCAGATGTAAGCTGAAGTCCTCCCTACCCCTTTGTTCTAGAAGAAATTCCTTTAAATACCATCTGCTACACCGCTCCATCACAAGTTATCATGGCTTTGGAAAATCCAGAAAGTTGTCAGGATCCTACAGCCTCAGGTTCTTTTGGCCCCAAGTATTCTCTTCACAGTGCTGCTTCTGGCTTTACATTGAATTACCAATACACAGAAATCAGCATCTATTTCATTCCTAGAAGAGCACTGTGCACACATGCACACTCACACATACACACAACACAGCACCACACAATCTAGACTACTAAAGGTTCTACACAGGAGCCCAGGGGAGGTGAGGGCTTGTATCACATACACCAAACAACTGGAACACCTTTTCTTGAACATTTGTTGTCTCAGAGTCCCCTACCATTAGAGGCCAGCAGGCATCTCTCTCTCTCTCTCTCTCTCTCTCTCTCTCTCTCTCTCTCTCTCAAACACCTTTCTCCACTGCAATGCCCTGTCTCCTCCACTTATCTTGTATCTCCCCTTCTTTCTTGTGGCCTCTCAATACTTTGTCCCCACTAGAGCCACACAAGCTCCTTTGCTTGTCTTGTATATAGCAGTTTAGCAACCATCTTCTCCCCGTCAGACCTAGAAATTTATCAAAGAATTTCTTCCACATAAGTGCAATGTATTTCTAAGAATAATTCTGCTGAATTACACTCTATCTGCTTTTGTTCAGAAATAAACCTGGAGAATAATATAAAATTAGAGAATCTGCTTTGCATGTATTACTTGCCTTCCATGGTCATAGACTTGATCCTATTCAAGCTTTGGGCCTTGATGTGGTAGGCACCATGTGGGAACCACTGCCATCCAGTGGCACAAGTTGCTGATGTCTAGACCCAAGGGATTACAACCGAGACAAAGAAGCTTAGGATCCACTTTTTAATATCTGGTTTTCTATCTGAGGATTCATCTATTATTCACTTGATTGACTTAGGAAATCTCTTCTTTCTGAGGAAACAATGCCTTCTCAAGTAGGCATGACTTTACTCAGGAGACTATACATGGCCACATGGTAGTGGCAGCATCAGGGTCAGCTTCATGAGCATGTGACCGCGCAGTCACACAAGGCCCCATGCTATAAGGGCCCCATACTTGGTTTAATGTTCTGCAGTCATCATCTTAAAGCTCTTAATTGTCATTGAACAAGAGCCCCTTTTCCATATTTTCATTTTTCGCTCAGGCCGCAAAAATTACATGACTGGCTTTACCCAATATTTATATAAGAAGTACACACAGAAAGAACTGGCGGGTGGGGAGGGGGAGTATTTCCTTACAATGGCCTTAGAAATAGTGGCAGAAAAGATCTTAGCAATCATTACATACAAACTTCCTCGTCAGATGAGAAAATGGAATCCCAGAGATCTCGCTTAAGAAATAAATGGTCACAGTTCTCATAGCTTATTGGTGGGAGGACCATTGCTTTGCACAATTCCAGAGGGCATCATTATCTTATGGCCATGTAAATTGTGGTCCTTAGAGATGTGTCACACAGTAACTCAGAACTAGATCTCTAAACCAGCTCACTCTCCCCCTAGCACTATCCTAGCTCCAAGGCACATCCCACCTTCCAAAGCTTTTCTTCTCTTTCCTGTGTCCACTAGGAATATGCCCTTAGGCAAAGAAAAGGCAACATGGTAAAAAAAACAAAAAACAAAAAACAAAAACAAAAACAAAAACAAAAACAAAAAAACAAAAAAAAAAAAACAAGAAGAAGGAGAAGAAGAAGAAAAAGAAGAAAAAGATATATCTAGGAACAGGTGCCCAGAGAACTAAGGAAGATCCTAAATGGTGGAAGAAACCAGAAATTCATTTAAAAAAAAAAAAAAAGGAGGCTCAGAGAACTTTTTTGTTATAAATTAAGTTTCATAATGCTGGCAAGAAGATGAAAACACTAGAAAGGCAAAGCTGGAGTGGGCGGCTGACAGCTGTGGACAGCTGGAGTGGAGAGAAATAATAGAGAGAGACCATTAATGCACAGCAGTGGGAAAAGGACCTGGAAATAATGGACATAAAACCCTACGGAGGAGCGAGGTGACACAACAAGAGATGCATAATGGGCCAGTAACACAGTTACTTAGTCCCTTTATTCCCTGCTAAAGGAGTCTTAATTTGCTACTAATAATTTTAATGTGCTAACATGTGCTGCCTGAGGAAAGGAACACTGTTCAAATCTCAAGGACATTTGAGCCAGGTTCTGAGTCCTCTCCAAATAGGGCATATCTGAGTCCACTTCTGGCAGGAGGTTTGACTGAGGCAAGACTTGCCTCAAAGAATAATCCTCCTGTATTCATGTGTAGTCATTGTCCTGGCCCCTGTGGATGCCTCTGGTGTTTGGGAATTTTCTTTCTATTGAGAGATTAAAAGAAAATTTGAAAAATTTACAAACTACAACCCAAATTAAAGCTCAGCTCCAGGGCGTAGAAGCAGATGGGAAATACGAATTTAGTGAAAAAGCATCTGAACATTTGGAGTAAATTTGAAAACAGAATCATCTGTTAAATAATCGAATCCAGTAGACTCCACACTTTGTACCACCAGCTGCAGTCAAATAGGAGATTATGAAACTTTGTAATAAATGCTCCACTAAGTCTGTTTTCTTATTTCAGGGTTAACTTGGGACAGAGCAGCAAGTCTATAGGGATGAAATTCTGGACTCCTTTTATATAAGCATTTCTTCCAGGTGTATATCTTCCTTCCAATTTGGCCATCCATTGTGGATGTAGAAGTGACCTCAAGACCAATGCGTGAAGTTGGAAAAGAGAAATAAGTGAACTTTACAGCTCCTCTTCCCCTTCTTTCGTATAAATTCGGACTTCTTCTCCCATCTCCCATAATATTTCTCCAGCCACCTTCCATTCTCTGCTCCTCCATGGCCCAACATGGTAGGTAAATCTCAGAAATGACAAGGGAAGAGAAATAAGGCCAGGAATGAAGTGGATCATTTGGGGAATTTTTCTTTTACTTCTGGCTTGGCCCTCAGATATAAAGGGGGAATTATTAGGGCAGAGGAGCAGTCGATAATAATCTCAATGAAAAGATAAGAGGGAAAGAAGCCGGAACATTCTTCCCACTTCTCCTCCACACCTCTTCTTTCTTTGGTCCAGTTCCCAAAACTGTTGCTCACTTTGATGACTGTACTATTCTGGGTGGACAAATAAAAGGTCTCTGTTGATTGCATTCTTACAAAAGAACTTAGATCTATGAGAATCTGGAGCAAAGAGCTTGATTCAAGAGCTTCCTTATATTTGATCAAAACCTGGGAGTCTTTTTCACTTCCTCTCTTTCTCTCATTATCCACACCTAATCCATCAATGAGTTCTTTGCCTGGGTCCTCAAAACATTTCTCGAACTTCTCTCCACCCCTTCTTCACCTCTGGCATGGGTGACTGTCTCCTAACTGGTCGTGGTCTACCCACACCTGCCCCATCTCAATCACATATCCAGGAAGTAGCAGGAGTCTTTGAGAAGCTTAACTCAGATGATGTCCTCCTTCTTCAAATCCTCCAGTGGCTTCTATTACACCTAGAATGAAGTCAGACTCCACCATGTCTTATGTAATCTGGTCTACATGATAAGATCACTTCAGCCTCATTTATTATCACTCTTTCCATCACTCACAAAACTATGGAGACACCAGCTTTCTTGTTTCTTGGACAGGGTAGATTGGTTCCTAGCTAAGGGTCTTTGCACTGGTCATCTCTAAGCCCAGAATCCTCACCTCCTGGGTCTTCCCAACGCTTCCTCCTTCTTGCCCTGACCACCCATGTAAAGTAGCTGCCACCTTCTACTCCCCAAGTCCACCCTCTCCTCATCATCTAGACCATTTCCTTCACAGTACTTAACACAATCTGAAATCAGGTAGCTTATTTATTTGATTGTTTGTTTATCACCTGTCTTTGCTCACTAGACAACAACCTCAACAAAGCCTGGGAATGTTTCTTAATTGTTCACTCCAATGCCTTGGCCAGTGCTTAAAAATGCTTGTGAAATGAATGAATTTCTGGCTGGAGATGCCACAAAGAGATTTAGGACTGAGGATACTTAATACATCCTCTGTACTCAAGGCTTTAAGTTCAGTGATTTTAGAGGATCACTTGAACATTTGGGCCAATATTTGCATTTTTTTGACAATTACATATATCAATGGAAATGATAATGCTGGATAATACACACTCTGTGTAGATCCCATTTTCCCACTGGCATGTAATGTGATCACAGCAAACCTCTGTGTTTGTGAAGTGCCCAACCATTTTCAAAGTGCACCCTCCCAACAACTTCCTTCACCCTCTTCCAGTATCCCTCTGACATCACACCATTTCACCAGTGGGGAAATGGGGACTTGGAACAGCTGACTTCCTGCAAGTGTTCGGAGACAGATAGGGAGCTTCCGCCCAAGTTTTGGTTTCCTACTCTGCCAGGGAACCTCTCATTATCTCATCTGATGCTCGCAAAATTCCTGAGAGGTCAGAAGAGCAGAGTCATAATCCCTGTGACATTCCAGTGAAGTCTTCACATTACACCCGCTCTGAGCAGATCAGCCCGGGAAACAGGACCACGAGGGACTCTTAATGCCACCCAAGTGGCAAGGCAGGCTCTTCCAAGTTACCGCCCTGTGTGCAGCACAGACAAAAGATGGCTCCATGCTTTCTCCAGCAGCACCTACCCCAGTGCCCAAGTCACAAACTTCAGGGTCTCTCTGACTCCTCTCTGTGCTTTACCACCACGTATCCACCTACCCACGGAGTCACCACAGAGGGGTGGTTCTCTGTCCAGCCCATCATCATCTCTCTCGCATACTATTCATTCCCTAGTCATGAGCCAGAGTGCCTGGACTCAAATCTTTGCTCTACACTTACTATGTAGTGCATGACCTTAGCAAGTTATCTCACTTCTCCATGCCCCAGTTTCCTAATATGTAAAATGGAGGTAGTAAGTAGAACTATCTCACTGGAGTGTTATGAGGATTAAATTTGTCAGTGTCTATAAAGCACTCAGAGGGAGCGCCATGGATCTATGAGTTGTGATTATCATCATTAGTCTTTCTAGCTCCTTGTTAACACTCCCCTGGATTCTCCTGTTAGTCTCCTAATAGGACCCCTAACTTCTGTATTGCTCAGCCCTTCCTCTTGCAACAGAGCTTCTTAACATATAAAATGGACCTTATCAGTCCTTGGCTCAGAACTCTCAATGGTGTTCCACTGAACTTTGGATGAAGTTTAGTTGTATTGCCCTAGCCCACAAAGTCATGGTCTGGCCCCTTCATCCTTCTCCCACCTCACCTGATGCCACCTCTGCTTTGCTCATTTGGTTACAGCCTTATTGGCCTTGTGCCAAGTTCTTTTATACCTCAGGCCATTTGCACATGCTGTTCTTGCTGTCTCAAACTTTTCCCTTTGTCCTTCATATCCTTTTGGTCTCAGCTCAGAGCAACCTTCCCTGTCTATCTTATTTGAGAGAGGTCTCTCATATCCATTATTTTCTGACTTGGTCCTCAAGTTATTTCTTAATAGCACTTACCACACTTCCTATTACTGCATATATGTGTTTTTTTGCTTATTTTTGTTTTCTTTTCTTTTTATAAAATAAAAATGTTATAAAGCCATTTTTATCTTATCATAGCAGCTGAATTTACAGCAATGCTCAGAACATAATAGATGCTCCATAAATATCTGCTGAGTGAGTGTTGAATCTGTATGATCATGAACCAAGTGATAATTTCTGCCCACTTCTGGATAGATAGATTTGAATGTCAGCATGAGAATTGCTATAAACATTCAAACTTGCTTGAGTCTGTAGACATGACCTATAGGAATGACTGTATATGCCTACAGCTAACACTATTTCCAATCCAATGGATTTTATTTCTTTGTAGTTTTTTACCACAGCTTCTATTTTAGAAAAATAAGTAACAGGGGAAAGTTTTGAAGATGCTTTACGAAGCCAGTTTTGAAAAATTCATTATCGCTTGATGCTGCACACACATACACAAACACTTTTTAATGAATAAAAAATAAAGCATCACAGAGGAAGAAAAAAAAAAAGAGGAGTGATGGTTATAGACATATAAATGGACCTGAATAATTAAAATGTCACCCATGAGTTTCACTAAAGAGAAATTAAAGGGGATTTCATTAAATTTCTCTACATTTTGAAGGGAAGGGAAATGAGGCCTATTAAAATTGATCGGGTTACTCAAAGGTGAAGCTATGGCAGTGTGTGTGTGTGTGTGTTGGGGGAGGCGATGTGGGCAGACTGTTAAGCTTAGCAAAACCTTATCAGACTGCGGTGTAGCACTAACATGTGCACTTTGAAGATTTTCCTTAAGTTTGTAACTACAGAAAAGAACCAATTAGATTGAATTCCTCCCTCTTTCTCCCCCTCCTTTCCTTCCTTCCTTTTTTTCTTCTTTCCTTCCTTCCTTCCTTCCTTCCTTCCTTCCTTCCTTCCTTCCTTCCTTCCTTCCTTCCCTCTTTCCTTTTTTTCTTCCTTCCACAAATCTTGATTGCGTTTCTGTTATACACCCAGCACTGTATAAGACATTGTTAAATCAAAGGTGATAAAGATGTAGTCTCTGCACTCAGACTCACATCTGCAGAGAATGCAGAAGTGTAAACAAGCTCCAAGCCCAAAACATCACAGCTACAAAAATAAAACAGGTACAAACTACAGTAATAGGGCAATGCATTTTATTTAGGAGTAGCTAGCGCACAGGTTATGGTAAGGAAGGCTTCTCAGTGGCCGTGACAATACATTGGGCTTTGAAATTTCCATGGGATCCTGGTCCATGGTCAAGTGAGGACAAGCATGCAAGAGCAGAGATCCCACACTGCATCTTGGATCCTTCAGCCCTACCATGTTTGTTCACCCACTCATGAGGCTAGCCCTGCCCAGGCCTGGTGCTGGGAGGGAGACAAATGCCCTTTGACAGTTAAAATATGCTAAGAAAACACAAAACAGAAATGGCTTTACATTGGAAAGAAAGTAAGCAAGCAAGCAAAAAAAAAAAAATCTATCAATCAATCAGAGTAGCAGAGAGTATTTAAAAGGGACCTCAGAACTCTCCAAGTCTTTTGTTTTCCTGATGAGAAGGGGGGTTGACCACGCGAAGGCATTAGAACCAAGTCAGGGCACTCGCTCTGCGTCACAGTGCCCCTCTCCTGCCATGCTCTTCTTTCCAGCAAAATCAGCCCACAACTCTGCAATAGAAGAAAGTACACATTCTCGGCCACCAGGAAGTTCAAATTCAAGGCTTGCCTGCTTCCTTGCTGAGTGACTCTAACCAAGCTGCCTGTCTTATGTGAATCCCGGTTTCTTCATTGGTAAAATGAGAGTGAAGATGTTACCTGCCCACTTTGCAAGATTGTGTGAGCATAGCAGATAGCAGTGTGTGTAAGGCTGCCCTTGTACTTGACAGGTCTTGTTTAAAAGAAAAAAAAAAATCTGTACTCACAACTGCAAAGCAGTAACCAGAAGTGAAGGCCCATCTGCCTCAGGTAGCTGACAAGACTGGCTGTTCCCTCAAACACTGGAAGATTTAACACCCACTGTGCCCCACCAGAGATGCTCGCCAAGCCCCTCAGCCCACGCATGCGCGTCACTCTGACACAGACTTTCCGTGGCTCGGTGGTCATGCTACCCTGCTCTGGAAATGCATCTGCCCAGGATCACAGAGATGTCAGGAGAAGTTGCTCTGACTCGGCCTCGGGTGCAACCTGACACTGGAGTTTTCTTTCACCAGCCAGCGAGGAAACATGTGGAACAAATTAATAGAGCTGACCAAATAAAAGTAATTTGCAGATGGACTTCAACAGGTTCCTAGAGAATGAAGCGGGATGGACCTCGGGGCACATCCAGGCTGCCCCACCCCCAAAGAGTTGTCGTTTAGTTAGCTTTCAGGCCTAGGGATGTACGGTTTGGACCCATGCAATCTGGTTCAAGACTAAGGAACTGAGGGTACCGAGGGGAAAAATAGAGACCAGGTTGGACACAGTCTGGGCCTCATGGGAAGAGCAGCTTCACGTTTGCAGGTCAGTAACACTAGGAAGCCAGGCCAGGAGGAAAATCAAAAGCCCTACGGTTCATCCTTACAGTTCCGGCAAAGTTACACTGGGAGACTGTGCACATGTAGCTTTAAATGCTCCAATAGAAGCACTTTTTTTCCCACCTACTCTTCCTTGCCCACAGTTAAGTTTTTGTCCCCACAATTTAAGCAGTAGCTTCTTTCCAGCTACACATTCCCCAGGGATAACAGAACTGGGTTCTGGATTCACTGCTGCCCCTTCCTCCTCCCATCAGCCACCGCGTCCCGGTGTCCTGGACTCTTCCACTGGCTGCCCTGACTGAGGGTCAGTTCTCCTGAGAGGCATATCATATCTTTGCAGGTGGTGTCCAGTTTGAAAAGTACAGTCTGCACTGACAGGTGTTGCCAGGTGCTCACACTCTGCTGATGAGGGATAGCTTCTCCTTTAGAGGGACATGGTGCAAGGGGCTGGTTAAGGAGAGAGGATGTGACATGGGATGCCCGGTGTCTAACAAGGGACTTGAAATGGAAACAAGGAGGAGCACTGGTAGATGATTCTCCTAACTGGAGACTTCCATCTTAAATCAGGCTGGCAGACGGCCATCGCTAAGGCTTTTGTGACAATCTGATGCTTTCAGCCAAGTGAAATGAATTTCCCTCCTCCTTGGGGAGAAAGGTGTATCGAACGCAGCCTTAAGGAAGGTAGGAAGTTAAAAAAGGTTAAATCCAGCCGACTCCGGAGCGGAGTCTTGGATAACCTCTGTAAATTCCAGTGTGATTATTACCTCGGCTCCCATCTGAGTTCCACGCCCCTCTGCTCTGCCAGAGCGTGCTTCTAGCGTTTTCCTGGCTCCACCAGGTTTCCTCCGAAGGTGATGCTTCGCAGGGAGGCTGTCTTCGTGGTCCTGTCTCTGTGATGGATGGCCGCCATCAACCATCCTCCCCCAGGAGCCTTCACATCTGGGTGCACTTAGTCAGGTCGTGAGATCAGAACGGGAAAAGGAACACCAGGGCCGCTACCGGAATGCTGTGAGACGTGAAGCATGAAGGCGTCGGTCGCATTTTCTAAAGAGTTCTGTGAAGGGGCAGCCATGAGCTGGAGTGAGTTCCCCCTGATAACAACCTTCATGGGATGCCCGCCATTATGAATGGTGGGCTTCCCTTCTTCCTTTTTTCCGTTTAATTGTTGAAAATATACATAAATGGAACTCACCATTTGAACTTTTTTGGGGTGTATAGTTCAGTGGCATTAAATATTTTCACATTATTGTGCATCCATTACCACCATTCATTCATCCATCTCTAGAACTTTTTTGTCTTCCCAAATAAAATTCATACTCGTTAAATACTAACCCCCCATTCCCCACCCCCACCAGCCCTTGACAGCCACCGCTTTAACTTTTGTCTGAATGAATTTGAGTACTGTAGAAACCTCATACAGGTAGAATCTTACAATATTTATTCTGTTGTATGTGCAGCTTATCTAATTTAGCATTATGTCTTCAAGGTTCATCCACTGGTATAATATCAGAGTTTTCCTCCTTTTTAGGACTAGATAATATTCATTGTATGTATAGATCACATTTTATCTATTCAGCTGATATAGACACTTAAGTTGCTTCCACCTTTTGGCTATTGTAAATAATGCTGCTATGAGGATGGGCGTATGAATATCTCTTCAAGACCCTGATTTCAATTCGTATGGTTATATACCCAGAAATGGAGTTACTGGATCATATGGTAATTATATGGTAAATTTTTTGAGGAATTGCCATATTGTTTTCCATAGTGGCTGCACCATTTTATGCTCCACCAAGAATGCACGAGAGTTCCTATTACTGCACAGTGTCACCAACACTTGTCATTTTCTGTTTTGTTTTATTTTCATAATACGGCTTTCTATCTTTTGTTTTTTCTTCCAAAAAGGCAATGTTTTTTTCCCAGGGTGAAGATTTTCCAGTTCACCTCATTTTGATCACGACGGCAGAAGAGGGTGAGCAGTTATCTCACCAACGATATTCTTCTAAATGGTATGGACACTCCTTTTGTGAATGCTAAAGTCTCTGACAGTCTGAATTTGTGATGGAAGTGCTTTTCCAGAGTTCAGAAATTTTAGAAAATCTGTTACGTCTTCATAGAAAATCCTGTAGGTGATTGTCCTTTCCATTTTTCCTAAGGAAAGTAACTCCCCTTTAGGAGGAGGGAAATAGGCACAGGAATGAGTAATGTAGGGAAGAAAAAATGCAAGCTGTAGAGCTAGACCTCTGGGCACTTAACTCCTATGCATTTCCTGCATGGCTCTGTGGTCCTAGGCAGCCACTGAACTCACCCAGCCTCAATTTCCCCATTTAAAAGTGAATAGGCATGTTTGTGTTGTAAAAGTAATGCTATATTTATATTAAAAGTTCTTTATGTAATACATACATATACACAATACATATCTACAAATGCATGTTTGGCCATGTGTGCATGCGCACAATCACACACACACACACACACACACACACACACACACACACACACTTTTTCCCATAAATGGCTAAATATGATCAATTTAAACATACTCCTATTCTTTTAAGAGCAATCTTTTTTTTAACTTGGCATCTCCCTTCTCTCTCCCTGACCCTTACAAACATCAACGCCTCATTCCTTTGTAGCTCTTGTACACATTTTTCCATAATTTTCTCTAGCTTACATAATCATATCAACAAATACATGTTCATATTACATATGGAAAGTTGTGAAAGCCCTTATGGAAATGGGATGTTATACATCTTTTTCCACATTTTGGCTTTGTCACTCAATATTTCCTCATGGAGTTCCCTCCAACTCAAGCAGCAAGCTCTAAATCAACCTCCGTAATAGCTTAGCCCATGGTCTGACTGTGCTATAATTTATTCAGCTACCCCCTCTTGGTAAGTATTCCGTTTTCCTGTGCTCCACATGCCAGCTTGAGTGCTGCTCATGGATTGAGACTTTGCTGCTCAACACCCTCCAGAGACTCTCTTTCTCATTCAAAATGAGATCCAAAGGCCTTACCATGGCCTGAGAGGCCCTAAATGATCCCTACACCCTCACTTCCCCACCATCCTCCCTGTCCCAGTATTCTCTGCCTCACTCACTCTGCTCCAGCCACACTGGCCTCCTTGCTTCTCCTCAAACCTGTCACATACACTCCCACCTTCAGGCCTTTGCACTTGCTGTTCTCTTGGATCTTGAACATTTTTCACAGGTGTCTTCATAGCTTACGTCCTCACGCAATCTGGGATCTGTCACAAGACTCTAGCTCTAGCTTCCCAGTCTAAATAAGCACTCCCCTTCCCTTTGACACTCCCTATCGACCTTCCCTATTTACTTTTCCTCCTTAACACTTATTACTTATTTATTTGTTTATTGTTTGACTATCTCCGTTAAAGTGTGGACTCTACAAGGCAGGCATCTAACTGTTTTTGCTCAATTCTATATCCCCAGTACGTACTGCACAGGTCAATGTGGGATGTGGACCATCATGAGACATAGAATAGCATCTAATCAGAACAAGAAGAGAAACCATTTTCGTGGTGCTATCAAACTAAAATTTCACCAAATTCCCAGTGAGGAGAAATTGAACATAACATTGTCATTGCACTGTATTTGAGACTTAGGTATTAATCATAGATGCACATACACTTAGCCACTCACCGAGCTATGGAGAGCTCATTCTATGGCATAGATCAACCAGTGTTGTCCTTGGTAAATCCAAACTCAAACCCATCTGGTCCCATTACGAGAACTCTGTATCCAGTAGGTTATAAGTAAACAAACTCTGTGACAGTATAGCACAGTAGCTGACAGTGCAGGCTCTAGAGTCCAACTCCCTGAGCTTAAACCCCAGCTCTGTCAATTACCTTGTGTGTGCTTGGACGAATTATTTAACCTCTCTATGCATCAGCTTCCAATGTGTCAAATGAGAATAAGAAGAGTACTGACATCAAAGTTTCTTGTTGCATGAGGCAAATGAGTTAATACATGTAAAAAAAAATACTTAAAACAGAACTTGGTCCATAACAAGTGCTCGTGTTATAATTAATAAAGACGCTAAGAACACAAATTCTGCTGTTGACTAGCTATGTGAACTTGGGCAATTCATTTAACCTTTTTTATTCATTTTCAACATCTATAAAATGGAGATAATCAGCCTCTCTTCCAAGATTGTTGTGAGAATTAAATGTGTTTTTATATATATAGAACCTAACATAACATCTGACCCATATTAAGTGCCATATACCATGTAGATGTTTGCTCTTGCTGCCATCATCATCATCATCATCATGTGAGTAGCTCAGATTCTGACTTACAGAGAAGAGAGCAGATGAAAAGCATCTCTTACATGAGAGCACTTAAGCAATACCTGTCCCTTCCCAGGCCTTCCACACATCACATAGGCAGTTCTATACTTTTTCCAGCAAACTTGTATCTGATGTGTATCCCAAACCACCACCCCTCCTTTTCCTATTCATCAACAGAGTTAGTCAATTCTTCTGTGCTCCCAGAGCACCTTGTCTTTGTCCCTAGTTCCCCTTCCCTGGCTGGAGGTATTGTAAGTGGCCCCACCTCTGACATTCCCAAAGCCACAACCATCTCTCACCAGAAGCTGTGAGGAGACTGAGACCAGGAAGGATGGTGTGGGCAGTAACAAAGGACAGAGGTAGTAACTGAAGAGCTAAGCATGAACCTTGTCACATCAGAATCTGTCTCTGTAAAATGAGGTTAATAAACATACTGATTCCGTAGGGTCATTGTGAGTATTGATCAAGAGAAAAGATGGAAAAAACTTATCCCACTGCCTGGCATATAGTGAGCAAAGATGGGGAGGAAAAGGAATTAGCAGAACACAAGTATGTTTGGGTCACTAAAGGAACACAGACTATGAGCTTTACAGGGACCGGAGATAGCAAGGTGAGGTGTGGAGAAGGCCGCAGTAAATTGTGTTACCTGCTTCTCCTTTGCAGGGAGGATTGTACTCACATGCTCCATGGTGGCATTCTTGGCTATGTGACTTTTTTGGCCAATGAAATGTGAATGAGTGATGTGTTACCTCTAGGTAGCAGCTTTAAGTGTTTGTTCATAGTTTGCTCTATTCTCTTTTCCCTGCCTCAGCCACCATGGAGCATTTTTTATTTGGAGACACTATCAGCCTGGAGAGCTGAACTACAGTGATGATCAGAGCCCTTTAGCTGGCTTGCAATTGACATGTAACATGCATGAGAAATAAATTTGCTGCAATCCACTAAAATATGGAATTGGTAGTTGCTGCTGCCTGAGAGCGTCTTGATGTTCCTGAGCCCAAAATCAAGGAGGAAAGTGTCAAAAGATTCATCTGGTGGGTGGGTGGGAGTCAAAGCAGAGCCCTAGTATCCTAAGGTTTTCAAGCTTTGTCCTGCAAATCATCAGGAGATGCTTTAGCCAAGCCCCGCTGACCTTGAGAGGCTTGCAATCCCATGACACATTCTTTGCATGGTGCCTGGTCAAGGGTCACATAACAATAACCAGCTCCAAAACCCATGGTGGCTCTTTCTTTGCCAAAAGATAAACTCACAACACTTCTATCCAGCATTTACAAACACTTATTACTGGCCCTACTTATCTCA
>CM053503.1:11545588-11840527 GCA_028627145.1 Eidolon dupreanum
TGGACTTTTCCAGTGAAGGCTCAGTTTGATAGTTAGGAATGAGGCTGAACTGGGAAATATCTCAGCTAGACAGGCCCTAAGGTATTGCCTTTGCCTGTCCTTTCTTTTCTTTTTCTTTCTTGCTTCCCTCTGCTTTTTACATGTTAGTTTTGTTTTGCACACATACACTTACTTAACCGGAACTATGGGATTTAGCATTATAATTCCAAACGTATCAGATTTCAAGTGTGCCTGTGTCTCAATGACTAAAATCAGACTTCCTGGGCAAGGAGAAAGCCTCCACTTTGCTCCCAGCAAATAATTGGGACATAATGAACATCTGGAATGTGTACTCGGCTTCTTTACAGGATTGCTGATAGACCCAATCCCATTGCGTTCTTCCAGGACTATAAAAATGTGTTAACATGGTTACATCACACCCTTCAGCTGGTTTGCATAAGGCATGATTTTGCCACATGATATTTATTTAAGAAAGTAAATAATAGTCCCATTCAAAGTGACGCCGTAGCTCAGGGCACCCATGGCAGTCCAGCCCTGGCATTTCCTGCCCATTTTCTGGACTTAACCAAATTGCTTGACACTGAGCTGTGTAAACTTATTCTCCAGGCAGCATAGTTTAGTAGTTCCAAAAGAATGAAGTTTTCTCTAGTTTGGGGTGACCTTGGCTTCAGTGTGGGTGGGTTGGACTGCCCCAGTTGATGAGATGCATCTTTCAGTCATGCATTTCAGAAGTGGCTTTCCCTTCGCAAAGAAAATCTTTCTTGTGTAGAATAACAGAGCCCCAGGTTGAGCATGCTTGGGACATGGTTGTTGCTGAAATTTTTCAAAAGGGCTCAGTGAAGATCCTGCGGAATTGTTATTTATAATCTGTAACAAATGCAAATGTATCATCGCTGGTGCTTAATGCTGACAATTGCTATTGTCTCGTTATTCCTGACTACACTTTGTCTATTCTTGGTTCTTCTCTCCCGCTGAAAAGACTTCATTCCCCCAGGAGCTCTGGGTTTTATGTTTTGTCTGTTTCGTGTTCGGATTCTAAGAGTTGGTCGGGTTTAGATGACAAAAGTCCTTTGCCCCATTGAGGTTGTCCATAGGGGCAACACATGGCGAATTGTCTGTGGTTTGATGACACTTGCTTTATCTGAAAATCCACAAAAACAAGTGGATTGGAAAAGTCCAGATGTTGGAAGATATGACCTCGACAGCCTCCTGGGAAAAACAGATGCCCTCACTTAGCAGCCCCATCCTCTCTCCAAACTTTACAAATGCAACAATTGTCTCTGGAGGTCTCTTGCTTTCCAAAGTGATGGAGTGAGTTTAACAACCTTGGCACCTTGCAGAGAAGCTAGCCAGTCCAGGATGTGGGATTGCTACCTTGATGGGAACCCAAGCTGCGAAGGAGCCTGCCAGCTGGATTGGCAGTGCTATAGCCCCGGCAAGATCCAAATCTGAAGTCACCATTTTCCTTGTGAAGAATCAGGAATGTAAAGCCAGAGAGCAGTTGATTAAAGGGAACAAGTTCAGCTAGTATTGGCCAGGGAAAGTGGGGACCGGGGCGGGAGCAAGCGGGGGTGGGGGATAGTTAAAAGAGAACACAAAGAATAACTGGGAGCAAAGGCCAAAATACTAGTCATTTAGCAGAAAATCTGGTCAAACCATATTACCTTGAATTACAGGAAAGTCAGCAAGCCCTTAGGAACTGTCCCTAATCCATCATGAACTCCATTTGGAAACTGCCAGACAGGAAAAGCAATCGTTTTCTGAGAAGTCACAAGCTACACTCATTCTAAGGCAGGCTGAGAGGGATTTGCTATGTTATCTATCCCATGACAACCTGTAGATGTTTCCCTAATCTTAGGAAGTATAGACACCAAGAACTGAGTTTGCCCTAGCCCCTAGGACTCTAAGAAATAGAGCATAAATTAACATTAAGTGGGAAATGCTTAGGCCCTTATGTCTCATCAGAACAAAGTTTATCTAAACCAGAGTACAATCCAGTAGGTAGATGTTTGATAGTGTGAGCTACTTTACTGTAGTTGCTCTCATCCAAAGCTCCGGTAAGACTATGCCCCAGAAAACCTATCCTCTGCTCTTACTATAAATGGAAGAGGGTAAGTGGCTTCCTGTCCAAAGCAGGCTTTCCCTGAGCTTTGGGCTTGGACTCCTGTACCTCCTGCTTCTGGAGAGCAATTATCTATTTCTGTAGCTTTGGTTGCTTGTTATTTTGTTGTTGCTGTTGTTGTTGTTGTTGTTTATTTGTTTGTTTCTTGATTTTTTTATGAGAGGCAACACAATATAGTGAAAAACCTTTAGAGATTTGTTTTCTTCTCTATATATTCCCAGGCAGTATCTCAGACTAGAAGTGGTGAGAATGAGAACCAGTAAGTATAAACTTTAATTGTTGTTAGTTTCCCCTAGAACACTCCAAACATGGCTATACCAGCCTATGCCATCTCTAAACTTTTCAGACTGGCTATCCTGGAAATGGCTATTACAATTACTCTAAACTCATATTTAGAATTAATTATCTCTTTATTGAGTACCAATGAAAGTACAACATTGTACCCTGGGGAGTGCAGGGATTATACAACTATTAAAAGAGGTCATCTATCTACTAAAGATGTGTAAACCATATAGTGTTGTGTATTACATCAACTTGAAATTGAATCCTGGCTCCATAATTTCATGGCCATGAAACATAAGGCAAATCATTCCAATGCTCTCTTTATTCATCCAACAAATGTTTTCAAGATTCTGCTATGTTCTAAGAACTAAACCAGGCACTTTGAAATGAACATGGAAGTTGAGTATCTATTTTATTGAGGTTTGTAAGAATTAAGTGAGGTAATTAAAATAATATGAAATAAAAACTGAATATAATTGATACTCAAAAATGCTAATGCTAGTTATCATTATTTATTAACATTATTTATTGAGAACCTATTAAAAACCAAGCACTATACTGTGGCTAGGGATATACTGGTGAACAATAATAGGTTATGAAGAAGTCACAATGGGCATTGGCAAGAGAGGAAACTGCTGAGGAAGGAAGTGTTTCGAATAACCAAGGGACTCTGAGGAGGTGTGAGACATGCGAACATGGCATTTGACGAAGTTGATTCCAGCAACCAGAACTGGCTAGATAGCTATGAGGGAAGATGGTTAGAAGCCCACACAATAAGTCAGGAATTTATCGATCTCATCTAGAACGATGCTGAACAAATTGAGAGAAAGAGGCTGAACTTTAAAGACATTATAAAGGGACGTGGAAGAGTGAGGGTGAGTCTTGATGGGCGAGTGCATATAGATGTCACAAAAGCAAGCCAGGACCAAGGCAATACTTATAAAGGCTCAAAAGCTTTGAAGACTAAAGAGGAAGACTGAGTCAGCAAATACACATCCGCACAAACACACCCACATGTGCTACATTCTTAGTCAATACTAAAGACAGATAGTACCTACCATTGTTTTTAATAAATGTTTTGTGAGACTTTTCCTGACTATAAAAGTAATACCTGCTGAATGTGAAAAGAATAATAATTAGAAAAAGCAGAGAAATATCAAGAAGAAGGTTAAAGTTACTTGTTACCGTGCTACTCAAGGTGTCATGGCCAGGCATAGAGTCAGTCTCGGAGGCAGAAGCACGTGGGACACCTCTTTCTCCATTTCACCAAAGGGCAGGACATCACTGTACCCCAAACACCACCTCAGGCCTGAAACCTCTCTCCATTGATCTAAACAGCATTTTTTAAGTAAGGGAATGAACACACTTCTGATTATCTAGAGAAACTAAGGACAGATGTTTATGTGTATGAGTTGTATGAGTGTGTGTATTATATGCACATTTGTTCCTCTTAATGGTAGGGAAAAAAACACTGTTGTTGTTGTTTTTTTTCCTGACTAATCCTAACTAATACAACTAGGTTTAAATACTTATTTTGAGCTCTGAAAGAAGCTGAGGCCTTTACCAAGGTGTGAGATGGAGCAAAGAGTGTTGTAGGTATATTTGAATGTCTGCAAGGTACACATGGCACACCTTCACTCCATGACATAGCCAAGGCAAGTGCCGTGTAACTTTTTTGGCAATGACAGTCAGTGCAAGAGCCAAAGGTTTAAGAAAAATGCATGAGAGGAAATCTTAGAATTGGGAAATGCAATCTATTAACCTGAATTTTCTTTTCTACAACTGAGATAAGACTACTGTCATCGTTCAGTTTTAGTGAGGAAGCGCACCTTTTGAGAACCACTGATGTGATGGTTAATTATATATGTTAAATTGGCTAGGCCACAGTACCCAAATATTTAGTCAAACATTCTAAATGTTTCTGTGAAAGTATTTTTCAGATGAGATTAACATTTAAATCAGTAGACTTTGAGTAAAGCAGAGTACCTTCTATAAAGTGGGTAGCCTCATCCAATTTGTTGAAGGCCTTAATAGAAAACGATTGGCCTCCCCAAAAAAAGAGGGAGTTCTGCCAGCCGATGACCTTTGGACTCAAACTGTAACTCTTCCCTGAATCTCCAGCATATCGTGCGGAGTTTGAACTTGCTAAGCCTCCATAATCACATGAGCCAATTCTTTAAAATAAATTGATAGATGATAAATGATAGAGGGAGGGGGGAGAGAAGGGGTGAGAGAGAGAGAGAGAGACAGAGACAGAGACAGAGACAGAGAGACAGAGAGAGAGACAGAGAGAGTGACAGAGAGAGAGAGACAGAGAGAGAGAGAGAGAGAGACAGAGAGAGAGAGAATCAATCCTTTTGGTTTTGTTTCTCTGGAGAATCCAACTGGGTTTAAATACTTATTTTGAGCTCTGAAATAAGCTGAGGACTTCACCAAGGGGTGATATGAAGCAAACTGTGTTGTAGGTATATTTGAATGTCTACAAGGTGTACATGGTACACCTTCACTCCGTGATTAAAGGCTGTGTGTAGGGGGAGGTATAGTCTCCAAGGGTATGTGCTTACCAGATGGACCATTATCAAGGGCTCCCCTAGATGCTGTACCTCCTCTGCAACTGGTAACTCGAACTTCTGTTTATGTGGAAACCCTGCTGAGAAGTCTGAAATGTTCTCAGCAGCCACTTTTAAGTAAAGAATTGAAGCTGGAAGCTATGTGCCCTGCTTTAAAAGAGCACAATAAAAAGTCCTTAATTAACCCACCATAAGAGTCGGATGCTCTGTAGCCATGCCACCCTGAACAAACCCAATCTCGTCTGATCTCGGAAGCTAAGCAGGGTTGGGCCTGGTTAGCAGGGTTGGGCCTGGATGGGAGACCATCTAGGAAGACCAGGTGCTGTAGGCATAAAAAGTATATTTAAAATAATAATAATAATAATAATAATAATAAAATATTTAAAAAATAAGATTGAGATACTCTGATGAACCAGGTTTTCTAAGAAGTTCAGGGTTCAACAGAAACAAGCCCTTTATGCCTCAACCCTTACAGTAGAAAATCTTCATCAAGCATAATCATTTTGTTCTTCCATTAAAACCTGCTTACCAAAGTATAAACACTATAATTCAAAATGGAATCTCTGGCAAGAGCCTTGGGTGATCAATCTACACTGCAGTTCTTCTTACCCAGTACTACTCAGACTGGCTTAGGTTATAATGTAACCCAGGTCCGTCGCATATTTACCTGAGGCTCTATGCCATTCCCAGAGTTAATCACAGATTCAGTTACATACAAATCTGTGTACGCAGGGGAATCATGAGGGAATGGAGACGGCTTTCCAGTGTTACTGATGGGAAGAGGAGGAGATTAAAGGGCTTCTACAGAGCAGGAATCTGAGAGCATGGATATAGCCTCAACTCCCAGATCACCCCAACACGGGCAACCTCCTCATTCTTTTATCACTTTGCCCATGCTGTTCCCTCTGCCTGGAATAGCCTTTATTTATTTTTTTTTTCATCTTGGAGGTGAACTCATGCCTTAAGCCTTAATTCAAATATTATTCACTCTATCAACATTTTTTAACATCTCCTAACTCTATAAGAGGCTGGAATAAAAATTGAATGTGAGCCTACACGGTCTCTAAATTATCAAGAAACGTACTTAATACATTTATATGGTGGCATTTTTATATATGGGGTTTTTGTTCCCTGCTTTTTCATTGTGGTTATGTATTTTTTTCTTCCCAACACATGACATGTTATATTACAGGGATTCCAAATTCCAGAAATTCAAACACCAATCACATTGTTTTGTCATAACTGTCTGCCACTGGTAATATTATTTATTTACTTTAAAAATATTTTTTCTTAACTTGATTTTTTTTTAAGACTTAGGTACATATATTTTAAAACTAAACTTTAAAATAGCTATTTCAAAAACATCATCACTTGCCCTAAATAGAAGGTATTCTTAAAAACAAATACCATAAAAACGAAACAGTATTATTAAATTCTGGATAAAACCACTGTCTGTAAAGACCTTGGGCTTGAGTTTCGTTTTTTGTTTTTTTGTTTTGTTTTTTTGGTTTATCGTTGTTGTTTTTAAAAGGGGGGGGGGGTAGCAAACGTTAGACACTGAAGACAGATACTTACCAAATTGAGACTTTTTACTTGGTAAATTCAGGACAGAAAGAGAATTGGAAATGGCACCACTTCCACACTTATGTGCCCTGTCTTTGACCATCGGTGTTCTAGCGCCCATTCTGAACACCGATATGCTAGAAAGAGTGCAGAAGGTGGGGAGACTGGATTTGAGATCCATTTGCAAGCACCTAGATTTGTTTCATTAAATAAGTTACTTGTCTACCCACCGCCACTGCTCTCACTCTCAGAGAGCCGATTATGTTTTTATGTGAAATAGTTCACCTTTACCATCACTTATTTTCTAGACTTTCATTCAATTAACAGAATATTTTGAGCACGTACCAGCAGTTAAAGCATGGAGCCTCCAGCCATGAAGAAGCATCTGTGTCCTCACGAAGTTTTTGATCTTTGCTTCTCTCCTTAGCACTCTTCCCCTTTTAACACTACAGTGAATCAAATACCTAGCTCATTTATTTCAAAAGGATTCATAAAGCTAAAGATCAGGGTAGCTTAAAGGATATTTGGATCCAGAGCTTTTCAAAAAGCCCCACTCCTCCCAAACCCCACACGACTGTTAGGATTGCGGCGGCAGTTTCCGCGAAGCCCACTAGAGGGCGCGCACATTTTTTGATTCCGAAGGAAAGTGCGTTTGTGGGTATTGCCCCTGAAGTTTTTGGAGTTGGTGTCTCCTTTCGCCACTTTCTATCCAAGTGGGGGGCCATTGTGGTGAGCCCTCAGGTTCTCTCACTCCACCAAACCATCCTCGCCCCATGCAGTGACTCCTCGTCTGCCATTACGAAGAATTCTTTTGCTCCCAAAACCACAGCAGTTTTGCTTCTGACTGCTTTCAGTATTTGCCCTTTTGACATTTTACAAGAAATAAGATCCAAGTTTGATGTTGAAAAAGAAAGCATTGATTTCTTTAGCGAGAGGATTTCTTCCCCCTATTACTGTTTTCCCTAGCTGTGGGGAAAATGCACCTCTAAGGATTTAAACCAGCTCCTTTGAGCTAAAGAAGATCTTTCTGAGGAAAAACAGAGCTCCTTGTGAGCTGATCTTTCAAAGCTGACATAAGTCCCCTTGTTCCGCAGTATGTTGTATTTTTGAGGTCCGGCCTTTTCCTCTGAGTTTTACATTCTGAATTGAAAAGCTCTTGATCTCAAACATTGGAGAATACACTCCCAGACCAATCCTCCCCACAAACCATGATCCAAGACACATATCCAATAGTTTCCCCAAGTCCTTCGCCTAGTGGGTGGCCCTAGAACCTTAGGCCTCACCCTTTACTTGGTTCCAAAGTCCTGCTACCTCCAAATAACCATTCTGAGCTTTTCTTGGGAGTCAGCAAAAAACATTAATAAAATAAACTGTAAATATGCCCTATTGCACATGGATATGAAATTACCTTTTGGATGAGCTCCTCAGCAGTTGGCACGAGGAAGACTGCGAACGTGGCTTGAGCAGAAAGAATGGGGACTTGGCCTTGCCCACCCCTTTCTGTGAGTCTCAATCTACCTCCCCTTTGAGGAGATCAACAACTTTTTTTTTTTTTTTTTTTTTTTAAGAAAGGTGTCAGAAGTCTGAGGCTGCAGCTTTATGCAAATGCGCTACTGGAGAAGGCTTTAGGGTAGAGTTATTTATATCCTATAGGCATTGCACATGCAAAAGGTGAAACTGTGACTCTCTGAATTTCCAGGAGTGGATGTTCTCATGATGAGCACATCCTTGCAGTTAGCTATTTTGGTGGCACACAATTCCCATGTCTAACTGTCAGCTCGTTCCCAGCAGGAGACTACATGATCCTTCAGTAATTTTACAATGACCCCACACGTGTGTCCCTCCAACGGGACTTCATGACCTAAACTATTCCTGGGGGTTAGATTTACTACCACCTTAGATTCATAGTAATAGGCACATTCATTTCTTTTTCTCCTAAACAGGTACCACGCTTGGCCATTAAAAGGTAATCATGTGGCACATTTATTTGCCCTTCCACTTTCATGTTGACTGGAACTAGCAAAGAAAATGGCCATTTCTCTAGGAATTACCGCCCTGTTCTGTGGCTGGCTCACCCTACCCAGAAATACAGACCATTCTCCGCATCGAAATACACAATAATCACTGCAGGAAATTGCCTTCCCCGTTGGAAACTGAGAGCCCACATAGGAAAGGCTCCACAGCACAGCTGATGATAATTACGACTCACTGAAATTTCAGTTTTCTTTGATTGTGACATAAAAACTGGGACATAAATTAAAACCCAATTATCCTTTAAGGGTAATTGGGGTTATAAAACCAAGAGACTGTGAGTCAGTGTGTCGCTATCATAGGAGCCCAGTGTCTGATGGCATGGTATGTGTTCTGTCTCCCAACGCAGCCTTTCACGTGGTCAGGGATGAGGCGATCTGTGTTCAGGGCCAAGAGAGTACACCAGACTGGGTTACGGCCTTGGAGAAATGCAGGGAGCTTCTGGGGCATCTTGGAACGATTAAAATATGCTAAAAGTTCAATGGGAAAATCCTGGCCTTTACCTGCGAAGATGCCTAGTGGTGGAGCAAGGTGCTGGGTGACAAGACTCCAGTAGGTACCTGATACGATGTACTTAGAAATGGCAGTTCTTTCTACTTGGGAGGTAGGTAGATAGGTGTAGCTCTACATTGTCAAAGCCCATGAGAGGGGAATGGACTTTGTTTTTCACAAAGGGCGTGATCCAGAAAAGCAGCAGAAAAAAAAAGATTTTTTTTTTTTTTGGATAAATCAAGTCATTAAGTGCATGAAGGAGAGCTCATTGAAGGAAGTCTTGGATTCTTCTTTAGGTGCAGGAATTGCTCGCACACCTGTAGACGCCACCTGGCCACCTCCTGACAATGCCTATTTGTATACTTTTCAGGTCAAATCATATCTACTGAAACTACCTGACTTTGTCCCCAAAGCCTCTCAGGATCCATCTGCGTTCTGGATTTTCAAAAGGGTTTCACTTCCCTATCTTTCCAAAGAATTTGTTACTCCCTCACACTGTGCGCTGTTCACATTTTTAAAAGCGCTCATAACCACCACAAGACAGTGATGTTTTCTTCTGTCTCTGCCACTCAGCAGAAACCCCCTGTGTGGCCTTGACCATGATGCAGGTAATTGGGCACATCGGAGGCACTCACTAAATGATTCTGAATTTGAGCACCATTGAAACGGCATAAATCCAGATTTCTAACTTTTCTTTCTGGAAGGCAAACCTTGCCGCAAATTATTAACCACATGGAAGATTTGACCAATCTTCCAAAACCAGCCAGGTCTTCCTTTGAGGGCACTCACCTCTGCAAACAACTTCTTTCCACAGGATGACATAAAGGTCCAGACTAGGGTTTCCAGCAGACCCCTGTTCTCAGCGGACGAGTCAGTATCATCGCGTCCCCTGAGAATTAGACGAGAGAGACGTGCAAGGTCCAGATTACTTCCACCTTCCCTGGAAATTTACGCCAGGATAGACATCTGGGGAAGGTAGGATGTCTGATCTGGGCTTTGACAACCTTATTCACAAGCTACTTTCTTATCTACTACCTCACGAAACCAAAGAAACATTGGTAGAAACCGCCTTCACAAAAGATCAGAACTTGATTCTCAACGGCAATGGCAAGTGTACATTATAAATAGCAAAACAGCTGGCTTGGACCATGTTGCCGGCCACTCATCCAGTTGAGGGATTTGAATGACATCATAACCCTTGAGAGGGTATTGCTAGCCAGCTGGTGTTATTTAGAATATACAAACACTGGAGAAAGAAAACACACACACACACACACACACACACACACACACACACACACACATACACACAGAGTTTCCAGTTATGCAGAAAAATATAGACAATGAGAAAACGGTTTGCCACTCAGGTGCCCCTCCCTTGGGGGGATGATAGGCAGCCTAGCAGAGGAAGGAAGAAAAAGATTTAATTTTATTTTTTCAGATGGCTGTACAGCTCAGCAAAGTCTTTGCCCTGTCGCGGGCAAAAAGCACGAGACAATGTCCTAAAGGGAGCCAATTGCAATACTGCCTGCCCCTTTTCTAGATTCTAGGAAATGAGATCATTCCCTTCACTTGGCAACTAGGACAAGGGGTCACCCCAGCACTCTCTTCCAATCTAGTTCACCCCAGCCATTTCAGGGTTAAAATCGTAGGGTTTGCTTGGGGTGGTCTTTTGTTCCTTTTTTTAATTTTGCATTTGCTCTAGGATATAAAATTGCTCCCCCACACACGCACCCCGTGTATCTTCCTTTAATACTGATAAGGTGTATTAACAGATGTGTATGTTTTCGTGCCCAGGAGAAAGTTAATCAGAGAACAGATCCTCATTTTCTATGGCAGCCTCAGTATTTTAATGTCTGCTCACCCTGTCACTAACACACATTCTTTTAAGGGAAAAAAAATGCTTCTGTGCTCTAGTTTTAAAATGCAAAGGTATGATGTTATTTGTCACCATGCCCAAAAAAGTCCTTACTCGATAACTTTGCCAGAAGAGGGAGAGAGAGAGAAGGCAAATGTTCCCCCAGCTGTTTCCTGTCTACAGTGTCTGTGTTTTGTAGATAAATGTGAGGATTTTCTCTAAATCCCTCTTCTGTTTGCTAAATCTCACTGTCACTGCTAAATTCAGAGCAGATAGAGCCTGCGCAATGGAATAAAGTCCTCAAAATTGAAATGTGACATTGCTCTCAACATCTCCCATCTCTCTGGATATCTTTTTGCCTCATTATTCCTGCTAACCAATTCATTTCCAGACTTTGCACTTCAGAAGCAATGGGAAAAATCAGCAGTCTTCCAACCCAATTACTTAAGTGCTGCTTTTGTGATTTCTTGAAGGTAAATATTTCTTACTCTTTGAAGTCATTGGGGAATTCTCTTTAAATTGTGTACTGTTTGCTTCTGCCTAGAAATGTTATTCACTTTAGAATTTTCATTGTTTCGGAACTGAGAGTTATTTATAAATTGCTGAATATGCAATTCTGTGGGATCTGAAAATATAGCTCCGGGAGATGGATGCCTTAGCACAGAAATATATATATATGAGTAGAAACTATTGCAAGGTACTTATGCTAAAGCCTCCACTTCTGCAGGGCTTCAGTGGTGTCATTAGAGAAGATGCCTTTAAATCCTGTCTGTGGTGAAGGGCTATAGAGTGTGGATATGAACTTTGGGATTTTTTGCAGGTGCAGATGTTTAATTTTAAGACCACGTTCGTGTGTGTATGTGAGCGTGTGTGTGTGTGTGTGTGTGTGTGTGTGTGTGTGTGTGACTGTAACTTGTCAGGACTTTTATTGCAAGGCATGCCACATACAAAGAGTTATATTCGAGATGATATTAAAGCTTTTAAATGTGATCTTTGGAGCCGAGGTCCCGGAACTCTTTGCACTTATGCCCAAAGAGTCAAAGTTGGAGTGAAGTTTAATTTGTTCTTCCGAAAGAGAACTTGACAACTCTTGCTGACCTCGCGTATTCGTATAATTTAAACAAATGCATACTGTATATAGAAAGCGGAAACTTTCTAGCAACTGCTTGTCCAAGTTTTCTCGTTTAAAGAGGACTTTCATGGGTGAAGTTTGGACGTGGGGTTTTGTGTTGTAAAACTCTGCTTTTACACTTGGTGCTGTAAAGTCTCTTTAGGTGAATTTGGCTGCTGTTGTCAATGCACCGACTTCTCATTTCCAATCACTGGCCCTAGTTCAAATTTCCATTCTCAGCAAAATTATATCCTTCAAGACTTGTGTTTTTCCAATTTGCAAGCACTTTTAAGCTGCTGTCACTGGTTCCCCATGCAATTGCCTGAGGTCTCAATTCATAAAATGTCCCTGCCCCTTAGTACAGCATTCATTTGCTGCTTTCAAATACTCCACCACTGGGTCTTAGTCCAGTAAGTGGCTTAGGAGTTAAGGATCCATCCTGGTCAGCCACCTGATTCTGCTGCCCTTGAGATGTCAAAACACATGCTGGCTACCTTGCTTTGAAAAGAAATGAAGTCAGTATAACATCAATACTATGTGTGGTCTGACAGCTGGGGGATTTGTCTCCTGAATTAGATGATCATTAAAGAGATTGTGGAGAGTGTTATATCTGCCTTAATTACGAGTTTGAAAAACTGTCTCCAAGAGAACTTTCCATGTGGTGTCTGCTGAACTTTTCAGAAGTAGAGCTAGCAAAGAGTTGTTACTTTTTCCCCGTTCTGGGAGCAGTTAAGTGCTTTGAGGGAGGTGCGTGGTCTTTCAAATGTAATTCAGTGAGTAAAGGTGTCCTGCCTAGAGGCAGAACTCACAAGATGATTGTTCTCTGAATCTCAAAATATTTCCAAGTGTTTGACTCAGAGGGAAGAAGGTAGAGAGAGGACTGGAGCCTGGGTCACTGTTTGGGGAGGCTACAATAGGCTTACATACAATGGAAACTGGTAGCTTGATTGAAAGGAAAAGATTGACTCAAATCCCAGCTGTGCAATTTGTTCATTGTTTGAATGGACGAAAGGCAGTTTACCCAAGCTCAGAGCATACCTGCCTGGGTGTCCAAATGTAACTAGATGCTTTCATAAACCCCACCCACAAAGCAGCACATGTTTTTAAGTCCTCAGTTTTCTATTCACATCAGCCTCATAATACTCACCCTGACCTGCTGTAAAAGATCTGGACCAAACAAAAATGGTTACACCTACAGTGAGTATTTTCTTATGACTATTGCCCTCGAATTTTGCTGGGCATTTTCATCGTAGCCAGGCATCTGGAATCGATTGATATTCCATTTATTTAAGATAAATAGAAAGGTTTTTTTACATTTTGGACTTGTGAATGATTTTTGAGAACATGCTCTGATTTTTCTTTCTTTTTTCTTGTCTCTTTCTGGTTCTTTCTTTCTCTCTATTATATCTTTTCTTTCTTTCTCTCTCTTATATCTTTTCTTTCTTTCTCTTCATTTCTTTCTTTTGTGTTTGGCAAAACAAAAGGCCAAGGAAATGATGAACATATGGAGCCACTTGTTTCAAACTTTTAACTCCTAAACAAGTTTGTTATTGTTTTCTTTGGGGGGAACATAATGTGATAAATTCTCTGATTCTCTGCGGGTGTACTGGACTGCTCCCTGGACTAAAGGAAAATACACTAGAGGTTCTATCTTGTTCTAGAACTGTAAGTGCTGATATTTTCTGACAAAATAACTTAGAGGAAAGAAAGAAAGAAAGAAAGAAAGGAAAGAAAGAAAGAAAAAGAAAGAAAGAAAGAAAGAAAGAAAGAAAGAAAGAAAAAGAAAGAAAGAAAGAAAGAAAGAAAGATGGTAAAAAAGAAATCTTAAGTTCTTAAATGCTAGAGATGTATATGTGTTGCTGGGCTTAGATGTGTTATACTGGAAATAACTTAAAAATGTGATTTTGACATCTAATGAAGTTCTCAGTTCACTAAGGCTCTAAGTTAAGTGCCTTTTCCTCTGGATTTCATGAGAACTGCAAAACTTGAAGGCATTTACAATTGCAGGTGCTTGGCCTTCAGCATTACTATAAACTCGACAAGGAAGGGAGGGGTGGAGAAATAGGATTGATAGCACAGCATGCATTCTGGATCTGGTTTGTTGCCAGAGTTTGGGGTACGTTCTCTAAAAGTGATTACGAGTTTGCTCCTTTGAAAAAAGCGGTGAAGTCTAGTTGCGTTGGATTTGTTGAAGTTTCCACTGGAAATACTGAAGAGGAAACCCCCCACCACTTATTTTATAACTAAGAAAACTGAGGATTGGATGATAACTGGTTTCTAACAGTCTTGGTGGTTTTGGCTACATGGGGTGGAGAGTGTCTATAGGGCTCCAATAGGGTCCTATTAAGAAAATAGAAGAAATGTTCGCTTATGCTTTCACCTCCTCTTCTATTTTATGTCTGTTACTTATGATGATTTGCAAATAGAGGGTGCTTTTCACGGTCAACTGTTTTACAAGCATTAACTAAATATTTACGTTGTATTAATGAGAGTCAGGGGGTTAGGGTTTGGTTTTTTTTTCTTTTTTTCCAATTGCTAAGCCGAAGGTCTGACCACAAAAATGGAAATCTTAATTAAAACGAGGGAGCAAACTTTGCCACTGATGTAGAGCCACCAATTTGTGAGTTCATGAAGAGAAAGGAGGGTGGTAGAAAATAAATGACTGAGTTTATTTCTCCAAAAGTGATGGGTTGAATGAATCTGCCACTCCTGGGAGGTTGGGGGGGGGGGGGGAAGCTCTTTTTATGGTGATAGCTTCAAGCGTAACTCCGTGACCCTGTTGATAGGGTGCCTCATTTTAACCTCCTGTCAGGAACTCTTCCAATGTTGCTGAAAGTAGATGCATCTAAGAAAGGTGAAGCTACTCACATGGGGAGCCTTTCTGGAAGAAATCACATCTTTTTGTATCACACGTAGCAATATGGAAAAACTTAAGGATCACCTTAGTTTTGTTTCTACTACTTAGAGTGAGGATGGAGATGTGAGCCACAGGAATCCTGCCTCTGGCAGGGCTGCCATTTGGCTGTCTGTCATTGGCTAAGTCAAGCCAACCAGGGGTCCCTTGGTATATTTTGCTATAAAATCAATACAGCGACATATAAGCTCCTCCAAGAGATGAAGTCAGAATTCCTATGACTTAAAAAAAAAAAACAGGGGGAGGGAGGGTTGTAGATTTTGAGCTCTCTTCATGGAAGTCACTCTCTACACATGTGTTGATTTGATATTGAGCTCGACACAAAGGGCTTTAGAATGCAGGAAGAATAAGGTCTACTTAGCATGAGCCAATTTCATTCCCAAATCCTCACATTTTTCCTGTTTCTTTTTTTTTACTTCCACTTGTGGTTGTGTTAACTGCTGATATCCCCTAGGTGAGAAATCTGTGTCTTTGTCTCTCTTCTCTTCTCTTCCCTTCCCGTTTTCTTCTCTGCCCTATACTCCTCTCTCTCTCTCTCTCTCTCTCTCTCTCTCTCTCTCTCTCTCTCTCTCTCCCCCTCCCCCCTCCCCCCACCCCTCCCATTAAGTTAAAAAAAAAGAAAGAAAAAGAAAAAGAAAAATCCTATAACAATATACAGTATTTTCACAAGTCCTTTTTTAGCCACAGTAAATTATCTTTAATCAGTAGCTGGGGGATGATGTTCTGGTTAATTTAATATTCTGGTCAATAATGAATGCATATGCCATCTGTGGATGGCCAATCTAGAGAATTTCAATTAATAAAGCATATTTGGCACCAATCTGGACTGAGCACAATTTAACCTTTGATAATTCAAAAGGTTCACCAGGAACTCTGAGTGGTGTGGGATCCCACTGCGATAATAGCATCTTTCACATACATAGCAAATGTTTCGAGGTATTTTATCTCATTGAATTGTAATAGGAACTCATAAAGAAGGGCTTCGGGGAAGACTTCTGCAACATTCCACAGTAGCAAGAGGATTAAACACATGGCATTTTATGCCAAGACATGCTCTGTCCACACCACCTTGTAGTCTCTTGTGCATGCTGCTCTCCTCCTGTGCAGGGTGGTTCTGATTCATGACGGTGACGAATGCTGGGGGTAAATGCACCTGTGCCCCACCCCCACTTCCCTGGCAAGGACCAAGAAGGCAACGTGACCTCCTTCTGTTTCTTCGGCAGGTGAAGATGCACATCATGTCCTCCTCGCATCTCTTCTACCTGGCCTTGTGCTTGCTCACCTTCACCAGCTCCGCCACGGCTGGACCGGAGACACTCTGTGGGGCTGAGCTGGTGGACGCTCTTCAGTTCGTGTGTGGAGACAGGGGCTTTTATTTCAGTAAGTAGCCCTCCCTCTCACTGCTCTGTGGATTTACAGCCGCAGGGAGTATGTGAATAACTGAACAACTGCCCGTGGCTGGCAGCCATCCTCAGCCTCTGAGATTCCTCACCTTAAAGTAAGACTAGTGTTTCAGCGGGGCTGTGGCAGGTTTTGTAGATTTAGGATGGAATTTTCCTCCTTAGCAGTTTGTCTTTTAACTACTTCCTGCCAAGCTTTCCAGCAACTATTATGCTCTACCCTCACTACTCCACACCCTTCAGTGAAAGGGTGGGACAAAATGACCCTGGGGGATTGAGGTTTGTTGTTCTCAAGACCCTTGGGTGCACATACAAACACATGGAAGCATGTAGGCTTGTTTGAAGTGATAGATAATTCGGAGTAAAATAGTAAGGTAGACTCAGCAAAAAAATTAAGGGGCCACATCCCAGATGTCTCCATGCAATAAGAAATCCCCAGAAATAGACAGAGGTGAACTTCCCTCAATGGCACATTTGCAAATACACAGGCTCTAGCTTACATGCAATCAGCAATGTCGTATTAATTTGCCCTCTGTGCAAATTGACCTCAATTTTTTGTTATTGCCTTCCTTTGACGTAACCCTTTTCTATGGCTTTCCAGTAATATCTCCATCTGGAAAAGGGTTTTTGACAAGCATGGGGTTACTTATCCCACAAGGAGGTCTCAGGTGATTAAAAAGTCGACAGTCAATAAAAAGCAGACAGCCAAGTCAACGCTTGCAAATAATAAACACAAACAAAAGTCAGTGCTTGCCTGCGAGAACTCATCACTTAAAGAATCTACCTCAGAGGCATCTCTTTCATTGTATATTACAGAACAGTGAAAGACTTAAAGCCAGATGCTCATTCTGTATAATTCTTAGGAATTTTAGAGAGTTCCAGGAAACTGACGCTCAGGTCCTCAGTGAGCATGAATCATTCTTAGAGGTTCATATCACTCAAGTGTAGACAGCTTACCTCAGTTACCCACTAAGTTTTGAATAGCTTCTGTGATGACTCACACACTTCAAGTCTCTCTCATCTTCTTCCCAGGGAAGGTGGTGTGTGTGTGACTGGGGTAGGGGTCTATGTATAGCAGTCTGGGATGGGTAGGGGGGACAGGAAGGAAAAGGCTGAAAAGAGAACTGATGATCTGTACTTATCATAGATTTGGCAACAAATTGCCTTTAAGCAACCAGTGACAGAGAACGAGACATGCTCTCTACTATCTGAATGGGTGAATTCCCACTGTTTTCAGCCAATGCTTTAATTGAGCGAATTCATATATTTTTCTGGCAATAAAGCAATGCTATCCAGTTCTCAGTAGCAGTGCAGCTGAATGAGTTCATCGGGCAGATTCTTTTCAAATAGCAGACTTGTTTTACCTTTAAAATATCCTGTGAAAGGCAAATGTGTCACATCAACATCAGATAACAATGGGTTGTCATTATTCTTTACTGTGCTGCTACTGATCCACATTTAAGAAATGAATAAGTTCTCATTTATTATGCCCAAGAGGATTTTTTTTTGCCTTGATAATCCATTTGCGCAATTTCCTGTGATCCAGTTCACTAGGTTATTGTCAAACCCACAGTATCTTCTGTTATATGCCAGTTTGAATTTTCTTGTTCAACAAAATATGCTTCAGGATTTTCATGCATAGTACATGAAAACTGGATCCTTCCATGTCAAGACGTTTGCCTTAGATGGTAAAAGAGAGAATAGAAAGAATGATTTGGTCCCAAGTAACCATACGATACATACATATGTTCACAATGATACTCGAGAGTATTGGACAACTATGATGGAAACCAACTTCAAGGCACTGAAAGGGTTATTTTATTCTGTTACTGCAGTAATCAAATTTAAGCAAATGCTTTTCAATTGAAAAGGGCAGAGTTATATATGGCAACTCTTGATGTTTAGAATATGACTTTGAATAAGAAAGGGTTTTATAAATTGTGTATAATTACTGTCAGTATTGTCATTGAGAGTTTATGTTTCATAAGTTTTGTCTTACAGAATTCCATGACTTATGTAATTCTTTCCTGACATAGACCCTCATGCACAAAAGTATTCTTGTTAACTTTCTAGTAAACTGTACAATCATTTTTGCCCAAGAAAAGTTAGCCCCTTAAAATGTTTTAATTCAAAACACTGATGGAACATTTGCTACGTGTGCGATACTATACTAGTCGTCAATGAGATGCCTAGAAATGAATGAGAGATTGACTTTGTCTTCAAGAAATTGACAGTCTAGTTGCTAATTAGGAGGTAAAAAAAAATGCACATTAGTGTTGTCAAGTGTCATAAGAGAAAAATAACCACAGAAGAGTAGATAATAGTATTTATATAGTCTTTATGCTTTTCCTGAATTTTTTTTTTCCCACTTTTGAAATCACCTCACCAGGATCTACCCTCTCAATGGGCATCTTGATGCCAAGTGCCATATTTATTCACCATTAAATCTCAGTACCTAGCTCAATGCCTGGCTGCTATAATAGTGGCTCATATTTGATTGTTTGACTGATAGAATTAAATTAAATTGAATTCGGTGGAATGAAATGGAATTACTAGTTTACATTCTTAGTCTTCAGACCCATCAAGAATTAAGTTTGTCAACTACTTCAGGTAATTCTTCTCATCTCATATTTACCAAGCTATTTGATAAAACTGTTTATTTGTTTGTTTTTTTAACTGAATATAATATAGCTAACAGACTTAATAAAACACCGATGGTCTGTTTTGTGTCTAAGCCAATTATTCTTACAGGCATTAACTGTTGTCAACAAATTTTATTGAGTTTCCTCTTTTTCCTCAGAGATTTACTGTGTGTGGAGAAGTCAGCTCTAAGCATTTATAGCTTTTGAAATACTTATTAGAAGAAAAGAGTCTTTTCCACCTCCAACCCCTGTCATTTGACTCTTATTATTATTTTCACTCTTATTTTCAAAGTTTTATTGTGGCCGTGCCTTTTATTTTAAGCTGCTTGAAATCCATTTTGAGTACGGATTTTTTTTTTTTAATAGTGAAAGCATTTTCTGATCTTAGTTTGAAATTCAAACATCTAATAGAAAATTGCCTCGATATCTACCTTTTTTGTTGGGCCAGAATGTTTAACAAGGAAAGTTTTTTTTTTTTTCTTTTAGCTCTAAACTGAATAAAATTCGTAGATTGACCCAGTGTTGTAAATAAACTCGTATTTCTCTCTATATAAGCCAAAATTCCACTAGAGCACAATAGAAGCAACCTTCTAGATATCTGTTTTATGAGCATCATTCCAGCAAAAGTGAAATAATGCCTCCATAATTAATGCAACTTCCCCAGATATTTTATGAAATGAAAGTTCCAATGAAGATCTAATTACTGATTCTTTCCTATGCATTATAGTAAGAGAGCATATCAACCAGTCTTGTGTGCTCACTGTCCTATGAGAAAAATGGTGGCATCATAGAGATGAACATTGGGAAAGAGTTAGCTATTATCTTTCTAGATTGATGGGGCCCTCACAAAATGTGGCTTGTTTTAACCTCATTTTGTGTAAAACTGCAAGAGGAAAAGAGCTTCAAGTGAAATAGGAGAAGTAAACTTGCTATTGATATAATTTTTGACAGCCATTAACCATTTTAATATGCACCTCAAGGGCTTGTGGAATTTCTTTCCTTGGAGATACTTAAAATATTGACAGACAACCAGCCATCTTGGATGGTTTCAATTAAAAGCAACCAAAGAAAAGCAAGTTTCTGGGGTCCTTTTTAGTTTTAAGAGTCTATAAACAATCCCTTAAATAAATTGTATATGCTTACCTCGGCGGTCTGGGTAAAAGGAGAAGTAAATCAATTAGAAAAGAAAGTTGGATACCCTTTTGGCTATTCTAGATTTATAGCTTTTTATAAAACATACTTCCAATGCATAGTTATTAAGAACAGGTTTGAATCAACAAATGGCATTCTTTGTGCGTTAAAACATACTGTTTGTAGAGTTTAAGTGAAACTTTGCAATGAATTTCATTGTTATTGATTGAAACAACCTTCCTAGATCTAGGTTATTATTATTAATTCAAGCTTCTTTCATTTGAAATATAGTGCTTGGAAAACTGCTTCCAGATCTGTCATTCATTAGCTATATGACTTTGGCAAACATTTAAACTTCCTGGGCTGAAATGTTCTTGTCTATAAAACAAGGAGATTTTGTTAAAGTAAATGACCTCTTCTAACTTTAACAGACTCATAGTCTAGGTTGTAGCTGACAGGACTTGGTGCTATTCAAGAAAGGAGAACCTTGGATTTAAGTAGTGATCAAAAAACTTTTCATCTCTTTATCTTCTTTACATAGTTTCTGTCAGTCCCCAAAGATAGAAGATTATACTTACTTAAAGAAAGAGGAGCCAGTTTCTTTGTTTTGTTTTAAGTTGGGTTGAAGCCCATCATGACAAAATATGCATAGGTCATTTGGCCAAAGGAGCAGACGCTTCATGAAAACGGATTGCCATCTTTTAATTTTTTTGCTAAAAAGGACCAACCGACAGTTTTCATCTTTACATTTTCTCACTATCTTGGACATGAGGACAAGTGAGGAGGTCAGTTTTTAGCTGTCCTTTATTAAAGGGAACAAATAAGAATCTATAGCCTTTTAAATCTTGACCAAAAGCCTTTTCCCAGCCTATTAATACTGCATTTCCAATTAAAGAAGAGACTGTATGATTTGGGGCATTCAAAGATAATAACCCACTATTATTAGCAATGCTTTGAGTAGGGCTGGATTTGAGCTGCGCCATTGGCATTTTTTTGGCTTGATACCTCTTAGACAACCCGCCATGCATTTGTATGATACCTAGTCAAAGTTAGGGGTACAGTCACTGGCTGTAGAAAAGCTTTTCTCTTTGAAACTAAATGGCACATGTGGGATTTGACCTTATGGAGCTGACCTCGTTAGCACCACTAAGCTAATAGACCATAGATAGTCTTAAAGACAAATAATGAGCTTTTATATTGACCCCAAGTACTAGCTACTACTCTTTAAATATATCCAAGAGGACCAAGGGACCACTGAGAAAGTATGATTTCTATGCAAAATTAGAAAATAATTTGTATTTTTCTGACATTTTAATGCTTTCAAGGCCATCTCCTCTGTGATAAAGAATTATAAGAAGCAGGAGAGTGAAGGGCTCAAGACCAAGAACCAAGAACATATCCTCCATTGCTAAGAATCCAGGGTTTTAATCCCAGCTCTGTAACTTACTTTGTGTGTGTGTGGGGAGGGGAAGGTGGGGAGGAATGACCTTGAACAAGTTACTTGACCTCTTTGTTGTCCAATTCCTCATCTTTAAAATGGAACCTGCCTCATAGAACTGGTGTTAGGATTACGTGAGTTAAAAATATTAGAACATTATTAACTTAGAATACTGCCTGGCACATGGTAAGCATAATACACATGTTAGCTATTATGCTTATTTATTCTCTTCTGGGATTAGTTTCAGAGTTTATTGCAAAGGCTGAGGTATCTGAACAGCCAATTTATTATACACTCATTTTCTCTCCTTAGGGGCAGCTTATAAAACCTGTTGTTAGTAGTAATAGTTATATAGTAGGGTCGCTAACAAGAAGAATGTCTTATGTTTGACTAGTATATTTACTTTTTCAAAATCTACTTGTATCAGCTCTCTCACCTTGTCTTTACCCCAGTCTTGGAAGACAGGAATTATTGTTTCATTGGACAAAGGAAGCATCTTCATCTGGCCCTTCGCATTGTTTAGAGGCCTGAACTGTTGTAGCGCAGGAAGATGCTTCCAAAATCCCAGTCCTCTTCTAAGAAATAAGGAGCAGAAACCCCTAGGTGACTCCATTTTTTGAACACTTCTTGGAACAGAGGCATGAGAGAAATATCCATGTGATGTCACCTTCTAGAAAAATTTAAGAAATACTAATAGAATTTCCTCAGGGTGCACAAGAAAAGTCTTTGATGAGAGGCCACTGCTTTTTGAGAGCCTTCACAGACTGGATTCTTGGACCCCCCTACTCTGACAGGATACTACAGTTCACCTGGGGGAGCACCTCCCCAGCCAACTTTGAGTTTTCTTCTTACTCTGTCAGCAAACCTCAAGTTTTCCTATCTTGCAGCTGTTAGTTCTGTTGGTTTTTCTCAAAGATTTACTGAAGAAGGGCTCTTTATTTGAACAAGGATCTTTTTTTCAGGTGTTAGGAGAGGGGTTAAAGGAGAAGGTACCATAATCTAGATAGTGTATCAGGCAGAAAGAGACTTCCCCAATTTGACCATGAAAGGAGTGGTGGGAGCAGCCAGGGGTTTGGATGCAAGGCTTCTTCTACTATAGAGATATCACTCATCCAGTTGTTTGAAGACCATTGATATTAGAATGTCTCATATCTCTGGGGGCTAGGAGGCTAGACATTTGGACCTAATAGAGAGTTTGGGTATTCTTCAGATTCTCTGGTTCTCCATATACCTTGTCTAGACATCATGTATCACAGCAGCATTCCTCAGAGACTCTTGTTAAGAGGCCACCTCATCCCTCTAGCAGCCTTCTTCCTGATTTCTCAGCCCAGATCAAATAATCAGACACACTAAAAACAGGCACAAGATCACTCCCAAGGAGATTTCTCATTGTTCTCAACAACAGACTACAAAGCCTTTGCTCTTTTTTGCAGCCAGACGTCTTTGACAACCATGGTGGCAAAAAATCGTTTTTCACTGAGCTGCTACCCTGGCAGAGTTCCATCCTACACCTCTCCGTGAAACACCAGAAGACTCTTACATCACAAAGCATTACTTTTGGTTGCCTGGAAAGTTCAAACCCCCTGGCCTTATTAGCTGTGAGATGAAGGAGATGACAACACAGCATTTTGTTTGTCTCTATCTATATGTGAGATCATGTTTAAAACATAGCAAAGAGCTGTTATTTGACATGCAGTTCCTTAACTGAAGTAAGCTGTATGCCTGTTTAATGCATTGTTTAGTCTCACATTGGCTAAAGCCACTTAAAGAAGCACTTGGCAAGCTCTAGCTTTTCATTCTTGGCATGGCTGCCCTCTTACTTTTTTGCTGAACCTTAAATACCAAGAAAAACCCTTCACTTACTTTACATCTAGCATATTGCTTTATGCAATTGGCTAGACTTTTGCACGTGGCCCTTTGCATTTGACCGAAGGTAATTAATGGCTCTGCGATATTTGATCATCGGCAGCACAGACACAAAGGGAAATCATGCAACAAGCAGAGATCACACAGTCTTTGAAATTGAAAACTGTTAACATTCCATACCTAAATAAATAAATAAATAAATGCATGGCAAAGACCACCCAAGCACCTGACTATTGATTAAGTATACATTTCTCTAATATCTCCCACTCAAAGCTACCTCATTGTTCAAAGGAAGTAAGATCGAAAACTGCTACAAACTTAGAAGCCCTTGAAAAATAATGTAATCAAACAAAAAGAGCAGAACTCATCAAGATGTGACATATCCAAGGTCACACTGCTAACTAGTGGCAAAGGTAGAAAGAGATATTGTTGATTCTATTTTCTGATTTCAGTTCAGTATTCTTCCTTTAGCAGAATGAACATGCCTATGTCAAAGTTAGCTGATAAGGTAAAACAACCAGGAGAGGCCTCTAATCAAGCTTACCCAAATGAATACAGGTCTCAGTGGCTCTCTCATTTTAATAAACTCATCTGAGACTTAAGTTAACACTTTCGTTCCCTTGCTGTAGGAATCTGCACAAACTCAAGTGATTCCCTGCCTGTTTCTTATACAATGCTCAAAGCCTTCAGATGTACTTTGAGCATTCCAAGTCCACTTAAGGTCATAATTTAGACTATTGTATATTATATTATTCTGACTCTTTGGTCACTCTCTCCAATGTCAACTTGGGTAAAACTGCTTTGGAATGACTTAGCAAAGTTGTGCTGCTGGAAAATCTGAAACAGTCTGACGAGTTGTTGGACCAGCTTCTTTTTTTCTGGAGATTTCTCTGACATCCCCAAGCCAAAAGAAATTTACACCTGATTTTTTTGCAGACTTCCAAGCAAATTCCCTATGAATCTCTTCAGACGTTCTTCTTTCATCTGTGGTCTTTATGAGGTACTAAAGAGGCTGTTGGAGGGGTCTTCTTAAACTTTCAAAATGTGTTAGTCATAGAGTCAGTTCTGTGAATATTGCTGGGAAGATGGCACCACCTCTGTGCTATTTACCCTGATGAAATGGGTCTTTCATCAGAGGGGAGTGATTAAGAAAGCCTGCGCTGAGCCAACCCACATGCAGCCAACTCTTGATTATCTACGAAACTGGGGAAAGGGGCACCAAGAGTTAGAATTATAGATCGAAATGCTTTGAGGACACTGTAAATTTTAGCCTCCTCACCTCCCCTTCCTTCCTGCCCCCATCCCCAGCCCCTTTGCAATCCATTTTCCTACTCTCCCACTCACCTCCCCCAACAGTGCCATTTGCAAATTTTTCAACCTCAACACTATTGACATTTGAGGGCAGATCATTTTTGCTGGGGATGGGGGGCTGTCCTGTGCAGTGTGGACTGTTTAGCACCATGCCTGGCTTCTGTCTTATAGGTACCAGTCTCTCCAGTCCAGGTGATCAAAAAATGCCTCTAGACATTGTCAACTTTTCCCTGAGGGGGAAGGGAAAAAATCACCCCTCGTCAAGAGTTACTGGACTAGAGAAGTCTCCAGAGAGAATAAACTAGAGATATGGGAAGCTATGAGTGAAAGTAACACAAAAAACTAATTATCAGTCACTGGTTAATCAGGATGCTGTGGGCCATTGTCCTGAATAAGCAATGAGAAGAGTGTTGTAGTTTTGAAAGCTTTTTTTCCTGAAAATAAAAACCTCTTCCTACAGGTTATATAAAAGATGTTTATAGGCCCTCTCTTTTGTCGTATAGCTTTGGAACGCACATGCATTGGTAACAGCAGTAAAGGGAGGCAGAAATGGTGTAGAGGAACACTGCATGCTTAGAAGTTTGATTGTGACCATCTGGAGCAAATGAAACAGAAGCTGGTTATCGTTGTGACCTCAATGTTTGTGGCCATTCCCTTCTTGGTCTTATAATAAATAAGCTCTCAACTCCTTGCAAGTGAAAAATCCTGGCTCAGAGGTAGTGGCCATGATTTTTCTCCTCCCTTCTTGTGTCTTTCCTATCTGAGTATGATGACAGTCATGATGTTGCTCATAAACAGCCTCATCAGAAAACAGAAAGGGAGATCAATGAAGTATTTCTTTGGGAATCAGAAGTTCCATGTTTGGCAGAGACTCATGGTCATGGACAAGAGACTAGTGGTTACCAGAAGGTAGGCGTGAGGGAGGAAGGGGGGACATAGATGAGGTAAAGGGAGCCAAATAGTGGCGACAGAAAGAAATCTAACTATGGAAGGTGAACACACAGTGTAAACATAATATATGCCTTATTGTTAAAGTGTAGAGCTGAAATTTATTGGATTTCATTAACCAATGTCACCATAAAAAATTAACTAACTAATTAATTTTTTAAAAAAGGAAGAAGAAGAAGTTCTATGTTTGGGTCTCACCCAGCTCCTCTGCTTAACAGCTCTGTGACCTTGGAGAAGTCACTTAATATCCTTGGGTCTTACATTCCTGGATAATAAAATGGGAGTAAAAGTATTACACCTTAGAGTCATTTTCAGGCTCAATTATAGAAGAGCTTTGGAAACTGAAAGCGCCATCCAAATATGTCACTGTTAATGGATTGAATCAAATACTTACTAGTTTGGTGGTTTGACTTCAACCATTAATGATGTTGACCCATTAGTTCAATGATTCTGCAATGATTACAATCTAAAAAAGTTAATATGACAGTATATCTTTTCAGCCTTCTTAATGAAAAAGAAAAGCATGTTGCTATCTCCTGTTCATGAATCACTTTGCATTTAGACCACCCGAGAGTTAATGAATGGATCTTCAGAATGCTCACTCAGTTATTACTGCTTATTTCCTCATTGAAGGAAGGAGAAAAAAGATGGAGTCTATCACTTTCCCATACTGAGTGAGCCAGCCTAAAGAGTTTATCTCCATGAGGTAATTAGGTAGTCACTGAGGTATCACACATGTAGGCAAAAGATTTCTCTTCTCTCATGTCAGCTATTGGTGATTTCTGCTTAACCTCAAAAAGCAGCATTCAGCAGAAGGAATGTACTCACTAATCAGAAAAGTTTGCACTCTTAGGCTGCCCATCCAAACTGCTTCCTTATCACAGCCTGACTTAGGGGAATTCAACTTTTCTTGTTTAAGCATGACTTTGATGTAATCAAATTGTGAGTTTTATCACCATGCGGACCAGTGACCATGTGGTTCTATCCCAGAGGCTTCACACCCAACAGTTTTCAGAGACACAACATCTGACACAGCAAAGACACTTCTGAACCACAAAATCAAATGCTGGTTACTGCTGTTGTGAATTTTCAACCTCTCTATTTTGAGCACTTTCAGAAAAAGAGACTAAGTTAAAATTCTTTTTTTTTTCTGTCCCTTATAGCATCCAGTGGTGGGCATTTAATAAAACTACTTAACTTGATGTTGAAAAACTCATTCCAAAAGCTATTTTCTTCTACCAGTCCCCAGAATATACCCCACGACTTTCCATTTGCTACTCCCACCATTGTGGATCTGAGATTGAAGGTACAGATGAAAAAAGTCTATTTGAGGTGTCATCTGCTGGGTCCCCTCCACTGTTGCTCTAGTGAAACATCTTCAAGCTCAATGGTAAGCTCTTCTTAGTCAACAGAGAGTTTTCAAGGGCTACCTACCATAGGAGTCCTCATAAATAGATTCCACCTATAGAAATGGCTATGAAAACAGAACTGCCATGCAATGTCTCTATCTTATTTAATCTGGAGTATTCACACTAAAAGGAGCAGGGTAGTCAAGGGAAGGCACGCAGCGAATGGTACATCCCTGACAAATTAGCCCCAAAGCAGGTATAACAGCGAGAGCACCAGCCTTCAGAAAACGCTGCAAGTATTGTTCTCTTTCTATTTGCCAAAGTATAATGGAAGAATTGGAGAGCTAGAAAGAGTCATATAGAGCAATCTGGTGTAGTGCTCTCACTTCCCAGATGAGGAAGGCAATGTCCAGAAAAAAACATGATGTGCATGAGGTCACAAAGCATGCTTCTGGGAAAGCCAGGACTGCCATACAGTCACCTCATTCTCAGCCTCGAACTCTTTGCACAGCAGAACACTTTAAATGTAACCTTAAAATTCACATGAAGGTAGCACCAGCAACCACAGTCCATAAATTCAGAATGAACGGCTGTGTCATGTTCCTCTGGTATAACGCATCAGAATAGTCTTTGAAAGCTCAAGCACTTAACCATTCATAAGAACTTTTTTCCAATTTCTGCCACCCATTGAATCACATCATCAAGTCCAAACCTAATCAACTTGACTGTAGGATTAGGGATCTTCATAGACTTTAGTGGTTTGATGGATTGGAAGCTTAAAAAAAAAAAGGTAATGAGCTAATTTTTTGAGATAATTTTAATTTGAAGCCGTGTCAGGTGGTTAATGAGTTTATGCATTTTTGTATTGCGTGTTAACTCAGAAGCTACCCAAAACAAAAGGTATTGTTGATGTATTATTTGTCTCTACATATTCCTGACTTGCTGCTAGTCTTCCATAAAGGTCTTCCATGAAGAAGCTTAATTTTCCTACGTATTTTGAGTTTTATATTTCTTTCCATTAAAGTTTCCAGCCGTTCATAGACATATTTAGTTTGGCAGAAGGTAGTGGTGACTCATAGAATGAAGAAATTTGAAAGCAAAGCTACTGAAAATGGATCTAATTTCTTTTTTGGGTAATTTGGAAGCAAGCGATTGATAATTTGTCTAATTTTTCCTGGTTTCATCAGCTGCCATACTGCCAAATATTTGTTCCATATGGATGCTTTGTTATTCCTGAAACATATAACACATTACAGCTGCAACTATGTATAATATGGTCAAAGGGTAAGACTATTGTTGGCTCATTTTCTCATTGTTTTTGGCTGGACACCCTCAATCAATGGGTATTGAGTGAAAAAACAGGATCATATTGAAACCATTTTCAGCATGTTCCTTCCTATGGATCCAGCTATTTCACTGTGAGTTTGTCAAGCACAGCAAATGTTCCTTATTACAGGGATGATTATGTTTTCAGCATAGACGCGACTGCCAGCTAATTGCATTCATCTTATAATTCCATTCTCTCAATTTGATGTAGAGATGTTTTTGGCTTTCCAAAAATTTCTTCTTTTCAGCTGATTCTCATCTCCCACTATGGGACAGATATTTGGGGACAGATCCTGAGGAGATCAATGGTACTCATACAATGGACATCATTTCATGCTTACCTTAAGATAGTCTGTGGGCCCTTAGTCATATGAATCATAAGATTTATAAAAGATATTAATACCATGATCTGGCTGGCATTTCTGTAGATTACTAGTGCTTTGCATGCAATTATGGAAATCCTTACCAGAGAAGCCAGATGAGGGTTCAGCAATATTGCACAAAAACACCAGGAAGTTTAAACTAAAAACCCAGGACTTACTTCTGGCTGGTTCCGAAGTAGGCACTGATCACTTAGTGTCTTAAACTTATTCTGTGGGTGACTGGTTTCAATTGATGTAAATGATTTTAATAAAAATCAATATAAATGCCCCATCCAATAAAAATCAGCAACCATAATAAAGAACAGAGAAGTCTGCCTCTTAGAAGAAACTAGGTTTTATTGAAGGCCATAGAAAGTGTTTTGAGGCAATAAAAAATAATCTCTTATTTGTAATGGGAAAACTTGCTTTGATTCACAAACGTTCTCGGGGGCACATACCAATGTCACATAGTAAAAGTATAGTTTGGTATGTAAAGATGAATCCAAAGCCTTGCTGCTCAAAGCAACCTGAGAGCTTGTTAAAAATGCAGAACTAGGGGGTCCTACTCTGGATTAATTAAAAACAAGATCTGCATTTTAACCAGATACCCAGGGTATTTGTCTGCACATTAGGGTTTGAGGAGCCCTGCTCTAGGGATTCATAGGAACTAACAAGTACATGTTGTTTGGTGACTCCATCAGTCAAGGGAGAGAATAAAAATATCAGGGCTGAACTTTCACTGAAGATTTGAAAAAGGTTGTTGGGGCCAAACATGCCACATATATATATGTATTGACTCGACTGTATCAAGTCCCCATTCTCTCAAAGTGGTGGAGCCTTTTCTCAGAGGCAATACAGAATGGCTCCAAGGATAACCCCATGGCCTGACCTTCTGTGAACTGGAAACTGGAACTCCTAATTGCTGTGGCTGCACTTTCCAAGCCCATCACTGGGGCCAGGAACTGAGATCCAGTCCTTAAGGTTTTGCCAGTTTCTTTTTCAATAGTTACATTTTTAAAAAACAGCCAAGTAAGAGTCCTTAAAAAAATTTTTTTTTTCTAATTACATTGAGTGGACAAATGTGTGTTGTACTCGTATCAAATTGCATCCTTTGTCATGCTCAGCTGGGTTGTAATATTATTTATGACTCTGACTTGATTGGTTCCATTAGGGTTGCTATTGGGATTTAAGATAAATGGCATCTCCTAAGAAAAGTGGGTTTTTGTCATCTATTGAAAGGTGAAGGGTAAACTTTAAAACAGTTTTTCAAAGAGACTCCCCAGATGAAAGCCTTCACCAGCCCTGTTTTGGAACTCGACACCATCCCCAGCCTGTGCCTATTAATAAAGGTCTAGTCATCTAAAGGACATGGCTTCAGAAAGACATTGTACCACAGCAGGACAGGTAAAAGTGACAGAGGGTCAGTTTGTGACTTCTGTTCCTTGTATGACACTGGAAAAAAGGAAGGGCTTTGAACTGGGGAGTTAGGGAACCTTGGATTTGCCCAGTGCTGTGCCACTAAATAACTTGATGAATTTGGTGATTAGTCCCATGGGCCTCAAAACCTGTTTCCATTGGAACAGCGATATTAAGATGAACCAAGACATCCCACTTCTGAAGTGGGATCATTGTGGTCTCTTTTCACAATTTTCCAGGGGGAAAAAATAACTCATGTAGTTTTCACATACATTTTTTAAAAAACTTAATGTACCTGCTACCTTCTGATTATATTCGATGTTAAGATAAGGTGATACTGGACCTAGCTCACAATTATATATAGAATTTGTTTAGATTTAATCCACAGCATTTTAATATAACAATGTTCTTGACTCGTTGGCACTCTACCCATTTAGAGAACATTGACTAGACAATTTCTGAGACTTTCTGAGAGCTATACTGTTGTTTCATGCGAATCTCTAAAATCCTTTAAGAACTCTAACTGGATAGGTAGATTATTTTATGTTTCTTTATTAGCATTCTTCTTTTATTACTTTTGCTCAGTGCTTTAGCGAGATGTATGGAAGTAAAATTGTAGCACTAACCAGTTTAATTATAGCATCATCGGGTAAGCACCTGCTCTGTGCTATGCTAAGCAATACCAAAGGGAGGATGAAGCTGTGCCTTCCAAGGGGTTTCTTAATGGTGTGTGAGGACCCATTAAATATAAACCATACAACCTCAAGTTTGAGTCAGATAGAAATATTTCTCCCTATATTATTCCAGTTCACACCATTCATTGAGTGCCTCCGGTTAGCAGAACACTCAAGCCGAAAGGAAGAAGTAAAGCGTGGTCCCTATACTCATAGAGTTAATTCTCCAGAGCAAATGTCACAAAATGGTGCCATAACTTACTCCCACTCCACCTGAATCTGGCTCACAAACATGTTTTGTTTGGTCCACTCAACGTATTTTTAATTTTGGAATTATAAAAATAAAAAGATTTTAAATAAAAACAAATTTACATACAGCTTCTCTTCAAAAATTGGTTGATTTAGCTTTGCCTGCCAGCATTCCTGAGTGGTAGCTATTGTCTGGAGCCTTTTGGGCAATGTACATTCTTCTCCAGCTCACCACAGTGTCTTACAGACTTGCTTTATTCATCTATATACCTATCTGGCCTTAGCATAGATTGACCCATGGTACCCCTTCCCCAGATTGCGAGATCTCTTTGGTGTTAAGCATACACCTTTCTCTTTTATTCAGTTTGACACTCATTTGTTGCCTTTGTACTATCACCCAAGCACTAGACTAGCTACTTCTGTTTCATATGAATAAGACACAGAATTTATCTTTAAAGAATTTCATAGCTCTTCTCAAACATAACAAGTGTACAGCTCAGGTAGATTTAAAAGACATCAAGTCCTCCTAGAGAAAGAGGAACCCAACTCTGAAAAACCAAACAGTCAATCATTTAGAGATCATCAAAGGCATATTTCTTCAAGAGCAAGTGGAGTTTTTGGCCGGTGACCTGGTTAAGCAGGAAAAGGCCAGTTTCTCAGCCAGCGCATGGACAAGTTACACAATCAGAGTGTTTAGGACAGTGGAGACCATCAAACTCAACTCTTCAGACAAAGCGAGTTGTAGCACTGTAGGTTGTTTTGCACCAAGATCCAGAACAGCTGTTACCAATTCACTAGAAGATTACACATGTGTCCCTCCTTCCATTCCCATCACTATTTAGGACCTCCTCATCACTCACCAAAACTATTGCAACAGCCTCCTCAGTGACTGCTCTGTGTCCAATGTTGCTTGACACCAGCCATCCCACCCATGAGATTAATCTTTCTAAAGCACAGTTCTAATCACTTTATCCCTTTTCTAAACAACTTTCAGTGACCATCCATGGCTAAGTAAATTGAATCCAAACTTCTCAATTTGACAATAAGGCATTTTATATAAGGCCTCTATCTAACTCTCCAACTGTATTTCCTAATGTTTCCGTCCTCACAGCAAAGCTCACAAACGGGCATTCTGTACATCGTATCCAATCTCCAGAAGTATCTTGTTTGGCAAATACAGTGCTTTTTTAAAACTTTGACTTATCTGTCAGTATTTACTAAATGACTCTCCCCTCTAGACTGGAACATGTTTTCTGCATTACTAAAATCCCTACTACTCTCTATTACCTTACTCTGGCCCGCTGGACTCTTTTATATGATATACTTGGTTCTGATGGACATTTGAGTTTATAAATGTCCCCTACATACTCCAATAGCCAGCTTAGATGAATTACTACCACATGTTTTATTTTCCTGAACTTTCTTTCTGTTCCTCTCCCAAATGTCACCTCCTCTGTAAAATCTTCTACCAGATGTCAACTTTCTTTCCTCTGAATAGCAATCCTGTCATTCTCTCAACACTTATAATCTATTCTATATTGTGATTTTTGGTGAGTGTTCATTCTTTATACCATCTGGTTGACTATAACATCCTCAAAGATGAGGACCACTGTATTAATCTTGTTCAATCCCACATATTCCCTGTAGTACAGTTAATGTTCACATTAAATTAATTGTTAGCCACTTTTCTTTGTGTGCCCATAACAAGTCAGTGTAACTCATGTGAGATGCAGACATGACTGAGTTGGACTTTAGGCATTTTCAAGTAGGGAGTGAGAAATGCTGTATCTAAAGGAAACTACTGAGGGAATTTAGGTAAACAGAACATGATCCTTTTTCTTGGAAGCTGGCTGTGATCTTCAGATTAAGTCGCTCTTGCATGTCTCCCAAGGAGCATCGGCAAACCCTTTAGTATGCTCAACTGGTGTCAGAATTACAGGAGAAACCCCACTCCTGGGGCCCCACTGAAATAGCGAATTGAGCCAGTGCCAGGTAGAGTGCCAATACCTTGGAAAAAATGAAACAGAAAGAGCTCTGCACGCTGCATTCAAAGTGTTTATTTCTAAAGGTACTGAATGCCCCGAAAGGAGCTCTCACCCTTGTTTGCCCTGGCAGAAGGGCTGTCAACAAGTTGCAAGGTTAGAGAGTCCAAATTTAGTGGCTCCAGAAATGTGGATTTTGATCAAAATGACCAGTTGTAAAATATGGGCTAAAAAGAAGAAAGTCACTCTTCTAAAATGTAATTCAATTCAGCAATGGTTTGTGGACTATCATGTACCCAAGGTAGTTCTAGAAATCAAGAGAAAGCCGAGGTAAGAAAGCCAGTGGAGATAACTAACTAGTGTTAACGGGCATGTACCTAGTGTTCACAAAGCATGACATCAAAGCCTGCCCGGTTAGGAATACGACCTTTATACATATGCAGAAATTATCATCAAAGGGAATTGACAGCATTAAAATAATAATAATAATATATAAAAATGGCGGGTTTTTTCTATTCCTCTTAGACATGACAGATCTCAAAATATATTTACTGAATTTCCGAATAAATACCAAGAATTTTCATTCTCCCCTCCCTAAATACAGCCTTGTGAGGTTTCCATTGAAGTTTAAAAGTGAGGTGGGATTTGTCACCTTCATGCACCTTCTCTCTACCCGAGTCCTTGACGAGGTAGAGGTAAAGATGTACTCTGCCACCTGAGAGAGGCCAGAAATACTGTGTAAACAGGTTGCTTTGATTTTCAGTTGATGGAAAGCTCATGAAAGGATCTCTCCTTTTGTGAAGTTGCCAGGCCAGTCTTTCCAACTCAAGTTCAATTTCACATCCAAATCCTGCCTGGAGTCATGTGATTCCCCTCCCACCTGATGCTGTGTACCCCTCAGTCCAGATGGGATCTGATGCAGAGAATGTGGGTATCATCGGTACCTTTTCTTTTAGCACAAAGATGCCTCAAAACAGAGATTTTTCCACATTAAACAGATACTCAACAGTGAGTTGGATTGAGTATATTTGAATAATATTTATTTTCTTAGCAAAGAGACAATGTTAGGTATCAGAAGGACCTCTGAAAATGAGGTGAGGAGACCTGGGCACCCTAAGGACACTTAGCTTTGTGGGTATAAGCTGGGTGCCTTTAGGCAATTCTGTTGCTTATAAAATGGGTACAATCAGCCCTGCCCTGCCTCTCAAAAGGGGTTTTTCTGAGTATCAGGTGAAATAATACCTGTGGAGTCATCGCAAAATTCTCAAAGAGTCAGGCCAGCTACAAGTTTCTTGAGATAATTTGAGGCATTGTTTGAATTGAAGGAGTACTAGGGCAGGGTACATTCTGAAACTGCAAGTGGAATTCTTGCCAAGATGGCATTTGTGCATCTTCCTGTGAGACTGGGGCCTACCACTCATTTTTGGGTAATGTATGCTTCTTGTGGACTGAAATTAGAAGGCAAAAATAGGAGTATCTGTATTATTGGTCAGTGCTTCCCATATTCTAGTATCCATGAGTAGGGATAAGAGGTTAATTAAATACCTCTCTCGGGCAACAGAAATGATCAAGACTGTCCCTGGAACACAACTGCTTCAAAAAAGAGGCTTTTGTTTCAGGAAAAATCTCCCACAGAGAAACAAGGAACGCCGAAGAGAACTATAAATAGGACTATCATTTATGTCAATTATAAATAGATTTGTTCCCTTTTGATTAGAAGATTAATGCTAGCTGAAAGTCTGTAGATGAACAAAAATGAGGGAAAAACTCCTGACAAAATATTGTTACATACTAATAGATTTGATACCTTTTCTTCCCTGAGGTGTTTTCTCTGATTCCCCCTAAATGAAGACATTTAAGTTTAGAATTCAGTTTTTAGTCTTTTGTTCATACATCATCAGCTCCTCAGAATTGCTCCTTACCTTTTAGATTAGAAAACACACACACACACACCACACACACACACACCTTTCTTTAAGTAGAAAAACTGTCAGGAATTCAAAAGGGGCAAGACTCTCCCCTCAAATGGCACACCATGCCCTATTACAAAATTCTCCTTTTCACGAAGATTCTTTACCAAATAACTACGCACATGTGGATCCTTAGCAAACACATGTTAGAAGTGAGCATAATGACAGAAGGGAAAGATCGAGTAGAGGGAGGATCACATCCCAGGGGCTCTTGCCACTGAGCACTTGTCAGATATGCAGCCATTTTCCTTTCCTTCTAGAGGGGGCATTATCTAGAAGGATCTCAACTCTTTAGGTCTGCTTAGCCAACTCCTTGGCCCCTGCTCATGTTCATGATTCATCTCTTCCTAGGGCCAGGGAGAGAAACATCAGCTTCCCATCCAAGCTGTCTGCTAGGTTTATCCTGGGGTGAGGGTTTGTGGATGAAGCAGCAGGGTGCCTCAGCCCAGTACTAGGCTTGATGGAATGCACTTGAATGCATGCCTCCCACCTGCTAGGATGAGAGGATGGAAAATCTTACCTGAGTCCACCCTTGCTTCATGGATGCTCTTGATTTCAGCTATCCCAGACTCAGCATTAAGGAAGAGGCCGTGGTTGAAGTAATTAGGAAGGGAGGGCAGATACAATGAGCAGGGACCCTTCTGTGAAATGTCTCCCCCACTTTAAATGCCCTATTCTGGTCTCACTGTGGGATATTTTAAAATGAACTTAGCTTGTCAACTGGAAATTCATTGCTTGACCTGAGATTCAGGGGAGATTTCTGGGGAAAAAAAAATCATTTAATCAGGGATTTGGAAAGCCCTAGTCCCAAAACATAAAGAAATATATTGAATATTTTTAAAGATATAAAATTCTTAGAACTGTTGGACAGGTTTCTGTGTGCGACCTCTCTCTTCCAAGTGGCATTGCTCAACAGCCCAGCTCCCATCAGAAAGCTGATATCATGCTCTTGTGCAACTCACAGTCATAGCAATGTCACTTTGCTAACTGCACTTGCTGTGCATTCAACTACTGGGAAGCTGAGCAACTTTAGGTTTTGAGGCAGAAGTTCTGACAGGATCGTTCCATGAAACCTGAGGCCTTCATTCTTCTAAAAAGTCAAAATACATTTGGATCTTGAAATCGAGAATTACAGAGGCAATATTTTCCCCTTTAATCAAAACTCAGGAATGACATGGTGGGTGGGGCCGTGTCCTCCCTTCTTCCCTTCCCTTCCCCCACACTGCCAGCCAAGATTCTCTGGGCTTGAGAGGGCTGAGTGGGAAGAAGCATGTCCAGTTCTGAGCCTCTCTGCCAGGCACTGCATTAATAATAGACTCTGACACAGTGGGATGTTGGAGACATAAGCCTGAGATTATTGATTTGTTCCCATACTGATAGGTAGACAAAAAATAGGGCATGCTTCTTTCCATTCATCCTTGCATTTCCATTTCAAATATTTGGGTTCTATCCAATAGCCTGACTCTACAGCCAGTGTTGGCTTCTGACTCGGCTGACCTCTGGAAGAGAAATCTTTCATCCATGTTGGATCACTCCTCTGGCTCGATCTATGAAACAATTCTCAAAATTAAGGAAATGAGCCCCTTTTTTCATTTAAAAAATTTTATTTGTTTAAATTAGTTTCAAGTATACAGTACATTTATTAGACATCTATATAGTTCATAAAACGACCCCCCCATTTGCTCCTTCCCTACCCTAGCCCTCCACCTAGCCATCATACTAATGCTAACTGCATTCCCTATCCTGTGTTCCCCATCCCCATGACCAACTATCAACTACTAATTTGAACTTCTTTAACCCTTCACCCCATTCCCAGAATGTTCTTGGGAGCATGATGAATTCTGAGTCCTGGCTTATTCGCAAAGATGGCAGTGGCCTTTAGATTTGGTTAAGTGAAGCATTGGCACACACAGGTGACCAGCTTTATCTTATTCCTTCTGTGTTGCTGTGATCTTTGAGGGAAATCTAGAAATAACAGAAGGATGATTCTCCTCTCCCTAGTGCATGCACTCCCCTCTAGGGGGAAGGGAGGGAGAACCGTGACATCCCCCAGACCACATGAATCACTCCAGAGAGTCAGTAGTATCCTTGGTTGATGGCAAGTTTCAGAAAAGAAGCACTCATAAATTTGCCGTGATACCTACTATGTGTAATCAGGTTACCCACATTTGTAAGGAAATCATCTCTGGCATTTAAAATAGGCTTCAAATGGATAGGATTTTGATAGGTGGAGAAATTGTGGATTAAGAAACCAACTTAATAGAAAAGCACATGGACAGCAAAGAATAAGACATGTCTACACGTACATGAGCTATCCAACCAATTGTTCAGGTAATAGGCTAGTGGAGGGTAGTGCAAGATAAACCCAAAGAGATAGCTTACAACATTCATATTAAAGAATAATAATAGCTAGCACTTTCTGAGCTCTTATTATATACAGGATATTGTTTTAAGCACTAATATGTATTAACTCTTTTGATCCTCATGACAAATCTCTAAAGTGGGTAGAAACATTATCCTCACTTTACAGGTGAGGCCACTGAAGCACAGAGAAGTAGTAACATGCCTAAAGGCACAAAGCTTCTCAGTGGGACAAAAACAGGGTCTTAACTTAGGCAGCAGACTCCAATGCCCACGACATTTGGTAGACTTTACAGCACACTACCCCTAGGAGCCTTAATCTTTGCCTTTTTTTCATCCCCTCTTCCCTAGCCATGGAAATACTGGGTAATCTCTAAGATCAAGTTTATATATTCCTTCCTTAGTGAGACCTCTTCTAATTCCATGAGTAAGAATTTATCTTTCCCTATTTAGATTCCTCTTTATTTGAACCTACAGTAATGTTTCCAGTCTAACTTACAGTAGTGTTAAGTATGTGCTCATTTGCAGACTTCCTCAGGCCAGAATGGACATCAGATACCTTTTTACATCCTCAGATATTGGGACAGTGCTTTGCATGAGAAAGTGCTCGTTGCCTGAGTTGTACTGAGTATCAGAATCTACTGGTTGAGGCCTAAAGAAATGCCCCCTAACCCCACCACACCTCTTTTAAGATCATTGTACCTAATTTGAAACAAAAAGCCAAGAAATCTTGAGCCCCACAGGGAACACTCCCGCTCCTGAAAACCTACAACCCATAAAAAACTGTTTAGAAAAGCACAGTGTGGACAATCCTGGGTCACAGACCACAAATGCCATTCCAGGTTCAGCCCTGCTTGGCTGCAAAAGAACGTGAATGGTAACAGTGCTTCTAAAGGCAAAAACATAACCACACGTGGATGAAGTATGACACCAAGTGCCATGGGGTTCCAGGATTTCTGAAAAGGCTTCCTCTATCCCAATAAAGATCTCAGCTTCTCGACCTCCAAATTCCAACTCCAACTCCCTGTGGGAGACTCAAAAATACCCAAGTTAATGAAAACCTCTCTTTTTCACATTGAAGTCACAAGTTTTCACAGGGTGCAACGTGTTGCTAACCCAGCAGTTTCCAGACTAGACTGCTCAGCAAGGCAGGTGCTGTTTTCTTTTTAGGGCTTATGTCCTTAAATTGCTTTGCTGCTTAAATATCTCTCAGATAATCTCTAAGAAAGATATGCTTTTAGATAATCTGCTCTGACAGATTCCAGCCCAAGCTTTCCTTCTTTCACTCAACCCCTTTCTGACTTGGAAGATGTCTTTCTCTCATAAGTGAGGTTAGCCAATAGGAAGAGTATGTCTTATCTGTTTTTTAAAAAAGTATACTTTTAATATTTGACACCACTTATCTCCAAGCTCAGAGAGTCAATAACAACAGCAAAACAGCACTATGCCTTCTGGAAGGATGTCAAATAAGCATGTGGAATGGCCTACAATGATCTAATTGGCAAGACCAATATTACACAGATTCAGCTGCGAAATTAAGTGTGAAAATGTGATCAGTGAGTTCACAAATATTTACCTAGCATCTATTATATGCCAGGCTTGGTAGCTTGTGCTCAGGATACAGAGCTGAACCAAGCTGACAGAGTTCCTGTCTTAGGTGCTTAAAGTTTAGCCAGAAAGCACAGATGGCCAGTTCAAAGGGAAAACAAGAAATAGTGAGACCCTTGTATTCTGGAATCATCTGAGAGAGGAACTAAACAGTAGATTCTCCAAACTTTCTCTCCTTCCAAACTGTTAGAATATATTGCTCTTCAATCTCCCATCTTCATCTTTTCACCTTTTCTTCTTCTTACTGTCTTCTACAGTATGCATTGTTGCACACTCACTGTTAGAGCCACTGGTTTTAGATTCCTTGTGTCAAGGAAGCCTCACTATTTTGGGCTCTTGGTCTTTCCTTTTCTTATCCCAACCAATCAAGGGAGGCAACTTAAATTCCTTGATATGTTGGTTCCTATTAGAGTCAGACTCATTGTACCTCTCTCTTTTCCTATGCATAGTGGGACATTGCAGGTACATTGGAGTGTTTTGTCCTGGGAAGGTCCATCATTCCTGAGGTGTTAAGTAAAAGAAATGACCATGAGCCTATATCTTGGCACCTTGATCTCAAACTCTGGAAGCACCAGCTTCCTGAAAATGTATTACCCACTCTATGCAAATGAACTAGATAGAGAATAGTAGAAAACATTAGATAGTTCTCCAATTACTTGTTTGAGAAAATTCTCAAGTGTTCCTTGGAAGGGAGAGCAAAGGGTCTCTGGTGCTTAAAGATAAAGTCCATAAGGAAGTCACAGATATTGATACAACCTCATTGGTTAACTCAATTCCTATCTAGTAGTCAGTTGGTCTGCATAGAAGAGTTTGGGGAGTAAAAAGCTAGACTAGGTATAAGGAACCATTGATCAAAAACTAGATATGAAACTGATTCACTTGATATGACATTAGAATGTATATTTTGACAGTTGCTTATTTTATCACCATTAGTCTTTCTAATTTGACAAGTTCCTTTTCCTTTCTTGCCTCTGACACAATCAGACTCTCCCTCTATAACAAGATCATATGAAGCCTCCTATAAGGCTAAACTTGTATGATTCTGTATTCGTAGATTTCAAATCCTGCAAATAACAGAGTTTGGGGGAAAATGAACCAAGATTCTTCTTTTGAAAATCTACTCAAGGTATTATTGGAGTCTTATTAGACTTAAAAAGAATAAATCATAGATAGAAGAATAAAATGGTGACAAACAGCATGTAGATATTAAGAAAATGAAATTTAAAATAGCAAGAGAACTTGTTTAAGTCACCAAATGAGTATAAAAGAAAGAAAATCAAATGTGTCCTCTATCTATATTTGCCAACATAGAATAATAACCATAATCTCCGAATTAGATGGTGAATAGCTTTGGCCTTCAAACAGGCAGGGGGTGGGGTGGGGTGGGGTGGTAAAAGAGATTGAGATGTCCAGAAAAGCAGTGTTTTCTCAGGTCTAATTTAGTCCTAGAGTTATCAGGGGTCCAATTGTCTCCAAGTGGAGCACTGCCTGGTGGCTGTGTTTCCATTCATGACAGAAAGCTGCTGGGGCCTTCAGAGCAAGAGAGAATTCACAAAGAAAGTCAGAGAGCAACACCAGAAGGCAAAATACAGTTCCTGTCAGAGCCAGAATAGTTCACTTAGCTCTTTGTGCTACTCTCTTACTCTGTAATGGAGCAATTTCTGTGAGAGTTGTGTAAAAGTAAGGGGATTTTTAGCTTTGAGCAGTAAATGAGCAAACTGGGCAAGAAAAGCATGAAATTTAGTGAAGAAAAGAAAGAGTGATAGGGGGATAATAAAAGCCCTGGGAAAGAGGGCTTTTTCCTTTAAACAGTCTACTATGTGAAAATCCACACCTGAAAATCAGATCTACTCTGAATGGATTTTCTCAGTTGAGAAGGATTCATTACTTTACTAAAACACTTTTTTTTTTAATTTAAAGAAGTTAGACATTTATACAATCCATGAAGTGATCCCCTCAATTACTCCAGCACCCATCTGGCACTGCACCTAACCATTATGATAATATTGACTACATACCCTATGCTATACTCTAAATCCCTGTGACTGTTTTGTAACTACTAATTTGTACTTCTTCATCCTAAAACACTTTTTAAGTCTTTATCTCATGACTCCACATTTGACGTGGTTGGGACTTCCTTAGGGATATGCCCTTTCTCACTACTCTACTGGAAGAGATTAAAAGAAACAAAAAAGAATCCATGAGTTGGGGGTTCCTTGGAGGTCTCTGTGCCTACCCACATCTGTGCTTCGCTTCTGCCAAGCGGACATAGCATGACAAGACTTAGAAACCCTAGGAATTCGAGAGGGTAAGAGTTTCTGTCAAGAATAAAGGTAGAATAGGAAATATAGGTTTGGAAAAGAGCTTGAAACTCATAAAATCTCTCTACTAAGAAAGCGATTCCTTCTTCAACATCCCGACACAGGCCTCTGCTGAAATCCCCCCAGTGGCAGGGACAACGGTGGCAAAACAGCCCTACTGCCTCCCCTGTTTTGCAAACAGAAAACCATAACAATGGGGTGTTACAGCAATCCATGCGATGGTCATCTTTCTCATGGGTGGAGGTCACCCCTCAGTGACTCAGCAGGGTTCCTTCTCTGAACTTTTATTGTTCTTTGTACCTGCCAAGGCACTTAGCATCATTCTGCTTTGTATTGTGGTTAATTATGGATTAGCTCATCACCCTACTGGGTGTAAACTCCTTGAAGGCCAAGGCTTTGCTTTATCCAACCATTTTCTCATACTCCACAACACTTAGGACAGCATCTTAAATATGGAGGATAACCAATAATTTTGTTCCCTTTTTAAAATGACTTGTTTTTAAATTGAAGTGCACTTAGTTCTGCAGGAAGACTATCTAAATTAGAAATAATTTTGTCTCCATAGATTAAAATTTTCTTTATATTTCATTAATATTTAATCCATAGAAAGTATGTCTGACATATAGTAGACAGTAAATAAGATGATTGAATGAATTTGTGAGTAAATAGATCACTGAATGACTACTTAGAGAGGCCGCTGCCCTTTTCCCCTTTGAACTTGAGGCAGTACTGAGGGAACTTTTCATTCATCTGACCCTAACTCTAACATTTCAACCTAGTATTACTGATTCAAAGGTGTCATCATCACCATTTATTCAATACTGTTGTAACCTGAACTTTTGTTCTGTGTAATCATAGATCTGGCTGAATTTCCTAGAAAAGAACAGCCCCTGAACTAAACTGTTATGTAGACAAAATGTATATTGGGCCTCTTCCATATTGTTAAGAGCAAGGGAGGCCCTAAGTCTGCTCTTCTCCTTCCATCTTGGCTCCTACCCTCCATGGCAGCACCTACCAAGGCCTGCCACAGAATTATAGGCACCCCTCACCTCAGCCTTGCCTATTTTGTGCCTCCTCCTCCTCTGTTCATGAACTTTGGGTGACCTGTTACCTTCCTTCCCAGAATTTCTGTATAAATATATCTTAATCCAATGGAACAAAACAATAATAGGGACATTTGAGGTACCAGTAACTAGCCAGTGACATTCAATGAATTCTTTATTCAATAAGTGGTTATCATCAAGATATCTTGCAAGTAACAGAATTCCAGGATTACATTGGTTTAAACAACATGGAAGTTTAATTATTTCTCATGTAGAAATCTCAAGATACATAATTCAGGGCAGCTGAACTACTTGCTGAACAGCAACTCTGTTGCACAAAAGCTTCCAGGATCCAGGCTTTTTCTAGTAGTCTATTTTACCCTCCTTATACCTTGGCCCTCATCTGCATGGCCCATTCTAGCTCCTGGAGCAACTTGGAGCAATATTCCAGCCAGCAGGAAAATTGAAAAGAAGTGAAGGATGCATGCCATTAGTTTTTTAAGGTAGGATCCTAGAAGCTGTCATGTGGACACTTTCACTTATATTCCATTATTTAGAATTTGAGCAAATGGCCACAGGTAGCTGCAAGGGAGGCTAGGAAACAAAGTCAACTGAGAATTACTATTTTTATTATTATTGAAAGAGGGAGAATGGATATTGGGAAGTGAATAGGAATCCCTGCCAGAAGGATGTTCCCAGAGTTCTTTAAGTTGTATTACTTAGGTGCTCACCTATGCACTACAGAATCAAAGGTTCAACTAGTGTCAGCTAGATTCAGATGCCAATCCTGGCAGCATCACTTGATGAGCTGTGTGATCTCTGAACTGTTTCCCATGCCATCAAAATCTTAAATAATACCTCCCCCTTAGGTTCCTGTAGCATGATGTGAGATAACCAGCGGTGCCTAGCACAGTGCCTGGTATATAGTAGATGTTCAGCCAACATTATTATTATTATCGTTCTGCCTTCTTTTAAGGTTGGCTCTGGTCAAGGCTTTAGACCAACTTGGGCATGAACACATTAACAATATTCCTGATGGCTGTGTTTCTTGAGCAATTTCATACTCTGACCATTAACCAGATGTGTTAGAGCAAATGAGTGGCGGCTCAGGAGAATATCTTTACCCTTGATTGCCTTTTTCTTTCAGTCTTTGTTGGATGATGTCAAATAAGACAAAAGCAATTAATAAGCTTCTCAGCACTGTAAATAATGACATGAGCAGCAGAGCTCAAAAAGGGGCCTAAAATATTGGAGTAGGGTGGGGTGCGGTAGTTAGTGGGCTTTTTAGAATGCAAAGAACATTTATTTTCACTTCACTCTGTTTATCAGGCCATGTAAACTACTGTGGAAAGTCACCCTGGAAAATGGTAAAGAAAAATATACCTCTTTTGTTACTTCCAGTATGCCATATCAGGTAAATGGGTTAAGAGGTGTACATCTTTACGTTTCATTGTTTCATGCTAAATTTATCTGAGAAGATGCTCTAAGATGCACTAAGCTCACATCCCATTGGTTTTCTGTCTAGGCGGAAAATTTCTATTCAAGTTGAGAAGCACTATAGTAGAATGATTTCAAGCTTGGGCAAGGCTGAGTTTGAATCCTGACTTGGCCACTTAATAGATGAGTGAGTTTGAGAAAAAGTAACAAACTTTCTAAGGCTCAGTATTTTCAACTTTAAGATGAAATTAATAACAGTGTCCATCTCATAGGACTGTTGTGAGAATTAAATGAGATAGTGTGTGTATAGACAAGATCTTGCTGGGTTTTTCAATCTCCATGTGTCATGCTTTTATCCAGTATCTACATAAAATGGCTTGTCACCCCTTTTCACATTCCATGGGAAGTCCATGCATGTCCCTGAAGATTTGAAGCACTACATTTCTCCCAATTAATCCACTCCACAATGTGCCTCCCAATTACTTCCCACATCCCACTTCTGAAACTGCCATTCTCTAGCACCTGCCCCCTTTCCTGTAACTCCTCTAAAAGATGAATCAAGGGTAGAAAAAAGCTGGAAGCAGGAAGGTCATGAGTGGCTGGAACCTTGCAGGAGCGGTGGCAATGGGCAAGAAGAGGGAGACCTGAGTGCTGTGTGACAAAGGAGGACTTGATACAATATGCTGCCTGCCTGGACAAAGGTAAAAAGGAGTAGGAAGTAGTAAAAGATAGTAGGAATATTTTGAGTTTGGATAAACAAGAGGATGATGGCACAGACATAGGTAAGTCCAGAGGAGAATTTGACTTTGGTTGACTTTAGTCAATGGCAAAGACATTAACTTTGGTTTTATAGATATTAAATCATAGTGGGGTATGCAAAAGACAAGTCTTATGGCTAATTAATGGTGCTGATCCAAAGCTTAGAGAGAGGATAACCTGGAGGAATAAGTTTGGAAGTTTTCTCGCACTGGCAATAGCTGTTGCACAGTCTTCCCCCACCCCAATATTAAAATTTTCAGTAATTTTTTAAAAGAAAAAGGGGAAAAAATTGCCTGCCATTTTGGAGTCTCAAAAGAACTGAGCATCATCCAATTACAGCACAAATGACCTCCACAAAAACCCATCCTTGCTCACTCAAGCTTAATAATGCTGCCAGGTATCCATAACCTACTCGCAGAATTTCTGCTCTTCCTTGCTCTTTTTGTCACCTGCAGTTCAGCTACCAAAGATATGTTTTAACACATTCTACCTGCATTAAAAATGTTCATTCTGACTGAAGTGCAAACACAGGTAGTGAGGAGATAGTGTGGAATAAGGAACTAGAAGGCCTGGATTTCAGTCCCAGGTAGAAAGAACTGGCCACATGATCTGGAGAGAGTTATTTAATCCTCAAACTATCAGTTCCTTTTTGAGCAGCAAGGGGATGGGTCTGAATTAGCTCTGAAATGCCTCACAGCTCAGATGTTCCTTGATTCTTGGCGGTGTCAACCGTCTCCAACTGGACATATATCTTCCAATCCCACACAAGATGGAGAGCCAGCCCATCCCAGTATTTGGGGAGGCCCATAAGGACAAGAGCTGGCCTTTCTCTGTGGGGGCTGGGGAAGGGAAGCAGCTGAAGCAACACTATCAGTTTCCTTCTCATTCAGAAGAGAACAATCGAGATCCTCCCGGGAGACACCGATCGGATTTTGACAGTGTGGGGTCTGTCTTATGATGGGAATGGAGGATTACTGCAGAATAGGGGTGCTTAGTGACCATGATTCTGAACACAGAATCAAAGATGGAAGGAAAGCCAAGAGGTCCTTAGGCCCAGTCCCCTGCCTCTATCTAAGCCTTCCAAGGCAGATGGTTGTCATCCTACATTTAAAGATCTCCAGGGCAGCTTCCCACAGTGCCCTGGAGTCCGCATGTTTCCCCCTTACAATCAAGAAATTCTTCCCAAAGTTTCAGTGGAAACATTTTCAGTGTAGCACAAGCCTGTTTACCCTTGTTTGGTCCTGGAGATGAGGTAGGATACTCTGTGTAATAATAACCTTTCTTACACCTGGCAGTGATAACTGAGTCATCTCTTAGCCTCTTCTTTTGGGGGCTACATCTTAACTCCATTTTCCATCCAGATAATCATTTTTTTTACTCCTTTCTGGATCCTTTCCAGCTTCTCCAAATGAGTCTTAAAATAGGAAGATGAAATCTGAGTTCCCACTCTAATTAAAACCTCAGCAATGCCAAGTTTTGTGGAAGGATTACTCTAGGCTTTCATTTCATAATTCTCGACATTCACTCACCTCATATTACAATTTTGTTGTAGTGCTTTCGTACATACTCAGGGCTCACAGTTATTTTGCTATAATACTTGTGTCTGCGAGTTGGAGCCCATTTTTTGTCCATTTTAAACATCTTCCTGTTTTTAATGACCTCCCCTCTTTCTAAATTGTTAAAGGTCATTTTAAATTCTAATCCTACCTCCTAATCTTTAAAGATCTTTTCCTGCCTTAGTACAATCTGAAAAACATTCTAGTCTATTATTTTGGTTATTGAGGAAGAAATCTCAATTTATATCAATCCTAGAAGGGCCTGAATATCACTCATTTCTCCCAATAGCCACAAACATGGTTTGAGTATGAGAAGCAATACAGAACCCTGCCATTCATTTATTCCACAAACATTTTTTCCAGCTCCAGTGATATAGGCATTGGACTACAAACAAATCAGTTTCTCTATCCTTTTGGTAATAGGTCCATTCAAAGAATACAAAGTGTGTTCATTAAGCACTTAGTTTTTGCAAACCTGTGGTGGGTGTTGGGTTTACAGCAGTGACCTGGACAGATAAGGCTCTTGCTTCAGTGGATCTCACATTCCAATGCGGGTGGAGGAGGAGGGAGACAAAGTGCAAGTCAACCAATAATTAAACACTACCTTGTCCAATCTTGATAAATGTTTTGGGGGAAAAAGAATGGAATGATAGACTTCAGGGTGGTGGCTACCTTAGATGGGCAAGACAGGCGAGATCTCCCCAAGGAAGGGGTTCTAAAGACCTTGCAGCTTAGCAGGGTTCTGCTACTGTGAACCATTCCCCTTGAGCAAACCAACCTTCCTCATGGTTTCTTTCCCCAGACCTGGAACTCTTTTGCTGCAATATTAATGACCGATAATGCACTGTTCCTTAGTTAATTATTTACATTTCCAAAGGACTCTTTATCACGTCTTTAACCAAAAGATGTGATAAACAGAAGGAATTTCAGGATCAGGAAGTTAATAGACATTCCTGGAAAAGCAGTGAGCCATCGAGTGAGGAGAGAGTGGATTTCAGTGCCCCCAAATAGATGTCTTCAAAGCAGAACTTCTAACACCCTTAAATAGGCTGGTGAACTTTAAGAATTTCCAAACTGGAATAACTTTGGTAACTGTTTCCTAAGCTTTTTTTTTTGCATGGAACCTCTTGAAGGACACTCTTGGGTGAATGCTGGGCTGAGGATGTATCTGGGGTCCTTTGATGTCTTTTGACATCAGACTTGGCATTTGGGATAGGATTGCAATCACAGCAGCCAATGTGCAGGCCAGCCCTGAAAGGTGATAGAGAAATGACTAGCTCCTCTGTGAGCCTGGCCCTGTACATCTCTAGTTTCCTCAAATCATGGAGCCTTTGGGGAATCTTGTGTCTGAATTTCCTCTTTCCAGGAAAATCCACAGATGTACATAATTACACATCATGCAGAGGGTTCACAGGCCTCCTACAAAAACTCACCCATGGACTGGAGGGTTTCTAAGGACCTATTGGTACTAAAATTCTAATAAGTTTAGGCTCTCAGATCATATTGACCTCTTGGGACCAGAGTAAGAGTTCTACCTCCTCCCAAGCTTCCTGCAGCCTTGATAGAGTGCTCAGTACACAAGGGGTGCTGTTAAATGTCCCTGTGCCTGTGGTGGCTGCTGCCTCAGAAACAGCCAGGGAAAATGGACAGAGCCCTCAACACAGAAGCACCAACCAGTCCTGGGGATACCCACTTGGCTTCCCAATTAGTAAATGAGGTCATTTTCCCTCCCATCTCTTCCAGAAATAGATCTGTGAAAAAGGCGTGTGCTGAAAATGACCTAGTGAGGCAAGTGGAAGGAAGTGACTAGAAAGGGAATCATTAAAAACCCAAGTTCTTCTTTAAAAAGAAATGGAAACAGAGACCTGGAGGAAAGTTATAATTGCCAAGCCAACAGTGGCCCCTGCTTTCCTCCCCAAGCTCCCAGTGTGGATTTCCTGCCTGCGGGGCACCATTTGATTTAAAGCTATGGGAGCCTCACACACCCTCTCATAAGAAAGGCTTGGAAAAGAAATAGAGCAGCATTTGCCCTCTTCCTGCCACTTCTGTATGGAAGCAGTTGGATTGGTTAACCCTGTCGCCTCGGCAAGATTAATCCTGACACTTGCTTGAGAAATTTTGGTGATTATGTGTAGCCTGAGTGACAAATAACAAACTAAGATTTTTCTTTTTGCAAAATTGAATGTCTTTTGGTTTATGTAACCAGCTCGGTTCTATAGGCAATCATCAGTGGTGTATTTCCCTTTTACTCTCCTTTGACACTAGTTTTGAATGATTTGTGAAAGGATGTTTTAATGATGTGGTCCCGAAGGTGTGCCAACAACCCACTCCACCTGCTTAGCTTTTCTGCATTATCCCAGGAGGTTATAAAAGGTGAAGACACAGAAAAGGTAGATTTGGATCCTCAGGAAGTCTGTCTTCTGAGCTAAGTTTTACAATTGTTCAGACTGGCTCAGATACTCACCCGACAACTTTAAAAGCCTAAAAATAAATGGAACCTGGTATTTGGTAAAGGCAGCTTTCACTATTATAGGATGTCCCTGTGTTTCTAGCTTTCCATTTGGCTGGAGAATTTTTTAAGGCTCTAATTTCCTTCCCTGTGACCTGGCTTGTTGTCTTCAGGTGCTAGCTAGAAGTCAGAATGACACAGACTGCGCAAATAAAAAAATGCAAGAAAGGGAAAAAGGTCAACATGTGTTTTTTGTTTCACTTTAGTTTCTTGCTTTGGAGGGTTATGATTTTTTCTTCTTCTTCCAATAAAAACTGGTTCAGCTACCAGACTAACATATGAATACCTTTATTAGGCAGTTATCAAAGAGATATGAAGCCACTCTGGAGTATTTAAAGTGTAAGAGATCTTTCCCAGGACTCCAGTTCTCACTGGCTCTAGTGCTCTGCTACTTAATTGTATACACACATTTTGGAAGTCTACATCACACAGAAGCATTGGCATCCTCTGAGAACTGATGGGAAATGCAGATTCTCGGGCCCCAACTACTGATACAGAAACTCTGAGAGTGAGGCTCAGCAATGTTTTAGTCAGCCCTCCAGGCAATACTAATGCAGGCTCAAATTTGAGAGGCACCAATAATGTAGCATTGTGTAAGTCCCTCCCCCCACCCATCCCACAGCATGTTAGTCAGATTGAGCTTTGGCTGCTTCAGGAAACCCCAGAGATTTATGAACCTGAAATCCACCCCTACAAGGGAGTTAGGGTGCAAGTAAATGGGTAGAGAAGTTTCACCATTTAAAATCAAAGAAGCTTCCAGATTCAAAAGTCACTTAAATTCTGTTTTCTCATCCATAATATGGGACTAATTCCATCTGCCTCATGAGGTTGTTGAAATGGCTGAAGGACAGAATGTGTGTGAAAGTGATTTGTGAACTGTCAGGCACTCTCTGCACTTAATTCTGGAGTTATCTGAATGGAATAACAATGCCAAGACACATTATGAACTGCAGGCTTTTGGCAGGGGAGGAGATGAGGGGCCAAAGACTGCATCTCTTCTGTCCTCATCTGTATTCTGAACCCCAAGTCCAGGCACATAATGGCCATTCGCTGACTCTTTACTTAGTAAATGTAACTAACTTTTTGTGTTTACTCAAGCGTTCATCACAAGTACCCTGTGAGGTGGGTACCATTTGCATTCCCCTTTTCAGATGAGGATTGAGAGGTTAAGTACCTTACCCACAGACACAGAATTAGATATGGTGGAACCAGCCTCTAAACTCAGACAAACTGGCTTGGGAGGTTGCACTCTAAACACTTCACCACACAGCCTCAGAGTTAATTCATTAACGGTGATGCTAACTAAGGATGGTGATGGAAGGTGACATTTCATGAGTGTTTGCTCTGCATCCCTTGCTGTTCCCAGCTTTTTATGTGCTTAACTCATCACAACCTGGTAAATACTATTATCATCCCCCTTTAATGAGAAAGGAAGTGGAGACACAGAGATCGGCCCCAATGTTGTTTTTTTTCTCTCCCGTGTAAAAACTTCATCATATTGCACCTCTCTGTGTATTGTTTGTGCACTCGACTTTTCAATCCACTAACCATTTATGAAGTGTCTGATAAGTGCCCAGTACTGTGTTTCTAGACATGGAAATATGAGACAGAGTTTCTACCCTTAAGATGTTTCAAAGCAAGTTGGGGGATTGGTCCAGTTCTCATAAACAAAATAAATAAATAAAGGCTAACAGATAGTAAAGTGATAGTTTATGATGCACAAAGGAATCCTTTTACACCTTCAGAGAGGTTAGTGAGAACGAAGTCCTCAGAACAGGATTCTCACAGGGTCCTAAAGGCAACTTCTCTTGCTAGACTCTGATTTCAGTTGCTCTGAGCAGTTGTCACTGAACTGTTGAGTTCGGTATCCCTACATTATAGTTCCCTTTAGGGTTGTCACAGTCATCAGAGTTACAAAGGAGATGGTAACCTGTTACTTTTTATTTTAATCTGTTTTGTTCACATCAGAACCTTAGTACTGAGAGTGGTGTTTAGAACATAGTAGGTACTCAATAAACATTTGCATGATTATAAGCAGGAGAGAAATAATGTGGCAGAAGGAGGGAAGACATAGTTGGCTGAATTTGGGATTGGATGGGTAGGCAGAGTGTCAGGGATATTACAGCAGATTGGGCAGAAGTCTGGTGATCCAGAGAGGACCTGGGTTCAGAAGGAGCATGGGAGCAGAGCGTGTATTATTTAGAACATAAATTCCCCTGCTCCACACAGTGGGGTGTGGTACTATCTTGGTTCCTTGAGCGCCTTACCTCCCCACCCTAGAGAAGAAAATTCACAGGTACTTGGTGGTTTGAAAAGTTGAGAACCAGGGTCACTTGTCATCAATTTCATTTTCCCTGGTTTTTCTTCTACTTAGCAAACTTTTGGATGCCAAGCCCAAGTCCTGGTTACACCCCATGTTTCCTTCAGAGGAAACTGCACTAGTAATTGAAAACAGAAATTGGTTCTTTTATTCTCATTCATGGGATGCAGGTAAGATTCCTGTTTGTGCTCCACCTTGGCTGTTTCTAATCGTGGAAAAAAATCTGGATATAATTCTCTGCTTTGGTTCTTCGGTCTTCCCTTCTGGTCATTATGAAATTGTGAGCTTTCATCAGAATAGAATGGTTTGATAATATCCTTTGATTCAATAATTCCATCCCTGAGAATTTATTCATATAAATGATCTCAAGGGGATAGAAAGTTATGTGCACAAAGACACTGCTGCATTAGTTAAAATCATGATAAAACTGAAAAAAGCCTAAATGTACACTAATGAGAAAATGGTTAAAAAAATAAATGATGGCAGATCTACTCAATAAAATAATCTGCAGCTTTAAAATTATGTTTATGAAGATTACATAGCAATATGGAAAATGCTTGCAATATAATGTTAAGTGAAAGAAACAACACTACATTAAATTTAGTATGTGACTGTAACTATGTCAGAAAAATGATGTGTGTGTCTGGATAACTAAAAAAATAGAAAAATTAAGGTAATGTGATTTATTAGGGTACCAAGAGTATGGGTAGAACTTCTATATTTCAATTTCTGCTAAAGTTGTCACAACTGTGCAATTCAAGGACATCGGAAACAAGATGGTCTGGCTGCATGACAGAGCTGATTGCCCCTCCTGAAACTGGAAAGATCCACAGTGTACTGAGTGAGATGTGAAAATCCAATCCTCGGCTTTGCCCTCAACTTCAGGGTTGCACACACTTCTCTCTCAAGGGCAAAAGCCATGCATGGCATTCACTCTCGCACTCTCCAGAATGTCTCAGCTAAAACGCTATCTACTGCACGTGCTCAAACCCTTGGGTTGGTGGGCTGACTTAGATGACCTCACGCATATCCTTCATGGATATTGGCATCACGTACCTGGGAGAATCCTAATAACAGTGTCAGCTTTAGAGTTTTTTCTTACCTGGGAATTCCTCCACTTTCAAGATGTTCTTAGTTGAGGTGAACTGGCTCTGCAACTTACTAGCTATATGGTTTGGGTTAAGTTACTAACGTTGCTAAACCTCAGTTTCCTCATGTGTAAAATGACTATAATAATAATGCCTACTCCATGTAGTTGCTATAGGATATAAATGAGATAAGACATGAAAAGTAATATTTGCTATAGTAGCTTAATAGGAAGCATTCAACAAAAAGTTCTTGGTAGTATAGTATTGCAACCCGCCCCCATCCTATCATTGTTCTAAATGTCAAATAAATAAATTTAAATATAAAATAAACAGAAGAATGAAATGCCCCCTTTCAGTCTTATGAGAAACTAGTGTTTAATGGAAATGTTTCCAACGTCATTTGATTATATCTTTGGGTCTCGTTATAGTATCTTCTCTCTCATTAGCTAATCAGTCTCCTCTAGATTTGATTCTTCTCAAGTGTTCTTGCTGCATAGATGTATCAGCACTACTATGTTTAAGTCATGTGAGGGAGCTTAACCATGCTCAAACCAAATAGCATGGTCTGAATAGTAATTCTGACATTTGAAGGAACTCATAAATTCAGAGAGAAAGTAAGGAAAAAGAGACACCGTCAGTGACGCCACAGATGACTAACCCAGATGGGGTAGATGAGAAGGCTCGGAAGCCAAGAGCCACAGCCAAGGGCAAGGGAGGAATTTGGTTTGAAAGGAGAATATTAAGACATCAACAGGCTGGAAAGAGAAGTCTAGGGTGATTTGTGGCTTGTTGAGTACCAGAAAAAAAATATGGCAAAAAAAGGCACAGATGTTCTGAAGAATGCAAGGAATTTATGATGGTTCATAACCTGACTGCAGGAAATGCCTGCTGAGGGCAGATATCAGTGGACCATGGGACCACTGGTTCATGAGAAGATACGGGAAGACTAAGATTTCACAAGTGACCCTACCAAAGTCTCCTCTTGAACCAGAAGCAAAGGAGGAAGAGGACTAAAAGTTGCTTAAGAGCAAAAATCAATAAATTAGAAGTCTTAGGAGTATATTAAAATGTTTCTAAACCAACCGCTCCCTTTTTCCTATCATTCTTTTCTTTAAAAGTCATTGTCAATGACTTAAATTCACAGTTCGGAAATGAGGGATGTGTGTAGCTCTCTCTACATTCTCTTATCAGAATCCCTATTACCAGAGTTAAAAAGCTTCACTTATCTCCTTCCATTCCTATTGTACAGAAGCTGCTACAAGACCTTAAGAGGTCATTCCTTTCCATCAACTTAAAGGTTTATATATGCAGTTTTCACACAAATATGCATCTAATTGACATCGTGGTAATTATGGAGACATGCCCAGCAAGAGTTCAATGAATTTGATACTCTTTCTCACGGGTGTGAGAGTCTTAGTGTCAGGTTATAAGGAAGCCAGTTACACGCTGGTCCTTGAATTAGTATGGTTTGAATTAACAATTTTCTACTTCATGATGGTGCAAAAGTGGTACACATTCGTTAGAAACTGTACTTTGAATTTCAAATTTTGATCTTTTCCTCATTTGCGACATGAGGTATGATACTCTCTGGTGATGCGGGGTAGCAGCAGTGAGCCCGTTCCCAGTCAGCCATGAGATCACAAGGGTAAACAACTCATACTCTTTAGTGTAGTATTAAATGCATTTTCGACTTAAGATATTTTCAACTTATGATGGGTTTATTTTAACATAACCTCATCGTAAGTTGAAGAGCATTCATACTTGCTGGAAGTCTGGAAAAATAGAGTGGAGGCTGCCCTGCTGAAAGACTTTTCAGAAGAAATCATTTAGCCCCTGAACTTGGGCCCTTGCTGCCTGCTAGACTTAAGACAGAGCTAACTATGCCTAAATATTAGCATAAGCAATGCTTCCATTAAGACCTTCCCAAACACAGATCTGAGCCAAAGAGAGCAGACAGAAGGCAAGTGTTGAGGGAAATCAAATATCCCACGAGCACTTGTCCTGGCCCAGTGTTCCTGCACAAAGAAGCCTCCCCAGCTCTATGGCACATTAGGCCTCACATTGCTTGCTCCTAATGAGGCTAACCATGAATAGGTTTTGTGATAAATTGAAAATAACTGCTGAGGCACTGTCTCCAGTCCTTGGAAAGGAAATTCATAGAAGTGAGTGACTGGCTAGAAGGCCAAGTGACCATTGCCTCAGAGTGGGGTCCCAGAGCAGAGCAATGTCATTCACAGCATGTTTGAATATGCGAGAAAAAATAAAAATAAAGAGTTCAATTTCTCCAGCCATATTATAAGCTGGAAAAAAAATTATTTTTGCTGAATTTAGTAAAATAAATAAGAGAACCTGAGGATTTTCTTGACTGATAATAATATTTGCCAAAATGCACTTAATGAGGTTTAGAGATGTAAGCATGACGTTGGTGCCAGGTAAAAACAGGATATAGCTTGGAGACAGGCTGCAACCTAACCACACCTCTCTTTCTCCTTATTCATAGTTCACTTCTTCAATTCAGAAAAATAATAGTTTTTTTTTGTTTGTTTGTTTTGTTTGTTTGTTTTCGGTGTGGGCGGGAGCAGTGGAATGGGTAGTTAAAAGCTAACAGGCTCAGTGATTGCCAGAAGAATACCAAGAAACCTCTTCAGTTGACTTTGAGTTTGCTCTCATGTCCAAAGACGTATGAAATTCTAAAATACAATAAAGCAAGGAAAGCACTTAGAGTCTCTTGGTTGTGTTTAAGAATTCAAATATTAAGGGAAAAGGGAGAAAAATTATAGCAGCAAAATCCATAGAAAGAAAAGAAATAAAGGATGGACTAATAAGTCTAGACTTTAGCTGAAAGTTCCTGAAATCATAAATAATCACTTTTTAAATGAACTATTCAGCCTAGCTGCATACCTGCTTAGTATTTTGATGAATAATACTAGAATTTGCTTGATAACTCTTTATACTGATTAAAAAATTTTAACAACCTTAACATTAGTTTATTTTACCAAAAAAATGGGATGGCATTTGAAAAACCATGCTTATAATGCTCATCTTCTAATTTTGTCCCTGGGAAGAAGTTGGGCACCAGTGGCAGAGAGGATGACCTGCCTAGAAGCCCATTCACATTATCAAAGTCACATATAGTTATAGCTAGAATTTTCCAGGGAAACTATGTATCTGTCCCCCTGGAAGGAATTGAATATTGCACAGAGGATTCATGTGTGATTGACAGACACCAAGGAAAGTAGTGAAATAAACTGTTGGCCACATTGAGTGCTGGGAAGTTCAACATTCTGGTCAACAATAGTACTTCTCCTAGGGCTTGTCACTTACTTGTCTTTGAAGATGCAGCTTTGTAAAGTGTGTTGGTAAAAAGCCATCCCCAGGGATTTCTAGAAAGACTCCTCTCAAACTAATTTTCATTTCCAAGTGCCCACGCAAGTGAGGGCTATCCATCTTCCTTATTCCTCAATGCCTTTAGGACTCTGGTTTTCAAAATATAGTTTGATTCTTTCTACTGTTTCAACAGCTCCAGCAAATGACTCTCATCTTTCTCATCCTTTTTCTAATTCACACCTACATCCTGTCTTATGCAGTCCCCGTAGATGGTCATATCCCTTCCCCTTACTTAAACTCACCTCCATATTGGACATTTTCCCCATTTTCTTCTGTCAAACTCAACACTGACCCTTGTTTTTTTAAAATTCAGCCTATGGAGCTTGTTTTAATCTAAAATTGAATCTGATCAAAAGGAAACTCTTGGTTCTCTCAGCAAACTTTTTATTTCACTATATATTTCCTATTATTCAGGAGAAGCGCTGATATGCCATATATACATTATTAACTAAAAAGTGGGTAGCATAACCATCCAGAAAATCCTTAGGGTCATATTGTTAGAAAGAGCGCTTGATATTATCTAGTATTTGGTTGTCTACATGAGAAAACTGAATCTCAGAGAGCTTGGATGACTTGTGAGTTCACACAAAGGATCTGGGGCTCAAATCCAATGTTGTTTTCAACATACCATATTGCCTTCTTTTTATTCCGTCTCTGCATATGGCACTGTGCTAGGTGCCATAGAAACACTCCCCAGGACCTTTCAATTCAGAAACAACACTGTTGACACACCAGCATGAAAGGGACATCACACACAACCCAGCTGGCACTGAAGTGCACATCATGCATTTATTTATATCATGTAATATCTTAACCATCTTTTTCCTCCCTCCTCCTTCTCTCCCTCCTCCTCTCTCCCTGTGTTCAATTTGTCACTGCCTCTGGCTGTTTCTGCTCTGTGGTAGTGCCAAGGCCTGTCTCTGCTGCTGTGGAGACTGCCTTCTGACAGCTAACCCCCTGATGCAGGCCCGGATGCCTCTCCTTATGGGGCCTCCACCTCCTGACACTCTCCCTTCAGACACGCCAGACTGCCCTGGCAGCCATCACCCCTTCACCTGCCATCCTGACCGTGTCACACCCACCCCTGGGAAAATCTCCAGATGTGCCCTGAGCAAAACACAGAGGCCTGAGTGAGGAGACTGACAGGGAGCTGGGCCCCTGAGAACACAGGGCAGGTGCCAAGTTGCAAAGAAAAGAGAAATGATAGACTTTAGAGTGAAACTAAAAATCAAGAGAATGTGTTTTAATACCCCTTTGGCTGATTCATCTTTCTGTGGCACCAGAAAGAGGGGCGTTACCCTCTATTCATGAGTGCCTTCTGTTTGCTGTAAGGCCTCTCTTCCCACATCTGAAAGAGTAAACTAACAATAACAGTGTAAATATAGGAGATAATCCTGGTGGCATGGCTACAATCTCCAGGTTGGAGCCAGGCTCATCTTACAATTTCCGTCACAGGCTTTCTCAAAAAAAAAAATGAGATAACTAAGGTCCGTATACACAATTCCTCAACATCCCTTCTTATTCTTTCTCTTGTGGTCTGTTTTCATCTCATTCCGGCATGGGTCCAAGATGGAGTAGTGATTAAGTGGGCCTGGTGATATTGTATACTTGGCGGCTGCTTATTCCCAAAGCATGGTTGGCAAGAGAAGAAGCCTTCGTTCTCAGTCATTCCAGGGAGGAAACTAAACTCTAATTCTTAGCCTACCATGAACTCCACATAGCATGAGCTTTGGCCCTAAAGTTCATCAGTGAGTAAGAAGAATGTCAATGGCTGCCAATAGCAGGAGACTAGAACATAAAGTTGAAGAAGAGAAAAGAAAATGGTGAAGCATGAAGCAGAGAGAAAGGAGAGAAATACATATGCCGATCAAAAGTGATTGAGAAACCATTTCTGATCATGTATTTTACTCATCCCATGCCTGTCAGCATTGTTTTGAAATAAACAAATGGATACCAACACTGAAAATGTAATTATTTTAGACAGTGGATTATTCGGGAGAAATCAAAGGTAATAAGAGGTCAAGATAAGCCCATGTGACTTTGCCTTCTTTGAGTTGAGTGGAAGATCCATTTTCATAAAGTATCTATTCCAGATTAAAACTATTCGAGACTATCTATACAACATAAAGTTTGGATATCTTTTCAAAACAACAGTTATTCATTTATTTTAATGGAGACCAGCCCTCTTTTATCTGGAAAGACTAACTTTTTCAATCAAACTTTGGGAAGAGTACATTTTTAAAGGGAGGAGAGGAAGAAGATAGCTGTCCAGCTAGCTATGTTAGCCAACTCAACTCCATAGTAATAATAACTATGAAAGATAACATTTATTTAGAGTTTACTACATACCAGACATTGTGCAAAATACTTTTACATATATTCTCGCATAATCTTCACAATAGCCCTGGGAGCTACTCATATTATGTCTATTTCACATGAGAGGATCTGAGTCTTACAAGATTTGGTGCTGTGCCCAAGGTGAACAGGGAATAAGTGCCAGAATCCAGGTCTTTCTGACTCCAAAACCTGTGCTTTTAGCCACTCCACATACTGCCTCCTTCATGGTATGACAGACATCACAGTCAGATCATACTCAAATCCTATACTATGTTCTAAACAATTGAAGCTATATAACTAGAAAGTGGTAGCTAACTTACATAGCAGGGCCAACTGAAATAATTCAAACATAAAAATGACCTCTTGGCATTTGATTATCTTTTACCTTAGACGTTGATAAACCCAACCATTCCCTCAGGACAACATTTCTGTCCAGCACAGCATTTCTCTTGCCAAAGTATAATTTTGTTGGCTACATCTATCTCCTCCAAGCCCTGGAAACAGACCTAAGCTAGTATAAATTGTGCTGTCCTGGCAAGACGCTTGTCCCCCAGGGCATTGTATCAGGCTAAAGTAATACATCATGTTGCTTCCCACTCTGTCGGCCCATTTCTCCAAAGAGTCCTAAAACAGTAATGTTTCTTCTCTGTATCTCTAGTTCTCTTGTCCCTAAGCTTTGCAATTTACCTTCCTGGCCTCAGAGACAGAGGCTGACTGAATAGCCTTATTTTCACACCTGCCCTTGAATTGAAGCTTCCAGAAGAAAAGGAGGGTCCTCCACATAGTGCTCTGCTTCATTCCTTTTAGACCCAAAGATACACAAACATTGACTTGGTTGGGTAATGGGAAGACTTTGGTCTTTTGGGTTATGAGGATTTAGTAGCTGCGAAAGAGTTGAGAGTGGTGGGGGTGGTAGCAGGTTGAACAAGGTCATGATTCCTAGAAAAGATGAGTTCGTCCAGTTGAGAAGAAGTGGGACCAGCAAACACTGGCAATTAAAAATTAACACAGGCCAAAGTGAAATCGATGGCTAAATTTGATAGGATTTCAAGAAAAGTTTATGACATGCAGTTCATAGAAAAGAGGACATTTTCTCAGTGTTCACTTTTACAGAAGCCAAAGGTCAGTCTTACTTGGAAAAAAATCTTACTGCAGAAAAGCAGAAATGTACAGAGTCCACTAGCACCATATAAGGCAAGTAGTAGGTATAAATTTTAGAAAAAAACTTCTTCAAAAAGAATTCTAATGTCAAAATGTTTGACAATAGCTTTCATACTAATGGTAAGTCATTAAATTCCTGTTGTGTATTTGAGTATGTGTGTATACATACCCATCTTATTCTAAGTGCATAATGATGTGGCAAGTTTATAGAAGTAAAAGCTTCTTTTCCCAGCTTTACTAAGCTTTACTAAGCTTTACTAAGCACATAACTACATATATCTCAAAAATGTTATAATTTCACTTAATTTAAAAATGTTTGATCTCCATAGAATTTTTAAAAGGTAAAATACTGACTTATCAAAAGGCTTTAAGTTAAATGCAAATTCTACTATTTCAGAAAATAACAACTATGCAATGTAGTATTACATTTTGGGTCTGGATAATAGTCACATCACAATTTTTTTATATTAGGAATTCATGAAAGGCATCTAATTTTCCACATAAAGCCATAAAATATATAGAAAAGATTGGGAAGTGATCCCCATTTTTCCACAAATGAAAATGGCAATTAAAATGCTAAAGTGGAGACAACTTTAAGATTACTCCATTTTACATAAATTTTTTGCTAGTATGCAAAACTGTCAACTGAGTGAATTTTCAGATGAGATGATCATGGAGCAATGTTGTCCTAAGAAACTAATCATTCTGAGTTATTCTAAATTGCCGACATGTCTGGAGCTTTGGGATAAATAGTTGGTATAGGAGACCTAACTTTCTGGCTTCTAGAGACTTTACCTGTAATATTTGATTGTGTAATCGACACTCAGTTAATCAAAATTAAATGCAAATTAGTTTTTTATTAGTTAATAATCTCCTTTCTGTTTTCCATCAGACACATAATTGTGAATTTTCTAGAAACATCTCTTAAAATCCAACTTGAATTCTTACTTTTTTTTTCCCTGCTTTCAAAATATGATCAACTTTAGAACCTCCTTCTATTAACAATTTCTAGAGAATAGTTTTATTTCCTGAAACTCAAAGAGTAACAAGTGTATATCTTCAGAACTATATATTTCCCTGTTTGGAAAATGTTTACATTTTTTAGCATTTAAATTCTAATTCTTCAAATCAGTGTGTCCTCTCCAATGATAAAGTTAAAATAAAGTAGAACATTCTCAGTAAACAAAAGAGGAAGTTTCAAACGAAATTAAAGTTGAATACAACCTTCCAACTGCATTCTCATAGGTTTATAATAAACACAACCTTACGTAGTACCATTTTTGCCAGTGACCAGAGCTCTCTGCTCTGGAAGTGATGATCTCAGTTAAATCTCAGTGTTACACCTTCTCCTTCAGAGATGAAGGGAAGTAAGTAGCTTGCAACCATGACAAAATGTGAGACTCAGCTAATTGGTGTGGTTTTGATGATACCACAATTCTGCCCAAAACCCTTGTAACTAGCAAGTTTGCCCTGAAGATTATTGAATTACTCCACTGACCATGCATTATTTAAAGGGAAGTGCTATTATTATAGAAGCCAGCTGTTTAACCATTGGAATTCTGTCTGTTGGCCAACTTTCAAGATACAGCAGTGCGCTGTGACTACACATTATGTCTACTCACAGAAGCCTCAGGGTCTAGGTTACGTGGTGGCCGACTTCTCTGTTAAGTAATTTTTGGTCTGCATGCTCTAGAGAAAAACTACTGACGAAATAAATATATACATATACAAATTTTCAATGTCAAGACTTTGTCAGCAAGGAAAGTTCTGTGGAATTTTATATATGCCTGTGCACTCCAACAACTGAGTGAGTCTACAGACACTTCATCACGCCAGTATGACAGAAATCTGGAACTGTACTTAGTTACAGAAGAGACTATCCCAGACTATCCTGTCCTTTGTTGCAGCATCAAGTAAAGAAAAATGTTTTGAGAATTTGGGGGAGTTTAATAAAGAGAAAACAAGTTTTCACCTTCCAAGTTAGAAAATATTCAAGCCTCTTTCTTGAAGCAATGTAAGTGGCTTCCAACCATACTAAAGATTTGGCCTAGATGAGTTTTTTTCCTGCATTTTTTGCCTGATACAGAATCTTTAGAATAAAAAGGACCATAGCAGTTATACACTGTGTTCAATACAGAAATATGATCCTAAGATCCACAACAGATGTTCATACAACCTTTACTTAACTGCTTCCAGCAATGAGAAGTTCAGCACCTTTAAAAAAAAAAGTCTGTCTCATTTTAAAACTTTTGAGATCGAATTATTAGGATTTTTTTTTCTTATATTAAGCTAATATTTATTTCCCATCCACCTACCATTTCTGATTCTGCCCATTGGAACAGAATTGCATAGTGCCTAATTAGGAGTTTTTAAAAGCAAGGATGAAGATGATAGTCATCCTGAAAATAGCTGTAATTGAGAAGTCATTAAAAATCCCTATTTTTCTCAAAATTAATACTAGAGCAAATTATTTTACTGCCTTTTTAGTAAACCACATTATATCAGGTTTCTAGTGTTAGCCCACTGCAATAAGTGTCTTTATTTTGGTTCTGGGAAAAAAAGTAATGTGAAGTATTCAAAGATAAAGGACAAAACTTGGACCCTCAACTGTGGCCTCTGAACTGATGAGAAATGATTTTTTGTTAAATATCTTAATGTAGAACCAGAAATCAAGCCTATAGAAAACTTCAAAAGATTAATTAAACTTTAAAAGGCAATAGGTAAACACTTGTTATATTCATATATTCCCAATGAAGTACAATTACTCCATTGTAGACATTATGAATAGACAAAGACAAACATCTTTCTAAGACTGTGGTAGCCAGAGATAACTGGTAGTTACATTTATGGCAAAATCCAAATCTGTATAACAACATTTCAACAACATTAAATATATACATATATATATATAGATAGATAGATAGATAGATAGATAGATAGACAGACATGAGGTAAGTTTTCTTTAAACAGCATTATAGAAAAGTCCTAAATTTCTCTGTTCCTAAATGCATTGATCTATGGACTGAAAAAGCACAGCTATTTTATAGACTGAGCCATGTCAAACTGAGTTCACCTAAGAGAGGTGACAAACCAGATGCCTGGTGTGTGCTATTATTTTTTGCTGTGCTGATGATTGTTTTCTGTCTCACAAGAGGAATAAATCAGTGTTGTGTTTCATGGCTATTGGTGGTCACCAAGAAGGGAATATTGCAATTCATACAACATTTTCTGCCAACCCAAGATGAAGTTTAGTATCTCCCTCCAGGAACAAACAAAGAGCTCAAGCACTTATGGGGTCTCAGAAGAGAGATTACTTTAGAAATGCTTGAAATGGAAATGCTAAATAGGTCCCAGAATCACAAACCCTATCCATTTCCATCTTCAACCCAAAAGCATGAATTTTGAAATCAGTAGTGTCTGAGTTAGCCAAGTTTGCAGGTTTCTGGAACCAAACCTACCACCCTATCTCCAAACATTAAATTACTATTCCATATTCAACAACAAATTCCAATTATGTTTCATTAAGAAATTCATAGTATCAACAAAGAGCAATCATTACCTGTGCTGAATGGCAGGGACAATTACCTCAAAGTAAGCTGAGTCACATTCTCCTCCCCCCCGCCCCACCCCAAGAGAAAAATAAAGTGTCCTACAGGCTACTCTATTGGCGGACCCTTTAGCCTCTTGACATAGCCATTTTGTGAAAAGTACGTAGAAATCCTTTGTGTATTACAAAGAATCATGTAAGCCCACTTGTGTCTTTTCCTTAATTTACAGTTCCAGGAAAAGATTATAAAACAAAAACAACAAAAAACATTGTTTACATTGCACAAGGGACCCACCAAGTCTCTGCTTACCAGGTCCTGCCTGGCGAGCAAAAGCAGAGCGTCTTCTAAACCAGTTATCTCCCAACGGCAAGGGAAAGCACTGTGAGGCTCCAGTCAGGGCCAGCAGCCTGGTTCCTGCCAAACATGAGCCCACAGGGTTTGCCCCAAGTGAAAACAGCATACCCTTCCCAGAGAGACCACAAATGAACCCTCAATGTGTTACTACCCCCTGCTGTCCAAACAATGACAATAAACCTGCCTTATGGGAAGGAAGCATCCCCAAGCTCCTGTGCCAAGCATCAGGAAAGCATTTGGGCTCTTAGGCGATGCCATGAACCGTTGGCCCTTCCAGCAGCAAGGCGGCCAAACGAGTTTGGTTGGAGGCCATGACTGTGGGTCTGATCTCCCCCAATCAGAGAGTTCAAAATATACATGGGGATTTTGACTTTCAAAATTCCATTCTAAAAGATGGTATCATTATTATGTAACTGTAAGGACTTTTTATTCAAAACATAATGCTGTCTTCTGTCTCCAGAATTGAGATTGAATATACATCAGATTAATTGGATTCTTCTGGATCAATAGTTTTCTTCCATGAAGCCTGGACATCAGTGGAGAAGACTCAGGCCCCTCACCTCCCTCCCATGGGAGGTTAGGGTGTGAGAGAAAGCCAAGGTCCCCCATCCTTGCCTGAGCCTGAGCAGTTTCACTTTTGTCTGTTTTAGATATTGTTATGTGAACAAGATTTGGTTTAACGAAAGTTCTATGACAAAAAGCTTACAAAGAATTCAGGTACATTTTAAGATCTGTGTAAGCTTGTTTTGCCCTCTCTTTTAATTCTAGAGTCAGGAAAAAAATGTGTTCAAATCAAAACAGATGAAACCAAAGCAAAACCTACTTGGCGAGTAAAGAGGTCTAATTGATTTGCAAATATCGAAAGAAATTTGGCTTATGGCATTCCCTCTGAGCAATCTGAATCACATGAAAGATGAACATTTAGTTCATTCTGTCTCAGGCTAGTAGTTATTCTATAAGAAAACAGAATTGAGTGTTTGGATCTTTCTGAATGATAGGAGAAGGAGCTCTATCACACTGCTATAGTCATCAAGTCCAAGTTCCAAGGTTTGGGATGTAATCAATAGAAAACCTGTTTCTTCATAGACCAAGTAAGAAAAGGGGAACTCAGAGGAAGCAAACCAATATTTATTTAGGACCTACCATATGTGCAGTTGTATACTAAATATTTTTCATACATTATCTCATATCATCCTCAAAAGATCCTTACAAGGAAGATGTTATTAACCCCACTTTAAAGATGGATAAACTGAGATTTAGGAAGCCTAAATGACTTGCCCAGACTTGCACAACAGTTCTCCTGGGCTCTATGAGGCCCTTGGAAATTGCAGAGAATAGATCTGAGTTTGAATCTTGACTTTATCACCTACTGCATGAATAACCTTAAGCAAGTCATTTATAACTGAGTATCAGTTTCCACATCAGTAAACTGAGGAGCCCTTTCTAGATTTAATCATTGACATTCAATTTGGTTTTACAATGGAAGCAGTTGAGCAAAGGTGCAAATGTTTGAGCCATCCTGGATATAAAACCTATGCAGATTTGCTAAAAAGATTAAGGAAACTGAATACATAATCTTTTAATATTCCCAGAAACCTTTCGACTCAGCCAATATATAAGGAAAGGCTTGGATTGGGCATAGACAAGGTCCTTGACGAAAGGTTGCTGAGAACTTGAGGAGAATTAACACAAATAGTGTGCTGTGAATGAGTTAGTGTTGACAAGTGTGATACAGAAGACTCCAGAAGACATATTGGAATCCAGAAAGATCTGTGAGGGCAGGAATCGTTGGAGAAGCTTCAAAAAGAGGTTGACTTTCAAATGTGTGGGTTGACTAGGTGTGGGGAGAAAAGAGTCTTCAAGGTCTGGGTAGAATTGTGACAATGGCATATTCCACTCTAAAGCCAGGCCACTCTGCATTTGATCTGTACAGACAAGCCCACGGGATATGGCTCCAGCAGCCGGAGGGCACCTCAGACAGGCATTGTGGATGAGTGCTGCTTCCGGAGCTGTGACCTGAGGAGGCTGGAGATGTACTGCGCACCCCTCAAGCCTGCCAAGTCGGCCCGCTCCGTCCGTGCCCAGCGCCACACCGACATGCCCAAGGCTCAGAAGGTAAGCCAACCAGGGTGGGGTCAGCCATCCTCAGGGGATCTGCATCCTAGATGTGCAGGTGGGCTGAACAGTCATTACGCCCCCATAGTTGCCTAGTTTACAGGTCAAAATAGCTCCATTCTCACTCTAGATGTCCATGCCTTTGGTCATTCCACATCGCAAATTTTCCCTTCCACTGTTCTGGACAATTCGATAGCCAGAAGATGGTAAAGAACTGACTAAACATGGGCTTTGGGATCAGACAAAACAGAAATCCTAGCTTTGCCAATCACCAGCTGAGAGCCCTTAGTGAAATCATGTAACCTATGCAAGCCTTAGTTTCCTTGGTAAAATTTGGATAACGGTAATATCTACCTCATCAGGTCATTGTAATTATCAAGTTAATGCACATACAATACTTTTCACGTATCTACTCAAAATGACTGTTGGACAAGTGTTAACATCTGTCATAATTATAATGAAGAACAAAGCCTATAACCTTTCAAGTCCTGGTATTCTGCAAAGACGAAAAAAAAAATACTCTAAACTGGGAACTATTTGAAATTCATATTCAGTGGCAAATATAATTAAAAAAAAAACATTAAAATAGAAATTTCTGTTGGTTCAAAGAATATCTAGAAATGTCTAATGATCAAAATCTGCAGATGTCTTTTTCTAAGAGCTAGACTTTAAACAGACCCTAGAGGTACTGTCTTTGCCATTGATAACATACAAGTCACTTGATGCACATTAGTCACTTAATAAAGTTTTGTCGAATGAGTGAATGAATAAGTGAACAATGAATACAAGTGAATTACTAAAATTATAGTCATTACATAGAAAGACCTAGAACTAAAGAGAAAGTGAGGGAGGAAAGAGGAAGATTGAGTAAAGTAAAAGCTCTAATTTTTAGGTCTCCTTGGGGACTCAATAACATTAATAATAAGAAAAAAAACCAACCTGTGGTTTTAACCTTTGGAGCCAAAACTAGCATTGTGCAAAAAGCCCAAGATGAGAGACCAAGAAGTTCACAAGGACACCTTTGCCACTTCCTGGTCCTGAACTGCAGCTGAGGCTGGAGGAGGACTAGTAAGGCTGAACAGAGACGTGACCCCAGGGAGCCACCTTGAGTGATGGAAAGGGACCAGGCACAACCTGGTGCACATAGAACACAGCAGACAAAGGTTAGGGGGCAAGAAGTTACTTTTAGATGAACGTGACTGGAAAGTTGGGCCAGGGATGGTGAAGGTAGGTTAATTCTTCTTTCCCAGGTGACCCAGTGTCTCTTAATCTCTAGTTGGGGAGAAGGTGGCAGTCAGAGATGAGTCCCAAAGTTCTGGAATGTTGGGTCTTGTGACTGAAGTCTAGATATCTCTACATCTCTCTAGCACCAGTGCTGTCTCCGGCACCCCTGGAGCCCAGGCATTCTGGGCTGACTCAAAGGCTCTGTCTTCTGGGACAGCAAGGGAACCACCTGTTCTCAATGCGGTTATTTTTGTGATGTTTACAGTATCAGCCCCCATCTACCAACAAGAAAACGAAGTCTCAGAGGAAAAAGGTGGGCCAAAGAAACACCCAGGAGGGGAACAGAAGGAAGGGACGGAAGCAAGTCAGCAGATGAAAGGAAAGAAGAAAGAGCAGAGGAGGGAGAATGGAGAGAATGGAGCTAGAAACTGAACACAGAGACAAAAAAAGAAATGCAGGAGAAAAGCAGACAGAGGCGAGGACAATAAGAGACACAGACGGCGATAAGGAAAAGTGGGAAGTGCCATATAGGAAATGAAGAACAGTAGGCCCAGTGGAGCTAGAGAATGCACATGATGGAAGGAAGAGTAACCTATTGTAGAAGGTGGCTAATAAAAGTGGAGAAAACGGAAAAGAAAAATGTAATGCTCAATAAAGTCCAAAGAAAGATGGTGGCAAGAATGAAAAAAGAGTAAAAATTATAAAAGAGGCAAATAACCAACATTTTCCTCCTCCAAAAATCAATTCAATAAAAATTGAAATAGAAAAGCAAAGCTTTTTAATATGCATTTTAAAATTTTGTGTGAATCTATTACTGAAGAATTGCTCATGTCAATATATGTCCAGAGTTAAATATTATCCCTAAATTCTCAGCAAGACTGAATTGTGTCATAGAAGTTCCCAGATTTCCTTTCCTGCAGTGTCATTGGAGGCTGCATTTCTTAGTCAAGTTCAGGTTCAGGCCAAAGGGCATCCAGTATTTGCCTACAGGCCTGTGAGATAACCTATGAGAGGAGGTCATTAAACTTTTTTTTCTTTTGCACTTTGTAATCAAATATAAAAGATGTATTAGTTTGCTAGGGCTGCCATTACAAAGTAAGGGGGCTTAGACAACAGAAATCTATTTTCACATACTTCTGGCTGCTGAAAGTCCAAGATGTTGGCAGGGTTGATTCTTTCTGAGAACTATTAGGAAAGGGTCTGGTCCAGACCTCCCTTCTTGGCTTACGGTTGGCCTTCTTCTCTCTGTGTCTTCATGTCTTCTTCCCTCTGTACGTATCTCTGTGCACAAATTTCCTCTTCTTATAAGGACACCAGTCACATTGAATTACGACCCACCATAATGACCTCATTTTATTTTAATTAGCTGTGTGAAGACCCTATCTACAAACACATCACATTTTGAGATACTATGGGTTAGGACTTCAACATATCAATTTCAGGGTTGGGGCACAATTCAGCCCATGACAGAAGACTTCTAATATCTGACTATACTGCCTGCTGATTCCATCTCCTATAAAACTCTCCCCTGTCCTGTGTCTCTCTGTGTTTCTGTCTCTCTTTCTCTCTCAAACACACACACACACACACCCTACCTAGAGTTTTAAGTCTGAAATCCTACTAGTTTCTGCTTCATAAAAATACTAGGACTGTGTTATGTTAGAGCTGCAAAAATCCTTTAAAATCATTTGGTTCAATCACTTTATTTTAAAGATAACGATACTAAGATCCAGAAATGGATAAAGAAAAGATGGAGCAGAAGTAACCACTTGAGGTTTCCCACTAATTTAATATTTTCCCACCAGACAGAAGGGAGTGAAGGAGAGCAAGGGTGCTGGATTCCCCTGAAGGTAAAGAAAAGCTAAGCAAAATCACAGAATGTAGGTCTTAGAGATCTTCTCCTTCACCTTCCTTGATTTAAACAATAGGGTTAGGGTCTTCATAGATAATAAAGTAAAAAGTCTCAAGATCTTCCAAATTATGAATTATTACCACTGAGAGAGGGTAAGTGCTCAGACAAATGATGACACTTGTGGTAAGAAGACTAAACCAAAAAAGTGACACGTCTCATCCACGTAGCCTGCTTTGAAGATGTCACGTATAAAGGAACCTCCTTTCTTCCTGGTCCTTCATGGCCCTGCCATGCTTTCTACTTCAGAGTCATCCTTTCTCCATGGTTCATTAAAAACCCAGGATATATAATATATGGATATGCCCTAGGCTCAATCTAGAAGGAAAAGGTTCAATCAGAAGCATATAGAAGCCCCAGGTGGGAGCCAAGCCACTGCCATTGTGGTTGCAAAGTGGATCCTGGCTTATCAGAGCAGATGAAAGCCAGGCTGGTGCCTGAGCCCATCTGGTTAGCCACCTTATTCAGAAGATGCTGAGTTCTTCCACAAAGACATCCATGCTTTGGAACTAGCCTCAGGCACAGGCCAGTACCTACTGCAACTACCAACTGAGAGTAGCCAACAAACACAGATAGTTCTTCAAGTGACCACAGTTCAGGAAAAAAATTAACAGTTTACATCCTATGGAAAGGTCTCTTGTTAGAAGATTATCTCTTCCCTCTTCGACTGATGACTGAAAAAAAAGTCAATTATAACTCAAGGCTTTCGATAAACTGTAATTATACCCAATGATGAACTTCATTCAAGAAGAAGTAAGACAAAGACTTAAAAGGAAAAAAAAAAGCAATAGAACTTTCTGGTTAAGAATGCTTAACTCCCAGACTATGAATTAAAACCACTTCTTTTGGAATGAGTTTTTATCAGCTCTAAAGCAATCATCCTGAATGTCTATACATGATTTCTGAATAATATGAACTAAGTAAACAGGAAGAATCTAGTATCAATACTAAGCACCTAGAGATACATAGCATATAATGCTGGATGGGTAGATAGATAAGATGTATGGATGGATGGATGGATGGATGGACAGACGGACGGACGAATGGATGGATGGAATGGGATGGGATGGATGGATGGATGGATAGACAAATGGGTGATGTAGGCAGGGGAACAGTGGTAGAAAGAGAGATATAAAAATACATAAGACTGCTGAGATGGCATGATTACTCTTGTCTTTTTGTAGGAAAGTGAGGCAAGTACAGAGTTAAAAAGGGATTAAGCTTACACGAGAATTGCATGTTGGGAATTTCATTCTCTAGCCTAAAGTGAAATCATTCAAGAACCTAGAGCTAACAATGGCAATTGCCTGAGGACTTTAGAGTGAATGCTATGTAACTATTAGTCCCTTTAATGATTTCTTGAAATAGGCAGAGTAAAGTCATTTAAAATTCTACTTTTTCAATTGTTTCTCTTAGGGCAAATTGATGATTCTATATAAAATTAATAGAAATATGTAAATAATTATGTTCCTGAAATAAAATTTTTCAAAAATATTTTTTATTGAGCACCTAAAATGTTCAAAACTCTGTACTAGGCATGAAGGAGAATGATAAAGATTGGAGAGGCAGTAAAACATAGTGGATTAAGAGCACAGAATCTAAAATCAGATTGCCTAAGTTCAATTCCTGTCTCTCTCACTAGTGGTGTGACCTTGGGCAAATCATATAACTTACCTGTGCCCCAGTTTCCTCATCTGTCAAAAAGGGATAATAACTAATTCTACCTCACACAATTATAAGGATTTGAGATTGTGTGTGGAAATGTTTGTGTACAAATATATATTATACTGTGTAAATTGATGCCTGGTACATAGTAAGCACTATTAAAGTTTTAGTTAATATTATTTCATTTAGTTCTGAAAATTAGAGTCATGTGAAAAAGTAATAGGTCTTCTTAGATAGAATTAGGTCTTATATCACCCAAACCTTCAAGTCCAAGCTTGCCAATACTTTTCAGTGACATGGTAGTGGGTTTCAAGCATATGATGGGAAAAGAGAACTCAGTGACCTAAGACCCCTTCCAACCAGAGAACTCCAGTTCTGCAAATAATTACAACTTAAAAGGAAACTGGGCTGTCCCATGTGAGGAAGCCTTAACTTTTATTTTTAGGTCACAGAATGAACTTTCAGAAAACCACCATTTTTCTCAACCAATTAAAATCAAATGTAATATGTGTTTTCATTTCATGGTGCCTGAAGAAAATTTAATTGTAGCATGAACTCCAGCTCTTACTAGTTTGAAATTAAATTGCCAAAATAAATAGAAATGTGGGATATTTCCGGGCTCACACAGTTTCCGGGACATTTCAGTTTCTAGGGCTGCCGATCCAGTGCCTTTCACAAGCATTTGATCTTCTTTAAAACATCTCTTGTAAACAAACAAAACCTCATACAGCTTCTAATGTGAGTGCTGTTAGCATGTAAGGGTGGAAAAGGAGGCAAAGATATGAACTCTAAGAGCCTCTCCCCTTCCCTCCCCTTCATCCCCTGACTACCTCCCTCCCACCAACCATCAACAGAAAACAATGTTTTCTTAAGTAATACATTTTGCAATTTCTCAAGTCCATTAGCATCCATGGGAGCAGATGGGGTTTATTCTCTTTGCTTATGAAGGGAATAGGGCTTTTTTCAATATTTACTAGATAACGGGGAGCTGACTTTTAATCCAAGGGCTAAATCGATAGTCTGAAGTTAAAGTGGAAGTCTTCAGTAGCAATGAAAAGAAAAATTGTTTTAGATGAAGCAAAATGCTTTTTATGAAGTTTGGAATATCCTTAGGTTGTGCGCTCATTGGTTACGGATTCCTTTCAAAATCAGTGACAATATTTATTGGTCTAAACAAGATAAGTCTACTTTTGAAGAAGGAGCAAAGGTTCTTCAGTGGCCACTAAACTTCCAGACCTGCAAGGTCAAAATCAGCTTCTTATCCTCAAGGGCCTAACTGGAGCCTGAGTATTTTCCCTAATGCCCACATATTTGGGAATCTTTTTTAGTGAGACTCTTTTAATTCATTTAGTACTGCCTTGTTTTTATCCAGCAACTGCAAAAGATGATTGAGAAATAAAGACTTACATTTAAACTTAAGAAGAGAGAAATAGAAATTGAAAACAACAGGGCAATGAGAGACGTGGGACAATGAGTCTGTGAATCTATGTCTGGTATTCCAGAGAGCAGTTATGAGTTCCCGCCACACTAGGAACACAACTATAGTTGCAATGGGCTATTGCTACATAAGTAACGAGAGCTAGAAAACATTCTGGAAAACTCCCATCTTTGTTGTATTAGCCCATGTGGTTATAGTTTTAAGACCCTTTGATCAGGAAACTAACTCTTTTGAAAAAGTAGAGGTTCGATAAAAAAAGAATGCTAAAGGCGCATCCAACTAATTTTAATTCTAAACGTCCTTGGTGGTAATTTACAATCAATAATTAACTAAGTTTTCTTTTTTCGGGGTGGGGGAGATTATTTTCTCTTCTTTACTGTGTATGTGTGTATGCGTGGGCACACACATGTGTAGTTTTGTATTTGTTGCATCCACGAGGAATTTAGGGGGACTCACATTACAAAATGATAGGTAAAAACAGTTTCCTGGCTTTTCTTTCAGCGAGGGCAAATCACTCTGTAAAACCTAATCATCATTCAAGGGAATGTATGATTCTTTGGTCTTTTGAAAGGTCCAGGTTCTAGTACTAAATTAATTGTTATTCATGAACTAAAAGAAAAATTACTGAAGCGGCAGAAAGAAGTTGGTTTTCTTTTTTATTTTACCTTCTAAGAATCCAAGGACTTCAGTCACTCCAATCTAATCTATAGAGAGTGGCCCTATGCATCAGAAACCAGTAACTTTCACATAGAAGCAATATGCAGCTTTAAAAACTTCCAGGTCTAATTCTTGACCAAGCACAATCAAGGGTCAGTGCGTCCAGCCAGTCTTCCTTCCAACATCCTCTGCCCCTACTTCTATTAGAGAATGATAGTATTGGCAAAAACTACCTTATGCATTTTCCACCACTTTCCCCTTCTGCAACCATAAACCTCTAACTTCTTCTATCCACTCTGGCATACGCTTTGTTTCCACTGAATCAGATAATGGAACATACGTTATTTTGGGTAGGTATGTGTCACTGTCACTCTGGAGAAGAGGTTTATACTGTCCTCCTTGGCTCCTGTAACTGGCAGTGTGAGAATTTCCACTGCTATGAGCAAGACCTATGATGGGCTGAGCATGATGGCACCTCTTCTCCCTGGTTAAATAGCTCCAAAGCTCCCAATGAGAGACTGGGAGATTTGACATCAAACCCAAACAGGCCAAAAGGCCCAGACTTCCAAGCTGGGATTCATATACCAAAAATTTTTACAAAATTCTATGTAAAATACATAAATGTTCACATGGGGCTTTCTGTCTGGCCAATTCCAAGAGGTCAAGTAATCAAAGACCAACCAGTTCTACCACCGATGAAAATAGGATGTGCTAATTTCACAGCTGTAGATAACAGTGACGGTAAAAAAAAAACTCAAATGATTAGAAGCAAGACAATGGTTAAGTCGAGGGCTGTCCAAGGATTCCTAATCAGCCTACAACTGTAGATTTGAGAACATGTAATATTTATGTCATACTGTGAGTGTGGCATGCTCGAAAAGTTCATGAAGTGTTGCAGGACTAGGAAATATGAAAACTATAAATGACTCAATAAAAATACATAGCATTATTGTTTTGTCAGTATTGGTTGACTTAGGCCACTATTGGATGCTCTGGTTTATCTCTTGAGCAAATAATATTTGTTTCTTTCTGCGGAAGAACATAGGATGGAGGTACTGATTCTGAAGTGCTTTTGGCACAGCATAACAATTCTGATTTTTAAAACCATATATATGCATGAATTATTCTCATGCCATTTTCTGTCTTGGAAAAGCACTGGCTGGCTCCATACATGTTTACTTTTATATGCTGAAGGCTCCCATCAACCTCAAACAGATGCAAATCACTTTAACTTGTCATAGTGTTATTTTGTTCATCCTCAAAGTTCAGAAGAGCCTTCCAAACGTCCAAAATTTCTCTCAATTCAGTGAGAAGGAAAATTTATAACACAGTATTTGAATGTTCTGCCCAGATTTGTCACACACACAAAGAATGAGTGGAAGAGGACAACACCCTCTCCTACTAATCCTGTTGACTCGTCACTTTTGCGTTGAAATGACACTAAAAGGTAAAAACTCTGGACTTCATATCTCCCCAGAACATTGTAATATAAATTACTGCACACACTAGTTTAAAGTTCTAACATAAATTGTATGTCAGATGACATAATGGCATTTTGGAGGCTTAAGAGAAAAAAAAAATAATCAAATCTAGTTTTTAGGTAAAAATATGCTGAATCTTTAGCACGTATCAGTGAAATTGCTAGAATCTGGTGTTTTACTTTTTTAAATGCCACAACATTTGAACCTTTCAGCAATTCCAAAATCATCTCTCTCTGGGAAAGATCGTGTGCTTAAACTTTTTTTTTATAATTTAAAAATGTAACACATACACAAACAGCTAACTAAACAAGCTGCCCATAAAATCAACAGTCTAAGCGACTGTGAACCCTGAAGTATTTTACATATTTCAAGACCATTAAAGGCAACAGAAATACTTCTTGCCAGTGAGGGAAAATGCCCCTCAGCATTTTTTTTTCTTTTTTTTTTCCAGGTTTTTAAACCATTTTGGTAGTGATTTCTTACATCATAGGAAGAAAAATTTGCAAAAGAGTCAGGTGGTGTCCTTTGAAGAGTGAGAAAGTTGTTAGGTCGAGATAATTGTACAATAATAATGGGACAAATTCAAGCAAGATCCCTAATTCCTAGGGATTCCTAGGGATGTACCAATCACTAGAAAAAAGAGCTATGCAGCTGATATCCCAGCAATCAAGGGAGTTCTGGGTACCCAGGAGGTGCCCAGGGAAAGGGCAGCGCCCTAGTACGGGATGTGCTTTGACAAAGTAACTACACCTGACTGGAACAGTAACTAACTGGAACCACACCTGCCAATCATAAGTTCTAAGACAGGAGCGGGCTCTGTGCTATTTGCCCTTGTTCAGAGCACAGCAGGAAGCAGGTAGCCCTTCAAGGCTTGCTGTTGACCTGAACTCCACCCCACCAATTGCTAAATCAATTTAACAAGTATTTTCCCATTTCTTACTTTGCTCAAAGCACCATCCATCAGGGGAAGATACAGAGGTGAAGGAACTGTGCTATCTGCCCTTTAGGTGGGGAAACAAACACACGCATAATTTACTCTACGGCACATCAATGCTCTAACAAAAGTAGGCCCAGAGGGGACTCATGACAGCACAGAAGCCAGAACAGACTGACACTGCTAACAATCACGTTCACAAAATAGATGTAAACCAAGGGCCCTTCAAACAGTAGGCTCTCCTGCATGCAACTGGAGATATCTCTCTCCGCCAGGTAGATGTGTGAGGGAGATCACATGCAGTCATAACGACGTGCAGAGGTGGGTGCTATTACTCCACACTTTCGTTTTGCAGAAGTGGAAACTGAGAAGGCGAGAACAGCATAGCGATTGCCAAAGGTCACGCAATTCCTGTGTGGGGAGCTGAGATTCAAACAGAGATGAGACTGGGTTAAATGAGCAAGGATTTTATTAGGGGACATGCCTGTATGAAAAGAAATAAAAGAATTAGGGAAGCCTAGTCAAGCCATCAGAGCGCAATGTAAGTCTGACCCCAAGCAGGAGAGAGAGAGAGAGAGAGAGAGAGAGAGAAGATACAGTGGAAGCACCCTAGAGCAGTGGTCCCCAACCTTTTTGGCTCTAGGGACCAGTGCTCCTATGAGAATCTAAGGCCTGATGACCTGAGGCTGAGCTGAGGCAGTGATGCTAGCGCTGGGAAGCAGCTGCAAATATAGATGCAGCTTCACTCGCTTGGCCACTACTCACTTTCTGCTGTGCGGCCCGGTTCCTAACAGGACACAGACCGGTACTGGTCCACAGCCTGGGGGTTAGGGACCCATGCCCTAGACCACCATACAGTCCAAGCAAAGTTCAGCAAATTGAGCCAAAGCTGACCAATAAAGAAGGCCTGTGTGTCCCAGGAATAAGTCTTCTCTGGTATCCTACCACACTCAGTTTTGAAGCTTACAGGCAGGGGCTAACCTGGGCCAATCCTCTATAGCCAGAGGAGAGGGTTATATTAGAAAAAATGGCCATAACCATATAGAAAGTAGGATGAGGTGGTTTTCAAAAAAGAAAACAACAACAAAGGAGCTGGGCAGACAAACGCTGTCTACATACATCTCACCCTTTGTGAAAGCAGCAGCCAGTCTACCAGGAATGCAAGTCTCGCGAAATGTGCACCTTGACCTTTGGTTTTAAAAGTCACATCCCAAAGTGCTGAGCAAATCACACAACACTCTCTCTGCTTGGCTCCCAGAGAGGCAAGACTGACCTAACTCTCTTAAATTTAAACTTATGATTCCCCAAAGAAAAGAGAAGTCAAAGTTGATACTGAGACATCTAAATTGTCATCCACAATTTCGCATGTCTCTAGGTCAAGCCAGCAAAATGGCTAGAGCACATACTTTTTAACAGGTAAAAGATCTGATGTCTGGATCATCTTTTCAATCATCTGCTGCTCTGTTTTTTTTCCTCCCTATTTTGCCCTTTTTAGGAGAAGGTCAGTGCTGAATTAGGACTTTATGCTATACAATTAGCTGCTAATTTTCCATGCTGGACAGTATTTTCCCAGCCTTTTTTATAGGGTGCCAGGCTTTTCTTAGACTTCATGTCATACAATGCTTAACTTGTTTGGAGTGGGTGGAGATGGAAACATAGTCTATTGAAAATATCACTGCTTCCTCCCTGAAATTTAAAGAGCCTATTATCATCCTTTTAGAGTCTGTCTCTCAGGCAACATCTCTGAGATAGGCAGGAAGAAAAGAAGGCTTTATAATATCTGTGGGGTTAGCTTTTGCTAAATGACTACTGTGTTACTATCCTCTATCAAATGCTGTCGAAAGGGGCTCAGCTCATACTTGTGGTAAGGGAGGGCACCCATGGCACCTAGTTTAGAGTCTTTCCTGCCCTCTAAACCAGCATCTACCACTGTCCGGGATCATGAGCAGCTCATGACATTATCAATTATTGTTACTGGAGAGAGATTTGGACCTTGAGGGACCAGATATTGTTTTAACTCTTGGTGAGGCAGTCTGCAGAGCTGCTAACTCGTGAGTTCCAGAATCAGAAGGAACTTGTGCAAATCCCAACAACAGTCACATCTTCGCCGTAAAGAAATTAGGCAAGTTGTTTAGCTTTTATAAGCTTAATATTCTTTAAAGGTAAAAATGGCCAAGACACGAGTACCTAGCTCCAAAATAACTATCAGAAATAGATAAGAAAATATATTTAGTGAACATAGCATCCAGCACACCATAAATGTCCAAGTGAAGGAATTGTTATTCTTTTATTAAAATGATAAATTGTTTTATTAGTAGTTCTTGGTCTATCAATTTGTTCCTATGTGACCTCAAGCAATTTACTGAATCTTAGCAAGCCACAGAGTGTAAATGAGACTGATGTATATAACATCATGTGAAGAGGTGGTTGTGAGGATTCAGTGAGATTGCTGTGTAAACTGTGAAGTGTCTGCAAATATTAATCAAGAGTATTATTTTTGCCATTGTTATTAGCTCTCAGTGACCTTCTTAATCAAAAAGTGTGTGGATAGCTTTTCTTTGGAATAGTAGGAGCTAGGATGAGGGCCAAGAAATAATAGGAGAATGTGAATGACCCCTTCAGGGTATTTTCTGGCTTTATAAATATATCTGTGTATGCTACACAATGTGTAATAACACATATTGCAAACATTCCATGATGAATTGATTAACCCCTTCTTCAGAGAAATAAATTTCCTCAACCAACCCTGGTGAGCCAGAGGAGCAACATTTCTTTTTTAAAATAATCTTACCTTCCCTGGTGTCAAGAGGAAACAGTATTTACTCACTACTGTTTTCCTTTCAAAAATCTGTCTAGTTGCATACTCGAAACAGCTTCAGCTGGTTTGTTTGTCTTGGACAAGTTGTCGAAGTGAAAAGTTTTTGCTTGGCTGAATGTGGGACAGTTTCATAACCCTTCAAGAAGTGCACTGAAGGTGGGTGCCAGCTCCGAGGGCTGCTTCTGACATGCCTCCACTTGCTGCCCATTGTCAAGGGTGGCCAGAGTAATTAAATTAAGACAATGAGCAAAGCAACAGATGCAACTGAGACCAAATCCCTGAGTGCTTTTGTTTTGTCACTGTCATTGTTTGCAACAAAGAAGTCACATGTGAAAGCCTGGGAAGAGAGCCAAATGCACACCAGACAACATCCCAGCTGGTTTTGAATGGCCTCAACCAAGCGCGTGCGTGCATGGGAACCATGCTACTTGGAGCAATGTGGGCTCTCCTCAAGTGAGTTTCTGCCCATGGCTCTGCTGCAATGCAGAGATGGACCTAGAAGAAGCAGGCCAGATCCCTCTGCTCGAACTTAACACTTTACACCTCAGCTTTGAGACAAAAGAAAAAGAATCTCCCTGTTGGGGAAAAAGGATAAGATCTATATGGTTGGTCAATGTAACTTCAGTTCTTTTTGTAACAGCCTTCATGAATTTGAAGAGTGAAGCACAGAAGATACCTGAATTTCTTCTTCTAGAGGCCTGGGATTAATTTGGCTTGAGAGGAAAACTAGAGGTTAAATATCTCATATGGCTTTCTTTTCATTTCTTTCCATTTCATTCTTGAGTATTTTCTTAGTTTTGAGTATCTTATACAGTCTTAAAAATCTTTTTTTTCCTAGTTTTTTCCTCCCTAGTTTATCCTAGTTTATGGATGAAATTGAGACACAAGCAATTGTCTCTTGCACAAGTTTACATAGCTAGAAAATGAAAGAGCTAGGATTTGAGCTTAGCTCAGTATGTCTATGATTTTACAAATTCTAAATCAATTACAAAATTTCTCAATTCTACTACTAAAATTCTGCCTTTCTTTAAAGGGCAGAAAAAATAAATGAAAAAGAAATATCCTCTTTTTACAAAAATAGAATAAAATGCAATAAAGCAACAGAGAATGATCCCAGAAATGTGATTTTTTTTTCTCACTAAGAAAAGATGCTATTGGCCAGAAAACTGGATCTTTCAGGCCTTCTTTTCCATCAATGAATCTGTGATAACAGCAGACAAATAGAAACACATTTTTTGTGTGTGTGGTTATAAAGAAATCTGTGGTCCCCATGCACAGAGAAGTAGCTTGACTGAGATTTGGCTAAACTAAAAATAAAAGGTCTGTTTACTTATATACGGCTTTCTCAGAAAAACTGGGCCCAAACTCTGTTTGATTGGCTGGTGAGGCATAGGTATGAAGGGCTGAGACCCAAAGTTAGAAATAGATGGGTAGGGTACATAAAACTTCACCAAGTTAATGTCACTTTTTCCTTCTTATTTTTAGGAAGTACATTTGAAGAATGCAAGTAGAGGGAGTGCGGGAAATAAGAACTACAGAATGTAGGAAGACCTTACCGAAGAGTGAAGAATGACATGCCACTGGCAGGATCCTTTGCTCTGCACAAGTTACCTGTTAAACACCAGAAGACCTACCAAAAAATAAGTTTAATAACATTTCAAAAGATGGGCATTCCCCCCAATGAAATACACAAGTAAATATTTCAATATTGTCTTTAGGAGTGATTGTTAAAAGCTTTGCACCTTGCAAAAATGGTCCTGGGGTTGATAGATTGTTGCTGATCCTTTATCAATAATCTTCTATAGAGAAAAAATATATATAAATCTATATATCTTAGTCCCTGCCTCTCAAGAGCCCCAAATGCATGGGTGTTGTCTAGATCCAGTTGCACTAAATTTGTCCCTGAATCTTGGCTGCTGGAGCTATTCATTCAGCAGCCTTATCAAAGTGGTTTATTAATTATTTTTAATTTGCACTTCTTTCTACGCAACACAGGCTGTTTGTTTTACAGTGTCTGATAATCTCATTTGTCCATCTCCACCAGCCCCCCACATCACCTTTATGTTTGCCGAATTTGGCCTCCTCCATAGCAGCAGAAAAAGTCAAGTAGCACACCAATTTTTAACCCACAAGATTCTGTCTGTGGCATTTGTACCAAATGTAAGTTGGATGCATTTATTTTAGACACAAAGCTTTATTTTTCCACATCTTGCTAAAAAAGAAATGCAAATAGTTGTAACTTTGAGGCCAAACATTTTTAGGTGTATGTTTCAAGCATAGAAAGTCTCAAACTCTCAACAGTTCCTTCGATGATGAGTTAGCGTGCAACCTGGTTAGTAACTTCTCCCTTTTGATTTTTTCCATATAGAGCACTATGTAAATTTCGCATATCAACAATACAGGATATATCAAACAGTATGTAAAACTCTGTTTTTTAGTACAATGGTGCTATTTTGTAGTTTGTTATATGAAAGAGTCTGGCCAAAACGATAAAAGGTGAAAGCAAAACAAAAGAGGAAGCTTGGAGCCAAAAATGACACAGTGAGGAAGGGTACTAAAAATCCATCCATCTGGGAAAGAGGGCAAAGATCCCCCAATTATGCCTTCCACGAGAAACTTGAGACAAAAGTCCACTGACGCAAATTTGTCTAGCAAGTCCAGAGAGGAGTGGAAAAAGCAGAAGGCTTGGATTTTATCAGTCCTGGCTTTTTCTTGCTGAAGAAACAAACATCTGCTGACCTGACCACAGGCTCACCACTTTGTGACCTTGGGCAAGTCACTTCACCTCTCTGTGCCTCAGTTACCTCATCTGCAAAATGGGGGCAATATGTCATCTACCTACCTCACAGGGATGGTATGAGAACTTAAAAAAAGCTCCAAATTTTTAACCTGGGTTGCTATGAGTGTGCAAGATCAGAGCCCTTGAGTTGCTCGAATGCAAGGAATTCTATAAACAACTCATTCATAGTCTAGCTAGAAAATTGATCAGCCAAATGCTCCTGGCATGCCAACTCTTGTCAATGAAGCTATCCAGCTAACTAGCTGTTAAAAACTAACCGCTTGATCTCTTTTAAAACACTTTTCAAAATAAGTGAGAGTCATTTGGGTTACATTTTGAATTCTGCATTTAGATTTAAGAATACAAAGTACCAGAGAGAAAGAAAAAGAAAAACAGAGAAAAACAAAAAGATTTCTACCAGCAAGAGGGCATTTGTTAGCACTCACTGACTCTTCCAAGCAGTTACTAGTAACTAGTAATACTTCTTTTAATATTATAAATGATACTCTATTCATTTGGAAAAATACAGTTATTCCTTCTCTTTAGGCAATCTAAAAATATGGCACAAGATTTCAAATGTTGAAAAAATATCTAATAAAAAGTAACAAAGTTACTTTAATAAATTTTGCTCTTATCCTTGGCTGTATATACATATACATACATATTTAAAAAAAATTTTTTTGTTAAAATGTGCTTGACTAGAGTTGCTAGTTGAGAGACAAAAATTTCCTTCACAACTAGAAATTTTTTCTCATGTCTGCTTAAAAGAGTGGTCCCTAGCCCTCTATGAATGTGTCTTATCCATTCAACCAAAAATTGGTATCAAGAAAATCCAATCATGAGGACGGGCACATGCTGGCTGAGAAAGTGTCTCTTGTCTACACACCAAGATTTTGTTAAAACAAGGAATCATCTACCACTCGGATCCCTTTTTCTGCCTTAAAATGTTTTGGTGAAAAGTAACCAGGCTTGATTATTTCATGTATATTGTATCCCTTTTATTCTTGGAAAGTGTACATGGAAAACAAAAATAACATCTTTAGTTTTCATCCCACTGGTTCATCTCAAGGTTCAGAGGCCAGGAAAAATTTTTTAAAAAACTTCCTGGATCTCAAAACATGCAAAAACAAGGCCTATTTAGTAGGCGCCCCTGCTCAGTCAACAAATATTTTAATCCTCAGTCACAGTGTAATTTGAAATGAGCATCTCTGGCATGCTGAAATGTTCTGATCACTATGGATAGATGTAAAAGAAACGATAAGTCATTTTTGCCTTTCATCTGTTTTCCAGACAAATGAGTTTTGTGGAGTGAGGTGCTGGACCCCTTTTCCCAAAATGGCACTTCTGGTTTTTATTTCTTGTTTCCAGTGTGTACCTTTTAAAATTACTGATTCTCAGCAACACTTTGCATTCAATTTTCTGCAGACCTGTGGGTTCCCAGACCTAGCTGGATATGGTAATTCTGAGAGTGTAACTTATGTGATTCACTTAGTAATTCTATTCACAGCCAAAAATGCACCAGTGAGTAAAGCGTAGATATGTGAAAACATGCTATCTTAACTTTTCCAACACATAATCCTCTCCAACTGTATCATAAATCAACTCATTAAAAATTAATTATACTAACCCACTATCTTATTTACAAATAAGTTGAAAACTAGAAAACAATTTGATGTAGACTCCAAAAGTCGACTGATCATTATATACTACAGCAGAATGACCTAGGATAAACAGAAGGAAGCACCTAAAATTTTACAACTCAAAACTTGATAAGCTTTGCTTCATAATTTTGAAATGAGGCAATATCAAGATGTTTATGAAAGAGCCTTAAATATAGGTAAGAATGAGCTTTTAACTTATAGGCTTATTTCCAATTTAACTGACAATACTGAGTACCTATGTCAAATTTCTGTTCCCACTTCCCCAAATAGTGTAATAGTATTATTGCAACATTTTAAGATAAGGAGGCTCCACTGAAAAAGCTAATGCATCTTGCCATCAGAATCAACTCTTCTAGAGCTAAAGAAAAACTCTCCCAGCATGCACCCTACACACACACACACACACACACACACACACACACAGACACGTACTCATGCACATACTCATCCATAGAGTCCAGTGGAATACAGAGAAAAAATTGCTTCCTTGAAAAATCTTATTTCAAAAAAAAAAAAAAAAAAAGAGTCTGGCCTCCCTGAGAATCCTTTCCCTCTGGGAATGTGGATGTTTGTGTAGATGAAACCATCTCATGCACTGTGGCTCCAGGGTTTCTGTTAGTAGTTTATGCGCTTGAGAGAATGCTTAAAATGGAAGATGTAGCACATTTTGCTTTCCCATTTATTGTTTGGCCAGCTATGCCAATGTGGTGCTATTGTTTCTTTAAGAAAGTACTTGACTAAAAAAATGGAAAAAAAGAAAAAAAAAGAAAGCATAGACATATTTTTTTAAAGTATAAAAACAACAATTCTATAGATAGATGGCTTAATAAAGTAGCAGTAGGTCTAGTCACCACCACCTTTCAACTTTTTATCACTCACAAGTAGCGGACTGTTCAATAAATTGTGAGTTTGGGGGTGCAGGGGAAGAAGTTGGAATTTTTTTTTTTAATCAGAAGGCTCCATTATTTTGTTGGCTCTCAAACTCAGCAAAATTAGCAATATGTTACCCAACCTGAACACCTTGATCAAGAACGTGGAATATAATTGGGGGAAAAAAGACCTTATAGGCAAATGGCAGAACTAAAAAGATGATTAAGTAATGTATTGATTTTTTTGTGCTCTCTGCTCTAAAACAAATATTCAGCAAGTGGAGAAAATAAAAACAAAGACAAAAAAAATGCATAGATTCGCCTGCTAAAAATAGCTTCTGCCACATCCCCCTTGAGTAAAATCTTTGGCATTTACTGGTTTATAAAAGATATTCTCCTTTCATTTAAACATCTCAAAGAGCAATAGCTCCCATGAAAAGCAATCACTGATCTCATTGGGAAGTGTTGGAAAGTATCTCCTTATGAGATGGGGGTTATCTACTGATAAGGAAAGAGAAGAATTTATGAGAAATCGTTGAAAGAGATGGCTAACAATCTGTGAAGATTTTTTTGTTTTTGTTTTTGGGGTTTTTTGGTTTTTTTTGGTTTTTACTTTATACAGTCTTTATGAATATCTTAATGTTCAAAAATGACTTGGTTCTTTCTTTTTTTATATTGGAATGAGGGATAATAAGTTAAACCCATATAGACTCTTTAAAACTATAGGCTAGATAGAAATGTATGTTTGACTTATTGAAACTATAATCAGACTATTTAAAATGTTTTTGCTATTTTTAATCTTAAAAGATTGTACTAATTTATTAGAGACAGATCCTGTTTGGCTCTCTTCATAAGAAAGAGCATTCCCAGTCAAATCATCTGGGCTTTCCCATCAAAGTTTTCAAAAGATAAATCTGACTTATGCATCATTATGGCATCATTTTTTTTTTAATTTGAAAATTTTTAAATAGAAGAATTGTGATTCTTTACTTCCCTCTCCTGATATGATCATAAAGTCCAGAATCCGAGGGGGCAAAAACTAAAAGAAAATTCTGTTGGTTCTTTGTTTTTGGTTCATTTGTTTTCAATGCTAGTGTTTAATCCTATAGTAAGTACATATTTGCTTATCGCTATTTTAATATTATGAAAGACTATCCTGTTAGGTATTAGAAACTGATACATAGATATCTTTTTTTGTGTGATTTCTATTTAAAAAAAAAAAAAAAAGGAGATGAGAAGACTGTCTGAAGCTTTAAGTGCGTATGGTACAAGATAAAGATATCAATTTAAATAACTAAGTCCTGTCTGGAAAACACCGTTTTTAGAAAACCTCTTATAGATGAGAAAGAGGCCCAAGAAATTTTTGAAACTCTCTTTTTTCCCCCCAGTCCTTATCCATTTACAGTCTGCTTCAAAATTTGATATAGGCTTGATCAAGCTGAAGCCCTAGAATCAAAAGGACTTCTTTCAAAACATAAATTTCACATGTTCCTTCTAATGATTACATATTGAACTTAAATACAGTCTCTCTTTTTCCCATTCTTCAGCTGTCACTGACAAGGTCTTTCAAGGGAAACAAACAAACAAACATATTTTTATTTTAGAGAAAAACACAAAAGTCTCAACCTTACTGCCCAGTTGAAATATGAGTTAAGATGGAGACAGTTTCTCCTACTTCACCCCTGCAGAATCACCTTCAAACTGACCTTTCACAATCTTTAGAATCTGCCCTTTTTTAATTGCCCAGGTAAACTGTATCCTAAAAGTAAACATTACTCACTTTCTATTCCCAAAATGCACTGGTATAAAAGTAGGAAAAATAAAAACAGGACCAAAAATCCCTTCTGAGCCACCCACTGGCCCCACTCATCCACCCATGGCAAAGCCACTTCTGTTAATCCCTTAATCTGATTTTGTTTGGATATTTATCTTGTACCTGCTGCTAAACACACTGCAGGAGGGACTCCGAAACCTCAAGCTGTCTATTCACATCTCTTATCTGTGTCTGTGTATCATTAAAATGTCTATTCAAATATCAGAAACTTTCAAACATCATACAACTTGTATTCAGTTTACACAAGGGCCCCAAATACCATGTCGGATCTCTTTTTGATAAGAGAATTAATAAACTATGAGAAATGGGATTACATCATGTATTTTGCTTCATATGTTTTTATCACACTTATAGACCAAGTGTGATAAATAAATTTACAGACACTGAATTAATTTTCCCTGCTACTTTGAAACAAGAAAATGATTGGCCATTCATTAAATCTGTCTTATTTCAAAAGCATATTTTTATTAAATTAACTCTGATTGTATTTGAAATTATTATTCATTTATGGCAGAGGAATATCAATCCTAATGACTTCTAAAAATGTAACTAACTGAATCATTATCTTACATTTACTGTTTAATAAGCATATTTTGAAAATGTATGGCTAGAGCGTCATAATAAAATGATATATCTTTCTTTAGTAATTACATTAAAATTAATCATATTTGATTAATTAACTCTTTTGAATAATGTTGGTGTAATGTGTCATTCCTTAAGAACTATATTGTTATGTAGCATTTCTATTAAAGTCATTGCAACAAATAAACATGAAAATCTGCCCAGAAAAATAAAACTCATACACTAGAGTGGAGATATCTTACAGAATTCACAGATTTAAAAACAAATATGTTTCAAAGAACTTGTACAAACTATGTAAGAGATGTATGAATTCTACAATATATTCATTAACAATAAAGCAGATTTAAATAACTGACCCCACTCACAAAACCCAACAGTGAGTTATAATCCTATAATCTAGGATACATAATATACAAGAAGCATTTAATACACTCTCATATCAAGAGATTTCATAAGAATATGATCTCTCAGCATTGAGCTTTTGTTTCAATAAATCTTACTAATTCTTTACTAAGTAGAATATCAAATACATGGCAGCATTTGTAGAAGACAAGACGAGAAGATTAGTAATTTCTCTCATTTTAAAGCATCTCATTTCCTTTTCCTTTTCTTAAACCCTCCGTGAGCTATTTGGAAAGTTACCTAAATGTAAAAGGGCTCACGAGCTTTGTGCTTGATTTTAAGGAAATAATAATACCGAAGTTTCCTTATTATTCTCCCACATGCATCTCACCGTCAGTCCCAACTTCTCCCCATCAAAGCATCCCTGGCTCTCCCTAGGACTAACATTCTCAGGGCCTCCTTGTCCTGTGTATGTTCAGCATCTTGTCTCCTGCAGCCATGATCTTCCAACTGCAATGCTTCTTTCCACCCTCTACCCACACAAGACTTTTCTCCCTTTCTTTTCTGTCCATGCCGGGCTAATCTGGATAGAGCTTTTCACTAAAGGTTTTGTGGATGCTGAAGTGGGGAGGCAGTAAAGCACAGGGCACAAAATGGCTGCCAATCTCAAACATCTCTATTACTAAAACCTATTAAGGAATTTCTAGCTGTTCATCTTAGTAAGATCCCTTCCTCTCTTCTGAAAACTCTCGCAGGAATGATTTTCTATCCAACCCTTCATCAGTTCCCTTAGAAAGAACTTTCAAGAAAATTTGATTACCTTCTTATACAGAGCAAACTTTCACCATCACAGCTTCACCCCAATGGGGGTAGGGGCAGGGCCCCTGCTGACCTACTCAACATACCCAGGAGGTGTTTTTTCCTAAACAAAAGAGCAATTCTGTCCCTAAGAGGAATTCTGTCTTTCTTCAAGGTAGTCTAGGTCAAATTATAGCCTCTTTATAAAAATGACATTTTCTTCCCCATAAGATCTATATGAATGATAATTACCACCACACCTCAACAATGATGGTTAATATTTGCCAAGCACCTACTATGGGTCATTTGCTATGCCAGGTGGTTTACCTACATTATCTCATTAGTCCTTATAAAAATCCTATGAGTTGGGCACTATTATAAACCTTATTTTACAGGTGAGGAGCCTCGAAAATGTTATTTAACTTACTAAAGGTCACAAACAGGCAGGATGGGCTTGAATCTGGGTCTGAGGACATCAAAATCTGTGTTTTTGGTACTTCACACTTCATCCTCCAATGCAGACACAAGAACAGTTTCATATACTGATTGATACATTCTTGTTCAGATTTGGGTTACATGCTATAGAGAGAAATATAGCTAATTGCACCTTTGAGTGATAAACTATTTTTGAATATGATATTATTAAGATAAATAAGGATTTCTGCTCACTATCCAGTGTATGTAACTGGGCTTTCAACCTTACCCACTGTCATTCCTTGCTTCATGCACACTGCAATGTCACATCATGCATGCAACATCCAATGGTAAGCCAACCTCGACATACCTCAGTGAGAAAGGGTATGTCTTGGGCCCTTATACAGTCCAGAAATAAACCATTTCCATATAAACAAAACTAGAATATGATTACAAAAAATTTTGCCCAAAGCTCTGGCAACAATATACCTGTTGTCCTCTGGACAGCTCATTAAAGTCAGTGTGGTCTCAAGGGACTTGGTTGAATCACAGCTTCCACAGGCAAAACTGTGGACTCAAGCAGTGAGTTTCATGAAACCCATATTCCTATATCTCTGCCCTTCAAAAATGCCTTAGTCATCCCACTCTAGGGATTCCCAGTGGATACCCTAAATGTCATGTGGAAACTCTCAATGATTGTGGAGGGCATTATTGGCATTTATTGGGCAGGGGTTAAAGCTCCAGCCATTTCATGAAGATAACAAACCTATTTATAATCACCAAAGCCTAGACTATCACTCCAATTTATTCATAAACTCAAAGTATTTTTGCATGATTTTAATAGAAGCTAGATTTTCTGGGAATGGAATTACCATGTAAATCAAGAGGCAGGTGGTACTTAATTTCATTTAGAACTTTACCAAGTGTTGTCCACTGTTTTAGAGAAAAAACATCACTGATGGCAATGCTAATTGCACTGTTCGAATCCCTCCGCTCTGCCTGCATCAGTCTGCTAGCAGCTGTCACGTTTGTGATTTCCACATAGGTGTAAACATCCGACCACTTCATTATGTTTCCTGATAAGAGTTGTGCCTGAGCATGTTATTTTATTATAAATGGTTTTCATTTTAGTTCTCCTTTATACTACAGTTCAGGCACCATTTTGATTTTTGTTGAAGCTGTATATGTCAGTATTACCTATGAATTTTACTTTGGGACATTAAAGGGCATATCATAAAATATTCGTTATGAAAAGAAGAGCTTTGGGGCTGATAGGGCTGAACTACTGGGCTATGCACACCAGTTACGATCCTCCCTGGGTCTTAATGACAGAGGGATGGCAGAGCCTTTGCTTTCTTTTCAGTGAGGCATCTTAAAGTGTAAAGTTGAGCTAAAAGCTGGTGTCTTCCTCACCTTGTTTATGAATAGAGATTAAACCTCTCTGGGATCCAATAAAGGATAATGGTTATGGTTAATAAAACATCTGGTTTCTAAATGTTCTTTCCTTCACCCTGTGATGGGATGAGATGATTTTGAAAAGAATAAAGCAATCACTAAAAACAAAAACAGATGTAAATTGGATCGGAGACAATTGCAGCAGTACATCAGAAGTAAAATTTGACCTTGGATTTCAAGTGAGGTAGGAAATGTGGCCTAGGGAGGTTTCTCTGTTCAATGGGTACTATCAGAAAAGTAAAAGATTGGGCATTGTCCTATCATTTTCTAACTCTGCTTTGTTTCTTTAACTCAGTGGCTCTTTCTTAACCCCCAGAGAGAAGAGAGATATCCCTCCAAAAGAAACAGTGGGGAGAGTCCCCCTCCAGATGGAAAGTGGGGAGTGAGGGTGGGGGTATTGTAATCTCTATTCTCTATATAAATGCTGTGGCTAAATTCATCATTTCATCCCACAAACATGGAACTCTTCTTTTTAACTCCAAATCTCAAACACATGAGAGAGAGGGACAGGGAGAAGAAGAAAGAGAGGGAGGGAAGTAGAGAAAGGGAGAGAGGGAGAGAGGAGGAGGGAGGAGGAAGGAGAGGGGGAGAGAAAGTGAGAGGGAGAGAGAGAGGGAGAAGGAGAGGGAGATTGTTTCTCTAGAGAGAGAAGGAGTCGACAGTAACAAGATTGATACCCAGGATTGTGCTCTGCCACCTTATTTGGCCCACAGCTTCTAATTTAGCCACCACCCCTAGGAAATAAAATACTTAAAGATAAGGTTACCCCCCAAACACCAAACTTCTCTTCTTATTTCTTCACCTCTCTCTGCTTTAAAGGGCATTTGGAAATGGAAACATTCTCCCCCACCCCTCCCCCAGAGCCAAATCAATTCTCTTAAACTGTTAATATTGAAAAGCCTCTTCTGGTATCTCTAGACTTCAAGGCCATAGTAAAAGGTACAGTGAACTGATTTCATACATATTTACGCTAGAATGTACTGGTTGTTTGTTCTCATATGCATTTCCCAACATTCCCTTCATTGTTCTGTTTCACAAGGAACTACACTTCCCAGCACCTATGTTCTCTGGTTCCTGGGTGGCTTTGGCTAATAGGAGGCACTAACAAAAGATGGAGACAGGAGGAAGGAAGAAGCCAGAGTATTTCTGCCTTTTTCTCTCTTTGCTTCAAGCAGCATCTTCTACAATTGCAGTTCCTCTCTCCATGGTCCCCACCACCCACCCTGAGCAGCACCCCATCACCCTAGCAGACCCAGATCCATCCAGATGGTTTTTCTCAGATGGGAACACCACCTTCTCTCTGTGTCCCCTTAGTCCTAGGGATAGTAGTGGCTTCCTGATGTTGTTCATCACTGGGTTGACTCTCTGCTCATAATTGGCTACTCATCCCTTCCATCACCTGTATTTAATACCCTCTGTTTAAAATACCTAGAACAGTTTCTTCTCTCCTCACTGGACCCTAACTAATACCCACAGGAAAAATATAATGGTAAAGAGCATGAACACTGAAAGCAGGTGAACATGAGTTTGTGTTGTGGCTCTGGACAAACTAAAACAACTTCTGTGGGGCTCAGTTTCCTCTTTTGTTAAATGCTGATAATAATAATAATAGTATTTATCTCATACTGGTACTTGAGGATTAAACATTATCATGCAATAGTTCCTAAATTTCTAGATTTCTCGAAATAGTGAGGTTTCGAAAAATAAAAGTAGAAATTGCAAAAAAAAAAAAAAGAAGAAGAAGAAAGAAAGAAAGAAAGAAAGAAAGAAAGAAAGAAAGAAAGAAAGAAAGAAAGAAAGAAAGAAAGAAAGAAAAAAAATGACCTACAGTGGAAAAATCCTTATTTGGCTAAAATAAGGACATTTTTAAAAAACAATCATCACCATTATGTCACTACAAGGGAATTCGTTTTTAGTAACACGTATATATCTTGGAATAAAAGGGCAGCTTCTTAAATTTTAATTTAATAAATTTAATGACAACTCAACACATTAGCTTGATTTATTCTTTTCATCTTTTTTTAGTTTCTGTATGACTAGATGAAAACGTTGACACAGTCCAACGCCAGTCTGCTCATCAGCTCTTGTTTGGTGTGGTTCCTGACATTTGTACAATTACTTTTATCATCACTACTTCTATTGTTATAATTAGGAAAGAGAATATTAATGAAGTATCTAAAATATCCAAGGTAGAATTCTCTCCATTGGCTTTGTCACACCCTATTTCATGTACACTCTGATTCGTGGCCTCAACTTTTCTGACTCTGATCAAGTGACCACCTTTTCCCCTAATTTGACTCTCACTTAACGAAAACAGGTAAAAAGTACTATTTAAATCTAAACATCTTTGCACCATGAAGACAGGTGTGAAATTTCAAGTCTAATTTTTTTTTCTGCTGTGTCACTATGATCCTTTCTCTGTCTTCACTCCAGTCTGGCCCAGCTGACAGAGCTACAAATTCTCCATTTAATAATTTTAACTACTTACATATATTTAGGCTGTCCCCCTATAATAGCAAAATAATTAATCTTATCAATGTAATTATTTCAAAGAAACAGTGCAAGTAAGTACCTTGTTTGTCATTACGTACAACCTAAACACCAATAATTTTTCAACCAATTCTACTGGATTCATTAGCATATAACTTTAGTCATTCTGACTTTTACTTTTAGTCACATTTGTTCCACACCATATTCTTCTAAGTCATCACTGCTATGCCTAGTAATATAGTAAATGATATTTTATGGTCCTTGGCCTTTTAAATTTTCCTTGTCAAATATTAGAAATATTCTTGATGTAGCAAATATCTAGTTCCTGGAAAAAAAAAAAAAAAACAAACCAAACCTATTTCCAAGTCCTTCTTAAGCTGCGAGGATTTATTTTGAATCTTTCAATATGTTTGTAACATTATTTCAAATCTCCTTTGGGGTTCATCTTGTAGGACCCAGGAGTATATCAGTCAACTGGAAAAGCAATCTGAGAACCTCTAGGATTGATTTTTGAAAATGCAGTATCCACAGAAACAGACTTCAGATGCTATCCCAGCAAATGCTGGCAACTCTGCACTTGTGTGAAAGATGCCTTCTGTGGGTTTGTCCAAGGGCCGTTCTATGGACACTGTCACTCTTTCAAACACAGCACAGTGTATGCTGTATCCTTGTATGACCATTTTTACAAGAATTCTGAGTGTAGACTTGTATTTCCCAGTAAGAGTATGCAGCAAGCTACAGCAGCCTAAAAAGGAAAATCTGTCAGTGAAGGGCTAGCAGAGGGAGTCTTTGGGCAGTTTCATGCTTTCCAGGGTTTGTTTGTACAATATTAGTAAGCCAGTTCTCAAAGTCAAACTGATAATACTCCAACACTTACAAGTAGACACTTGTGGAAAAGAACCACACACTCCTGGATCATCACACTGCTTTTGACCTGAGAAGTAACTGAATGTGGGAAAACAAATGTGGGTGGCCATGCATATGACAGTCGCATGTGCGTTTGGTCAGGATATTATCTCTGAAAATGTGATGTCTGCCCCACAAGCTGAGGGAAGAAAGTAGACAAAGGTTCTGGAAGAAGCAACTCAAATAAATCCACTTGGAGTCATTCTTCCAGTACTTTTAATGGAGTGTACACAACCACTCACACTTTCTCACTGGGCCCCCTTTGGATCAACACTACAGAGTTTAGAGACAAGTAGATGGAATTAAGGGTAAAATCTGTTAACCACGAACACAGTATTCCTCTCCGTGAAACTAGCTGGCCCTTCTGGGGATCAAACTCATGATCTTGGGCTCGTTAGCACTCTACTCCCACCATGCCAAAAACAAATACATGTTTAAAGCCAGAGGAGCTTCAAACCACACATAAGAATGTAATCAACACAGCCACAGGGAAACACAAAAAAGTAAACACTTTCTATATAGGCAAAAAGAACAGAAGGTTTGGAAAGAGCTTGCATTCTCTGAATCCCTTAGTCATCTGAAGGCTTACTGGAAATTTCCACTTGGATATCTTCCATTACTGTGACTTCAATCCATTTTCCTCTCTCAGCCCTCACCCCTGAAAGGAATTTACCATTTGGAACTTTCAGTCTATGGCACCATCACTCAGTCAACCAAGTTCAGAAACTTGGAGATGTCCTTAGCAACACATTTGACCAACCAATGCATATTTATTCTAAAATGCAATCCCCTAAGGTCTTTATTCAAACATCTTTCATATCTCTCCTCTTGGTTACCCCCAAAAGCATTACTATAGTTTAAACCTCTTCACATTCTGGGTAGTTACAATAACTGCTTACCAGCTTTCCCCTCTCCAATCAATTTTATATACTATTCTTAAAATTCTGCTTAACACACCTTCTCAAAAACCTAAGCGGCTACTTAGTACCTATTGGTCCAACTTGATATCTTACATTTTCTCATTATCTATTATAACTAAACTATTCATATGCATTCCTACCTTTGCATAAGCCCTTCCTTTCCAAATATCCAAAGGCTAGCCATAATTTAAGACATAGTCCATGTTTCAATTCTCTTTTTAAGCTACCTCAAACCCTACAGATCTTTCTTCTGAAATCCAGGGCCCCACATTAACAACACCATTTATTTAGAATCTAATTCTATACCCATCTATTATTAGTTTGTCTTTCCTCTATGTAACACTTGCCTACCAATTATATTGTAAATTCTCTGAAGGCAAGGATTTGGCTTTTATCCCACAGGTATTTTTGAGTACTAATGTGTGAGAGATACTATTCTGGGAAGGTAGTCATGAAAAAATAGACTTACATTATAGTAAGAGAGAGATGGATAATAAGCAATTATATGAACAAAGTACTTGCAAATAGCAGATAAAACAAGAGGAATATATAAGAAAACATGATTGAATCGCTACTATTAATTCACCTCTTTTCTGGGGCCAAGTAGTCTAATGGGAAAGTCAAACCTTTGCAAAATAAATTATTACCCCATTTGTCTTGGGTTCCCATCTCCTCTAGGATTCTCTCCCTTACAAATTCCATCCTATCATCCAGTTTCCTCCTCCACACAGATGATGCTAGACTGATCTCTCTCTCTTCTGAAATTCAGTCATTATAATCCACTGCCTACAAATCACCTCTACCTAGAATTGGACTGTCCAATACAGCAGACATTGGACACTTGAAGTATGGCTGATCCAAACTGGATTCCAAAGACATATCATGGGAAAAAGAGTATACCATAATTAATACTTTATATTGACTGCATGTTAGAATGGCAATATTTTGATGTTAATTAAAATATATTATAAAAATTGTTTCTTTTTACTTTTCTTAATGTGACTACTAGAAAAATTTTAAATTGCACCTGGCTTACATTTGTGGCTCTCATTATATTTCTATTGGACAGCACTGACCTAGAAAATCTACCAACCAGTCAACATACATTGAGCCCTTACTGCTTACCAGGCATGATCCTACTTGATGCCTAACTTCTAAGACTGCTAGTACTTTAACTTGGTGAATCTAAAATGAATGTGTCCTTTCTTCTCTCAAAGCTACTCTATATTTTGGCTTTGCTACATCTGTCAATGACTCTGTTCTAACTTTTCTTATGGTTCATCTTTATCTTTTCTTATGGTTCATCTTTTGCCACATCTTGCACAATTTCCTCTGTAATACTATCTATTTCCTCCCTCCCTTTTGTATTCGTACCTCTGTCCTTGACATCTCTAGACAATTTAGTGAGATCACTGCCTCCATATCTCCCCATTCCAGTCTAACCTATATGCTGCTGCTATATCAGTCTTCCTAAGCCACCACACTGATACCAGAATTAAAGAATAGTACAATTGAAGGGACATTGAGAATTTTTGTAGGATCTTTTCAAAATAGTTGAATAGATGAAATTTATGGAGGGGATACTGCCCATTTGCCACAGACTATCAAGTATCTCACATAATAACATTTAATCATTCTAACAACCTTATGAAGAAGATATTGTTAATACACTCATTTTGCAGATGGGGATTCCCAGTCTTCACTTTCCCATCCCTCAAAACTTGCTATTCTAGGATTTCCAGTCAAGATGACAGAGTAGGTAAATGCTGTACTTGTCTTCTCTCACGACCACATGAAAATTACAACTACACTAAGAATCTCCTGAAGTCTACCTGAATAAAAGTCCCACAAATAAGAACATACAGAAGAAGCCACCTCAAGACTAGTAGAAGGGGTGGAGACACCAAACAGCCTGGTCGCCAAACCTACGTGTGACAGTTAAAAACCAGGAGGGATATCTCAACTGAGGAATTTCCTCCAGAGGAACGAGGAGTCCCAGCCCTACACCAGGCTCTCCAACCCAGGGCTTCAGACCCAAGAAGTGAAGTCCCTACAATTTCTGGCCGTGAAAAGCAGCAGAGATTGTGGCCGAGTGAGATGGAGCGCTGCAGGAGTTGCAGGCATCCATCTTAAAGGGCTCGCGCATGGACTTACCCGCTGACTGACTCACTCGCTCTTAGCTCCAGGGCTGGGGCAGCAGCTTGAAAGGCACCAGGGACACACAGGGCAGAACTGAATTATCTGGCTTCTGGGCGAGGGCTGGAGGAACAGCTGTCTCCCAGACAGAGTGCTGGCAGAATCCATTGCTCTTTGTTGAGTCCTCCCCATTCCCAGTGCGCAGTTGCAAGCAGCCGCCATATCTGAGTCTCCCAGCTAACACTGGTTGCCCCGCCCAAGGGATTCTCTGAGATCCCACCCCTCCCAACTTGCAGGCCCACCCAAGCCTTTTCCAGTTGCTTTTCCATAAAAACAGCCTGTCTTGGCTCACGCTGTGGACTTTCCTAAAATCTCTCAAAGGTTCACAAAGAAGCAGCATCTGGCCTCAGCATGCCCTATACCTCTTGCTGAGCAGCTCCAAGCCCAGCACTAGCAGCAGCCAAACTCAGTTCATGACTTGGCTTCTCCAGGCACCTCTAAGCCCAGCACAGGTGGTGACCATTTTGGATCACTTGGTGGCTCATGCTAGATGGCCCCAGGAAGGGTACAGGTTGTGGCTGAATTTGGCCTGCAGTGGAACCCTTCCCAGAAGGATTCAGCCAGGGTCAGCACATCTGGTAGCCAGCTTTGGACTGTGTCAGAAAACCACCTGGGGCCACATGCAAGGACTACACATTCAAAGGGCAGACTAAGCAGGTACCAGAGCCTTGCTAAAGTGAATTCTGCTCCACAGGGTCAGCCCCTACACAACAGCTCCTCCATCATAGTCACGGGTAGTCTTCACAACCAATCAATCTGAGAGTCAATTCCTCCCACTGATATGCAAATAGCAACCAAGGCTCAACTCTCATAGGAGAGCACAAACAATCCACACAAGGAGCACCTGAAACACCTGGCTTAAGTGATCAGGGAGACTGTGCCACCAGGTCCCACAGGACACCTACTATATAAAGCCACTCTACTAAGACTGGGAGACAGAGCAGCCCTACCTAATACATAGAAACAGACACAGGGAGGCAGCCAAAATGAGGAGACAAAGAAACATGTCCCAAATGAAAGAACAGAACAAAGCTCCAGAAAAAGAACTAAACAAAGTGGAGATAAACAATCTATCAGATACAGAGTTTAAAACACTGATTATAAAGATAGTCAAGGAACTTAGGGGAAGAGTAGATGAACTCAGTGAGAACTTTAACAAAGAGATAGAAAACATAAAAATAGAGACAGAAAACATAAAAAAAGAACCAGTCAGAAATGAAGAATACAATTACTGAATAATACATTAGAGGGAACCAACAGTAGATTAGATGAAGCAGAGGACTGAATCAATGATTTCGAAAATAAGGTAGCAGAAAACACACAATCAGAACAGCAACAACAATAAAAACAACAAAAGAATCCAAAAAAATGAGAATAGTTTAAGGGGCCTCTGGGACAACATCAGGCATACCAACATTTCCATCATAGGGGTACCAGAAGAAGAGCGAGAAATCCAGAACCTATTTGAAGAAATAATGATGAATAACTTCTCTAACTTGGCAAAGGAAATATATATACAAGCCCAGGAAGTACAAAGAGTCCCAAACAAGATGAACCTAAAAAGGCCCACACCAAGACACATCATAATCAAAATGCCAAAGGTTAAAGACAAAGAGAGAATCTTAAAAGCAGCAAGAGAAAAGCAATTATTTACCTACAAAGGAGCTCCCATAAGAATGTCAACTTATTTCTCAACAGAAACTTTGCAGGTCAGAAGGGATTGGTAGGAAATATTCAAAGTGATGAAAAGCAAGGACCTGCAACCAAGATTACTTTACCCAGCAAAGCTATCATTTAGAATCAAAGGACAGATAAAGAGCTTCCCAGACAAGAAAAAACTAAAGTTCATCACCACCAAGCCAGTATTACAGGAAATGGAGGGACTTTCACATATACTGCCTACATGAGACTCACTTCAGATCAAAAGACACACATAGACTGAAAGTAAAGGGATGGAAAAAGTTGTTTCATGAAAATGGAAACAAACAAACAAAAAAGATGGGGTAGTAAGACTTACACCAGACAAAATAGACTTTAAAACAAAGGTATAATAAGAAACAAAGAAAGATCCAGTAATCCCACTGCTGAGTATTTAATTGAAGAAACCCAAAACATTACTTTGAAGGGACATGTGTATCCATATGTCCATTACAGCATTATTTACAATAGGCAAGATATGGAGACAATTTCCATGTTCATCAATGGGTGAATGGATAAAGAAGAGGTAGTATATATATACAGTAGAATATTACTCAGCCATTAAAAAAAATGTTGCCATCTGCAACAACATGGATAGTCCTAGAGGGTATTATTCTGAATGGAGTAAGTCAGACAGAGGAAGACAAATGCCACATGATCTTGCTTACATGTGGAATCTAAAGAACAAAATAATCAAACAAAACAGAAACAACTTCATAGATACAGAGAACATTTTGATGGTTGCCAGAGGGGAGGGGCTTGGGAGGATGGGCAAAAAAATGGAAGAGATTAAGAAATCTAAATTGGTAGTTACAGAATAGTCAGGGAGATGTAAAGTACAGCATAAGGAATATAGTCAGTAATATTGTAATAACCATATATGGTGTCAGATGAGTACTAGATTTATCAGGTGATCATTTAGTTATATAAATGTATAATCATTATGTTGTACATCTGAAACTAATATAATACTATATGTCAACTGTAATTGAAAAACTTTTTAAATATTTTTTAAAAAACTTTCAGTGCTCTCTGGATCAGTAAATGATACCATTATTCATTCAATGTCTCAGGTAAAAAACCTGAATCATTCTTGGTGTCCTTTTTTCTCTCACACTGCAAATTGAACCCATCAGCAAATCCCATCAGCTCTCTATTATGAAGATATCCCAAGTCCAACTTCCCACTGTCTTCATACACACACATCCTCATCATAAGTCTTGTCGTTGCTCATTTAAAATTCTGATTTGGTGCCTTACTGCTGTAGTCAGTTGAATTGTGTCCCTCAAAACGATATGTTCAATTCCTGATCCTCCAGTACTTATAAATGCGACCTAATTTGAAAATTGAGCCTTTGCAGATGTGATTAGTTAAGGATCCACAATGAAATTATTCTGGACCTAGGATGGGCCCTAAATCCAATGACTGGTGTCTTTATAAGGGAAAGGAGAGGGAAATTTGGACACAGAGAAACAGATGAAATCAAGAGAAGGCCATGTGAAGATGCAGACAGAAACTGGAGATACCCTGCCACAAACCAAAAAACTCCAAGAGCCACCGAAGTTGGAGAAGGAAAGAAAGATCCATCAAAGGGAGCATGGCTCTGCTAGCACCTTGATTTTGGACTTCCGGCCTCCAGAACTGTGAGAGAATAAAATTGCTGTGTTTTTTTTTTTAAGCCACCTAATTTGTGGTAATCTGGTATCACAGCCTCAATATACTGCCCTTTCATCTTCCATAGTCCATCTATTCTTTTTATTATTATTATTATTATTATTATTATTATTATTATTGTTAGAGTTGACATACCATATTACATCAGTTTCATGTGTACAACATGTGATTAGACATTTATTTAACTTACAAAGTGATCCCCCAATAAGTCTAGTACCCACTTGATACCATACATAGTTTTTACAATATTATTGACTGTGTTCCCTATCCTGTACTTTACACCCCCATGACTGCTTTTAAAATATCTGGAAATTTGTACATCTTAATCTTTTCCACTTTTTTACCTATCCCTCCAAACCCCCTTCCATCTGTCAATCATCAATTTGTTCTCTGTATCTCCACAATCTATTCTTAACATAGCAACCAGAGTCATCCATTTGTCTAAATATCAGATTAAGGCACTCCCTGCTCCAAATCCTCCCTCCTATGATTTCTCATAACACTTGGAATAATATCCAAAGTCTTGCCCATGGCCTTCCAGGCTAGGTGTGAACTTGTCTCTAGGGACTCTCAGCTCTTACCCTCTTTTTTTTCTCATTAGTTTCAAGAATACAGTACATTTATACAGTTTATGAAATGATCTCCCTGATTACTCTATCTTCCCTCTGGCTCTACACATAGCTAATACCTTACTGCTGACTACATTCCCTACGCCATGCTCCCCATCCCTGAAGCCATCTATCAATCACTAATTTGTTCTTCTTCAATCCTTCACCACCCACCCTCATACCCTCTGGCCATCACCAGATTGTCTTCTACATTTGTGAGTCTATTTTCAATTAGATTGTGCTGTTTCTTCCTTAGATTCTGCATACGAGTGAAATCATATGGTAATTATCTTTCTCTGTCTGACATTTTGCTCAGCATAATAACCCTTATGTCCATCCACATCATTGCGAATGGCAGAATTTCATTTTTTTATGGCTGAGTAATATTCCCTTGTATATATGAACCATAACTTTTTTATCCAATTGTCAGTTGATGGGTATTTAGGTGCTTGGCTATTGTGAACAATGCTGCCAGGAACAGAGGAGTGCATAGATCAGATCTTACTCTCTTAAGTCCACTCGCTCTACTCCAATCTCTTTGGCCTTCATTGTTCCTCAAGGACAAAAGTATATTCCTGCTTCATAAGCATTGTACTTTCTGTTTTCTGTCTGGAAGCCTCTTCCCCAGCTATTCTCATGGATTTTCCTCACTTTGTACAGATTTCTACTGAAAAGGAAGAGAGGCTATCCCTGGCCACCCTAAAAATTTGAAATAGCATACCCTTACCCTGCCCCATACATTTCCCACTGGCTCTAAATTATACATGAACTTATGTATTGCTTTGTCAGTTGAGCTCACTGATACATCCCCAGTATTTACAACAGTCTTTGATACATAATAGGCCCTCAATAAAGATTCACAGAATGCATGAAAAAAAAAAAAAAACAAATGAAAACTTGAGTCAGGGCCTGAAGAAAATTTGATAGGATTGTGTGATGGGCCAAGGATTACAAGTCAGGGTAATAAAAATATCAACAATAACAGGAGCAAACATTTCTTGAGGGATTTCTGTGTGTCAGGCATTGCATAAAGGGTTTTAAATATCTTATCTCAATTACTCCTTAAAATGACTCTATTAAGTGTAAAAAATAATATAAACAGAGTCACTTTAAAATGGGGTCAGAACTGCCATCCCAGAGCAACTGCCTTGCACACCTTATTTCTTAAATCATTGGAATGTTAAAACAGGGCAAAATAACCTCTGGACTGGGCCTAAAGCAACATTGTGTCCCAAAGAACTAGTTTGCAAAGATAACAAGAAAGCAGATACTATGACTATTGGACTGAAAGTTAAAAACAGTGTTTAGAATTGGTGTCACTATGTTAGCTTATCTGCACCTATAGAAACATCTTCCTTCTACAGAGGTAATTGTTCTCTTTCCCTTTCTCATAAATACCTCTTTCTTTGCCTTCTAATTGGAATAATATTTGGGTTTCTGCCTGAATCAGTGTTTCTGAATGTCTATTCTTTTTTACCTCAAATAAATGCTTGTTGTTCTCACTTTGGCCTTTTATTTTAAGGTTAACTAAAAATAGGCAATCATGACTACTTATTGAGTAAATTGAGCTTAGAAAGGTTAAGTAGGTTTAATATACATAATAGAAAAAAGTATGCAGAATCGATACATAATTCCTATAAATCAATGTAAAAATACAAATAACCCAGTAAAAAAGTGGGCAATGATATATATGAACAGAGAACTTATGGAAGTGAACATACAGAATGACTGATAGTTATAGGAAAAAAAGTGTTCATTGCCATTTATAATCAGAAAAATAAAAATTAAGCCACAGTGAATGTCTATTTGAGGTTAAGGTTTATAAATATATAGTGATACCAGTATGATCATTGTCTCTGAGGCTTCAATTTAAAAGTACTAGAGAGAAAGGTCAAGGTCTTTGTTAAATATAACATTAAGTTTTACTTTCTTTCAACGTTTAGTAAACTCCTTACAGTCAGTCAAAAAAGGGTACATTCTATCTGGCATTTATTTATTTATTTATTTATTTATTTATTTATTTATTTATTTATTTAAAACAATTATTTAGGGAATATAGATTGGTGCTGCTTCATTAAAACTCTTCTGGAATGCTCCCTATAGCTTAAATGAGTAACAGTCTTTTTATTTTTATAATGAACTGAGAAACAATATGTATAAATGTGTTATGTTTTGCTCTTCTCTCTCCATTTCCATAGCCGCCTAAAGCCATCAAGCCCTCCCATTCTGCCTTCTAGGCCCCTCTCTGATGTGTCATCTTGTTCCACAACCACTGCTATCACTCTAGCCCTGTACATCAAGTGGAAGAAAAGATAGCTGCACATAAGAGTCCTCAGGGCATGACCCAAACTGGTTCTGAATGTCTGGAAACAGAGATTCTAAAATCTCCATTTTAACAAGTTCTTCAAGTACTACTTTTTCAGTCAACACCTGTCCATGTTTGGACCTCACTCAACCATAAGCAAGGTGCGATTTGGTCTTTCCTGACATTGCAAAGAAGCACCACTGCCACACCCTAACGGAGAAACAAAACAAGTGTGAGGAAGCAAAATAGGATTTCCATTTCTAAACCAGTAAATTGCCCTCAGAAATGACTGCTTGAGCCTCAAGTGCACAAGGCCATTTTGTGTGTAAGAATTAATGCCGATGAAATGAATAAATGAATGGATAACAGTTGAGCCCAACAAGGGGGTGAGGAGATGCCTCATTCAGTAGTTGTCCACAAGAACGGACAAGAACTTTGCACACCTGCGCTGAAGAGTTGCCAGGGGAAGAAATGCCCAAGGCCAAGGAAGCTGTTTAAGAGGAAAACTTAAAGAGAAATATGGAAGCTTGGAAGAAGCCACATATGAAATAAAACATCATTTATTCTTTCCTAATCACAACTCAGTTTAATGAGGAGATTTGGCACAGAAGGGGCCTGGTTGGAATAAAGATATTCTATTGACCAAAGAAGCCAGTGGAGATTACATAGCCAAATAAACTGTACTGGCCTTCCCTAATTTACCAGCTGTTTCCTTTCTGTTGAATAGAAATAGAAAAATTAAACCTTCTAAACTCAATATGAAAATAATTCCTTCAGACTCTAGAGAGCTTGATCAGGTTCTTACAAGAGAAACTATTGAGTGGTGACTTAATAATTCATCTCCAGCATACAAATTCAAGAGACCAGACATAGAACGTTCATCAGCCTTTCTAATGGCATTTGCAGAGTTATTTTTATGCTTAATCAAATGAGTCTCAGACAGCTTTTGAATATGGAAAGGATGATATACAAATGTTTGTGCCAATTTCTGGTTATGCACTTTGCTTAAAAATCGACTTGGACTAGCTGAAATTTTGGCTGAAGGGTTTTCTTGGCGAGAACACAGTAAAATATGTGGGCATTTGACCCGAGGTAAGGAAGGTGTCACTTCACTTTGCATCTCAGAGTTGTAAAAGGTCAGCCAGGTGACAAAGAGACAAATTCTCATTACACCGTTTAGCAAGGTTTTATGGATTACGTGTTGAAGTAGGTAATCTCCATTACCATTTCCTGGATGGGGAATACAATGAAATCTTCTCTTAAAAAGATAATGAATAACTCAAAACATAAAAATTAAAGCCTGTTCCTTTCATTTGCTTTTGTCTTAAAAGTACAAATTTGTAATATAATATAATTTAGAACTAAAAGAGACATAAGAAAGCATCAAACTCAAAACGTTTGTTTCACCAATGAAGAGCCGTCAGATTAAGTTCAAAATTAGACCACTTAAGATGTGATTGGACTTATGACAGCACTGCCAACATAGTAGGATGGAGAAGCCTGCTTTGATTTCCCACACATGTACATAAATAAAGGCCCCCTCCAACAATATCGTGGATAGACAGTGGTCATTTCCCTCAAAGTCCTTGTCTTTGCATTTTTCTCACAATATGCTGGTTTCTAGGAAATACCTAGTGGAATCAAGCAAAAAGGAGAAGGGAGACCCCAGCAAAATGTTACCAAAACTACTAATTCATGTGAAGAAAAAAAAAATCATTTTTTCCTTGGCTAAAGCAATTTGGTTTGGCTTTCCACATGACCCAAATTCAGCAGATAATTACCAGTTCTCTGTTTCTCTTCGTGCCATTTCGGTCTGGCCTTTGAATTCTGAGTGTACCCACAGTCCAAGGGATTAACTCAAAATTCCCCTTGACATTATTAAAGCCATATACCATGCGTTTTATGGCCTGCTACAAGACCCCAGAATGCCAGTGCCAGGAGATTGGCTCAGGCCCCCAGATCAGACAAAGGAGCTGTTGGAGGAGACTAGTTGGGCTTACAAACTACATGAAAGTAGGGATATGTCTCTCTTCTATGTCCGTTTATCCTCAACACCTTGCACAGTGCCTGGCAGGCCTATGCAAGGGGCTCAGTAAATATTTCTTGAAAGCATATACAATGAATAAATAGAAAATCAAACGAACAACCCTAGAAAGTTGAGATAGTGAAAGTGTAACTTCTTTCTTGATTATTGTAAAAAAACTGATAGTTTGTCATCTCTGTAACCACACACCCCCCACCCCACCCCAACCCCAAACACACAGAAATCTGGTGTGTCTGAACAACAAGAACAATTATAACAATTATTGAATTCCATGACTTACCAGGCATTGTTATAAGTCTTTCATGTATATTAATTCATTTAATCACTGCAAACCTACGTGGCAGATGTCTTTTTATGCATCTGGCAGATATAGAAGCCAAGAGTTTCATAAACTTCTTCAAAGTTTCCCAGAGAATAAGAGGAGAGTACCAGAATATAAGGCAGTCACCCTGGCTCCAGAGACCAGAACCTCAATCATTATGCTCTATTAACTCCTAAAATTAAAATTAGACCTAAGTAATGAAGACGGTTGGCACGAGCCATACAAATGTTAATTCCCTCCACATCTCCATCCACCTTCTGGAGACCATGTCTGGATTTCATGGCATGTATTAGTGTCTTTGGTCATTAAAAATAAAATACTCAAATAGGTAGCTCATATGGAGCCTAGCAAAATCTTGGGATATTGTGGGGTCTCCCTTCTGATGACAATCCCTTCTGCTGACATGCAGGCAGATGCTTATAGAAGGTTATCAACAGAAAAAAAAGCTGACAATGCATAATCTTCAGGGCACACTGTCCCTCTATTCTCACCAGCAACCCTCCACGTTGTCGCCTCAGGTCTGGCCTGTTCATCCCAATCCTCAGCCCAACATTTCTCCTCTCCCTGTTCTAATCAGGTGACCACCATTTGCTAGCCCAGAGAGGGGGCATGGCCACCTGATTCTCTCCCTATACTCTTTGTCCCCTAAATTTATATCATAGATTCTATGGTCTGCTTTTTTTAACGACCCTCCCTTTGGATTCTCAAGGGCTCTTTCCTCTTTCAACAAAACCTGCCTCTTAGAAATCAGAAGCTTTACATTCGAGTCCATCCTTCTGTTGTGGGCTACAAGAAACTATTTTACTAGTTTCTTTCCTTTTGCTTATTGAGCTAACAATCCTAACACTCTTCAAAGCAATGCAAATGCCTCTGGCTGAACAGGAAAGAAATTCTGAAACAAAGAGAATATAGCAAAAACAAAAACAAAAACAAAAACAAAAACAAAAAGCTTCCTTTCATGCCAGTCAACTAGAGGCCATTCAGTTTAAGAAATTACCATAGCTTAACAATTCACCTCTTTGAAGTGTTTTGTTCTGCTTTGTTTTGTTCCGTTTTGTTTTGCCTCTTCCCCAAACCTGAGGAAGCAGTTCCTGGACATGGCCACCTCTGCTCCAGAGTCGAAAAGAGCTCTGGGCCTTAGCTTTTGTCCTCAGTCTGCCATTAACCTACTGCAAATCTTGGGCAGGCTACCTCTGAGCACCTGTCCAGTTGCACAATGTATGCCATAATCATTTCACCCACTGTTTCTGAGGCAATGACCATGGGCCAGACCTCACTGGGAAGGTATACATGCATTACCCCTCCTGACTTCACAAGAATCTTGAGAGCAAGAAAAGTATTTTTATCCGAATTTTACAGATAAAGCAACTGAGGTTTGTCATCCAGGAATAGTGATAAATCCAGGACTAAAACCTAGGTTTTCTGGACTCTGAACCGTTTTCATTCTATAACTACAGTATTTAGATTAGGGGTGTGTGTGTGTGTGTGTGTGTGTGTGTGTGTGTGTGTGTTACACAGAGCTGCTAAATCTGTCATGGGGGGAACATTAATGGACAAATACAAAGTCTGAAACACATCTATGCACAAGACTGAAATGAGGATATCCAATAGTCAGTCACCCCAGTCAAAGGGCAGAGCCATGGGGACATACATCCTGGTCCAAGAAGATACAGGCAGCAAATGTGTGTGAACAAGCAAATTCCCTTTGGTTGACCAATTTTGGTTGATTACGTTGTTGGGACAATTTCTCACCCTGCTAAGGCTAGACCAGAGTTGCAAAATCTTTCAAAAGGGCAAGGCAGAGACCACAAGCATTCTGGCAAAATTCTGGTTTGCAGCAGCCTCTCATGCTGACTTATTTCTGCTAAAATGATAAGGATCCCAGGCAGGCTCTCTGGGCAGGAAACCCCAGTGCCTAGGGAGGGAGCCTAATTGGGAAATGAACAATGAACCCTATGCAGACTCTTTTATCCCTGACACAGCAAAACACTCCCTTTGCTCTGGATGGCAAAGTTGTTTTCCCACCGCGTGTGAGAGAGAGATGACGCATTCTGTGACAGTAACTGCGAACAGGTGGGGGAAAAACAAGGATCACTTCCAAGAGGTCTGTTAATACTTTCCTTTTTCAAAGCCTGAGGAAATAATGATGTGAAAATCTATCTGTTGCTATGCGTTCAGTGTACACCTTGCTTATCCACTCAAATTCTCAATTAAAATCACAGCTGTTATTTGTGAGTTGGGTTCAGACATTCTCCCATGGTCATGGCAAAGGAACAAAGGGAAATAACCTTGTCGGTTGTTACACCTGCAACGGGGATGAACGGTGGCTGATGTCAGCTGCAATCGTATTGTATCTGGAAAAATAATAATGCCTTTCCTTTGAAGAGAGCTTTACAGTTCATGAAGTCTTTTTGTTTGGTGCATTTCATGCATTCGTTAAAATTAAATATGGTTCCTCCCTTACAGAAAACAACACAATACTTTTTTAAAAAAATCAACTCTGCAGCATGTAGATAATCAAATGTTTCTGAGTATCTAAATATATTTGTCACACTGTCATAGCATCTCGAGATTTCCCACTCAACAAATTTCTTTTTCATCATAACAACAAGAACACACACATACACACACAAAGAACATATTTCCTGTCTTTAGTTTGGTTGTCTATTTTTTTGCTTATTTTTTTGTAGGAGTCCTTTATACGTTCTTGATATGAGTTCTTTGTCAGATATATAATTGTGACTATCTTCCAATTTCTTAGTGAGTCCGTGATCCATATAATACTTGCTGAACTTTAGAGTCAGAAAAATTGCAAGTGATTCTTTAGCCTAATTTCTTCATTCACAAATGAGGAAAACTGACTCAGAAAGAAGTTCACGTAGTTAGCAGTAAAATTAAGATTAGCACTCAAGTCTTCCGACTTTTTCTCCTGGGCTATAGCTAATATTCTGCACTGGTGAATTCTTAAGTTATGGTAGTCACAAAATGTGATGCAGTCCTACAATTCACAAATAGTGATTAAAAATAAAAACAACCCACTGACATATGAAACAACGTGGATAAATCTCAGACATAAAGTTGAGTAAAAAAGTCAGACATGATAGATTATACACTGTGTAATTCCAGTCATATAAAGTTCAAAACTAGGCAAAACCAACCTATGGTGATAACAATGAGATCTTTGTTCCTTGGGAGAGGACAATGACTGGAAGAGAGCAAGAGGGAGCTTCTTCCAGGTGCTGGAACGTTCTATATCTTGGTGGGGGTAGTTGCATGGATGAATATATCTGTAAAAATTCATCAAGTTGCTCATTTAAAATTTGTGCATTTTACTATATATATATAAGTTATACATCAATTGAAAACAAAGAAGAAAACCAAAGCAGAGACTCAGCTATTTCTCATTAATTTGATGGATATTGAGCAAAAGAGAATAATTCTGGCCCTCAAATTATTTTTAATCTGAATTACTCTTTTTGGCTGACTTTCACTATTACACAAACCACAAAGTTGCCAAATCTCTACTTCTTTGAATAGTCTGGCTCTGCCTTGAACAAGCTGTGGGTTGGACTAATTGACCTTCAAAGTCACTTCTAGGTCCAAATTTCTGGAATTTTTTGAGAAAGAGATGCCAAAATATATGTAATCTCTGAGTGGGAAAGAATATCAGAGGTTGTATGGTTCTTGTCTGTTTTTTTTATGGAAGGAAAGAGTGAGCTTGGAGGTCCCCCTGATAGTAAGTCAGTGCAACTCTGCACTTCATCTCAGCTCCGCTCGGCAAATAACCCTTGAGTGCTTCCTATGTGCCAGGCAGTGAGTCAGACACTATGTTGGGTTCCCGGGTTCGAGAAAACCACGGCTTCTCTTTGTGAGAGAGGCAATGAGCTTATTTCCTACATCTTTGTATGAGAGCACCAGAAGATGAAGTCAGAAGATTTAAAAAGGAAGCAAGACGAAGGCCAAAGTACCGAAGTAATACAACCGCATAATGCCCTTTCCTGCACTCAACCACAGAACCGTCAAGGTCTCTCCTTGTCCCAGGGTAGTGGTTCTGGGACTCTAAATCATAATCTTGGCAAGCTGTAATTCTAGAATCTACTACATGATCATTCTGATCAGATGGCCTAAATTATGGGGACCTGAAATTCCGTTTTGTAAATTTCTACTTCCTTTCTGCTGAAATTTGTATTTTTAAGCAAAGTACTTCTCTTCTTCAGTTGACTTGGCAAACATGAGTAACTAATCGTTGTAGTCTTCTTACAAAGTGGTTGTAGGAACCAAACATGATGAATGTAAAATTTATGAACTCGAAGCATGCAAAACCTAAGAAATCACCGCAGTGGCAACAGCTTAGACACAAGCTCAGAGAGGAAGTTGGAAGACATGTGTCTGTCTTAATTCTGCCACTGACTAGCTGTGTGATCTCCTTTCTGAGCAGTCACTTCTCTTCTCTGAGTCTCTATTTCTTCACTTAGAAAGAGAATTGCCCGCATTTGTCTCAGCTTTAAGACTTAACAAGGGCTGCGATTGAGTCTTCTTTAAAAACCTCTGAGTCTGGTGGGCTTTCCTGGTTGTTCTTGGGAGCACTCTGAATAGTGAGAATGTAGAGGATTAAAGAAGAGGAAAGAGAATGCAGAAGATAGAAGTGAAAAAGAGGAGGAAATCTAGGGGACCATAAGAGGGAGACCTCAGTGAAGTAAGGCTTTCGAGTGGCTCCTGCACTGGATTCTGACCTCTTTCCTATCCCTTTCCCTTCATATCTGTGCCCATGAAGTATCTGATTTTGTCTTGAACAAGTTGGCCCACTAAGATCCCAGGAACTCAGTCTGGGGTGGTGACTGGCTATTTTTCTGTACTTTCTCACTCACTTACCTCTCCTTCTTCTATGGCATTGTGGTCCATCCCAAAACTTCTCTGTGCTCCAAAGACACTGTAATCCACACAACACGTTTCCTACTACTATTCACGAATCTCCGGGAGTTGGTTGAAGTTTATATCTCTAACCTCTGAGCTTAACGGAGACTCTGTGAATGTGTAACCGCCACCACCAATCTCCCTGCGGTCTTGCCTCCTTGAAGCTTGGCATGGCTCCGAATTTACCTGGGATACACATGGGGACCTTTTCAACAGAGGAGTATGATAGGTGCCGAATGAATCTCTGAAGAAAGTAACAGGAATACTCGGTGCCCAGTTACTGGGAAAGAATAGTCATCCTGAGGGCACAGCCGAGCCACTCCATGCAGACAAGCTCCCCTGGGAGCATCCCTTCCCCCAGCATAAAGGATATAAAGGATGTACAGACCAGACTGGGTTATGTTTCCTAACACTGCCATTTCATGAGACCTAAACAGACAGGTAGCTTATAGAAGCCCCCTCCCCATTCTCTCTCCACCACCTATAGGTTCAAAACCAAACTCCCCAACCTGGCATGGAAAACCTTTTACAAGCTTCTTACAACTCCATCATAATTTGTAGCAGTTTTCCGTGTGCCTGTTTCATCTTCTTGAATCCGATACTCTAGTTCTGTGGTTCTCAAGTTGGATGCATTGTTTCTTTACCAGGGGAGCTTTAAAAATCCAGAAGCTCAGGTCACATTCCAGACCCATTAAATGAGAATCTCTGAGGGCGAGACTCGGGTATCAATATTTTATAAAGTCCCACTGGTGATTATAGTGTACCGAGGTAGAGAACCACCACTTAATTGGTTTAAAAATAATCTAGGGGGCTTGTTAAGAATAAAAATCGCTGAGGTCCCACCCCAATGATTCTAAATTAGTGCATATGAGGTGGAAGCCTTGAAATGTGCATATTTAGTAGGCTCCCTGGGGAATTACAGTAAAGATATTCTGAGGACACTTGGTAAAAAAAAAAAAAAAAAAAAGCATTGCCATCGGTCCACCAGGGTACTCAGTCCAAGTTGCCTAAGCACAGCTAGCACTCTCGTTCTCCTTGGCTTTGATTCGGCTTAGCTATCTGCCTGGAATGCCCTACCCCCCGACACCCCACAGAGAACTTTCGGTCACCTTCCAAATGTAAACTCTTCTCTGTGACCTTTCCTGACCCTTTGCAGGAGGAATTAATCACCTCTCCTTCTGAGTTTCCATAGCACTTTGTACATGCTTCTGCTAAAACATTTATCATTCCTTATTATGGCTGTTGCTTTAAATGTCTGTCGCACCCTTTAAACTATGAGTATTTTCCTATTTTCATCTCGCCAGCACCTAGCACAGTGCCTGGGACATAACTCGAGTCAGTCAATGTTTATTGAATTAAATGAAGTTGTTTGTGGAGTCGATCATCATATTCGATATCCATCTATCTGCGTGTGGCAAGACTACAGACGCTGGAATAGGGCACAGGAAAGATCCTAGTGGCAGAGAGGAGGATTGGCCGTGACAAGGCAGGGTGGGAGAACTGTCAGCCTCGGCACCAGGGCTAGGGCATGACTCCTCCAACATGGAAGGCATACAACACAAATTCGGTTTTCTTTCCTAATATCAGCAGGAACAAGGAAAACACATAGGACGGTCATTGGAAATTAGAAGTAGATGTGAAGCAGAAGTCCAGGTTCACGGATATGGTTGGTAAGTATAAGAATAACTGGGGCATTTATTATTTAAATTAAAATAACACAGACTCCTGAGCCAAAGCCCAGACCTACAATCAAAATCTCCATGAGACATGCTGAGACCCTGCAAGTTTAACAAAAGTGGCAGGTGTGATCCTTATGAAAAACGTGACTAAACAGCTTCAGGAGATGCTGAGAATGGGTAGAAAAGTTTTTAATGCAAAGGAAAGCCAGCATCCCCCAGCACCTAACGACCTGCTCTGGGGGCACTAAGTCCATATCTGATGTGGAGCGAGAGAAGTTTGAAGTTTGGGAAACAGTGGCCAACAGTCATCCTTAGTCCCAGGATGCCAGGTCTGACTTTTAGAGAACCTTAGCAGTGAGCTGTGCCAGCTGAGAGGCAGCTCTTTATCTATCCTACCCCCACGAAGCCTGGAGCTGGGCAAGGATGAGAAAATGGTAAGCGACACCATGGAGAAAGGAACCAAAAGCTGAGAAAGGCTGTAGCGATGAAGCTGGCACTGATAGAATGGGTGGGAAAATAAATCAGAACAGAGCAAAGGTCAGCTCTGTCTCTCCCAAAGTACAACAATGTCAAGTTGTGATTCAGGTCATCTTTGGAACTCTGGGAAAGGAGGGGAATATGGGGATGTCATTACTGGAGTCAGCCAAACTGCAAAGTCTCAGGACACAGTCTCACAGATTGCCCTCACTTCTGACACTAACTGCAAGTTTGGGGGATTCCCCAAAACACCATTTGGCCAGTCACTGGAAAGATTCAATTGAAAACTACAATATACATGGCCATGATTTATTACAGGGAAGGGATTAGAACCAACAAAAGGAAAATTCACATAGGCTAGAGTTTAGGAGGGTTCCAAATGCAAAGCTTCTGTTGTCCTCAGGATGCACTACCCTCCCAGCACCGATATGTGACAAAGTGAACAGAATATTGTCAACGTAGGAAACTCAGCTTCGGTGTTCAGGTGTTGTTTTTTTGTTTGTTTGTTTGTTTTTACTGCGGTTTCATTATACAGGAATAATGGATTGATTGAGTGAGTGATTGATTGAGTGAGTGATTCATTGACTGATTGCCCACATTGTTGAACTCAGTCCCCAGTGGCACTTTCCCTTCCCCAGAGGTTGGGCTGGAAGAGGCCTGAGAGTGACAGGGTGCCTGGTCTTTGCCATACTTGAAATGGAGTTAATGCTTGCACAACCAAAACTGGATTTTCTATGGAGCTGTAGGACCCTCACTCACCTTGCTTAGACATGAGATCAATCCCAGTACATATTAGAACGAGTGCAAGTTTACTGAAAGTTTAGAATAAAGGTGGAGATATTAAAATACATACGTGCAATGATTCATCTAAATTTCAGTAAAACCTTCAATTAAGAATCAACCAAAAGTTATCAATCAATTGCTTTTTGTCAAAAACAGTACATACTGTGTACCTAATACTTTCCCAGATGTTAGCCACTATTTGGTGGAGCATTATAAAAACATGAGATATAATCAAGGGTCCCAAAACTTACAAGCTGGTTGAAACTAGGCAGAGCTTTTCAAATAGAACGCAATGGGGCATGTCAAACTCTCCAACAGTGATGATCACCAACAGGAGAGGGATGTTCGTGATGAGAATGTGTGAACTGATTACTGTGTGGAGGCAGAAAAAGAGTTTGAAACTCCACTGAAATAGAAAGTCTAACAGTATGTAATTAAGGGCTTAAATGGGAGGTAGAAAAAAATGTGTGTGTGTGTGTGTGTGTGTGTGTGTGTGTGTGTGTGTGTGTGTGTTTGTTAAATGAGCTCAAAGGGGAAATCAGTGAGGCCTGGAAAAACAATAGGAGTTTCTGGGAAAATCTTGAAGCAGTAGGATGGTTTAAACAGAACAAGTGAAAGAAGACCACTTCAACTGCCCCAATGGACAGTCAAGAGTTAGCTCAATACTATACCTCTTTCACCAGAGCCAGCCATCTGGGCAGCATTGTGTATGCTCTGACTATGAAAATACCAAGTAAAAGCTTCAGAATAACTTCAAAAACTGATACACAGAAGCAAATGATACAGCAATCAGAATGCTAAGCAATAACAAAGATATAAGGCCCTTTCCCACCATTTTTATGAAGCAGCTACTGGAAAATCAAAATAGATCACTTAGAGAATAAAATATTTTTTAAAAGAATACACATCAACAGTTTGCTAGAAAAGGAAATAAGGGTATTCAAAAGCGAGGTTTGTGAGTAGTAACTAAAAAATAGAGATCAACATAAAAGCATTCTCAGAGGAGAATAAGCCATTGGCACAATTCTGAATGGCAAAAGAACTTGGAAGATAGCAAAGGTCCCTGAGCAAATTCAAAAATTCTCTCAAACATCTTCAATTTTATGGCTTATTAAAGTATCTGAACTTTGAGAGGTCCAAGGCTTTCCAAGACCTGTTACTAATCTTATCCATCATTAATCAGTTAATCAAATTGCTTATTCAATACATATTTGAGCACTTCTACTATTCTAGGCTGGATACAATCATGAACAGATAAAAAGTCTGTGTCCTCACGGAGACTACAGTCCATTGGAGAGGGACAGATAGTAAACCATATATGTCTAATACCTAATATGCAATATAGTTATTAGTTCTGTGATAGAAACTAAAGCATGGTTCAGGAGGGGGAGAGAGAATGGGGTACTGTTTGCATAGGGTGGACAGGAAAAGTTTCACTGATAAGGGGCATTTGAGCAGAGATCAAAATGAAGTGAGGGGTAAAACCAAGCCAATATCTAGGAGTAAAGCATCAGGTTGGGGGGACAGCTAGTACACATCTTCGAGGCTAGAATGAACTTCACCTATAGGCTTTAACATGGTGGGCCATGGGGTGAGTGGAATGAAGTGAACTCAGAGAGGTAGGCAGCAGCCAAATCACATCAGCTTTTGCAAACCAGCATAAATTTTGGATTTTATTCCAGTTGCAAAAGAAAACCTTTGGAAGGTTTCCTTTATCTTCTTCCAAATGCAGATATTGCTCACTCTTTTCATGTCTACTTTCAAACCATGACTTTCTTAGTAAGGAGACCACAGTGAAAATTTATTATTTCCACCCTCTACTACTCATAGGAGCACTATTAAATGTAATTCTGAGAAGTGACATTCCCATTACCCCGTCTTGGTCCCTGAATCCACGTTTTCTACAAGGACCTGCACCATACATCAAACTCAGGCAGATATAAATGTCACCTCTAAGATGGCACTCCTACCCTGCAAGACATTGAGTTCAAGTTGGCACCATAACTGACTCTCGCTCCAGTCATTCCACTGTTTTATAAAGCCAGCTACTTCCAGGATAGCGTTTATGATAAAACTGTGAATTCCCATGAACATTAGCTCATTGGCTTCCTCTCCTAAAGTGTGAGTTTCTTGGTGAAAAACAACATTGAGTGAGATGCTACTGTAATAGTAAACAAAGCATTCAGAATATCTATAGATAATGGCTTTTGGCAGAAGCAGGGAGGGAAAAGAAGTAAAACAAAATCCAATTAGTGTCGATTTTAATAAAGACAAAATACTTCTCCCTCCACAAAGAAAGGAGTCAAATGTGATGAGCCTGCTGCCATGTGAGTGACTGGTCCCTTGGAGTGCTATCTATTGGAAAGATCAGGGTTGGTCACTAGAGCTAGCAATTCGGTGATGCTGGGAAAGCCTTGGTGAAAGGAAGTCACATAATCACCAGAGCCAGAAACTGAAACCATTGGGTGAGAGTTAGAACTGTGGCCGGGGCCACTCCACAGGAACTGGGAATACAGAGGCTGGGGTTGGCCAACAGGAGTTGAAATTGCATAAACAAACAACGGCAGCCAATGCTGGCAAGCCTCATTTGAAACAAAATCAGGAGAAATACTTTAGTTCCTGCCACCATGGCCACTTCACTAATGAGCCCACTGGCATCACTGGCATAGCTGAGGACAAAGGCCTACTGGCGTTCAAAGGGCAGATCATATTGATCACCTGATTATTGCAAGCCCTTGTGAATAGTTACATGGAATTTAGACACTGTGGACCCATTTTGAGACCATATCAGATTAGAGTTCACCTGGGCCCACCTGAATGTATGGTTTTGTGGATCAGAAAACACTGTACCTGGTTCTAATTTTTATGTCTATCATTCATCTATAAGTATCAGAAACAAATATCTAACGTTTTAGCAAAAAAAAAAAAAAAAAAAAGATATCAAGTCACTCACAAAACCTCTAGGAAAGTCAATGAACCAGGCTCAGACGCAGTACATTCAAGGTCATGTTCACAATCATGCTACAGAACCTGGTTGGTGAAGATACCACTGTCAGCACCACCGACACTTGATGGCCCCCCCACACCCCCATCGCTGGGCATCGCTGAAACCCTGCAACTATTGCTGACTTTAGAAATCGGAGGTAGCTGCTGATCATTTTAATGGATTTCTGTGGCCCTTGATGCTCTGCATCCCTAGCTTGTTTTTATGTTTGTGTCTACTTTTTTTATTTAAAGGCTTGTCTCCAAAAGCAAAATCTAGAAGGATAACACGGAATTTAGAACCAACCAAAGAAAAAGAGATAATGGATGATGAACTAGCAGTGGTTTTTCAGCTCCGAAAGAAATTGGTTTGATCAATGGGTGGGAAGATAAGGACAACCTCTGGAAGCTTGACTGGTGTTTACATAAGAAATGACAAGCATCTTGTCTCCCTCATCGGGTAAAAATCCTAAAGAGGTAAGTGAAACCCACGTTATATTCAGGGAAGGATAACAGCTGGCTGAAGGAAGCATTGCCTAGTTTCCCGGTGTCTGGCCTAGGGGATGACAAACCTTGCATGAGAGACTTCAGTCTGATAAGAATGCAAAATAACACTGAATGAGGCAGGTATAGCAGTGAGAGCCTAGTTAGGAAAACACACCACTTGAGGCATTTCAAACAGAAACAATTTAATACAGGGAAATGGCTACTTAGGTGATGAAAGAGCTAAAAAGCCAAAGGAAGGGTGGTGAGGCAACTCAGATATTAGTAAGACCAGAAAGCAGCCCCATCACCAGAGCCAGACACCGAAGCCATCGGGTGAGAGTTAGAACTGTGGCAGGGCCATTTCATAGGAACTGAGAACACAGAGGCTGGGGTTGAGCAACAGGAGCTGAAAAATGCATAAACAAACGAAAGCCTCATTTGAAGCAAAAAGGAGGAGAAATACTCGTTTATTTTGCATTCCAGTCTTCCACCAGTACCTCCCATTGGCCAAATCTACTTGAAAACCACCTGGCCAGGGAACCTGGATAGTTCTTTGCAATACAGATGGCATGAGCTCTTCGAGTTTACTAGCAGGTATGGGAATCCACACCACGCAAACCGTTGAGCCCCACCTTCTAAAGCAAAAAAGCCTTCAGCACAAATACTGCAGGCCTGGGGAGGTCATGGCCAGGCTGAAGGTGCTCAGTCTCTCTCAGGTCTTAAGGCTGGAAGATGAGTCTTCGTTAGAGTCATACTTGCGCGATGCCTAGTGATTATTTTATAGCCTGCGACAAAAACAATAACAAAGTGCTGATGCCACGGTGAGGTGACCACTCTGAGTTCTGGGGCAAATGGCTGAGGTCAGGGAAGCACCTAACTGTGTCCTCTCTCAGGATTTGTGGATTCTTGAGAAGCCACACTCACCAAACGCCTGTATTCAGTATCACCTCTAGTCTTTGCTGAGAACTGTTTCCTTTCAATTGACCTCATAAAGTATAATTCGCGGAAAATGGACATGTCCTGGTGCCCATTTTCAGTGGTTCTCATACCCAGTCCTCTGTTGGACTCCTGGAGGGGTTAGTGACTAACCCTCTGGGAAGCCAGAGATCCCAGAAGAAGTCTACAGCTGGGAGTTCGGCTATTTAGGAGAAAGCTTGTCTCTTCAAAGCAGTCTTTGAGACCCACACACAACATGGTTTGCTTTTTTCTGGGGCAAGACCATTCCCCTCCCAAGATTTCCAGGCAAAGAAGACACGCTGGATGCCCAAGATTCTGAGAGAAAAAGGGAAATGTTTATTAGAGGATTTCTGTATGCCAATCAAGTCTTTTCAAATGCACATATCATCAGTTCACACAACTCCCCTATGTGGTAGTAGTGGTCATTTTATTAATTCTACCTTTTTGTTGATGAGGAAATTGAAGCTCAGATAAATAAGGCAGTCTCCTAAGGATATGTAAATAATGAGTGGAGAACCAGAGTTTGAAGTAACAGCATCCAAGGCCATCCTCCCAGAAAACATTTGAGAAGCTCCCCTCAGAAGGAGAGAGGCAAGTCAAGAGATTCTTAGGGCCTAGTTATCCAACCTGGGGGAATCAAGTCTCTTAAAACTAAGTCATATCTGATTCAATTGGAGTTTGTGAAGATTGCAAGGGAAAAATACATGAGGATTCATGACACTGAATTGACAGAGATTCTGAGCCTTGTCTGCAGTGGTTGTTTTCCAAACTCTTTTTATAACTGTGTTGGATTTTCAGTGACCCCCTAATGTAGCCTAAACAATAGAAATGTCACAGCAAATTACACAATACTATCAAGTGAAAGCAACCTGCTTTGTGCAATGGATTTACCAATCAGAGTTCCTGATTTCTCACTTGAGAGCTGGAGAAAAGAAAAGAGAAATTACTCCATTTGCACTTGATTTCCAGAACAGAATACTACCTTTCCTTCTCTTTCTCTCCACCCCTGCTCACATCTGACTCAGCGCCCGGAGTCATCTTCAACATAATATCTGTTGAGCATCAACTCTGGACAAGGATCTTTACCACCTGTGAGGACATTTCGAGGCCTTGGTCCAATGCCATGCTGCTGCTAAGCTTAGCTCAAGTTCAATGCTTTCCACTCTGCACACTCACTTATTCAATAAAAGTGTGATTTTAAAATATGAGACAAGCCTTTCCTGGTATGTTCTATCATTGTAGGTCCCATTATAGTGTCTGGCCTTCCTGCCAGGCCTTTCCTGGCTGTCTCCTGGCTTGGGGACTCTGATTCTCTCTCTTTTCAGTCAGTTTGTCCCATTGTCTCATGGAAGGTAAGCTATTGTCTCATGGAAGGGTTAGGGCAGGAATAAAGGGAGGGGAGAAGGAGGGGCAGGCCTTGCCCTTTGGGTCCCCAGAGAAGCTGGGCTCTTTCCTGTTATCTATCTACTCCCTCCAGCCCATAACCCAGGTGCCTTTAGAGGATGTCCTTTTTCCTGTATCAGGACTAAACAAACTGAGAGTCTCTCTGGCTTTTGGTCCTGAGGGCTTTGTCTACAGTCCTGCCCTTTTTCTGTATCCTCTCTGTTCTTGTCCCTCTTCCTGTCTCAGTTTTTCTCACCTTCTCCACCCCCAGGCTCACTTTTCTTGCTCTCTACTCTTTCCAGCTCATGTTTGACACAGGCCAGAGTCTTTTCCTTCATCTTAGACAATGCTATTTTCCTTTCATTATTCTGTTCACAGTTTCACAATCCACATCTGCATTTCAAAGCAATAGTCATTGGTCCCAACCATACTAATAAAATACTTAAGATTGCACTTTTATATTTTAATAAAACATTTTTAGCCAATGATGACAATTTTTTCAGAAGACAATGCATTCTTTCCTAGAGAGAACACTGGAAAATATGCACAGCGAATCAGAAATACTCCTGCGAATATGTGAATATGAATTATTTTTGTCTAATGTTAAAGTCAATATATGTCTAACAACAAGCTTTTCTCCTATCCTCTCTTCAGTGTCTCTAGAAGATCTTAAAGCACTTACCATCAAAAACCTCCATAATCTCTGGGGAACTGTCCCTGACATATTCCTGGTCTTATTTACTATATGCATGGGTAAATCTATTAAAAGGAAAATTTATGTTGTCGAGTGTCAAAAGCCAAAAAGAAAAACATACTCAGAATGAGAACGAAGCAAGCAACTACAAAGTCAAATAGAATTCTGGAACAACTTCAAGGAATGATCAAGTAGGACAAGCAGTAGAAAGTTGAGGCAGAATAAATTGATTTTTTTGTTTTGTAGATGGATTTCTTGCTAAGCCAGAGAAACTCTAGTAGTATCAATTCCCACACGTACCACAAAACTCAAACTGCAACTAAAATTGCTCTGAGGAAAGTTAGGGAAAGCAAGGTATTTCATGGAAGCATAGAGTTTTAGAACTGGAAGGGGCTTTAAAGACCAGTTATCCAATCAAACTGTAAAAAGATAGTCTCCATAAAGTCAATCTTAAATGTTACTGGATAATAGAATGATAGTTAACGTTTATTTTTTAATTATTAAGGTAAAAAAAAAACACTTAATGTGAGATCTACCCTCTTAACATTTAAAAGTACAATAGGTTATTGTTGACTATCAGCACAATGATTATCCCTAGCACTTGTCCATAGTGCTTGACTAAAATGTTACACCAACTCCCCATTTCCTCCTCTCCCCAAGACCTTACAAAGTGATATCCTCCATGCCAAGTGTTTTTTTTACACATTATTTTATTTTACCACACAATAGCCCTTTAAGGTAGATACTACTATTATCCTCATTTTCCAAATGAGGAAATTGAAACTCAGATTAAAAAACTTTTATAAGATTTTACAGCTGGGAAGCAGCAGGACTGGTATTGGAAGAGAAGTGGCCTGACTGTGCAGACCTCTTGACCTCGCTACCAAATCATCACAAGAGTCTGATCCATTCAAACTTCTGGTTAAATCACTCCGACGGTGCAAGCAGATGCATTTAAGAAGGACTTTTGGGGTTTCTACTTTCTGGATGGATGGTGCCTACATTAGTTAGAATAATCTGGGTTGTGCTGCAGTAACAAACAATCCCCAAATCTTGATGTCGCATAACAATGAAAGTTTATCTCTCACTCATGCTATATTGGGTCAGTAGTGAATCTGGCTTCACATTATGCTCACTGAAGACTCAGGCTGGCAGAGCCTTCCCTTCTGGAATGTAATTGGACACTATGGCTGGGAGATGGGAAGATGGTGACTTATGCACTGGCCTTAAAAGCTTCTACCTGAAGGTGGTACTCATCAAGTCAATGCTGCTCATGTTTCATTGGCCAAAACAAGTCATGTGGCCATGCCTAAGTTCAAGGATGTGGTGAAATGCAGTCTACCTATGAGGATTGCTTGCTAATATGTTATATGGGGCAAGAGCATTGCCCAAGGGGGAAGCCTGGAAACATACATAAATAGTTCCCGTGACCACCACAGCATCAAACTCATGAAATTGCCCTGTGAGCTCACTTGACTCTGGCTGTGTTGACTAGCCCTAATTCTGTAGTTTAAATTTGTTTGAGTGCTTTGAATTTATTTGTGCACTTCGTGAACAGGTCTAATTCCAAACAATGTACTACCGCTGTTGTTTTTTTAGAGCATGAAATATGCTTTTTCCCTCAAGTACAAAACTACGTAAGTAACGTTTCAGACCAAATTAATAAAAATAAGATTGGAATAAAACTACGTGAAACCTATATTCCAACTAACATATAGAAAAATTAAGACTTTATGACGTAATACTTGCAGAAATTCTTAGCATATTGCCTGGTACAAAGTAAGCACTTGATAATTGTTAATGTCCTTAAACATATCAAACTCAAATTAATCCTTCTTCAAGAGACACATCCATCTCAAATATCTGCCAGACGCTGTGGAAGGCTAGCAACACTTCTGGCTCTGAGGCTGATTACATGGCATACTAAAAAATTAAAAGACAAAAATGAATGACCTGGAGAGATGCTGCCCCAAAACTCTTTCCCAGGGAGATAATGTTGAAGAAAATTTAGTTCTCTGGGCCACAGTTATTTTCACGTGAATTAAACCTTTTAAACCATAGCTCTTTCTAATTAACCAGAACAGTTTTCAAACATTTCTGACATGTGCTGGTCATCATCACCACCCTCTCTGACGTAATTATACCTGCGTATAGAAGACTGGAGGTAAAGGCAGGTAGAGAACAACAGAGGTTGTTTTCTCAAGGGGGAAAAAAAGGGAAGAACAGAATTAGAATTGGCACAATGTAATTTTCCTATTAACTGCTGGAAAGGTAGATATGGGTGTCCAGAGGAGAAATGCAAAAAACTCCACACACACATAAACCATGATAATCAGAATTGTAGATCTTGAGGGAAACCCATGGTATGAAAGCAATTCTCTTTGAGAATTTAGAAAACAAACAAGGGCAGTGCCAATTGCATAATTCTACTCAACCCCTTTCTGATTAAAACCAGGGTCAAAAAAATGCCAGTCTACTAGAAAAAAAGAATAGTTCTTTTTGTTTGTTTTTTACTAGTCTCACCCATGATGAAGGCACTTTGATGATGGGAGATCTCCCCAACTTTACTCCACCTTACTTAACCCCAGATATGAATACCTCCAACTGAAACCTTGCTTCTTCATTTTGCAATATGAAGAAATGCTTGCTGGGGGAACTTTCTAGCCGGATACCCTTGAATACACTTCCTGATGAAGTGGGAGATACACCAGCTGCCACTACAGATGCTGAAAGAAGTGGGAACAAGTGAAGCTGATTATAATAATATGTTGCACAGGCTGAAGGAGCTACGGTGGTGGAGGGCCCCGGTTCAGGGGATAGGCCCCTTCCAGCTAAACAAAGGCCATGACAAAATTTGACCCATTGCTCTAGTAAAACCCTGAAGATTGCTTGCTAATACGTTATATGGCATAAGAGCGATGCAGAATAGCTCTTAAAAAGAAAAAGAAATAGTAGCATCAGGGGGAAACCGAAAGTTTCTTGTTCCTAGAGATTACTATTGGAAATTTAAGTAAACTATATAGGCTGTGATTTCAGAGACTTGGAGAAGGCTCCCAGCCAAGAAATATGTCATTTTACTACTTGCAAATGCTTTCATTTCCATCATTAGAGATATATTTCTTTTTGTCAAAGTCTTGTTCTGTTGTTAAAATAAAAATTCAAGCCATAGTAAATCAGTATCAAATCATTTACACCACACTATGAATTAATTAATATATTAGCATCCAATCCCAGAGAATTGTTAGCTCCTTCTAGTAACAAAATGGGGGAGAAAGAAAAATAAAAGGGTGTTCCATGCCGGAGGGGGATTTTATACCATAGAGGAACAAATTACGTTAGTCTTAAAAATCAGAGGTTGAAAGCTAGGTTTGTAAAAATATGATAAGAAGAGGAAAACAGATGGGGACGGAAAAAGTTAAATTTTGTTCCTTCATTTGAATGTTTTTGTTTGTTTCAATAAATTGATGAGTTGAGTCATTTGCAAAATGATATTTTGAAGGCTAAGGTATACTAATCTTTTAGGCTAAAAATGAAGTCCTGAAAACTAGCATTGTCTTATTCTTTTTATTGCTTTTAACTGCCTTCTCACTGCCTAGAAAACTATCTGTCACATGGCAGATAATAAATGTTTACATGAACAAATAAATGATTAAGTGAACAAGGCTAAAGCTTTAAATCCAAATAAGCAGAATTTCCTTCAAAGTTATCACATGAGAAGTTGTGCCCTTATTCCAATCATCCCCTTATTGCTTAAAACATAACCAGACACTATTCTGAGAATTGCCAAAGCAAATGACAAAGTCATTTTTAAATTATCAATGGCAACATCAAGTCATCTCCCTCTGGTGAAGTATTCTCTTAAATTTGTTACAAGTTCAATAGCAGATGAATTTTCAAGTGAGTTCTGTTTTTTAATTTAAAAAAAAGATATTTTATGAAAAAGTGAGGCTGCCTTTCTTGTGTGGCACTGGAAATTTAAAAGAGAGTCCCAATCACTCCAAGAAAGTCTTAAACAATGGCAGCACCATTGGACCAATTGGTTAGCCCTCCTAAGTGGCTCCTTTGAAAGATGAGACTTATTTGAACATCTAAATTTTGGTCTGTTTGCTATCAAATAAATGAACAACAAAAAAACTGTATTAAAGTCACACTCTATGTTACCTTCCATTATTCATTACATGTGTCATAAAAAAGATAACATTTTTTAAGCCTCTTTTAGGGTAGGGTAATGACTATACTTCTTTTGCATCCCCCTATGTCACCACTCACCCTAGATCCAGCTTAGGCAATAAATATTATATGTATACAGCAAGGACACCCACACTTCATATCTCCAGCTCTGACCTGTTCCCTGAGCTCTAGATTTTTATTTTCAACTGTCTATTAGACTCCCCACTTGGATGTATAATACCTATCTCAAACGTGTCTAAGAAAAAGTCTTGCATGCCTCAGTCTTCCCCTTCTCAACTCTTTTGTATAAGTCTGATATCTCTTCAGCCAGAGTGATCTTTCAAAAATATGAATCAGGCAATGTAAACCCTCTAAGTAAGATCTGCCATCACCTTAAAATCCAGTCTCTGGCCTCTGCCTCTGCCTCAGCTTCAACAATTCTACCTTTCACTCTGCTCCAGCCTCTCTGCCCCACCTACTGTTCCCAGGACAATTAAGGTTATCATAGACTCAACCTCTTATACTTTCTCTTCCTTCTGCCTAGAATTCCCTCCCCCCAAATCTTCATATGTCAAATTCTTTCTCATCATCAGGACTCTGTTCAAATGTCATCTTTCTAAAAAGGTATTTCCTGGAGATGGTCCTCACTCGAGTCACTCTCTATTCCCTAACTTTGCTTTGTTTTATTCACAGGACTAATCATATAAGAAATCATTGTTTTGTTGTATGTTTATTTTCCATTCCCCTGTGTCTAGAATGTCAGTGCCACGAGGGTAGGAATCTTGCTAAACTTGTTTGCTGTTAGAGTTTAGAATGGCACTTGGCACATAGTAGGCATTTTGCTATGAATGAATGAATGTTCAATAAACCATAAAAACTATGTGGTAGTTCTAAGAAAGATTAATGGTCAGATTACACTCTTCTAAGAGAGAGGGTGGGAAAAATACCTGCTAATGGAGACAGCAGCCATCAGTTATATAAACAAACCATTGGATTTACAGCTAATGCATGCACACAGGCTTGCTTAGGTTACTAATTATGTATCAGTAGCTGGCAAACAGCATATTTATTATTTCATGTTATCTTCAGAATCTTTGAGTACTGGATAAAATGTTTCCTTGAGCAGGTGGAAGATGACCTGAAATAAAGAAATATATACCTATTATTCTGGTCCACTCTGACAAGGTGCAGAGAATGACTATGGCTGGCATCGACTGGCTGTCTTTCTTTGCTCTCTCTCCTTTTAAAGTGTGGAGCCTGTTGGAAAAGAAGCATTACATGAATTCAAAGCATTATGTTATCAAATCCCCATAATTATTTAAACTATGTAGCACCATTTGTGCACAGCCAGTGATTAAGCTGTGCCATAATTAAAACAATATCGGGAAACTAATTACAAAGAGCTAGACAGTCTGTGCTATCTTTCTAGTTGCTGTCCGAATGTTACAGAGAAGAATGTAATTCTACTCTGCAGACACTATTAAAATCTTCCAACATATTTTTAAATCCCTGGCTGTCTGAGGGGTGAGTTGGGTCAGGAAAGGACGGGTGATGACAGAGTGGGGATGAATCCTGAATGAAGTTTGGGCTTTTAGAAAAGCCTTTCATCATGAGAGGGGAAAATAATTAAAAATGACTCTCAGGAAAATATTTTTTTCTCTTGATAAAAACTGTCTAATCTGAAAGCCAGATAGTTTGGCTGGACAACAGGAGCTATCTAGAAGACAGAAAAACTGGCTAATATTTCCCCATTTTGACCTTAGCTACAATTATTTTTCTAGTCAGAGCAGATGAGAGAAAGAAGAATCCAAAGGCTAATGTTAAATTCCTCACTTCACATGGTTCTTCACACAAGGCCAATGGCATGAGTAAAATGCTTTACACATATGTACCCTTTGTTGGCAACAGGTTATATGTTGTTTTCATCGATATTGTCATTATTGACTTACTCTGTGGGGTTATACAAGATAATGGGAGAATAAGCCTTGGTAGAAGGTAAGTATCAGGGCTTACTTTAGGTCAGCTGGTCCTGGATCTGGAGTATCTGCATGGCTTGGGAGCTTGTTAGAAATGCAATTTCTGGAATCCTAACCCAGACCTACTGACTCAGGAACTCTGTGAGATCGAGTAGTCTGTGTCTTAATAAGGCCTCCTGGTGATTCTGATGCCTGCTCAAACTTCAGAGCCACTGACTTCTTGTTCTTACTATTGAATTTTTGTCCAGGTTTATTGAGATACAGTTGACGTATAACATTGTGTAAGTCAAAGGTGTACAACATAATAGCTTTCCATCACTTTTGCTAGAGAATTATAGGATCCAAACATGCCATCCCTTCGGTTTTCAGGCCTCCCTCCTACTCTAACCCTGACTTTCTCATATGCTAGATGTGTCACTAACAGTATAAATAAATTCCTAGCTAATCTCCCCACTACACCAGAGGAAAGGAGTATATGTAGACTCACCTACAAAACCAAATCAAAGAAGGAGAGCTAGAATTTCATGTCTTTTCTCTAGATAGAGCAATGCTATTAGGAAAAACTTAATAATTTGTAATCGCATTATACATTGGATCTTAGAACTGAAGAGTAATAGATTGTAAACTCTTTGATTTCTAAGCACCTTGAATGTTCTTCAGTACCTGGCACTAATGCTTCAGCCTTATTGGGAATTTACACATATTTGTTCAAGTGAATGAAGTAATATTTTTAACAGGCTCCAATCACTCAACCTATGGGTGGCAGTTACCTTCAATTCTGTTTTTTCTCCACTGTCCTCCACGTATATTGTCCTGCAAATAAAGAGAAATGGCCATTTACCAGGATGCCTATTAAAAATCAGACTTTATTGCAAAGCATGAACTTCATCCATTCATACTTCTGTTCATTCAACAAATGTTAACTGCACATCTGTCGCATATCAGGCACTAAGCTAGAAACTAGAGAAACACTCAGGTATGACATCACTCTACACCTGGGAGCACACAGTTTAGTAGAAGGCAACACATGTGAATAATTAAGCACAAAAAGAGATTCTAGTTGCTATGATGGACATGAGCACAGATATGAGACAAGAAGGTACATTCAAGTCTACCTGTAAGAATGTGGGAGGGTGTCTGCTAGCATTGTGCCTGAATATACTCTGTATATGCTTCTAACCCAATGACTCAAATGAAGTCAATTTTGTGGGGATTAAAAACTTGTTCTGTGACCTGAGAATGGTAAACCAGTATTAGTCAGTTTAGAATTGGCCAAAGACATAAGGATTTGAAAAAAATTAAAACCTTTCCTTAGTGTCATCTAAATATTCTTACTACAAACTATTTTCACTGGGCTATATACCGAGTCTGTGTTCCTGTTCATTCATGCCTCCTTGACGACTGAAGTCAAGGCCTAATGTTTGGTAAAAATAATTTGAGCAGCATGCCACCCACTCCCCTTTCTGCTGCCACAGTGATTCTAGACTTTGTGCAAATCTACCCTGAGCAACTAGGGACTATAACTAGGGAAATCGATTTCCTTAAAAAGCAAAGGGAATGGAGTTGCCAAAAGAGTTTCTAGGAGGATATGCCTGGAATTTGGAATTTTTGATTTGTGTTTCTACAAACCCTGGGCAAGCTGCCCTACTAAAATTACCATTAAGTTGAATTTATGACCAAGTAATGGTACATTTCTCTCATTAAAGACAGATCTTCTCTATCTGTCTGGGCTCAAGAATGACCTGCGTGGGAAAACAATAAATCACCAGCCCCTCACTGGTCTTTTGTGTGCCTTGGGAGTGGAGGTGAGATGCCAAAGCAGTTAAGGTTAACTTTGTGATTTGTGTCCCAGGAGGGCAGAAAAATCAGTTTGGAGATTTGCTAAAGGATCAACAAAATAATTGATAACCAGTGCACTGGCATGATTCTGCAGCTGGAATGCCTTTGAAACTGTTCCCAAATGACACTGGGGATTAGCGGAGGTTCTTGAACAGAGAATGAGTTATGTGACCTGGGGTATGCTTTAACTCTGCCGTGGACCTGGGTGTCGCTGTGATGAACACCTAACCTCAGCGACCTCCTCATCTGTCAAGTAAGTAGAATAACGGCTACAGCCCAGATGGAGCCCACAAAGCACAAGAGGCAGCCTCCAAGAAATGGTCAGTTACTTCTAGGGGCTTCTTAAAGTTTTTTTTTTTTTTTTAATTAAAATCAGAGACACGAAAACAGATGAAAATAAAACCTGATTTCAATCCTCAATCCCACATTGTGGGATACCAAAAACTGAGGTTCTTTGCTTGAATTTTCCAATGTTTCTTCACTTTCAGATTTTTGCCTAGAGGAAAAGATAATGATCATTGTATTAGTTAATATTTATTGAGTTTTTGAAACCTTGGGTCAGGCACTGTACTGAGCCCAACCCAAGGATAATGCTAGGACTCAAACCCAGACTAGGCTGTTTGCACAGTCCATGTTCTTAAGCACTAACAAACTCTGACAGAGGAAATAACAAACAATGAAGGAAATCCTGCCTGTTCTTAAATTTCTACATCAAATTTTTCAAATATTAGATACAATTTTTAATATTGTGAGGCTTAATAATTGGTTACTTGGGAATATCCCTTTTAAATTACTGCAACCATAAAGAAATCCATTTAATAGCTATTCTGTTCTGACCTACAATTAACTGTATCTTTCTATTCTGTACTTAGAATATTTAAAACAGAGGCATCATCAAGATAAACTCTCTACCTTGACTCTATTCAGCTATCAGGCTCCATTCATTTTATACTATTCATAGCCTTAGATCATATCATAATATAAATTCTTCTATATCAAGGATTTCATGATATGGTCCTCAAAATTTTATTCCCTTTAAGAACTTATAATTTATTCTAACCACTTCTGAAATAAATTATTATAAACATTTTTGTCACACAAGGTCCCCTGGAGAATTCATGCTTCTACGGCTTTCTGTAGCTATACAAAATAAATCCAGACTTCTGTGCATTGTAGTTTTTGGATCTGTATTTTGTTTCTCTCTCCTCCCACCATTGCAAACTGTTATTCTATATGCTGTGAGTGTGGCCTTGCTGCTTATAATCTGTCTTACTTTATAAATAATTGTCTGGATAAAGCCTGAGGGACTGTTCATGTTTTTACTGTGGCGTAAAATGCATGGTCTTTGTGACATGTATTTTTATATTATCATTTAGTTTACCTCTGAGTTCATAACAATCTTCCAACTGGTTATGTCTGACCAAAGACTTAGGTGGAATGTGAATGCAAGTTGGAATTTTTTTTTTTGTAATTCACACGTACACATGTAGAAATAGAAACAGAAATAAAAATAGATGATATAGGTATAGCTATATAGATAGCATGCATGGGTGTTTTATCTTAAACTGTTTGCAGATCAGACATCATACAGTAAAAGCCATAAGAATAAGAGCCTTCTCTAAACTGGAGATTGTTTTTAAAAGTTTGCTTTGGGCCTACAATTCAAGATTAAACATTACTTACCACAATGCTTATATATATGACAACGCTTTATACAGAAAAGTTACTCAATAAATGCTAACTTAAGAAAGTTATGCAAAAAAAAAAAAAAAAAAGGCTTTCAATGTCAAATCATTGAATTGTTTTTTAATGCTTTTTTATTCTTAGATTCACCTATGCTCTTCTTTGAGGTTAAAAAGGTTCATGAAATAATTCACATGTGTTAAAAATTTCTTTTTCTTTAAGGACATACTAAACACTAAGAGAATGAAAATATAAACCACAACTGAGAGAAAATATTTGCAAATCACTCATTTACTAAAGAACTTTTATTAAAAATGTAGTTTTTAAAATCTTAAAATTCAATAAAAAATGGACAAATATTTGGACACACACTTCACCAAAGAAAATATACAGATGGCAGATATGCACATGAAAAGATTTTCAACGCCATTAATTATTAGAGAAATGCAAATGTGAACCTCAATGAGATACCAGTGCATGCTTATTAGAATGGCTAAAATGTTTTTTAAATGACCACACAAAATGTTGGTGAGAACATGGAGGAACAAAAACTCTCACAGACTACTGGTGGGAATGTGAAATGGTGCAACCACTTTGGAAAACAGTTTCTTGACACATTAAACATATAATTACCAAATAATTCAGCCATACTCCTCTTAGGTATTTACTCAAGAAAAATAGAATCATATATTTATACAAGGATTCATACATGAATCTTCATAGAAGATTTATAAATAATAGCCAAAAACTGGAAACAACCCAAACATCCATCAATATGTGAATAGATAAAGAGATTGTGGTATATTTATCCATATAATTGAATACTGCTCAGCAACTAAAAGAAACAAACTAATCATGCATGCAAACACATAGCTGTATCTCAAAATAATTATGCTGAGTAAAAGAATCCAAAAGAATAAAAGAATATATCTCTAAGATTCCATTTATATAAAATTTTAGAAAATGCAAACTAAACTATAATAACAGAAAGCAGCTAGCTCAATAGTTAGCTGGTGGCTGGGGTGGGTAAGGGAGGAAGGTAGATTTACCAAAGACGACAAAGAAATTTGTAGGGGCGATGAATATGTTTACTATTCTGATCATGGCAATAGCTTTATGGCTGTATAAATGTGTCAAAAATACTCAAATTGTACTCTTTAAATTGGTTTAGTTTATAGTTTATCAACTATACCTCAGTAAAAAAAAAAAAAGGACAAAAAAAAAGAAGGGGAATAAAAGCAGTTATAGAATCAAAAGTTTAGATCTGAAAGAAATTTAACAGACCAACTTATCTACTTATTCATTTTATGGATGAGGTCATTGAGAGCTAGACAATGATTACCTAATAGGTGATAAATCAAACACAAAAGAAATCTATATACTGTCTCCAAAAGAATGATTCACCAGATAACAGGAAAAATAGATGGCTAAGTGCTGAAAAGAATCTACTAGCCTCTTCCCACAGCTGAAGAGATTATCAGGTATTCCAGGTTTCTACTGCTGTATAACAAGTGGCTCCAAAACTCAGTGGCTTAAACGACAATCATTCATCGGCATAAGAATCAGTGATTTGGGCAGGTCTTGCCAGGGACAGCTCATCTCTGCTAGTGAGGCCTGACTGAGATTGGATGATCCACCTACAAGAAGGCTCACTTACATGACTGGTAAGTTGCTGCTGCCTAGTGGTTCCTCTCCAGGGGGGCCTTTCCATAGGGTTGCTTAAGCTTCTTCATAGTATGAATACTGGGTCCTAAGAGCAAGCATCCCAAGAACTAGGTAGTGAAAGCAGCCAATTTGTTAAGATCTAGTCCTGGATCTTATTAGACCCAGTGCCAGTTTCCAAACTCATGTTTTAAAAGACTAGCATAGCAATACTTCTGCCATGGTCTATTGGTTGAGCAATCATAATCCATAAGGATTCAAGGAGAAGGCACACAGACCTTTTACCCATAGAAGGAATGAGTGTCAGGAATTTGGGGCCATATTTTAAAGCCATTATACCAAGATGCCACACAATGACTGACTGCAGTTAAGTATTACTTGGACATCTCTGTCAATTTCTCTTTAAGCCTTTGCTCTCTGATATGAGAATGAAGGGATTTGTATATTAACCTTGACCACAACCCTAGTATTATAAACTGCTGGCATGTGTGATTTTGGCATCTCATTTGTCTTCACACTTTACAAATAGAAATAAATGGTAACGTTTCATTTTTAAACCACTCACAGTACAATCAACCTAAAGGCTCTCTGTAGAAAGGGATTTATCATGATACAGTGCTCCAAACATAGTAGGCATTTAGCGATATTGTAAATTGATATATGCCAAGTTGACCCTATACAATTGTCAAACTCTTTTGGTAAATATTAATTACCTCAATATTTGGTAATGTAATACGAGACAAGTAGAAGCTATGACTGATTCCTCACCATTAGATGGTAAGTGTAGGAAATCTCAGAAAAAAATCTGCCACATAGAAACATTTATTAGCAAGCAAGCTCCAAAACAGTCATATAAACTATTTCCATAGGCTTGAGAAGTCCCTGCTCTCTACCTTCTAGACACTCCAACAAGCTTTACAATAATAGTTGAATAGAAACTATCCAGGACTCTGTTCCCAACCAAGAGCTGGATATTAAATATTTACCAGCACATTACTGTAACTGACTATCCTGATGGTATGAATTAAAGTTAATTTATAGCATACTATTTATGATGAAGTATTTGAAAGTAACTTATTGATAACATAATAAGCAAATATTAGTTGCTTAATTATTACACACAGTTCTTATATTTAAATAAAGGCCTACTGGTGCATGAGGGTGTGTGTGTGTGTGTGTCTGTGTGTGTGTGTGTGTGTGTGTGTGTGTGTGTGTATGTTAAGTGAGTGAGGAGTTTTTTCCGATCTTACCAGTTCATTATATTCCATGAAGTTTTCAGTGATATTATAATGAATAGAATACAAAGACTGAGTAGAATAGTAATTGATCGACAAGGTCAAATTAGATGATAATAAAAGCATTTTTATGATTATCCATTCATACTTAAGACTGATTAAAATAGAATGACGGATATTAATTTTATTTTAATTTTATTTTCATTGAAAATTCTGATCCCTTAATCTGAGGCCTGGCCCATAATTAGAATGCAGTTTGATGGGAAACACCAGAGTTCAAGTCTCAACTTTAGCACATGTTAGCTGCATGACTTCAGACAAACCACTTCTGAGTTTTGGTTTCCTCATTTGTAAAATGGAGTGATAAAAATGAGATTATCCATGTGAAAGTATCCAGAATTTTCACAATGCTGAAAAAGATTGGCAATTATTACTAAAGTGGTTCCAAAGAACTAGCTGCTAACAAGTTAGGATTAGTGTGGAAACACATATTCTTCTTTCCTTAATGAGAGACCATAAATAAAGCAATTAAATATTTTTTAAAATAAGTTTTCTGTCAAAAGTCTATTAAAATTAACTTTTCCTGGTTCTCTAAAATGGCACACAGGGGAAGAATTATAGCAGACTTTTTGTCAAACTGTATAATCCAGGAGTTAATAGAATATTTTTAAAGTAATAAAAGAAACAAATTAGTCAGTTTAGAATTATATACTCAGCAAAAATATCTTTCAAAATAAAAATGAAATAAAGATTATCTCAAAAAAAAGTTGAGAGAATTCACTGCCTGTATACCTTAACTACAAGAAATATTAAAAGAAGTTTTTCAGATAGAAGAAATATGCTACCCAATGGAAAATTGAATCTATATAAAAAAATAAAGAGCACTGGAAATGGTAATGAAGCTATGATAGTTAACTATATATATATATATATATATATATATATATATATATAATATACATATATATGTGTATATATATGTATATTATATATATATATGAGTCAATAATATGTGCAGAAGAAAAATGTATAATAATAGCACAAGGATCAAAAGAGAGGAAATAGAAATATATTTGGAAAGGTTTGTACATTATATGTGAAGTGATAGATTTGGAAGTAAACTGTGAAAGTCAAAGATGTTTATTTTAAATCCTAGAGCAATTACTAATAAGCCAATTGGGAAATAAATGAAATAATTTAAAAAATATTTAATTTAAAGTGGGCACTAAAGAGGAAGGAACAAAGAACCTATGAGAAAAGTAGAAAACATGCAGCAAACAGTATACTTAAACCCATCTACATATAAAAATACATTAAATATGATTAAAATTAAGATTCCTGTTAAAAGACCAATATTGTCAAGTTGAACAAAAAAGTAAGACCCAACTATGTGTTTTCCACAATAAATCTGCTTTAAATATAGAGACATAAGTAAGTAAAAAGTAAAAGGATAGTAAAATTATAGTACTAATCAAAGCAAGGTGGAGTACCTATATTAATTCCAGATAAAGAAGACTTCAGAAAAAGGTATATTAACAGCAATAAATATATTACATAATGATAAAAGGGTTAATTCATCGAGAAGAATGCTTCTTGTATATGCACTTAATAACACAGTTTCAAAACACATAAAGGAAAAACTATAGAACTGAAAGAAAAAATGGAGAAATACACAATGATAGTTGGAGACTTCAACACTTCTCTCTCAGTAATTGAAAGAACAAGTAGACACAAAAATCAGTTATAGATATAGAAAACCTGAATAACACCATAAACTAAATTGACCGAACTATTATAAAACATCCTATCTAACCACAGTAGAATATATAACCTTCAAACACATGAAGTATTCATCTAGACCATATTCTGGGCCACAGAACAACAAAGTTAAAAGGATTAAATCAGAAAAAGTACACTCTCTAGAAATCAATAAAAGAAAAGGATCTGAAGATTCCCAAAATTGGAAATTAAACAACACACTTCTAAATAACCTACAAGTCAAAAAGAAAGTAGAATATTGGATTAGAAAATATTTTGAATGGAATAAAAATAAAAATACAGCATATCAAAATTTGTGGAACACAGTGGTGCTTAGACAAACTCTCAGAGCTCAGAAATAAGAAGAAAAAGAACAGCCACACACAATTTAAAAATAGGCAAGCAAACAATTTGGACCAACACTTTACTAAAGAAGTAATACAAATAGCAAATAGCACTTGAAAAAGTTTTAATATCATTAGTCATTAGAAATATGCAAATTAAATCCACAATGAAATATAATTTTATACCTATAAATATGGCTACAAATTTTTAAATAACTAAATAAATGAAATAATTAGGGTGATGGAAATATTCTAAATCTTGATTGTGATGGTAGGTACATAACTGAATTGTTTTTCAAAATTTATAGAACAGTACGTCTATGAAAGGTAAACTTTAATATATGCACCTCAAGAAACCTGACTTAAAAAAATAAAAAGCTTTGTGCTGAGTGAAAAATCTAGACACAAAAGACTATATACTATATGATTTCATTATATGATATTCTAGAAAAGTCAAACCAGGGGGACAGAAACAAATCAGTGGTTGCCAGGGGCCTGGTGTGAAAATGTTAGCTACAAAGGACTATGAAAGAACTTTTTGTGATGATGGAAATATTCTATATTTTGTCTGTTGTAGAAGTTACATGATTTTATATATTTGTCAAAACACATCAACTGTACACTTAATGAGGCAGAATTTTTATTATGCAAATTATGCCTCAATAAATGAGTGAAGGAATGAATGTCACATGATACCCATTCATTCCATTGATTCAACAATCATATTTAATTTAATCTTTAGGATGTGCAAAACACTGTGCTAGTTATATGGGGAAACATAAGTAAATGAGGAAGATCTACCTGCAGAAGTTTTACTGGAAAATCTCCTAAAAGTAACACCTGTGAAGGAAGCAAGATTGGACAGAGGATCATAGAGTTCCAGAAAAGCTTCTTCCAATTCTGTGGGGCATTCTGGATCTACAGAATAGTTCCAATTGAAGCAAAGGGATTGGGCCTTTGTACCTCTGCCTTGGCCAGTCCTTGAATGGAAGCTGCACCCAGGAAAAGACATAATTCTAGGTAAGGTCAGTTCCCAAGGAGGGACTCATCCATGAGCTGTCAACAGTTACTATTCCCAGCATCTAGGAAAATGAACACCTTGGTTCTGAAAAATGGCTAGCTCTCTGGATGGTACAACACAATCATTTTCTACGAGATATGATAATTTCAGGAGGTCATTGACATGTACATAACTAGTTAGGCTCTGAAGAAGAATGAGATCAAGGCTATTATAATAGAAACAGAGGGAGTTTCATGGGAGTCAGAGAACAAACAGCTTGGTTCTAGCCAGCAGGGAGGGGATCCAAGGGAGTGTTACTGGAATAACTTTATTATATATCATTACATAAATTAGCACACAAAATAGTACTAGGGGGCTGGGAAGCAAACTCAGAGCTAATCTCTACAGTATTCATCATTTGAGCTTCCTTGTCCTCTGACTACCATTGATTTATATAATATCAGAGGGCAGAGGAAGCTGAGTTTGGGGTATTTATTTCCTGCTCCCTCCCCAACTCTCCATAGTTCTGACAGAAGCTGTGTTTCTTTACAGTTACTGCTCCTGAACTGCTCCTTCATTTCACTAGTTCTCACTGAGCTGCAATAACACCATTTCCTCCCCTCGCCCTTTCAGGACTAAGAGCAGTAATGGCTTCCTGCCATTGCTAGTCCCTGGGTGTCTCACCAGCCTTTTTAGTTCCCTTAACTTGGCCCTGAAATAGTACCTTCATAAATCAGTTCAACTCTTCTGAGTTTGCCATGTTTCCTGCCAGGACCCCCTGCTTTATCCACTTTTGCTTGCTTCTGTTCTATTTCTACTTTCTCATTCCTCTTCTCTATCTTTGGGGACCTATCAGCCAATTAATTTAAAGATCTCTTTGATAATATTTGTGCCTCATTTTGAGCTGAGTTATTTGTCCTACAGGAATTAGAAAATGTGAGGGCTAATTAATAATCTAACTTGTATAGTTCCCCCCATCTATCCACCCAGGGCCATGCTTTGCCCTCTGACTGAAGTGCCTGCCTTCTCCTACTCATTCTATAAGACCTATCATAGTGTCAGCACTTTTTCAGAGCCTTCTCTGACCTGTCCCTCCACCCATTAGCCGATGTAAATGCTTGCTCTTCTTTGCTACCGTAGTTCACTACAGGTTCCTTTATTATAATACTTATCGCATTGTTCTATGACTGTTCACAAACAGTACTCTCCACTGGACTATAAGTTCCCACAAGATAATGTTCTGTTCATTCTATCCCTAGTATAACACATACCTGGTACATAGTATTTGCTCAATAAATTTATGATGGCTAAGTTAGAGAGGAAAGTTAGAGTCTTCTATAACAGTTCTTAGTATAATCCAGATACACCGTGGATTTAAAGTCACCAGGCTTAGATGCCGGAAGGGGCCTTCTCTAATCCCACTTGGAAACACATGCATTCCAGCTTTTCAGTTTCGTTGGCGCATTCATTCTCCTTAACATTAGCTTGTCCAACATAAGACTATAGAAACTCAAGTTTACAGAGTTAAAGTCCAAGAATCGCATATGCACATACATGGTCATACTTCCTGGTCCAGGCAGAATTACAGCAAATCAAAGGGAGGCATTCTTTTTTTTTTTTTTTTTCAGTTTCTCCAAAATGGAAATATAAGCAAAGGCAGTAAAATTACATGCCTTATGCCATTTGTCCTCTCTTGACCCTCTTCTGTAAATTAACTTTGAAATCTTAAGATTTTAAGATAGACCTTGAAAATTAGACACCTCTTTGAGGATGCTCTTTAAAAGAGTTTTCCAAGGTTATCCTCTGGGAGACTTAAGTTTATGTGCTTTCGGCTTCCACTGAAACCTAAGTCAATCTGCTGTTTTCTACTCCATATGGTCTGACAAATAACTCCTCCCTTTTCCACTGCAGGGAGTTAACCCCACAGCAGAAACAGTGAGTCACAAGGACAAGAAGCAAATAATGTAGACGACCCCATCACAACCACTCAAGCCGGTATAAACATTCTAACATGGCATGGGGATTAGACATAGCAGTGTTCCTTCTTCCCAGACCTGAGTCACCTTCATCTATGGATCAAATGCAATAGCAGTCAGTTTTTTAACTGAATTCCTCAAAACAATGGCATATATTTTGCCTTCTGTTTATAGTGAAGTTTATGTCAAGGAAGTTTATGTCAGTGAAGTTTATGTCAAAGAAGATGTTTCTTCTCTCCAACTTTTAGCTTGTTATGTTCTAGCCACCCTGCACTACTCAGTGATGAGTTATTTAAAGTTTTTGAATGTGACATTAGTCTCCTTTCACATAGAGATGGCTTATGACAAAATTCTCCTAAACCAGAAGATGACTAGAAACCAGTTTAGAGAAATGCAATAATAGTCAAATTTGATCTCTAAGAAGAAATGAGGAGTTTCTTTATAGTACGACAGCACTGGAATTAAGCTGAACTGAAGGAACTAAGTGAAGGGGGACAATAAAGTATGAGAAATCCTACTTAGCACCTTTCTTTCAGTGTTGTGTCTCCTTTAATCCTTACAGCATTCATGGCTGGGAGATAGTATTCACTCCACTTTACAAATAAGGAAACTGAGGCATGGAAGGGCAAGTAACAGAGGTTCTTTATTCTATTTCAACTCACCGAACGCTTCAGTTAGTAGAATTGGCAGTGGGGGTGGGAGGGTTTCTGCTCCAAACAGTTGATGTCACAGCTCTACCTCACACAACAGGTATTGTCCTTTTTCATCTTGCTGCCTTTGCTCCTGCCCTCCCTGAAAATTTCCTCCCACTACTTTCCCCGCTAATCCAGACTTCAAATCTCAACTCCATTTCTTCCAGGATGGCATCTCAGGTCATGCTGTGCACAAGTACTACACCCTTGCTAAACTCCTAGCGCCTTTTTTCTCTGCTCTGCCCATATGGCACTTGTCATATTTTGCCAGATATTGCTAGTAATTTTCCCAAGTGTGTGGCTTTTCTTTCCAACTAGGTTATAAACATCCCAGAATCAAGTACTTCATTTTAATATCCCCACCATTCTTAAAAATAATTCTTTGCATCCTGTTAAATACCAATATGAAATAAACGTTTAGCATTTATAGAAGAAACATTTAAAAACACGTCTTACGTATGTCCTATCATTACTTATTGCCTACCCTTTCTATATTTACATTGCAACACAAGCATTATTTTCACTTGCCATAGAAAAAATAAATCTATTTACTAGGTAGAAAAAAAACTTAAATTTGTCTATAAGACCCCCCAAAAGCAGAAATCATTATGACCTAAATTAATTAGATTAGCCTGCTGTGTACACAGGCTGTCCTTGTATGGTTTCACTTTTCCTCACAAGGGAATTTACCTTTCTGAAAAGGAGTTGGGAAGCAAAAGACATTTGCCTGAGGCCCCACAAGCTCCCACCTTTCTCATCTTCTTGAATGGCATTGCCATCTACTAATTAGGTTAGATAGATCACAAACCTAACAATCAGCCTTTATTTCTCTCTATACCCAATTAATCAGCATTTTCTAATAGTTTTCATACTTACATTGATAAAATTTCAGCTTCATTACAAACTTAATGGAGTTATTATGTTGTAAATATTAAACCAATGTTCTTTTTTGCTGCTTTATTCCATTACTCATGTTTCCTGACAATCTTTTCTCTATTATAACTCCAGAGAATGCCCCCTACAACAAGGAGAAGATTGTGACTCAGAGATAGTACCAACACGACAGGAGGATATGCAAAGCCTGGTCCTCTGGCCCCTAGTAGATTGTGAAGAAGGGATAGAGGCAGGGGAAGCAGTAGTATAAAGAAAAATAAACCTCAGGGGCTGTAAGCCATCAAGATTTGGGAGTACTTTGTTATAGCAGCATTACCCAGCCTATCCTGACTGATAAAAGTTATACCAAACCCAGAAATCCCTAATAAGCAGACTGAGTCACCTAAAGACACTCAGAACTGACAACTCTGCCTTTTCTCTACTCCTACAGAGGTGGCACAATGTTTATAGGATACTTATAGAATAGGTATGGCTCCATGTTTGAAACAAATCAAGAGCATATTTCTCAAGGTTTATGTGAATCTTAGGTAATAACTTCTAGCCTCACTGCTCAGGTATATTCTGCTCCTCATGGACTTGCATCTCCTGTCACTTGTCCCCTCCCAATCATAACCAATCACTAGAAGGAAATATACTTGTGTAAATCAGGTCTGGGAAGAAATAGACTCCTCTCATTGGTTCTAATTTCCTTTTTTCTTTTTTGTCATTAAAAATCTGAATTTAATAATTCTTACTTTTTTTCTTCTATCACCACAATTTTCTATAAAATCTGAGCAGCACCTCCTAGGAAGGAAACCTGAATTTCATTATTGCTTTTTACTTGTGACCTCCAGAATAGCACCTCAACATCACTTATACTGCAAACTGCCTTTTCAAAAGCAGGACATGGTCTAAAATTTAAGCTTCAAACGTAAACAGTTACATTTTAATTGAGATAAATAGATTCGCCCTTTCCACTGCTGCACATAAACTGAAAACAACAGACTTCTAGCTCACCATCATTAAATTTTAACAGACAATTCACCTCCTATTAATGATAACTGGATGAGCTAAATAAAGGTTGAACAATGAGACAGGCTTTGCAAGAATCCCTCGAAGACAAGGCTACTTTGTACACAAGGTACCTAGTTACAGAAATAAGTGGAGAGGCTGGATTATCCTCTCAAGGTTCTTCTCGGCCTCTGCAGTCTTTTGATTATACAATAAAGCTATTCTAAAGCCACTTAAGTCAAGCTAAGAGACTTAGTTAAAAAAATTTACACTCATTGGAATTGTTTGAATTTAGAACAATTTAGAACAATGGGATTAAAAAACAAAAACTCCAGTTCATTGTAAGTCAGGAGATAATTAAATGTATTTACTCATAGGAAGAAAAGAAAAGGGAGTTTAAAACAAAAGCATAAATGTAATTAATTAAAAGTAAACTCAGTATTCTTTAGAAAAAATTATTTATTTTAAAACATAAACATTAGTGGGGATTTACTACATGGCATGCTTTTAAGTCTTATATCAGTTCTGTAAAATAGATACCAAACCCATTTTTATAGATCGTGGAAAGGAGGCACAGAGAGGTTAGGTAACTTGCTCAAGGTTACGCAGGTGGTAGTTGGCAAAGTCAGGATTTAACCCAGAGATCTGGTTCCAGACTCTGTGTTCTTAGTCACTAAACTGCTGCTGCTCAAGTAGGAGATAATATAAATTTTAAATTGACTAAAGATTTCTGAAAACCTTCTAAGATCTTAAGGTCCACAGAAACTTTTAGGGCCACCTCTTGATAATATCTCGCCAGCAAATTATCTAACCTGTGCTAGAACACTTCCACCAAAGAGAAACACACCACTTCTTAAGGCAAGTCATTGAACAAATGTAATTATTAGAATGTTATTTGTTCTGTTAAGCCAAAGTCTATTTCCTTGTAACATCCACCTATTGATTTCAATTCTATGCTTTGGAGTATGTAGTATGAATCTAAGCTCTCGTTCTCATGGCTGACCTTAAAATATATGAAGACTTACATCTCAACCAATGATTCACATCTCTTCCATTTTGCTCCCCTTGATTACTTATTCAATTATCTCACATATAGGAGAGTTCGGAGAATCACTACCAACCTCATCGCTGTCTGCTGAACACACTCTAGTTTATCTGTATCACTCTTAAAGTGGGGTGCTCAAAAATAAACAACACCTGATAGAAAGGTTTAAGAACCATATGATTTCATTCACATGTGGGATATAAAACTAAAAGCAACAAACAAGACAAACAAACAAAAACTCATAGACACAGACAACAGGTCGGTGGTTACCAAGGGAAAGTGCGGGGGTAGATTAGGGTAAAGGGGGTCAAATATATGGTAACAGAAGGAGATTTGACTTCGGGTGGTGAGCACACAATACAGATAATGTATTATTGAATCGTACACTTGAAATTGATATAATTTTATTAGCCAGTCACCTCAATAAATTTAATTTAAAAAAAAAAACTTGAATGCACTAAAGAAGGATATGATCAGGGCTAAATAGAGCAATACATTCAATTTCCTCAGAAGATTTCTTAAATAACATGTAGAAGACCAACTAACTTTTTTGAGTCAGCCATACTATATCATCAATTCATATCAAATGAACTGTAACTTTCATTTTATGGTAAAATATAGCATAGTTCCAATAGAGTGTTGAAAACATATGTACAGTTTTTCGAACTATAATGAAAATGAACCGAGTACCCACCACTCAACTTTAGAAATATGACATTAAAAGTAATTTAGAAGCCTCCATATACATCTCCCTTACTGCATGCAGCCCTCTTCTTCCCATCCCAAAGTAACCACTAGTCTGTATTTGGGGTTCACTGTTTTCATGTTTTTTTTCATTATGTTTTTGCCAACCACATGGCTCTAAACAGTAGATGGTTTAATATTGTTTTTAAAAATATTACATAAAGCCATAATTTGCATAGTCTTATTTCACTCTATCTTATGTTATTGAGATTCATCCATTTAAGTGCATTTAATACCTTTCAATGCCAAACTTTGAGGACCTTTCAATCCCCAAACTTCTCCCAGAGTTTTTAGATAAAAGAATAGAATTTTATATTCAAGGGATCCATTTAAGCACTAAAGTGCCAAGGTTGAAGGAATTGCTGAGAAAGAACTATATGCTTCCATGATTTAATCCACATACTAAAAATAAATCTTAATTTAAAAAAAGTCAGATGCCTAATAAAATTAAAGCTGAATTTAAGTTCAAATGCAAACAATAATTGTAATTTTTTTTGACCACAGGTATAAAATATACACCTGTTTTCTCAACAAAGAGATTTCTCTAATTGCCAACATTTTCAAATGCTTTCATCATTAAATTAACCCAGAAAGTCATTATACCACTTGAAAATAAGAAAATTTTTGTTATTATGGAAGATATTTTCAGTAAGTAAAGGATTACAACTCTTGTATATAGAGGCAACAACCCTAAATTTTTATCATCAGAGCATGTAGATACCTTAAAAGTTCATATTTAACTCTCTCTTTCTTTCTTTCTCTCTAATACATACACACAGGAATGCACATCAAAAATTATAATGAGATACGACTTCACACCTATTGGAAGATGACAGATGTAGAGAAATCAGAACCCTCATTCACTACTGGTTGGAATGTAAAATGGTACAGCCACTTTGGAGAATAGTCTAGAAGTTCCTCAAACAATTACACAAAGAGTTAGCATATGACTCACCAATTCCACTCCTTGGTCTATACCCAAGAGAAGTGAATCATACGTCTACACAAAAACTTACACACTAATGTTTATAGCAGCATTGTTCATAATAACTAAACAATGCAAATGTCCATCAACTAATGAATGGATAAATAAAGTTTGGTATATCAAATACAATGAAATAATATTTATCCATAAAAAGAAATGAAATGCTGATACATGCTATAACATGAATGAACCTTAAAAACATTATACTAAAAAGAAGCCAGCCACAAAAGACAATGTATTATGTGGATCTGTTTACACAAAACGTCCAGTATGGGAAAATTTGTATAGACAGAGAGTAGATTAGTAGTTGCTTAGGGTTATGGGGGCATGCAGGGATAAGGAGCTTATAGCTAGAGTGTACAGATATCTTTTTTTGATGGTGAAATGTTCTAAACTTGACTACAGTGATGGTTGTGCATATCTGTGAATATACTAAAAACCTTTGAATTTTATACTTCATAGGGATGAACTATATGATAGTGAATTGTATCTCAATAAAGCTATGAAAGCTTTATATATAACATTATACTGATGAATTAGTTCCCTATGGCTGCTGTAATAAATCACCACAAATTCGGTTGCTTAAAACACAAATTTATTCTCTCATAATTTTTGAAGCCAGCAGTCTGAAATTAGTTTCACAGGGCTAAAGTAAAGGTGTTGGCAGGGCTATGTTCTTTCTGGAGGCCTTAGGGGAGAATATTTTTCCCTGCTTTTTCCAGCTTCTAGAGGCTACCGTATTCCTTGGTTTATGGCTCCTTTCTCCATCTTCAAAGTGCATCACTACAATCCGTTTCCATCATCACATGGCCTCCTCTCTTATAAGAACCCTTATGATTACATATTGGACCCACCTGAATAATCCAGGATAATCTCCCCATCTCAAGATTTTTTAACTTAATTATATCTGCAAGGTCCTTTTTGCCACTGAAGGTAATATATTCACAGGTTCCAGGAGTTAGGATATGGACATCTTGAGGGGAAGGGGCTATTATTCAGTTTACTACAACTGATAAATTGGAAATAAAATGAACAATAAGATATTTTGAGAGAGAGACTACATTCATATAACTTTTATTATAGCGTATTGTTATAATTGTTCTATTTTATTATTACTCATTGTTAATTTCTTACTGTGACTAATTTGTAAATTAAACTTTATCAAAGGTATATAATGTATAGAAACAAAAACAGTACATGTAGTGGTCAGTACTATCCATGGTTTTAGGCATTCACTGGGGAGTCTTAGAACATATCTCCCATGGATAAAGGGGGACTACTGAATTTACTGGTTTCTTATCAAGGATATGATAAAGGAATCAGATGAAGTGGTTCATAGGGCAAGAAATGTAAGAAGGGGTGTGGAGCTTCCATGCCTTCTCTGGGCACCTCACCCTCCCAGCATCTCTGTGTATTCTTGTTCACCAGCCTGGAAGCTCTCCACACCTCCCACTTTGGGGATTTTCATGGAGGTTTCATCACACAGGCATAATCAATTTATTAACTCAGTCTCCAACTCCTTTCCTCTCTGAAGAGGGTGGTGTAGGACTGAAAACTCCAAGTTTCTAATCATGGCTTATTCTTTCTGGTAACCAGCCTCCATTCAGGACCCTACTAAGAATTGCCTTGTTAGAACAAAAGATGTTTTTTATCATCCAGGAAATTCCAAAGGATTTAAGAATTTTGTATCAGGAATCAGGTCAAAGACCAAATATTACAACAAAAGATGCTCCTAGCAATACTATCACTTAGGAAATTACAAAGATTTTAGGAGCTCTGTGCCAGGAACAGAGGCTGAAGGACAAATGTAATTCTTATTATATCAGAATATCACAGAAGTAGAAGCTCTTAATAGAATAATCATTGAAAACACTAAAAAGGAGGAAATATTGCCTTTGAACTCTTTGGGTCTAGCTGGTTCTACTGAACGGTCAGCTAATATGAGAATTTTTTAGACCTTTTTTAATGCATTGACAAATGACTCTCTAAAAATCTTTATCAAAGGCTGCTTCAGGTATTGCTAACTTCCTATGCATATATCCAATTTCCTACTGGATATCCCCACTCTACTAAGATGCCTCAAACACTTCCAACTCAACATAGCCAAGCCTGAACATGTCGTCTTCTCCCACTAATTACTTCATATGTGATTTCTTTATCAGTTTTCAAATATATGTTAAGAAAATCCACCCTTTCTAGCTTAAGCTAAAAGAAAATTTATTAGTGCCCATAAATGAAAAAGGCCAATGGATAGAATGGCTTCAGGCATGGAGGGTGTCATCAGGATTTTGCTACTCTGTCTCTAGGCTTTGCCTTCCATTGTATTGGCTCCCTTCTCAAATAGGCATTCCTTTAGTGAATTCAAATAACTGTAGCAGCTCCACCAATAAACAAGTCCACATCTTTATCAATAGGGTCTGTAAAAGCTCTGAGATTCACACTGACTGCCAGCTGAGTTGCTGTAACTATCCTTGAAATGTGGCCACTGACTGACCCTGATTGGAGCATGTGCTCCATTCCTGGAACTGGAGGCAGAGGTAATTTCATCTGGGAACACATGGATTGAGACTGAGAGGGTTGTTCCTGGTTGAAAATTGGGACATAATAACTAAGAATACATGCTGAGTGATAACAATGACCACTGTCCATCCACTACAGTGAGTGTTTCCTGTCTCAGTCCATGGCACTGTTCATATGCTCAAGCAGAAACCTGGGAGTCCACCTTTGGGTCCTTTAATTCCATTCCATATCCAGCACCATACTAATACCACAACCTTCAGATTCTTTCTTTATAAATGTCTCTCAGATCTCTCAAGGCCTCTTTGTTTTCACCCATTATCACGCTAGTTCTGAGCCACTACCATCTCTCCTTTGGATGCTTTATAGATATTTTAACTGCCCTTCCTGTAATCACTTTTAACTCACTCTAACACACAATCTACACTGAAATTAGACAGATCTTTTAAAAACTAAAATCTGAACATGGCACTCTCCCTTTCCATTTTTTTAATGACATCCTTTTCTTCCCAGAATAAAGTGGTCTTGGGCACCACCCCACTCTGAACTTTATTGGACCTTTAACAGGGCCTCCTTAAGTCCTTAAGTATGCCATGCTCTCTCCTGCCTGTGGAAATTCCCTCTGGCTACTCTGTCTGCTTAAAACTCCATTCCTCCCTCCTGTCCACTAGCACATGGCAAGCTCCTACCCATCCTTCAGAACTCAGCTTAGACATCATCGTCCAGAAAAACCTTCCTAATCTCCATAGTCTGGGTAAGGGATTTTCCATTAGGCAACTGGGGCATGCTATACTACCCTAATGTAGTTTTAGTACTGTATTATAACAACCTGTGTACTTGTCTGAATCTTTTACTAAACTGTAAATTCTGTGAGAGGAGTAAATATGACTACCTTTTTTCATTGTGCTATCCTCAGCACTTACAGAACGTTGTCAGTCTAATAGGTGCTTGATAAATATTTGTTAAAAAATAATAGCTATCATTCGCTAAGAGCTTGGTATGTGCCAATTACTATCTTAAGTGCTTTACATGTGTTAATTCATTTAATGCACAAACATTTAATGCAACTCTCAGTTTAAAGATGAGAAAACTAAAGCACAAGAGGTTAGAGTGAATTGAAAATGTCATAGAGCTAAAGGTTACAGAGCAAGATTTGAACTCAGACAGTTCTGGTTGCAGAATCCAAGTTTTTAACCACTATACTATATTCTTAAGCATGTCTGGTATTTTCACTGTAAGCATGTTTGTTGTAAACATCTTTGCTGTAAGCATTTTCATAGCAAGCATTTTAGCCACAAATATTTTCACCACACAACTAATTGGCCATAAGGCAATTTTGCATAAAAGATAAAATAACAAAAAAATAATAAAAGAGGGACATTAAAAAAGTTATGACGTGAAAAATTAACAACAAAATGAAAAGGACTTTATTGCAAAAAAATGAAAATACATTGTCTTTGAAGTCTTTCATTCATAGTATTACACTTTTTTTTTTTTTGGTTGTTGATTGGTCTCTTGGCATTGCACTTTTTATTTTTCACTGCAATTTCTTCCTTCACTAAGAGAGGTATCGGTTTCCAACTAAAGAATCAATAATTAATGCTCTGGAAGACTGTCATGAATTAGCAGCCACCTCTTTTACATTTGCCATAGTTTGGTAAATTTTTGACTTTGACCGTGCTCAATGAAGGACTTGCAAACTGCTATGTTATTATTTTCTAGCATAGCGTGCAATCTGGCTTTACATGCAGCTTTGCAATCTGGCTTTAAATGTAGTTATCATCTTCTATTTTATAACTGCCATTTCTACTCATTACCATATAGACCATTATGAGGGCTAAGATTTATATAATATACAAATGGAAGTATGACAAAAACTTCATCAATGAAGAATAAAACCAAACTGACAAAATATCTTAAGTCTGCCAAACATAAACCAAACTGTCAACCAGTTATTTCATCTTTTATGGCAAAATTGCCTGATGGTCAGTTATTTGTACAGTGAAAATGCTTGTGGCCAAGATGTTTACAGCAAAAATGCTTACTGTGAAAATACCTAGAGACATTCTTAAATGTTTACAGGCATGCAAAAATTTTATCCTAGATATTTTGAGAAACACAAAAATGAGATGGGGAATGGAATAAGAAAGTACACAGATACATAAAGTACCCAATGTAGGATTATATAACACAAGGCTTTCTCACTTTTAAAACACACAAACAGTAACAAAATCTTTCTGTTTGGTGAGATGCTATTGGTTCACAGAGAAATATTTCAATATAAAAATTCCTGAATTTAAATGTTTGTGACTCAATTACATAGTGGCAGTTGATATTTATGTTAAAAATGAAAACAAAACCAACATGTTATTCTGGGCACTAAACCATGTTTAAAACTGCTGCATTTACGTTTTTGAAATATTTCTCTATAACTATTAATCTTTCCAAACAAGACCATTTCTTTGACATTTCTCAAGAATTTCCATGCAAGACTCATGTTTTTTTGTTTTTTTTTTTTGTTTTTGCTTTAAAAGAAATAAACAAAAAAATATATTATGACTATTAGTACTTCAGTCTATAAATAATTAAAATAAAGGAGATTTCACTCACCACCCTTCTAAATTGTTAAAGCTTAGGAGAAACCTTTTGTAAACATTTTTAATTACAAAAGTTGTCATCACTTAAGCATTACTGTATGCTTATAAATGAGTTACTTCTCCAATACAAGAACATCTAATGACATTTTAACTAGTTGCATTATAAGACTGTTCAAGGTAGTATATCGAAAGAGAACAAAAACCCACTTTGCATGTTAAACTGAAAGAAATTCTGCTTTTGGTATAATTTGTAAGTCTTTGAACCCAGTTTAATGAATTGTGGTTAAAACAATACACTTTTTAGTGACCAGAAACATCTTCCAAAAGGAACAATGGCCACTTGCTGATGAGAATCCAAAATGCTCTTGGTTTTTTCAAGTCTATTAAATTTTTTCTGACAAGTGTAAAATAATATTCCTAACTGCTTACATTGGTGGAAAATGTTAAAATAATAGCCTGTATGCCTGTTCATGATAAATGAAATGTGAGCAAGCTTGATGTCCTCTCTGAAAATTGGAGAGGTGAGTGGATTTAAAGATGCTTAAATAACATTCTTAGGATAGTAAATGTTAAAGTAGTTTGTGGAGAAAACATGAATGGTCATCTACCCTTATTCGTTGGGAATACCTTCCACGACCCGCTGTGGATGTCTAAATCCACAGATAGTACTGGACCCTATATACACTATACTTCTTCCTACGCATGCATACCTATTTCAAAGTTTAATTTATAAAGTAGTCACAGTAAGAGGTGAACAATAACTAATGATAAAATATAAAAATTATAACCATGTACTATAGTAAAGGTTACATGATTGTGATCACTGCCAAAATATCTTATTGTACTATGCTCACTTAAAGGAAGTACTTTATGCTCTCTCTTTGGCATATCTGAATTGCCAGCATTACCATTCTTGTATTTGGGATATTATAAAATAAAAAAAATACAGGTTACTTGAACACAAGCACTGAGATACCAAAAAGCCAAACTGATAACCAACCAAGATCACTACAAAGTGACTCATGGACAGTGTAGATATCTGAGACAAAGGGATGATTCACATCCTGGGCAAGATGGAGCAAGATTCCATCACACTACTCAGAATGGAGCATAATTTATGACTTATGAATGATTTATTTCTGAAAAAATTCCCCCCTCCTTTTTTTTTTTTTTTTTTACCTTGAATAAGGGGGATTACTGTATAATCTCATTCTCTAAGAAGTATTCAAAAATGGTAAACCACTCAAAAGTTAAAAAAGGTTTACCTATGGAATTGAATGGGATGACCATCTCTGAAGCAGTAATGAATATAACAAGCCTTTAAAAACATATTTATTAGAGTAAACAACCAGTTTGGATCTTTTTTAGGAAAAAGTTCATTAGAAACAGATGAAAAGGCTGGACTTTAGGATAATTCAAAATAAAGTGCTACTATTTTGAAGAAATTTTTAGTTATTTGAAAAAATACATTTAACAAAATTTTGGTGAGTAGAGATTCTTAGAATTAAGACTTAATAAAAAATGTTAGCAAGAACTCATGATTCATTTTCCCATTCTGGAAAAAAGTTTATCCTTCAGTTCAAAATGCTCCATATATCCTTGTTTTAATAACTATTTCCTTAGGAAACCTTTCGTTCATATGTAGCCTGACATTAAACTTTCATTCTATCTTATACAAATGGTTACAAATTCTTAGTTAATAGAATTTCTAACCATTATAAAATTACCACATCACCATTTCAACATGTATGAATGTGATATCTACAAATTAACAAGTTACTTTGTAAATATGCATTTGGTCCCTCTAAACCAAGAATGCAAATTTTCAGTAAAAGTTAAAACTGTTCACCTAGGAAAAGAAGTAATGGCTGAAAAAGAAAACAAAATGATCAAGAATTACAACAAATGATTTTAAATGATACTGTCTATGAGTGTTAAACTTGGCTAATTTATTCATTCATTTTGTTAGCTGAAGAGAAAGTAATTTTAAGTAGTTACTGTAAAAGATCAGATGGAAAACAAATTTCCTCTGTGCCAATAGGTTAACAAAATGTTATGTTTTGCTCACTATGTATAAAGAGGGCAACACAGAGAACACTTGACCTGATTAGCTCATCAGCCGCCTATTAGAAGGTTTTTCTTGGAAAAGAAATGGGGAACCCATTTGCACCATTTTTATTACCTTCCAGATTTTTGTATGCTATTGTGTAGCAGATGCTTAGCTACTAGTGAGCACTTGATGTGCAATAATTGAAATATCTAAATTCTAGCTTAAAATTTCAGAAACCCTGATGGCTTCTGGGTTCCAGAGGAAACTAAAAGGGCAAAATATTTCACACAAATATTATCTTTCCTACCAACTTCCTTGTATATATACAGATAATTTATTTTCCACTGTACATTAGAAGATATATGATATATGCAAATAAATGATATATACAAGTGTATAACTTTATATATCATTTGTGTAAATTATTTTTTAGATATACAGAGTTGGGAGAGGGAGAGGACACATACCATGTAAATAAGTATTTATTTAATGTTTGTATTTATCAGTCCCCAAGTAGGCTTTGAGCCTAAAATTGAACACAGTGTTGGACACGTCATAAGTTTAATAAATGTTTTCTGAATATATTCTTCATTTGTACTTTCAGAACAAATTTATCTTTCTTAAAGTGGTGTCAACATGTGTATCAACATGTCTCAATGTTGCTTCAATCTTGCTCATTTATACCCATTTCTCTACTTTTAATGAATAAGGATTCATTAAAAAAAAAAAAACAGAAAGCATCTAAACATCTACTTTCCTCAATCTGCATTAGGAACTTCCACTTCTGACTTCTTTTTTGACCCAAATGACTTCTCACATTTATATATCTGCAACATTAAAAATGCTTTTGTACAACAAAGGGTTAAGTATCTTATTCCTGATTTTTAGGTTGTATTTAAAAATATTGTTTAAACACTCCAGTACAACTGCTTTACCTTTTATTGTATAGTAGATACTAACCTTTCATTTCCTTGATTAACTCTCTTTTTCAATAAAATTCACCATTTAAATGTGTGTTGTGATCTCATTTTTCTGAAATAATTATAAATAATTTGGAAAATGAACAAATAAAATCACAAAGGACCAATATAAAGATTCTGTAAATAGGAAAAAATATATGTATAGTGATTAATAATAGAGATAAAATCATTTTCATAAAGTATTTATACCAGGAAGTAATATTCAATAAAATTACAAAAATCATAGATTACATAAATTTGTAAAGAAATACGATTTGAAGACAAATACTGAGACAAAAGAGAAATGGAATAAAGAAAAGCTATAATGCAGTAAATAACATTATATAAATGTCTTATACATCACTAGAAGTAGAAATTAAATGGAAATAAAATTGCAGAGAAAAAAATCACTTATGAGATAGATTAGCTGGAGAACTCTTCTAAATTATAGAGTAAAAGGATCTAAAAGATGAAAATGATAGATATGAAGGACTCGGTTTCTAATGATTTGAAGAAATGATTTGAAGAAATGCAACAGAGAAGATAAAGATATAAAAAAATGAAATTTTTATTTAGTGGGGAAAGAACACTAAAACCAGTAGACCACAAGGATTTACTATATACCAGGAAAAATTAACTCTAAAAAGTTGTCACCTCAAAACATTCTGGTGATATTTTTACATTGCAAGGAAAAAGAAAGAATTCTATAACCATTCAGATAAATTTAGATTTCCTATAACTTCCAGAAATGGAAGTTTAGGTTATTCATACCAATTCTAATTGCTAAAATTACTTTCTTAAGAGCATCAAAAAATTCAAAAGATAGTGAAGATAAGATGCCAAGACAAACTTTAGAAGAAAGTAGATATCTAGAAAAGTAAACAGCTACAAAGCTGCTTTTTCCCTAAGGACGTCTGCTGATCCAGATAAGATAGAGCAGCAATTTAGATGACATCAAGGGGCATGGAGTATATGAGTCAAAGTCCAGATCCCACCTGACCTGAGGAGCCAAGTAAAAAATAAGCACATTAAACTGAAACTCTGAAGTAAATAAATGCACCTTCCTAACCGCATCCACATGCAGGGATCTTGAGGAGGATGAGATTTCAGGCTGAGCAAAAGAAGGGGAAAAAATAGAATAAGAAAAACCTGTCTCTTAAAAATGGTAACCACAAATGAGCTCTTGCATAGATTTTTCAGCCCTAACTCACATCAGTGGGGTGGTCCAGGAAACCTCAAGCTATAAATTTAGTTTAAAGTGGTTCTAGACTGTTTATGCCTCTGGGGCTCCGACAAGAACAAATGCAAAAGTTAACTAGAGGAGAAAACTTCACCCTAAGCCCTAGGGAATCCCTGCAAATAATTTTTTAAGAACAATTGGTAGTACATAGTTAAAAATAACCAAGCCCACAAGAAAACATGATACCATGAGTGAGAACAGAAACAGAAAACAACTAGCAAAATGAGATCCACAAAAATGTCTTATATTGGAATAATCAGACACAGATTATATAACAAATAGCCTTACAAAGTTTGAAGAAATAAGGTCAAGATTGGAAATACATGAAGGGAAGTGGAAATTATAAAATATAACTTATAAGATATACAAAAAAAACAATGAAAATACAATATCTAATTAAAAACTCAATTGGATATGTTTAGCAACAAACTGAACAAAGCAAAAGAGAAAATTATGAAACTGGAAAACAAACCTTAAGAAGTCACTCAAAACTCAGTGGAGAGAAAGAGAAATACAGAAAATATGAAAGACAAGTAGAGACAAAAGACAGAGATGGACAAAGGTTAATTTGATTGGAGAGAGAAGAGATTCATAACAAAGACAGTATTTGAAGAGATAAATGACTGATAATTTTCCACATATTCAAAAACTGCAATAATCAATAGGCATGGATAAAATAACTGCAACACAAATTAGACTAAAAGGATTAATATCTAGAAAAACAAAGAAGTCTAACAATCTTATGAGAAATTAAAAAATGAGATTGAAAATGTGCCCAAAAGAAAAATGAGCAAAGGATATGAACAGGCAATTCGCAGCAGTAATCAGAAATATGAATATTAAAATAAAGAGAGAGTAGTTTACATTCACTGTATTAGCAATCAACTGTGAAAAGATTATGGGAAATCACAATTTTTTTCTTATATACTGCTGATAGAAACATGAATTAGTACAGCCACCTTGGAGAACAATACGACAGTATCTATGAAAACTCAAAATGCTCATACCCTATAACCTAAAAATTCCAATTCTAACATAAGGAGATAAGAATATTAATTGCAATGTTATTCATAATAATGAAAAATTGAAAGAAAACTACATGTCTGTCAATAAAGGAATGTGCTTGTGTATGTATATATCTAATGGAATACTATGCAACAGTTGAAAGAAGCTAAAAAGATCTAAATGTTTCACTGTGAAAAGTGATCTGAAAGGTATATTGTGACTGAAGAAGTAAATACTGTCCAAAAACATAAGCACAAAACTCATTAACAGTTTGATGTTTGGGTCTTGGAGGAAAGGAAAATAGGTAAAGGAGACAAAAGGGGTTTTAGCTTATCTGTTGTAGTCATTGTTTTCAAAAGCGAATGTATTCATATTTTATTGTGTAATTAAAAGTTAAATTTTAAAAAGTTAAGAATGATCAAAATTAGTAAGCATAACAACAGAAAGCAATTTTGCAACAGAGTTCTTATCAATTGCTAACTTTAAATTCAAAGTGCCATTTTTGCATCATAATATAACTGAAGTCCATTACTCCTATTGGTTAAAGTACATTATTCTGTGCTCAAGGTCTTTGACTCAGTCCTCGTTAAAACAATAGTTGTAATGAAAGCAATGTGTTTCAATGCAATTTAATGAGAAACTGAGTTGTTAACACAAGTGCTTTTAAAAATGCAAAGCATTGGGCTAGACGGTATCTTTTTTTTAAACTAGCTAATGAGAGTTTAGAGAATATTTATATACCAGTTACTATGAAATTTAAATTAAACCTATACTTATTCTATATTATATTATCTTAAAATTAAATTTTTGCCTAAGTTTACAGAATTAAGACAGTTTTCCTATAATATTCCAATAATGAATTCTCCATTTAGACACATTTAAACATAAAAATAAAAACAGGATAAAAGGTACTAAAGGAAAGTATGTGGTTTAAAAAGAAAATCTCTTGAGTGGAGAAGTCTGACTAAAACTCTAAAAGAAAAAAAATGATGAATTCAACTATGTATGAATAAAACATCTAAATTGCCTAAATAAGTAAACAAAAGCAAAGCACAAACAATAAATTGGAAGAAAATATTCACAATTCAAATTACAATGGCTGATTTCATAAAATGTATAAAGAACACATAAAAATCAGTAAAAGTGAGCAAAAATCATAAACAGATAACTAAAAAATGAGTACAGAAGAAAATACAAACTTATTTTTAAATAAAAAGAAAAACTACAGTGAGATACTAAATTTCACTTATCAGATGAGAAAAAAATTTGTTTGATAAATACTAGGAAACAGGCACTGATATATTAGGTGTGAATTTCACTTGGTATAAGCCCTATGGAGCAGCTGGGCAATGTTTGTTAACATTTTAAATGCACATAATTGTCATTCCTATATTCTGCTTCTGGAATTATAATTCCAATATATTCAAGCGATGTAAAAAGAGGTATTTACCTACAGACAATTCATTGTAGCATTTACATCATTTACCTGTGTAAAGCCTTTTGGGGCCAACTCTCTTCTTGATAGCAGACATTTTAAGAAGAGAAAAAGAACACAGGTACATAGGTTAGTAGTTGAATATTGAATATTAACCAATTCCCAAAACAATGGGAGACATTCAAAGCGATAGAATGGGAATTTGAACCAAAGCATTCTGGCTCCAAGGCACATACTCTTTATACTATGTTTTTTGTTTGTTTGTTTGTTTGTTTGTTTTTAGGTGACACTAAACTTTCAAAGCCCTATTGCCTTTAGTATTCTTCTTAATCCATGAAATCCAAATGTGTAGCATCTCTAACTTAAAATATTCTGTTCTCATGACCATTCCAGTTTCTGCTCTTTCTTTCTATAGGGAGGCATCAAAATACAGTGTTTAACCTGTGGACCCTGCAGTTAGATACCTAGGTTCAAATTCTGACCTTCCACTTATTAGCTACATAACCATAGGCAAGCTACTCAACCTCTTTGTGTATCTGTTTCCTCAGTAAAATGGAAATAATTACAGTATCTACCTCATAGGGTTGTTGTAAAGATCTGGTAAGCTCCAAAGTGAGTGTCTACTTTATAATACAAGTTCGATGTTAGCCACTGTTGTTATTAGTAATAACCATAGAGTCATTATGTATAATTATTATTATTACAGTCTTTACATTGTTCACAAAAATATCACTCGTCTCCCATCGTCCCTGATAGAGTGCGTTATAGAAAATTTTCAATTCCAAATGGACTTAGATAGTACTATTTGATAGCTAAAGATGACAGGAAGTTGGAGATAACAATGCCCTGAGTGGTTTTAGAAAACAGATATAGAAGATAGAATGCAGAAGACATTGTCTTACTTTCATCCCTCTGGTCAATGAATGCTCCTTGTCTCCAAGGTAGATGATATAGCAGAAATGGGTAGAAATAGCCTACCATTTACCAGCTCAAACCACCTTCCTCTTCGGGGTTCTTTTCACAATTTAATTATTGAAAATTCCTCATGGTATAGGCCAGATCTTTCACCAAGTGCTGTTATAACTTCATATTTCTTCAATTGTCCTCATTAATATTTTAAAGGGAAGTTAGGAGATAAGTTACCCCTTCCTCCACCCCAGTGAGGAGGAGATAAAGGGAAATAATAATTATAACCTGAACATTTTGACTAATGAACTAGACACCTGTGAAATCAGTTACCACTCAATATCCCTTCCCAGGTAATACGCTAACATCAACCCTCATGGAAATTTAAACTCCCCAACATTTGACAACAGAGAGCAAATAGATTGAAAAGGGAAATTTAGGTCTTGCAAAATGAAAAATACAAGTTAGGCACCCATTTAGCACTGATAGTGAGGACTACATAACAAAAGTGGAACCTAAGGACTTACAAACTCCAACTGTAAGTCTCTATTCCTTGTTCTCAAAGAATCCCACACAAAATAAGATTCTTCATTATTTTTCTAAACCTCAGAAAATGGTGCACATAGAGAATTAGGTAAAATGCTTTCAAACTTCTAACAATGTGTTCCATTTTGCAATTTTAAATTATAAGAATGGCCTCAAAACCATAATATTTGGAAGCGACACCAGATCTAATGGTGTCAAGCTATTTTCCTTTAAAATGGTTATTGCTCTATATAGCTCAAATATCCGTATCTTAACTCTACGTGTCTGGAAAACTCAGCGTAGATGACTAAATTTGGATTTACTACTTCTTTCTAACTGGATCTAAGCCTCCAGCAAATAAAGATTCTTTTTTTCCCCCACACACTATCACCACTAACATGAAAAAAGAAACTAAACGAATCCAGACTAGTTGCTTTGACTAAAACCATGAAGTCAGAATATGTTTTGCAGGATAGTTTTGTTGGGCTAATACCTCTGGGGGCCAGACTTCATACCATGTGTCTCTGATTCAGATCTTTCTCTGTGGTTGACAAAGAAAAAGTTTCAACATGGAAACGAAAATGGGCTAAGCCTTTCTCAAGCCCTGAGGAAAAGCAGGGCATGTTTGTTCCTACAGCAAGTCACTTTTTAGATGTGAAAACAACCAGACTCCACGGTTTCTGGCTTAATTCAATCTTCTCGGATTTCACCATCTAGAATCTAACATTTTTGTCCAAACACCTTCTTCGAGAGTCAATACCAATTAAACTAAAGCACTATAACAGAGAGGGGATCGAGGTCAATTCCAATGTTATTGTCTAAAAATCCATGACTCATATGGTAGAGGGTCATGAGTAAGACTAGAATCAAGAATCTAAGGCAAACATACTTAACCTGAGGCCTAAGGGTAGAATTTGAGAGGGTCATGATTATGAGTGGGAGAAAAAATTACAGCTTTCCTTTTTCACTAGACTCTAACTTGACATTGGACTCAATTATATAGGCAACAAATCAGCAATGTGATCAGTATCTGTAAATTTGTCACCAATAGAAATCACACATATTTTCATATCACATTATAGTTACTGCAGATATCTCAAAATGTCCTTTACACTTATTAAGTTGCATAATTATGGTAGTAGCTAACCTGTTGCTAGAATTGCATGATTACAGTCTTTCTGTCTATAGAGCATGCAACATGGATAATCATCTATTGAACAACTCTGCACTTCATAGCTATTCAGCCACCATAGACTTAGTCTCACATTAAAGTCCCATGTTTAATGGTCTCAGCATTTAATGATCTCATTTAAGTTAAGCAGCAATAGCCTTCACTCTAATACTGTTTTTAACAAATAATATTAACTTTAACTTAGCTATATTTTAAATACATTGTTGTATAATTTAATGTGTTAATAAGGAAGTGTATATGACTATCCATGAATTTAATATTTTGCTAACGGTATATAAATGTTTTCTTTATAATTAAACATACAGTCATGTGAAGCTTAACGATAGGGACATATTCTGAGAACTGCATTGCTAGGTGATTTCATCATTGTGTGAACATCAGAGTACACTTACACAAACCTAGATGGTACAGCCCATGATACACCTAGGCTGTATGGGTATAGGTAATTCCTCCTCTGCTACAAACTTGTACAGTATGTTACTGTACTGAATACTGTAGGCAATTATAACACAGTGATAAGTATTTATGTATCTAAACATAATATAAACAGTAAAAATAAGTATAAAGGATTAAAAAAATGGTCCATGTGTATAGCGTGATCACAACGAATGAAGCTTGCAGGACTGGAAGTTGCTCTGGGAGAGTCAGTGAGTGAGTGGTGAGTGAATGTGAAGGCCTAGGACACGACTATACACTGCTGTAGACTTGATAAACACTGTACACTTAAGCCACGCTAAATTCACTAAAAACTTCGTATTTCTTCAATAATAAATTAGGCTTAGCTTACTGTAACTTGTTGCTTTATAAACTTTAAGTTTTTAAAATGTTTTTATCCTTTTGTAATGACGCTTAGCTTAAAATGCAAACACATCATATAGCTATACAAAAGAATATTTTCCTTCTTTATATTCTTTTTCTATAAGCTTTATTATATTTTATAACATGTTTGTTTTACTTTTTAAACTATTTTTGTTAAATGCTTAGACACAAACACACACATTAGCCTAGGCCTACACAGGGTCAGGAACATCGATATATCACTATCTTCCGCCTCCATATTTTGTCACACTGGAAGATTTCAGGGGCAATAATAAAAATAATGTTGTCATATCCTATAACAGTGCCTTCTTCTGGAATAACTCCTGAAGGACCTGCCTGAGGATCTTCTTGAGGAGGTGTCAGTCTTTTCAGAAATATGTCCCTAGTGGTTTGCTTGGTTTGTTTATTTTTTCCATCATAGATTTGCTTGTAAGCAGATAACACACCATGAACATTTCTTTCTATTTCATGAAACCCTTTCAGTGTTGGGGTTCATGTTGTCCAACTGTTTTAGGAGCATGGTGAGGTCTGCAAAAGCTTTGCTAAACCCTTCACTGAATTTTCTTGGAGATTCTTCTCCTCCTGCAGTTTTCTCTTCTCTTGCTTCTTCATCAGCTATGCGCTCCCGTTCCAGTTCTAACAATCATTCATCAGTCTGTTCCTCAGGAACCACTTCTAGGAGCTCCTCAATGTCATCCTCACCCACAGCCTTGTTTATTTTTGCAAGCTCTTCATCCTAGCAAATCTTTTGAAGTAATGGACGAACCTCTTGAGTATCTTCTTCCGGAAACCATTTATATACTCCTTGGTGACATCACTCCAAGCCCACGCAAGGTTCTTGATGCAGTCATAGATTTTGTAATTCTTCCAGAATTGCATCATCGTCTTCCTCAGGTACAGCAATAGCCTGGGCAAAGGTCTTCCTTAGGTAGTAGGCCTTAAAAAGCTGCTATAACTTCTTGATCCATTGGTTGAATCGAAGAGGTGGTAGAAAGGAGGGAGAAACACTACTTTGCTATTGGGATGAAGATCACATATAAAAGGAAGATATCTGGGAACATCAGCAATAATAAGAAAAATCTTGAAACGTATGTTATTTCCCAAATAATACTTTTCCATTTCTCTCACATAGCAATCCAAGAGGACATCTGGGAAGAAGCGCTGTGCCATCTATGACTTATAGATCCTCTAGTACACTGGCAGTGTGTGCCTATTGATGTGCTTGAAGGCCCTGGCGTTCTCACTATGTCACATTGCAAACCATTTCAATTTGTAGCCTGCAGCATTGTCCTTACAAGCCTTGAAACATGGCACTGACTTGGCCTTCTTACAGATGAAAGTCCTTTCAGGCATCTGTTTCCAAAATAGGGAGGTTTCATTCATATTGAATATTTTCTCTGGCAAGTAATTTTCCTCCATAATCAGCTTATCTAGAGTTTCCAAAAACTCTTAATCTATATTCACATCAGCACTTACAGACTCACCACTCACTTCCATGTTATGTAACAAATAACCATTCTTGACTTGTTGAAATCACCTAGCAAGAGTACGAAATTCAACATCAGAGTCAGGTCCAATTCTCCATTGTGACATTGCAAACAAACTTTTTGCTCTGGCCATGATTGTCATGCTATTAATAGGGAAACACTTCTGTACCTGGTATGCAACTGAGGTCATTAGAAGTTTCTCCATGTCTGATACAGGCCCTTCTCAAATTGTTGTTAGTCTCATTGCAGTCAATGAAGCAGATCTTCTAATAACTTCCATTTCTTTGTTCTTATTCTTCGAGGCTGGAGCTATGATGGAATGGGACATGCCAGACTGGCAAGCGATAGCCATCACTGATTTTCCACTTTCATAAGATTTAACCACTTTTAACGTTGCTTCTAGGTCAGTCATTTGACATGGCCTCTTACTGGCAACATTAGCAGTGGATTTTGTATGCTTAAGGACCATGATGAACAAAACAACAAGGTATTAAATCAAGCACAAGGGAGAATGATACAATCAAGAGACATGGTAAACATGAGCCATTGAGGCTGCTGCCAGTGTAACATGGCATACTGTACTGTTTCACAGCAAACTTTTCTTTTAAGTAGAAATGCTACACTCTAAAATAGTGATAAAAGGCATAGTATAGTGAATACATAAACCAGTAACATAGTTGTTATTATCAATATCAAGTATTATTTATTATGTTTTACTTGTTATACTTTTCTACAAGTGGCAGTACAGTGGGTTTGTTTACACCAGCATCACTACAAACACATGAAAAATGCATTGCACTACTACCTTATGGTGGCAATGACATCATGAGGCAATAGGAATTATTCAACTCTGTTCTAATCTTATGGGACCACTGTTGTATATGCGATCCATAGTTGAATTAAATGTCATTATTCAGTGCATAACTGTATTTATTTTATTCACTTAAAAACATTATCCTGATAAGCTCAGATTCCATAAGTGTCTCCAGATGGCCAAAAGGACTCATAGTACTAAAATGGTCAAGAGATACTGACTAACCACAGATCAAGAGAAAAACAACACAATCAAGGTAAAATGCACTTTTCTCAGAGAAATTGGGGTCTATAGATACAGTCAATTCACCTGATTTAGGCCAAAAAATTTTTATTAAAATTTTATATATAATTATTGTTTCTTATACTTCAAATATAAGCACTAAACTTTTAAATCTGACAGGTAATTCTAATAAACTTTTTCTTTTTAAATTATCATTGTGAGCACTATGAGTCAAGGTAGAAATCCTAGAGAATATCCCATTTAAACACTCTTCCATAAGCACCACCCAAATTCTTTTATCAATATGTAAATACACAATCCATTCATTCTCAATCATGCTCAATATCAGATAGCTTCCTTCGACACTGCCAAAAACACCAGGTCTCATGTTAAACTGTGGCTCCCTTCTTAAAAGACACAGCAAACAGCAGGAAGGATTTTGAGGCTCAGTTTAGAATGGATGATTCAAAGAAGAATTCACTGGTATTGTGTTTATAGGGCTGTTCTCCCACCTAACATCACTTACTGGCATTTCCTCACAACACAATACATGTACTTTTTACTCTAAAAGCCTGTCCCTCATTGTTCTCAGATAAATGTTCCTGAACCATCTTTTTCATACTTCTTTCTGCCCTCCCTCTCGATAAACCTTAGATTGTGACTTAGAAAGTCTTCAGTTTCCTATGACAAATTTTCCCATTTTCATAATTTTTTGTTAAAAAATTTCCTCTCTTCTTTGTGCTTCTTCATCTTATCAGAAACCTGATTCTCTAGACCACACTATTTCACTGCTCATTCCACTGACATATGTTGACAGCATAAAATGTGCAAGGAATTTAAAGTTGGAGGAGAAATACAAGACAAAATTTACTTGGCAAAGTACTATGATGAGTGTTATGGCAGAGGATTATTCAAAGTGCTATAGACTTACAGAGAATGAAGAGAATGTCTCCACTGGGGGAGGTCAGATTTGGTTTAAGGAGAAGGTAATCCCAGATCTTTAGGAAAGTGACTTGAAAAAAACAAGATATACACTAAAATCAATGATATAATAGAAGAAACATCTTCTGATCTGAAAAAGATATGTTGAAAGGGCTTTGAAATCATCCAAAGGAGAGAAGGTAGTCTTACATAAGACTTAATTTTAAACAGTTGATTTGTAGTTAAACAGAGAAGATAGAACTTAAAGTTGACTCGCCCTTCTGGAAACCTCACTAAAATGGCATTAAAGGAATTCATTTTAAGATCAGAACTCACGGTTATAAAGAGAACAGCAGAAGAGATGAGAGCAACAAAAATTTGGAAACAAGAAAGCAGATGGATGAGTAGACCTCACTTGCAGACCAGAGAAAGCTGAAACCAAACTGGCCATGAAGGAGGCCCAGAACTAAACTGATTTGGGCTATAGAATCCAAGAGAGTCTCAGTAATTGAAATCCTCTGGTATCTCAGAAAGTGAGCATGAAGGTGGAGTTAAATATGAGTAAACTGATTGAAAAGTCTGAATAAGAAGTAGTAGGATTCCTGGACTACCAATATACTCCACGAGCTGGGTGATTATTCTGTCCCAACATTGACAGAATGTTGAAGGCTTTCTTCTCTCACATACTGAATCAAGTAGACTCTGGACTTAGAAACAACAGGCTCATCAAGAATTGGAGTAACATGTGGTACTAAAAAAGGGGGATGATAGGAATAATGGAAAGAACATACTGAATGGTGATATTCTGGAGCTCTCATTCTTAACTTTGTTCCCAAAATATTGGCATCCAAGCTTTTATATTCTTAGGCAGGGGATTAAAGAATTTTGCTCTGAGAAAATTGACTCACTTGGGAAAAAATAAAATAGAAATTATACATATATATAATATATATATAATAGATATATCAGGGATTCTCCCCCAAATGGCCCATTTCTATCACTCATCCATGAAGTACATGGTTTAAAACCTACACACAAACACATAGATCCAGAGCCTCTTAGGTCTTAAATATGATGGGATTACAAGATCAACAAACATTTGAGAAAAGACTATAATACTAAAAAGAAAAACAAAAGCAAACCGAAAAGCATAGGAGAAAGTTGGAGTAAAATGGCCAATACTGGAAGCAGAGGAAAACCTCAAAAATATAATTAATATCTTACATATGATACTGTATCCATGAAAAAAACAACATAGAAAAAATTCTTAGAAATTAAAAATAAGTTAGGATAAATGATAAAGTAGGGGGGTTAGAAAATAAATTGGAAGAACTCTCCTAGATAGTACACCAAAATTCAAAGTTTTTTGAAACTTTTTCAAATTAGTATTTCTTCTGCTCAGCCTTTTTAATGTAAAAGGCCCTATTTCATTTGTTTGTACATCTTGTATGAATACATTAAGAGACAGCTCCATATCTATTCTTGAATATCATGTCGTTTGTTTCTGACAGGAAAGTGATGAAGAGAACTATCATATTTAGTCTTTCAACAAGAATTTCTTTTACATTGTACTATGTTATAATTACTTTATTTTCATGCAAAAGAAGGATGTCAACAAAATTTTGTATACTTGTAATTCCTAAATGATTCACAGCCTTCATTGTGTCTTTTCCATTGTCAGTAACAACTTAAGATGAAAAAGATTAAATGAAATGGATAAATTTTGGGGAAAATATAAATGGTTAAAACTAATTCTAGAATAAGTAAAATAAAAATATAATAGACCAATAAACATACAATAAATTGGAAAAGACTGAGAATGGATCATGTGTATCTCTTTTCAACTCTGTGTTAAGTGACATCATATCGGTAGCTTGCAATCTCTTATAATGAGAGTATTTACATCAAAAAAATTAGCAAAAACTAGAAATCGAGCTTTTTCTTTTCAGAAAGCCAGTTGACCATTTGTCAGGACATGCTTGAAATTATCCTTCATCCAAAGTAGCTCAGGTCCTATAGTTTCCAAGTAAAATTCTATCAAACATTCAAGGAAAAATTATTGCTATATTGTATTCCTTATTATCTATATTTACATTCTTTTCCATGTAATTTTTATATTCTTAATTTTACAAGTTCTCCCTACTCTGTCTCCAGTCCTCCCCCTGTTTTCATGTGAATCCACTTCAATCAGGCTCTCACCACTACCATTCCACTGGAACTGCTAGTATCAAGGTCATTATGACCTCAGTGCTTGATAAACCCAATGATCAGCTCACATTCTTATCTTACTTGACTAATCAGCACTGGTTGACACAGTTGATCATTACCTCTTCCTTAAAATATATTCTTCACTTGGCTTCTAGGTCATCTCACTCTACTAGTTTTCCCCCTACCCACTTGATGTTTCTGAATTTGTTGATTCTTTCTCATCTCCCTGGTGTTTTAAAGTTTCCCAAAGGCCCAGTCCTCATATCTTCTCTCAATCTATACTAATTCTTTAGGAGATCTCATCCTCTTCAAAACTTTATATACATTATATATGTTGATGCATACCAAATTTATGTCCCCAGCTTGGACCTTATCCTTGAACTCCAAATTTGTGTATTCAACAGTTTATCACACTTTGCTATCTGGTCACCTAATAGACATTCAAATTTAACATGTCCAGATATATAGTTCTTTCTGTGAAGAAGTATTGCTATCTGTTCATCTTCCTACAATAAACAACTCAAAAATTGAACAAAAATAATTTTTACCATATATATACATAGTAAACTATTATGTTGTACACCTGAAACTAATATGTTACATGTCAATGATATCTCAATAAAAAAATATTAAACAAAAATAAATGAGGAAACTGCTTTAGGCATTAGACAAACACAATACAGGTGTTACTCTTGCATGAGGCAAACTTCATATTCTCTCTGGCTCTCTGCCTGGGAACATTTTACAAATAGCAGCACAGAGAGTGGATCACAAATAGAGAACAGAAATCTTGCTGAGCAAAGAAAGCGAAGTGAAATTTGTGAGGTACCAGAAAAAAAAAGAGCTGTGGAGAATAATAGCCCCATATATCTGCATAGATATCCTCTTTAGTCTCTGGATAAATATTAAACTGTGCATGCACAGAGCAAGATTCCAAGAGGTAGTATATAAAACAACTACTCGAGGGCCTTGAGATTAATACAAATTCCAAAGCTTTCAGAATACTGAGATTTGTTCATGTTTTGAAAAGCTAAATGAAGAGACTTGGTTGAACACCCCAGGCATTTAGCTGGGTTCTAGAAAAGACACATCTTAGGTGAAGACTTACTCTATCACTACTAGATTAAGGGCTATTCTAGCCTTACCCAAAGAAAGCTTAAAATCAAATAGGGTCAAGATGGTCGAGTAAATTTCCTGGCAGCCAGAATAAACCTCAACACTTTTTAATGGAAAACATAATCTCAAATATACTCTCATTATATTTATCATTATATATAATGATATATTAGAAAAGAAAATAGCAGACAGAAATTTATATCTCTTTCATTTCATGGGCCCTATGTGGAAAAATTTCCAAATGTCTAGAAATTAAGTAACACAATACTAAAGAAGCAAACATCAACATACATATCATTATGTATATCAACAACATTGTATTATAAATGTCCAACATACAATAAAAAAATTACTAAACTTATGAAGAAGAAGAAAAAACTTATGAAGACCCAAAACCAGGAGGAAAAAGTTAGTAGAAGCCGAGAGGTGCCACCAGTGTAATAATTAACTGACAAGGACTTTAAAATAACTATTTAAATACATTCTAGTATTTAAGGAGAAAGTTGGCTGTGTTGAGTGAATAGATGCAGAATCTAAAAAGAGAAATCAAACCTAGAAAAAGAAGAATAAAAATTTCAGAACATAAAAAAATATTTATAATGAAAAGTTTATTGCATAGGCTTAATTGTAGACTGCATAGTAGGCTGCAGGAGTAAAGGTAAGTTTTGGAGACTGGTCAAAAGAAACTATCTAATCCAAAGCACAGAAAGAAGAAAATCAATCTGAAAAAATTAAATATAGCCTCACTGGCCTGTGGAACAATATCAAGTTTCTAACAAATATGTAATTGGAATTCTAGAAGAAGAGGAAAGATACTGGAGGAAAAAATTAAAGATACACTAGCCATAATTTTCCAAAAAGTTCAACTAACTCTAGCCAGATAAACACAAGAAAAACCATACTTAACACATCACAGTCAAATTCCTGAAAACCAAGGAGTAAGAGTCAATTAAAAAAAAAAAAAAAAACAAGAGAAAAAAGACATATTACAGGTGAACAATGACTGCTCACTTCTCATCAGAAATCATGCAAGTCAGATGACAACGAAATGACATCTTTACAGCACTGAAAGGAAAACATCATCAACCTAGAATTCTATATCCAGAAAAAATATGCTTTGAAATTGAAGGCAAGATAAACATATATTCAGATAAACAAAACCTGATAGAATTCATAAATAGTAGACCTGCACCTTGATGCTTGAGGAAAATATCAGACAGAAATCTAGATCTTTCATTTCATGGGCCTGTGTGGAAAAAAATTCCAAATATCTAGAAATTAAGTAACACAATACAAAAGAAGCCAACATCAAAGAAGAAATCACAAGGAGAATTTGAAAATATTTTGAAGTAAATGATAATGATAACAAAACGTATCAAAAGTTATGACAGAATTTTAAAGTAATATTTGAAGGAAATCTATAGGTTTACCGGCTTATTTTTCAAAGGTGGAAAGTTACTTATCTAAGCTTATCTCTCCAAACTCTAGAAAAGGAAGAGTAAAATAAACCCATAGTACGAAAATGCATAGAATTTATAAATAGCAGAAATCAATGAAATAGAAAAGAGTCAAGCAACAGAGAAAAATCAATAAAACAGAAGCTAGTTCTTTGAAAAGTTTAATAAACTTGACATTATCTTGCCAAGACTAATCAAAAAAGAAGAGGAGGAAAAAAGAGAAAGAAAGAAAGAAAAAGAGAGAAAATCTGGAAAGAAAAAGAGAGAATATTGAGAATGAAAGCAGGCACATCACATACAAATATTTAAAGAGTAATGAGTGACTATTATTAACAGTTAAATGCTAATTAATTCAGCAACTTAGGCAAAAATCCTTGAAAGACATAAATTACAAAAACTGGCTTAGATAAAAAAAAAAAACAGAATATTTGTGTTTCTGTAAAAGATTAAGTTTATAATTAAAATCTTTCACATAAAATAAAATCTAGGCCGAGATGGCTTCATTGGTGAATTCTATCAAAACTTTAAGGAAGAAGAATAGCAATCTAACATAAGACCTTTCAGAGCATAGTAGAGGAGAGAATACATCTCAGATCATCCCTAATATCAAACTAAACAAGAACCTTGTAAAACAAGAAAATTACAATCCCTTATGAAATTAGTGTCAAAATTTCTCAATCAAATATTAACAGATCAAATCTGAATGTGTGTGTGTGTGTGTGTGTGTGTGTGTGTGTGTGTTATATAAATGTTTTATATATGTGTGATTGTGAGAGTTTAGGTAAGCTACTCCATGGTATTACTGCCTCTGCATTCATTTTGTTTAGCCAACTGGCTTACAGAAGCCTTACACTGACACTGATCCACTCATGAAATCTCATATCCTAGATAAGAATAGCCCACAGAGTCACAAGTAAATGTAAGTTTTTCATATAACTTTGTCAACAGCCCTTGTGATCAAGTCTCCTCCACCACCTCCCAGGACCTCCCACTGTGTGCCCCTTAGATAAGACCCTCATGAAGCTTATTAAAATGCCACTTTTTGGTTTGAATTGACCAATGCAGCCTTAGCCTGGGAACCTCAAAGCACTCTACCCAGGAACCATAATGGTCCTTCCTTCACTCCACCTTTACCTCCCCATGTGCTCCCTTGAGATATGCTGTGCACTTCCTCCAGGACCTGTGAGAAATAAACTTCTCTATTTCAATTTCTTTGTGGTCTTTTGTTGAACCGTGACTCACCATCTGACACCCTATGCTCGACTTAACAGTTACTAATTTAACAATGTCATATCAAGGATAATACCCCATGACCAAATGGGATTTATCTCAGGAATGCAAGGTTGATTTAGCATTAAAAAATAAATCAATACAATATTGAATGTCAACTCTAATTTAAAAATATAAATAAATAAATAATCGATACAATTCACCACATTACAGAATAAAACACTTACCTCAATAATTCTCCAATAGAAACAGAAAAAGCATTTGACATAATTAATACTTTTTTTTAATAAAAGCTCTCAGCAAAATAGTAATAGAAGGATGATATATAAGGAAACTCCATATATTTCTTTCTTTCCTCTTTTCCTATATTCTCAACAGTCTCCCTACTTTAACCCTAGAGTCTATTCTCAACAAAGCAGCAATGTTATCTTGCTAAAATACAATTAGATTAATTTCACACTTTTGACCAAATCCTCTGTGGCTCCAAATCTTGCTTCTGCATGATACACACACACACACACACACACACACACACACACACACACACACACATATACACACACATATGTGTATATATATATATGTATGTATATACATATATATATATATATATATATATATTGTAATCTCTAAAGCACACACTAAAAAAATACAGACAGATATGGAAAACTAGCCAATAAATTAAAATGGATTTCTAAAAAAAGTAGGTAGGAAAAGGAAGCAAAAGAACAAAACCAGAGGAGGCAAGCAAAACACAAATAATATGAAGACAGACCTAAGTACAATCATCAAATAGTAACAGATCCACACACTAATTAAAAGATAGTGATTGTTAGATGGGAAAATAAAAATATTTTAATAGGCCTAACTACATGTGGTCTACAAAAGAAAGCCACTATAATAGATATAATCCTATTATAATCAAGAACGAGTAAAAAATGCTTGCTAGCTCTATTATTAATTAACATTGTTCTGGAAAAGTTTGCCAGTGCAGTTGGGTAAGAAAGCAAATTAAGAAGTACAAATATTGAAAAAGAGGAAGAAAAACTAACATTTGTACATGGCATCATTGTCTAGGTATAAAATTCAAAATAATAATCTGAAAAGCAACTAAGATTTATAAGAAACATTAGTAGAGTAGTAATTACAAAATAAGTAAAGTTCAATATTTTCCTACATTCCAGCAATAATGAATTAGAAAATAAATTACATTCATAAGAGCAAAAAATATATATCACCTAAGAGTTAAAATCCTGAGAAATGTGCAGAATCTTTGTGAAGAAAACCACAATACTGTTATTGAAAGACATAAAAGAAAATTTGTCTAAATGGAGAACTATATCATGTTACCAGCTAAGAAGACTTAATATTATCAAGATGTCAATTCTTTTCAAATAAATAAATAAACTCAGTGCAATCCCAGTGGGTTTGAGGATTTATTTTTGGAAACTCAACAAATGATTCTAAAGTTCATCTGGAAGAATAATACATGTAACTAAGTAAGTGAGTTTGAAAATTATAGTAATGATAGGACTTTGTCTTGCTAGAAAATAAAATGTATTAGTATATAACATGATAATTAAAACACTACAGTACTGTCATTAAAAGAAGCAAGCAATAAAATAGAATTTCAAGTTTAGAACTGTTTCTAGATAAGCATATGATTAATCTGTTAATAGTGGCATCTTAAATCAATAGAAAAAATAGTCTGTACATGGTGGTGGAGTACATGACTAACAATTACGGGGAAAACAAACTAGATTAATACTGTATACAATATTCAAAATAAATTACAGAATTTAAGTAGAAAAATAAGATCTATAGCACTAAAGATATATATATATATATAAATATATAATCTTGGTATGGTAAAGAAAATGACACCCAAGGTATAGCAGAAAATTTTAAACTTGCTATAAAAATTTATTCTGATTTGATAAAAGATTACATTAAAATAAAACTAAAACATGCAAATGACTGAGAAAAATACATGTACTACATCTTTAAGAAAAAGCTCATATCAATCCATAGAAAGTTGACAAGGGCACCAAAAAACAAAAAATAAAAAATAAAAAGCAAAACAAAAACAAAAACAAAAAAAAGTCACTAACAGAAAATAATGGAAAATTCACAAAAGAGGATATAATTATTTGCCTCTTAATAATTAAAAGTGCAACTTACAAGCTGTACCATGCTAGAATGTTAAGTAGTCAAAGCTCTACATATTTGTTAGTAAGAGGATAGGAAAATAGAAAATCTCACATACTAGTAAAAGAGTATAGATTTTTATAACTTTTGAAAAATAGATTGAATTTCTTAAAATTTTATAAATATACCACTTGTGGAAATTAATCCTAACAAAATAAAAATAGATTTCTCTAAATAGATATTCATAGTAGCTGATTATAAAATGCCAGACAAAAGATGATTCTATCCAGGTTTCTGCAAGAAATCAAATCAAAACAAGAGAAAAAGAGAGAGAAATTATCTTTGATAACACTAGAAGACACCTGTAACCATGAACTGTAATCTTGGAGGAAGAGAGGCCAAATGCAGGGAAGGTCACACAGGGATAAAGGAAACACCTAAAGAGACATCTGTGGCTGCAGATCTCAAACAAATAAGGCAGAGCACAGTTATACAAAATATGTGACATGAGAGGGACAGAACCACGAGTTGTCTGGAACAATGGGAACAGGATGCCTGGGTCTTTAGAGGGAGCTTCCCTGGACCCCATAAAATAAGCAGAGGAGGTAGGACTGAATAAGGAAACACATGTTTTTGAGAGAAATAGGATGTCATTGAGGAAAGTGAAGGAATAAGGAAGTGGATCCTTCACCCTTATTATGAGCAGTCCAGAAACTGACTATTTCTTTGAACTAGAGAGAAATGAAGATTAACACACACACACACACACACACACACACACACACACACACACACACACTCACTCACTCACCACTGAGCCATAAGGAACTTTGCTGTGAACCAAAGAAAGCTACTACTCGCCTGGAATACTGCTCTAGTCTCTCCCTTGAAGGAATCTCACACAAATAACTGGAAGGATTCACCTCATTCACAAAAGTAATAAGCAAAAAGAACCTGTCAAGTATCTATGCAAAGTTACTTTTTAGGAAAATGAAGAAAAATGTGGGAAAAGCAAGTGTCAGGCGATGAACCCACACCAAAAAAATATGGTGCTGCTCAGATAAAAATCATGACCGAATATATGGTCATAAATACAGGGCACCTAATGAATCAAAGAGTTCAAAGCAGAGAACTGGAGGAGATGAAACATGAGCTGGCAGACTTAAGAAATAAATAGAAGAAAAAAATCCACCCCAGAAATCAAGGTCACATTAAGCAGCACAAAGAGCCACCACCGAAAACACATCCAGGGATAGAGCAAGCAAAATGATAGATGTGAATACAGACAAACAAGCAAACAAAAAGGATAGACATAAAACAGGAAAAAATAAAGGCATAATTTTGGAAAATTAAAAAACTTAAATTTAAAACTTGAAAAAACAATTCACATTAAAAAAAAAAAACCCTCATGCAATATGATCAACACTAAAACATATGATAGTGATAATACTGGACTTCAAAGATGAAAAAAAAAACTTTGGGCACTCAGGTAAGATGATTAAGTATCCTACAAGTTTGAGGCAGACTTCTACTTGTTTCCCTTGAATTTTCCCTTATTTTTGGTTGTATAACCATGCAACTAGACAATGCATTTCCTAACTTTCTTTGCAGTTAGGGTGGCCACATGAGTATGTTCTGTACAACTGGATATGCACTAAAGGGAAGGGTGAAAAGCCATTTGCAATTTAAAGAAAAGCTGCCCTTCTCTGAATTTTGCCTCTTTTTCTCTTTTGCAAGATGGAACGTGGATGTGACAACACTCCGTCTTCAATCTTGGGGTGAGAACAATATTCTAGGGAATGGAAGAGCAACAGGACAGAGGAAATTGCTCCCTGGTGATATTATGCAGCAATTGCTCTAATAACTTAGACCAGTCAGACTGATATATGAAAGAGGTATAAAGTTCAGTCTGATTTAAATCATTGTATCTTGTATGTTGGTACAGTATCACATTCTTTCCCATACCTAATACAAAGGGGGAGAATTAGACTGGCTTCATACTTCACAACAATATTCAATGTTGAAAGACAGATATATAATACTTACTGTCTTAGTCGGTTAGGGCTGCTATAACAAAATGCCATACATTGGATGGCTTGTAAATAACAGAAATTTATTTCTCACAGTTCTGAAAGATGTGTAGTTCAGGATCATGGTGCTGGCAAATCTGTCATCTGCGGAGAGCCTGCTTACGGGTTCATAGACAGCTGTCTTCTCACTGTCTTCAGGTGGCAGAAGAGGTGAGGGAGCTCTCTGGGGTTTCTTTTATTAGGGAAATAATCCCATTAATGAGAGCGCCACCCTCATGACATAATCACCTCCCAAAACCCCACCTTCAAATAACATCAGATTGGGGATTAGGTTTTAACATGAATTTTGGAGGAACGCAAACAAGATCCCATCAAAAAGCAATTACAGACAATAAGGGAATTTAATAAAATGTTTATGTTCAAAATTAGTAATTCTACTTATAGCTTTGATAGACATGCTTGTACCAAATCAAACCCCCCACCTCCAAAAAAAAATGGAATAGAAAAATTGGATAAAATAAAAACATCTGTTTGAAAGCATTAGAAAATATTGAGGCAGCCAGGGCTTGAGAGGTAAAGCTATGGAAGAGCCAAAAGTATATTGACATAAGCCCAACATTCTGCTTCACTCTTCTTCTGAATGTATTTGTTGATTCACAAGCAGTATAAGGCTTGGCATCTGAGAATTGAGCAGAAAGGGGAGTCTATGAGGCTGAGAAGGTGAACAGCACTTTCTGGATCATCATAAGACTGGAGAGAAAAACCTGGAATTCGGCAAGACAGCTAAGACTTGAGAATCCAAGATCTTCAAAAGGAATGGAATAAACCCAATATTCAACTATGAAATTAACCTCCAGGCATTTGCTACTTCTTTAAAGGCCTCATCTCCAAATACAGACACATTATAAGGTACTATAGATTAGGACTTCAACATGTGAAAGGAACACAATTCAACCTATAACAGATCCTAAGAAGTAGAGCGAAATTTTAGGCAGTTTATTGATGCTAGACAAAAACTGTACCTCAAGACTCATCAAGGAGGAGGAACTCTACTAAACATGCCAGGCCTTTAGTTAGGCTGCCTTAAAGATTACATCTTAAGACCAAATTGGAAGTGCGTTAGCCTTCACATACACTGGGATCCATCTCTGAACCAGTCCAATCCCAGACTGTACTGAAGTGAACTGCCTGTCAGAAGCAACTGCAAATCTTCTCTGAAGGGACAGTATTCAGTCCCTCAAAACACCTCTAAATTTCTTTTCATATGCAATTTCTGTCATTTGATCAAAAACTACAAAGTATAAAAGGAAATAGAAACAAATAGCTGAAAACCAAGAGGGAAAGAAACAATAGCAATACTGGAGATCCAGTGTTACTATTCTAGATGCATTATACCAGTTTCCAAAAGGGCCCAAAAGGTATCGAATGGATCTGAAAGTAAACTAACCACCTGTTGAAACAAAGTATAACAATCATTGAAGGAAGACAATGAAATAAAGATGCTCAACAATGTAAACCACATAATGACCAGTATTTAATACAAAATTACTGGGCATGACACAAAGCAGAAAAATGTGACCCACAAACAAAAGAAAACGCTTTTAAAAACACACACACATTCAGAAATGACAGAGATGATGGAACTAGCAAACAAGAGCATTAAAATAGCTACTATATGGTATCTAGAATTTTGGTGGTGATCACTTTGTAGTATATACAGGTGTTGAATTATGATGCTGTATACCTGAAACTTACATAATGATATATATCAACTTTATCTCAATAAAAAATAGCTATTGTAACTATGGTTATGTATTGGAGGCAAAACACACATGTAGTGAGAAAAGAAATTGCATGAGGTCTAGAGACCATTTCAAAGATAGGAACAAGCTAAACGTAACATAAATAAATTGCTAAAAAATAGTCATCAAGAAAAAAAACCTTAAAAGCAGCCAGAAAAAAAAAATATGATGAACTGAGGAACAATATAAAAATAACTGAAGCATTCTCTTCATAAACTGTTCAAGGTAGAAGAGAAAGAAACAATATCTTCAAGCTACTAAAAGAAAAAGAAAGAAATTTGTCAATCTAGAATTCTGCATTCAATAAAAATATCTTTCAAAATAAAAATGAAACAAAGATATTTTAATTAAAGACATACAGATATTAAGGTTTTTCAGACAGATAAATAATAATACCAGATAGAAAGATGAATCTACACAAAAGAATGAAGAGTATATAAATGAAAAAGATATGGATAAATATAAAATTTTATTTCATTTAAAAGTTTTCTTTAAAAGATAAATGTTTAAGGCAAAAATTATAATAATGTATTGTGAGACTCATAGAAGTAAAGTTTATGACAACAATAATGTAAAAGAGTAGAGGTGAATGGAAATACACTGTTGTTTCTTACATTATATGTGAAATGGTATAATATTATTTGAAAATAGACTTGTTATAAGTTAAAGATATATATTTCCAATCCTGGAGCAACCACTAAGGTAATAAATCAAGAGGTTTGGCTAATAAACCAATAATGGACATATAATAGAATTCAAAATATATTCAGTTCAAAGAATTTGAGAACAGAGAAAATTATGAACAAAGAGATAGATAGAACATAGAACAAAAAAAAACAATCATTTCAATATTAGAGTCAATATAAATTGCCTAAGCATCCCAGGTAAAGACAGAAATTTCCAGATTGAGTAAACATGAAAATATTTTAAAGTGTATTCATAATTTTTTAAAAAATACAAATTTGAACTGTAATCAGGAGTAATTTTTAACTTTTCAGATTGGCAAAGAAAAAGTTTGCTAACACTATCATCACGCAGGTGTGAGGAAACAAGCACTCTCACAGGCAGGTAAATTGATAAAAACCTACAGAGATCAATAAGCAACATTTATAAGAACTAGAGATACACATAAAATTTGACCCAAGAATATTACTTATAGATGTTCATGCTACAAGTATCCTTGCTCATCCATGAAATAATATGTATACAAAAAAATTAATTGCACAATTATTTATAATGGAAAATGATTGGAAGCTATCTAAATGACCACCAAGAGGAAAATGGTTAAATAGAAGTAAAATTATGAACAAACATATGAACAGAGTACTATATAATCATTAGCAAACAATGAGGCTGCTCTAGCCAAGTGGTTCTATAGAATGTCTCCCTAGTTATTATGTTTTCTGACTAAACATCTCTTGGATTTTAATAACCAAACTTTATACATCTATTAATCTCCCAGCACAACATTTTGTAGTCAAAGTTTCCATAGAAACATTTAATTCTTGCTTCATAAAAATGCAATACATTTTCACCAAAATGATAAGCAGGAAAAGTCTTGATTTGTACTCCAAATACAACTGATAAGTTATCAAAATAAGCAGTTTGAAAATCTCAAAAAGTGTCAAAAAATGGAATGTGAATCTCTGAATGTTATTGTTAAGAGAGGCATTCCACTGAACACAAAGCTACTGTTTGTTAAAAGCACATGAATTATCTGCTTTTCAGAATGTGATGTTTTAATCATTTTATATCCTAATATGATAGTTTATTGCTCAAATATTGGTCCCAACATGGTGGTTCTCTGAACTTAATATGTAAGACATCTAGTGTTTTTTTCTTAGATGTGAGATCTATCAATTCCAAGGAAACAAAAGACTCCAAAGATTGTCCTATAATTTTTTGTATAGAAGAGAAAGGAATAGGATCAGGGACCACAGATAAGAAAAATATATGAAAATATTTACAAAGAAAAACAGAATATGAGGTCTAAAGATCATTTTTAGAATAGAGATAAACTGAGCAAACGAGCATGCAGAGCTATAAGAGCCAGTCAAGAGTAAGAGTTTAAAATCAAGAATAAAGAGGAAAAATTTGAGAGAGTAAGGCTCCTGAAAAGGTGGAAAGGTAGCATACAACACACTGGCAGAGGACTGAATTGAACAAGAAGAGGCAAGATATTGGAACAAAACACCAGAGCATCTAGACTAGCGAGCTGCTCAACAAATATTTGCTGATGGCAAGAACACATAATGAAAGGGAAGCCAGAAGAGTGCTGGGCTTTTCTCTGAGTGCTGCTCCCAGTTCCATGATGCTGAGAGAAGGGGAGAATGAGAATCCCGCTTGAGCAGTATTCTCAAAGGGAATTGAATTTTGCTGACAGGAGGTAGAGAGAGCCTTTATTTAAGAAATTTATATAAGACTGTGTAGGATTTCTTTGGCCTCCTCTACCCATAGACAGTCTTGTCATTAATTTATTATTGCCTCCCTAGCTTACTTCTCCCAGAACTAGGACAGACCTCTGCTGTAAATCCCATAAACTTTTATAATCCCAACTTTTATTTTTCAGCAAATAATGCTAATTCCCTTTCTTTACTGAGAGGCTTGAAACCATTCAATATAAGCATTCTCATGGAATCTTGTTATCTCACCCCCTAAATTGTGAAGAAGGCTGGGACTCACTAGGCCATACCACTGATGAGGACACAGCCTCATCATTAATGCTGTATGTCTGAATTCACTCTTCTCTGCAAAGAGGACACTTGTGCTCCTTGCATTCGTGCAAAACGACTGTTCTTTGCTGAATTGAAAATCACTGCCTTGGTTCTGTTGTCCTCTGCCTTGCACTTCCCCATGCTCAGTTCCTTCAAACCAAGAACCCTTTCTCAAGACCTTGAGAAAGATTTTTTTTCCCAGATGTAAAAAATTCCCAATTTTTTGGCTCCAGCTGCTAGATTAAAAGTATCAACAGTCCATGTGAACTACCATTTTGTACTGAGCAGGTAAAGGAACAAAAGCATTAGAACAGATTCTGCAAACCAGGCTAAAGCTGGAATTTACCTTGAACTTCTGAGTCTTTCACCTACTCTATTTGGAAACATCCTAGTTCACATTCACTTTCTCGATGTGCACCTTTCTTATGAACTTTCTATTCACATCTAACCCAGTAATTCTAAAGCCATGACAGTGTTTCAGAAATATTATTTTTTATAATGTCTTCAAACTCGGCAATATATATTCACCTGATCTCATCTATCCCATGGGTAGCTAGGTGAAATGAGCTTTAAGTCTCCAATTCCAGTCTTCAGAAATCTGAAGTCCTACCCAAGATTTCTGCAAACTCCAAGACCTCTGTCCTGATGATCTCATCTGCTCATTTCTGCATTGTCAGTCCAGAAGTAAAACTCAGCCCCTTCATTAATTCCCACAGAAAAGCCTCCAATCACACAAAATATAGATTTACTGACTATATAGAGACCACGAACGAGGATCATGGCCTGAACCACAGAGCTAACATCTTATAACTCCATGCCGATCATTCCTCTTCTCCAGGGTCCTTTCTAGCTATCTCACCACTGGGGATTCCTCTACTGGCCCTTAACAGTGCTCGGCACCTAACTTCATGTCTTTCCATAAACTGCCCTCTTGTCTTCCTCCCCACCCTCTGCAGAAAACCCAGACCCTGGAGGTTTTGTTTTCAATGTATTTTTCCAGACAAATACTATTTTTCCCATAAGAGGAATTCTGATGCAAGCCGTTAAGTTTAGATTTAGAATCCACGTTAATTTCTGGAGGTAACTTAATAATTCATTCAAGTCCTACGTTCTTTTAATTTTTTGAATGAGGAAACTGAGGCTCAGAAATCTTAAGTGTCTACTTACTTTTGCTGTGTAACACAATGTTGACATAGACCACCCGATTCAGAATCACATGGGTGGTTTCTTTGTTTTTTAATGCTGACTTTGGGGCTACACTCTTGATTTACTGAACCAGGATTTACTGAACAAGCTCCTCAAATAATTTTTAGGCACACATAGCCACTGCCTTAGACTTAGAATTTAAGTACTAGAAGAAGAAGAAAAAAGAAACACTAAAATCTGTTACAAATTTAATTTAAATCCAAGCTGTTAAGAATGACAGTTTGGATTCATACAGCACTTGAAAAGACTTTGGACAACTTTGACATAGGACAAAGTAAATAACAGTGTCGTTTGGGTGGGAAAAACACCAGACTAGGAGTCAAGGCTAATTGTGTGACCTTGAACGAGTTACTTAACATCTCTGGACCTCAGGTTCCTATGGGAAAATACTGCTTTCCCGACTTAACTCCAAGGATTATTTGAAGGATAAAATGAGATCATGTATGTGAAAACACTTGTGGGAGGAGGGGAAAATAAATAGCTCTCTACAACTGCTAGGTATTATTTCAAAGTCCTGCTTGGGCCTGGAAAATATCAATCTTCTGCATGTTACCAGTATGCTAGTAAGGCAGCCTGTGGAGTTTTTCAAGAAGCCTGTAGGATCCAAGTTAGGCAGCTCATTGCTCAGGCTGAGTAGCCAGCGAGGGGAATACTTGATTCAGAGCAGCATCTGTTAGTGATTAAGGTTTCAGAGGCATGTACCCAAACTGAAGGCAATGGTACAGAATTGGTCATAGCAACAGTCCCAGTTGTGAAACATACTCCATCCTTAAAGTGGATATGAAAGGTAAACACAAAAGCATTATTCTACAACCACATCAAACAAAATGATGCTTGTTTAACATCCTCACAACCCAGGCACAAGCAAACACAAAGGGAAACAACAGGCAGAGGCTTTTGTGAAAGAAAGAGATCTCCCAACAACAGCCATCACCAGCAATTCAGAAGAGCTCACTTGTACTCTGTTAATTGCACAGTGGGCCTCTTTGGCATCCGCTCTCTGACATGTTCTTTCTAAATTCAAATTTGTTTGATTTGGATCCTTAGCAAAATAAATAAAATACAATAAAAAATCTCATACCTGAAAAGCACTATAAATTCTATCTGTGTCAGAGATTTTATTATTAAAGTAAACATGTTTGATATGACTAGGGAGACATGACAGACTTTGAACAAAGACCAAAGATGCAGGTCTTGTGTGAAGAGGAGTGATACTAGGACTTCCAAGTGAGCCAGGGGAGTGAGACCTTCTGACACTGGTTGGGATGGAAGAGGGCAGAGGTAGAATGAGACCTTAAGGTGTTTATTGGAGTTATTTTGTGAGAGTGTGCGTTATCTGTCTATAAAATATATTTGTGCTCAGATTGAACGTCGAAGGCCTGGAGAGGGGTCTGTTTAAAAAATTTAAGGAAAAAGACAGACTAGAAATTTAAGGGAGGTGAGAATTTCCTGATGAAGCTGTAAATTTCAGTTGAGGGTACACGAGTTGAAAATATGATGTCCTTCACGAGGGCAGAGCCATCCAGAAAACATCCAGAAAACTAGCAACTCGAATAGCCTGGCTGGTTTAAGTTTCATCTTTCTAGAAGCACTTGAAAAGAAAGCAGGGAGAGCTGTCTGTGCTTATACTCAAAGCAAGTAAACAATGAGAGAAAAGAGGCGAAAGCTCTCTGGATGATAGATGTATCGAATGACAACCTTAGCAACAGAAAGCTTCTCTGGGAAAGATGAGCACTGGGCCTGTGGGCTGCAGTCACTGGGGCCAAAGGAGAGACAGAGTAGATAAATTAGAGCTATTTCTATTTGGTTAGAAGTTTGTTTGTTTGTTTGCTTGCTTGCTTGCTTGTTTCTTTCTTGCTCGCTCGCTTGTTTTCCATGTGGAACTGAATAGTCACCTCAGAAACTAAATCTAGCCATAAATCACTTAAATCTTTCTTACAGAAACTACTCCTTTAGGGCATGAAACAGACTAAGAAAATAATATTGTGGGATACAGCAGAAAGTTCATTTAACTAGGAGCAAAAACACTTGGGTTCTAGTCCTGTTTTGGAAATTACTGGCTGAGGTTGGCATTTCAGGTGGGACATATAGCCTGTCTGTATGTCTTCTGAAAGCCTGCAGTTGGGGGGCAGGGGAGGGGGTCGGTAAGAGGGGGTGTGGAGAAATGGAAAGGCAATCTCTGAGATTCCTTCCAGTGAAAACAGTCCATGATTCCAGTTAGCATAGAAAATAATTGAGGAAGTCTGGAAGGCTATTTATCAAAACATTACTGGAGGCTACTCTAGGGGAATGGGATTAGGACAGGCACAGAGAAACAAAAGAAAACAATTGGAGAATACTTTCGGTGGGGAAAAACGCAAAGGCAGAAGGGGTTTTTTAAGTGAAATATTAAACAAGAAAAGGTCCAGTTAGCATATAAAATAATAAAGTCTGGAAGGCCATATATCAAAACATTACTAGTAGTCAGAGTATAAGCATGAAGCAGGAGTGCAGGGATTCGGGAGAGCCAACAGCATGATTCTTTTCTCCTGCCATGAGAAAAGCCCATGGTAGAGCCTTCGAAGGCCACTCAATTCCATTCAACTCCTCTTTGTCTTCTGGGGCCCCACCCCCCATGCCCAGTGGTAGAGAGAAGGAGGAATGGGAGAGGCTTGCTTGGAAGCCTGCTCTGCAGCCTCCTGTGCCACACACCATCTCATTTTCTGGCACAATGGGAAGAAAGCTGAACTTGGATTTTACCCCACAGTGATAGCGCTACTTTCCCTGGAGATTTCGGCATCGTCACAGTGGCTTCTTACATCATCCTGCCTCTCCTCCTTGTCACCATCAGCTTCAGGGGCTACAGATCTGTCATTCAAACTGTACAAAAGTCAAAAGAAGACCATGCAATCTCTTTTCGGAAGTTTTCCGCAATTATGAAAGTGACTCCATTGACGGGGTCCCAAACTCATCACGTGTCTGTTTCTGGTGGGAAAGTTGGCTGTCTTCACGTGGCTGATGACCCACATTGCTGCAACTCCAATGGAATTGCCTTTCTGATCGTTGCCGTACTGTAAATTTTCAGTGTTCCAATGAAAAGTACAAACCCCAGACTGATTACTGTGTTGTGTCGTGGGAATCAGACCAAGTTAGTTGTTGAAGGACCCAAGCAAAACTCTCTGGCATTCCAAAGAAGAAGGAAGAATAAGCATATGGAAATCAACAATTTAATGGTTACTAAATCACTGTTGAAGAGTTATAATATTACACTGGTACTATGAGGGAATATGTTCAGTGTCCACTTTCAAACTTTTTTCAATCTGATGTTTTCTCACCTTCTATCTCTTTACTCTCAGTACCAAGCTCCAGAATATGTTAGATTAAAATGGAATTAATATGTTTGAAACTAAAAGAATAAGAAAAGATTCAAATTAATAGGTAAACAGAAACTTTAAGAGTAGTGGAGCTTTTGCCTGTAGCTTGAAAAGGGTGAAGATAAACACAGAAATGAAAGATAAAACACACCTTTCTAATTCTTCTATCTAAAATGCAAGTCTTGGTTTTAAACCAATTTTCAACCATAGTTTTGCCCTTATTTAAAGAATTATGATAACCTATTGGGGGGCAAGCAAGAGCGGAATAATGGCTATCTAGTTAACTTTTACATAATCCTTAATTTTTTCTGTCCTCTGATCTCATCTTCTATTCTATAATGTGAGCGGTTACTCATTATCATTTGTCTTCTTCTGCCTCACTGGTCAAAATAACTTTCAATTTTATTAATAACTGATAGGTGGTACTAAAATCCCTGAATTCTAAAATGCCATCTGATAAATGAGATCAAAAACAGAAAGTTGGCTCACTGAGATGACTGCCACTCCCTTTCCCATGTCCCCTTAGATAATGAAAAGGTCTACCATTTGGGAAGGTGGTTGCTGTTTTATTTCCTCTGGACATGAGTTCTGAGCTTTAGTATGAAAACGGTGCTTTCTATCTTCTTTCCTATCTATCTCGAGCTTAACAGACAAGACTGTGCTTTTCTTGTGCGATTAAATGTTGATAATGTCTATAAAAATTAGTAGTTGCCTCTGGGTACATGGGCATGCGAGCAGTTCACAGAAAGTAGTTGGAGTGAGTATATGTTAATAAGTAATTATAGTAAGGGGATTCATAATTGGGAAAGGGCCTAAATATGATGAATAGAAAAGAATTTCTGGATGCCATGTCCCCGATAAAGGAAAAATACCTACAAAGTGAGATTTATGCTCTGCTACATTTTAAAACCATTTAAAAATCAGTTTAAATGTTAGCCCCATGCACAGCAGGGAAAGGAAACTTATATTTGGCCTAATTCCTGACCCCTGGTCACCAAAACTCACTTGACAGCGTCAGTGCCTCAGTTATCTTTATTGTAACTGAACAATCTCCACAATACCATAAAAAGACGTAGACAATGGTGGAGTAAGTTCAGTAAAATAAGTAAATATCTCATTCATGGCCTCCTTGAGCTGATGATGCTCTTATGCCGTTTAAAACTTCATTTCTTTGGAAGCCCGAAGGGTAAGGAAAAAAAAAAAAAAAGACAAGGTCAGCTTTCTGGTCTATATCAGCACTAATCGTGAGTCTAAGACATCATGTGTGGTTGATTAAAAGAAGATGCAATTTTAAAATATTAATCCCTAAGCTTATCAAATCTAGAACAACGATTAAATAAAAGCTCCAATAGCATTAAAAGGAAAACTCTCATGAAGCCCACGTAGCTGAGCACTGTCCTTATCTAACTTCGGTTTCCTTTTCACAGGGTCACAGAACCCACAGAGGCAGAAACGAATGGGTTTTGTACAACCCTGGCCTTCTCCTAGAGCCTAATTATTTGTTCTCAGAAACTCAAACCACTTCACTATACTCAAGCAGGCCAGAAAGTTTGCAGGTAGAGCTGAGCCAAAGAGTCTGGTTTGGCTATAAGAGCCAAAACACGAGTCGACCCATTTGAGCTGACTAGACACACAGGCAAAAGAAAATTCAAAAATTTATATATACGTGTGTGTGTGTGTACGTGTTGGTCTGTGTTGTGTTTGTGCAAATACTCACTGGGGCTGACAGGGAGGATGACAGAGTATTTTCACTGGCTTCTCTTTTCCTTGGCTCATCTTTACTGTTGGAGGCAGAGCAGTAAGCAGTGCTAGATCCTGACTGACTTTAATTTGCCCACCTTATTTCTTGAGAAGCAGGAATTGAAATTGCAATACTCTTTGTGCTCTTTGTTTTTTCTGAAGCTGATAAAACTCTCTAAGAGGTTCCCCACCCACATTTAAAGCATCCTTCTTCTAAACCCAAATATGCTTCCAAGATTCTATATAGTATTTGCAGTAGAGAGAGTTATTATTCATTTATTCAATAAATGGTTGACCTTCCATTTACATAGAACTAACTATGCTAGGCACTTTGAAAAATAAAACAAGCAAATAAAAAAATTAAGCATAACACAAAGTTTTAAAATCTAAATGTAGGATAAGAAAATGTTTGTTAATAATGTAATGTTTGCTTTATAAAAGCACAATACAAAGCTCTCTTTCAATGTCTAGACTAGGTATAGAGATAGATGATAGATAAGAGAGAGAGAGAAAGAGGGAGGGAAGGGGAGCGGGGAGAGAGAGAGAGAGAGAGAGAGAGAGAGAGGAGATACAGATACGTAACTCTCCCTGCCACATAGGATTTTCTTTCTGCATCTCATTTAGAAGTTTTTGCACATGAAGGCCTAGCCCTGGGAAAAATAGTAAAGTGGGTGGCCTTCATCTTAGGGCCTCCCAATGTTAGCTTTTCTGCCCTTTCAGGATTCATTTTGCTCACGATCACCCTGGCTGCCAAGGGTTCTCTGCTCTGCCACTTCACTCAACAGTCCATTTTGGTCCTTGTAAATTCCCTTTCTTCCCAGTTCCACTTTACAAAGTGTGCAGTTCTTTGAGAGTAGCTATTCAGATAGATTGCGCTAGATTATCAGCAGGCAGCACAGTGCGCTGGGTTTTAAGCATTGGTCCTGGGTTGAGTTAGACAATTATGTGAAATCTGGCTCAAATACTTAACAGTTTTGTAATCTTGAACAGCTTACTTAACTTCACGCCTCAGTTTCCTTTTAGGTAAGATTGGATAAAGAGAGATGGTGGCTAATCTTTTATTTCATCTTAACTATGATACCTTTTATAGTAAATTTCTCCATGATTTTACATGCCACTAGGAAAGAAAAGAATGTTTTAAATTATGCTTGTAAGACACCATTGATTGTAAGATACATTCAAATTTCAGAATGTTAAAATGTAAAGAAAAAAAAAAGCATATCTTAAAAGCAATTAAATACAACAGTTTCAACCTCATAGGGTTATTCTCACTATTCACTAAGATAACCTATATAGAGTGCTTAGCACAATGCCAGGTACAAATTAAACACTTAAATGTTAGGTAATATATTAATATGTTACTCCTGCAAGATAATATACTTCATTTTAACAGTGGTTTTTTAAATGCAATGTCTTAACATACAAAGTCCCTGGGGGCCCATGTATAGGGGCCTGGAGCCAATGTAAACATGCTTTATGGGTGGCTTAGACTTTTCGATGACCTCATTCAGGTTACACATCTTGTAAGTTATTTGTAGGATAGCTCCTACCCAAAATCTAGTGACACAAGTCTGGGATCAGAACATTTTATCATGGTTTAGACAGATTCATTCCTGAATGAAATAATTAAATGTTTCAAAAGCTTTCATAATCAAATGAAACCACAACACTCTCACCAAAAAAAAATCACTTTCCTGGCTTTTTAGCTTTCTTACACTCTAAACCTAAAAGGTTATTCAAAGCACCTACGATTATTTCTCATTAGTGTTCTAATTTCTGTCATTTGATGTGTTAAATTGAAAAAATGTACAAAGACAAAACAGGAAAGAATACCTTTTTACTACCAGAAGAACAGTCATCTGTCAAATGAGTGACGTTATAGAACAAGAATATTTTAGCAAGCACTTTGAATGACATAAATGCTCTAGATTTAGAAATCTAATTTTGTCACCTTTATATTAATTGCAACACAGAAAAATCTAAAGAAGACAATCACCCAGATATGATATACACGACAAATGTAATACCCCTAGAGTGTGCTGTAAAGCATCATTCTTTTATAGATCTTCAGTTTAGTCTGCAGCTTGATAACTTGTTTATGCCACATTCCTGTTTGCAAAGTAATACACTGACAATGTTGATGTGATTTTTTTAATGAATTGACTACTAGTATAACCGTTGACAATATGTTGCCACAATTGCATAACTTCATAAAAGTTTTCATCTCAATTTAGCCAAAAATCTTGACAGTGCCTATTTATAACCAATCAACCATTTTCAGTGAGTCGGTCCCTTTTGCATCTCTTACATGAACATGCTTTGATCTAAATTGATTAATGACATTGACTAAAATCCTTCGTCCAGGCTTCTATCACCTTTCCTGTGTCACTGTAACAGACTAAAATGGTCTCCCTGTTCTCAGCACTCCAGTCTACTTTCCCTCTGCCAAAGACAGGTCAATCAGTTACTTTAGACCCAAGACCTGAGTGACACTAATATCCACTTGCTCAAGCAGAACTTAAGAAATAGCACATGCTAGAAGACAGTTATTATAATTTGCCACCTGAGGCCAGAATTGTACACTCAGCACTTCTCCACAATGCTTTATACCTCGGAGAAGCTTAACATTTGTTAAATACATTATACGTCTTCGACCTACAAATTGATTATACTTCAAAAAAAAATACTCATTAGTCTACATGAGTTCTTGAAATCAAAGGCCTACAGACACTTAACAATGAATTTCCTTTTAAGCTTCTTCTAGTAGAGAAGCCTTGAGTATAGAAGAGAATGTGTCACATATAACCATAATTAATTCGTCTCAAACAGATTTCATTAACTCAAAGATTTTTTCCTGACACCCAGCTATTGGAGATTAGGAGAGTCCTCTAAAAGAATTGTAAAGACAATGCATTTTCCAAGATAAGGTGGATCTAGGAATGCTGCTCAGAACACCCCCAGACCATAGGTCTTGCAAGAAGATAGCTCTGTGCTCAAGAAACTGTGGAGCAGTCTGATCCCTGCTGATAAGACTCAAGTCAGTCAGCTAAATTAGAGAAACACCCTTGAAGTCAACATGGGGATCATGAATGGGAAGGGGTCGTCTAATTATTCTACTCAATACACTTATTTTACAAATGGGAAATTTAAGCCACAGACTATCTATATGACTTGACCATGTTCAGAAAACTTAATCAGAATCGGAGCCATAAAGAATCCAGGTGTCCAAATTCTTAAAAATATTTTTATTGGGCTGAATTTTTAATCTAGATTTGACCAGAACACAAACTGTTAAATTTATTTTCAGGACATTTTATACATGGCAAAAATAAAAGAAATAAAAAAGAAAAAAAAGAAACTTCAGAGTGTGATATCACAGAATAACATATAGATCCAGGGTCAAAGAGTAGGCTCTTCTCATAAACCTAACGATGGTGGAGCTACAGGAGACATATCCTGAAATGTTGCACCACTTGTGCTGATTCTACTCTAAAATATGTCTTGACTCCTTCTCTCCAGCACCATGGACCTCATCCAGGCTTCTATTGCCTTTCCTGTGTCACTGTAACAGACTAAAATGCTCTCCCTGTTCTCAGGACTCCAGTCCACTTTCCCTCTGCCACAGACTTATCCAAAAAAAAATCTTGCTCTTTATATCACACCTTGCTGTAACACCGCCATAAAATCCAAATACAATAGGCTTTCTCAATCTGGCTTCAATAGCAACCCTTCATCTCTTGATATCTGAGAATATCCACTTTGAATTTGTCACCCTTTTTTGAACACCTGACTTCCTACCTTGGTACATGATAGTCCCCAAATTGGAATGATCCTCTGCCGCCTTCACCTTTTTATCTACCCTAACACTCTTCATCACCTGCAAACTCTTATGGTCAATTTATATGCCAACTTCTTAGCAAAGCTTTCCCCAATTCCTTCGTTCAGAGTTCGTTGCTCCATTCTAACAGTTGTTTGGCTTAAAGAAAAGAGGAGGGCATTGGAAGGTGTTAAACAGGAGGGTGATAGTAATCAGAATTGCAGATTTAAAGGATCACCTTGGCACTATGGGGAGCAAGAGCAGATTCAGAGGGACCACTTGGAAAGTTAATGAGGTAGTTCAGGTAGTGACATCAGAGGTGACTGATTTCAACTGGAGTGGACAACGGATATAGAGAGAAGTATGTCCACAAGATTTGGTGATGGATTAGATGAGAGAAACAAAGAAAAAGGAAGTACCAAAATGACCCTTAGTTTTCCAGTACGAGGGACTGGGTAGTGCGCCATGTCATTTACTGAAATGGAGAATACCGGAAGAGGATCTAGTTGTTGTTATTTGTGTTTATTGTATTTTGTTATTTTGTAGTTGGTGGAGGCGGTTTAGTTTTAGATGTTGAAGTTGAAGTGCCTATTTGATACCAAGGTAGAGTTATTAATATATGGGAGTTAGGGACTAAGGTCTTGATTTGAGATATAATTCTGAAAGGTATTGACATATAAATAGCAGTTCTATATGAGAGAGATTGAATCTGCCTGGGGAGAGCACACAGAGTAAGAATAGGGCCTGGAACTCATTCTGCTACTGTTCTTTTTTCTCCTTTCTTCCCTAGTCAAATTATTTAAAGGGGTTATACATACCTGCTGCCTCTACTTTAATACTACCACTCTGTCTTTATGACTCATATAATTTGACTCTGTTTTTCCTGCTCTATGAAAATTATTCTTAATTGGCTCTAAAGACTCTTAGTTGTCAAAATCACTGGCTTTTTCCATTTCCTGTTCTCCATAGCCTCTCTGAAGTATGGGATACTGCCAATCACTACCATTCTTAAAATGTTTAATTTTTTTTAACTTTTATCATTCTACCGTATTCTGATTCCCCTTCTCTGCTTTCTTTTCTGTCTCCTTCACTGTCTTCTCTCCACTTTTCACCATCTAAGTGTGAATGTATCCTACAGATCCTATCTCAGATATTTGTTCTTCCATTCCTAAGCCATTTGGTGATCTTACCTACTTTTCCAACCTCTTCACCTATTACTTACATACACATGATCTCAATATCTTTATTACTAGTCCTGACTTTTTTCTCCTTTCTTCTCTCTCGCTCTCTTGCCCTTTTTCTCTTATAAAATCGAGTCCTACATTTCTAATTGCTTATTATACAACATACCGTCATCTCAAGAGCAATTAACCTAAAATAAAACCTATTTTTTCCCCTAACCCCAACTTAACTGAGTTTCCAGACTTCTCATTTATGATAATGTGCAACCATTCTTCCTGATCCCCAGGTCCCAAATCTTACATTACCCATTTGATAACACTAAAGGTGTTATTTTAAGTTGTCCCTCACTTCCCACATCTAATAATCTCAAAGTTATATTGATTCTTCTTTCTCTTCCTAATGTTTTTTCTTCCCATTGCTATAGCCACTACTGTACACTAGACTTTTATCATCTTTTTTTTTTAGGCAAGTGAAAAAGTCTTTAAATCATTTGTTCTGTCTTCAATCACTCTCTTTTCTATCTATCATACTGGTTACAATCAGTATTATCTTCCTGAACCATTACTTTGAATTCTCATTTCCCATCTCAAAAACTTAGAACAGCTCCTTGTAACTATAGGATAAAGCCCAGACTCCTTGGCTTAGTCTTCCAAAATCTGGTTTCATCCTTTTTTTCAAGCTCTAATTTCCACTACTCTTCTATATTAACTCTCTGTCCTGTACAGCTCATGCATTTTCCAGTCTCTGATGCATCAGTCCCTCACATCTGAAATAACTTGCTTACTCTTCTCCAAATTTGTATGCCCTTCAAAGGCCAACACACATCTCACATCCTCCTTGAATCCTCTGACAGTCTCCATCTGGAAATAATTATTTCCTTGTTCAGAACTGACTGTCCCTGCCACTTAGTAGGCATTTAACACTCAAGTTTATTTCATTTCCTCACCATGGCTCACTCCTTAAGTATAGGACTCTATACAGAGTTATTCATTGGTTGCCCATTAATAGCTTTAAAAATACTCAGAATCAAATTTTAAAATTCCAAATTACTAAAGAATGTGATACTACTATAGTTCCACTATTAACTGTAATCATTATGGCATCAGTTAGTTCAGAAAATAGTTCTAGAAAATCTCTAGATTTTGGAAAGTTAACTAGATGTATTTATATTCTAAAAAACAGACTTGCTTCCTGAAACTCTAAAGTACAAACATAAAAAAGAGAAGGAGTTAGATGGTGATGTCATTGAAGAATATTTTTTTAAAAATATTTAAACAGAAATGCAAGGAAGAAAAATTCAAGTTACAACAAATATCATTAACTAAAGTTCACTGGCTTGTGACTCATCAAATTTCATGTGAATTAGTTCAAATTTCACAGTAACATGATTCCACGTAATAGCTAAAACAGTCTCTTAAACGGATGGTGAATGCTTGATATAATCCAACTTAAATCAGCAACTAAGTATATTCCCAATTAAGAGAACCAGCCAGTTTGATAATATGAACAGTTTGAGGAAATACTTATGTTATTTGCAACCTTGTCAGTTTAGTTACTTCCACTGTAGGGAAATTCTAAGTCTCTACCTAAATAAGTGAGTGTGTACTTTATCAAATTTTCTGTATCTCTGAGTACTCGGAGGCCCCAAATCTTTCTAAAACCCTTTGAGTCAGTGTGCTTTAGATCTTCAGCAGGCCTCAGTGAGTCCTTGCTCCTCCAGACTGCCTCCCACATCTGCAGAGGCTGAGCCTTGACCTCATTTTTCTCTGTAGTATTTGATAAATGCACAACTGTAAATGAGGTGAGATACTCTATCGGGTATGTTTAGAAATCAACCAAACTTTTCTAAATTATTTCAGAATGAATCCTTTTGTGTGTTTGTTTTTGTTCTAAGATGTTTTGCTGTTGATTATAGACGGGTTCATAAGATCTTTGGGGAAAATTTTTTTTCTATGTAGTATACCCGTGCCTGGAATATATTGTCCTGTGCCAGATATAATGAAGCCACTCAAGAAATAGTCATTAAGTTGAATTCTTATCCCTGGAACAAATAAACGGTATCCAAGAAGGATAGGGTCTAAATTATTGGGCTCTCTTTGAAGTGGAAAATTTGTTTCAGAAGTCAACTAGGTAAAGAAGTACAGTTGTTCTCCTGGGATGACTTTTGAAATGAAAGCTGACCACAAGGGAGATCACTATGACAGGCCTTAACCCTGTTGGATTTAATCACCTATGAAAGATCTTTCCCTGTTGTGCACATCAGGAGGCTTATAAATTGGATGCAGGCAACTCAATCACTTTCAAAAGTCAGCTCTCTACAAAGGGATTGGAAAGAATGGTTTCATAATTCCTATAGTAAGAGGAGCTGCCACAGTAAAATAGCAGCAGTTGGGGTTAGGTAGGCCCCCTTTCCCATGCAGATTCCCCAGTAAGTGTTTTTGTTTCTTGGTTTTGTTAAAATAAGATCCAAGTTATGGTTTCATAATTTCCCCATCACTAGCCCTGAAATGAAGTTACTACAGCCCTTAAGCTGGAATGACTCCACTAGCTGCATAGCAAACCTTTGTCCAAGATTCAAACCAAACTGAATGTTTGAGGGTTTGGGTTGTTTTGAGTTTTCTAAACTTCAAGCTTAAATTTTCATGAACCTTATTGCACTTCCTGATCTTTTCTGGGAGAGAGAGTGGAAAAACTGACCTCCTTGGTGCCAGTGTTAGAAGCAGTCCTCCAAGGTTGTAACTAACTGCATGAAGAGAAGACAGAGGCCTAGACAGGAATATAGTCAGATGGTCACCTCTGGAACTATTTTCTAAAATTTTCTAAATTTCTAAATTTTCTATATTTCTCTTACATTCTTTTCTCCTAAAACCTGTCAATTAAAACATTTAGTGGCGAAACTGGAATACAGTGTCCCTAAAAACCATAGCATAATGAAAAAAGCAAGCCAGTAATTTTAGTTCAGAATTGAAATAAAATAACTATTACCTATCGTAACAATAATAACTAGTATTAAACAAACATGGCAACATCTTCAGTGCCACCCTGGGAAAGGAACTGAATGAGAGAGAGGGATGTTCCGATTTAAGCCTTTGGGCTTAGAAAATTCACTGAATTCTACAGATCCACAAAAATGGAGTAGAATTGTATGAAGAAAAGAAGTTGTGCAAGAAGCAAAGAAAGTAGGAGAAAAAAGACTTCATAGTAGAGCCATTCTGTGTGGTAAAAACAATGTAAGCCATGGATCAGACATACAATCGAGAACTGTGTCATTCTCCATAAGTGTCCTGCAGTCTACTCCTGGCTTGCATGGATGCCAACTCAGAGACCAGCTCCATCTAAAAGAGCTTCAGAGTTCCGTATTGATGGTCTATGTCAAGAGGGAGTTTCAAGGAAGACTGACCCACCAAAATCAAGGATGAAAAAAGGGCAAATGTAACCACAACATCGCTAGTACTGTGATAAGTTGCTCATACACAATTTCAGTGTGGCTAAATACAAAACCAAATGCATCCGAAGTTGCTTGGCATAAACTTTTGCTTAATAAACAAACACCATATTGACCCAGCCAAAGCCTCTCTCTTAGGAAAGGGAGTCATTTGCAACCAAGCCAGATTCTGACTGATTTTCTCCACAAGCCCAGCGGAACAGCATCATGTTGGAAGTACCGGGACCTAAGCCTCCTCACTTTTCCCAGTGGAACCCCCTTAACCAAGCAAAATCTGGATGTTTATCTAAAGGAATTAACTGAGGCAAGGCTGTGCATCTGATTCAAATGCTTAATCTCTCTTCTACCACCAATATTTGGAGATAAAGAATACTTCTACTCAAATTTTTGTAAATATTATCATGAAAAGCCATAACTATCCATAACAACCCTCTGAAGGGGAGTGTGTTCAAACAACACTGACCACAGGGCAATCATCAGGTGTGGGGAGTTCTAGGGTCATGACGAAAAGGAAACTGCTAGTCACAGGCAAAACAGGAATGTTGAGAATCAAGGAAGTAAATCAAAACATGCATTGGTGCAGGAGGTAGTCACAACCTGCAGCTGTAGAATCAGTGGGAATCAGTAACAGTATGGCTGGGGATAAAATAAACTATGTGAGTTTTAAATCATTTTTTAAAAAGCTATTCCTCCATTAAAGCATAGCCCCCATATGAATTCTGATATAATTAAAGCAGTAGGGGTGAGTTGTTTTGGTTTTAGTTCATTATTTTTCCATAGCAAGGTTTAATATAAAATTCAGAATATAGATAAGCACAAAGAAAATAAATACATGTATTTTAACTACCTGTAATTCTACCATGCAGAAATAACACCCTTGATGTTTTGGTGTATAATCTGACACACACACACATACACACAAATAAATATATGCTTAGTGTTTTTAAAAGGTATCCTAAAATGGTTTTGTAACTTTTTAAATTAAATACTATATTAAAAACATCTTTCCATGTACACAAATATATACCTACATTGTCATTCTTAGTTACCACATAGTATGACTGTACCCTAACTTGTTTAGCCAATTCCCTACTTATAGTCATTTAAATAGTTTAAATTTTTCAAAAAACATTTTTGTATATATCTCTTGACATATTTTCTAATTATTTCCTTAGAAAGGATTTCTACATTTGGAATTACTTTTATCTCTTTAAGAGGTATTGTACTACATATTTTCAAATTACCTGACAGAAATATTACAATATATACTTCCACTAGCAGCATATGAGAGTCCTTATATATCCACATCTTTGCCAATATTGACTTTTAGCATTCTTCTAAATCATTGCCAATCTAACAGGAAGATTACAGAAACTTACTGGAGTTTACCACATTTCTTTATTAGAGAGATGGCTTTTTTTTAATGTTTGTTTTTGGTTTTGCAGTTTTGTTGTTACTCTGCCACACAGAAATTGGATTTGAATATTTATAAGACATAAATATATTCTCTAATAGTATACCTTTGGGATTATATATAGGTCTTTTCCTACCACAAGATTACCTAACCATTTTCTTATGTTTTCTTCCAGTCCTTCTATAGTTTGGTTTTTAATAATTTAAATGTTTACTTTTATCTAGACTGCATTTTTCTATAAGGACTGATAAGAGTTCAAATTTCACTTTTCCCCAAACAGCCCATTTCCTCAGCACCAGTCACATATTGTTACTGGAGAAAGTGTGTCCATGTTATTCCACTCAGAGGGGACATTTAAAAATTTGAGTTGTTTTAAATAAAACAATTTTTGCTCGTTGATTTGAATGCAGTCTTTTGCTCATACTAAATTCTAATAACTATTTAAGAATATTTCTGAGCTTTTCATTAAATTCCTTTTATCTATCACTAGTTCTATAGTATTTTACTATTCATACTATTTTAATTATTACAGCTTTTTAAAACATATATTATGTGGAGGTGAAGCCCTACTCAGAACTCTTCCTCAAAATGCGTAGGCCATTTTCTCAGGTAATCAAGTTTTTTTTTTTTTTTTTTTTGAAAACTATGGTTTTAGTTAGAACAAGTTAATTTTTAATAATCTGGGGAGAATTGATATTTGTATCAAACCTCTCCATTTATTCAAGTCTTAAATTTCTTAGTAAATTTTTGCATTTTAAGTCTTTTTAAAAGTGTATTAGTCTTTTGCTTTGAATCTTTGAAAAGTTTTTTTTCTAAGTGTTCTATAGGTAGAATTCTATTTTACCACTCTGACAAATGGAATCTTACTTTCCATAGAGCTATTCCCAGTATATAGAAGTGTCAGGAGTCCCTAAGACCACCCTCAAGCTTGATAATTCATTAGAACTCAGAGAACTCAGAAGGTTGTTAAACTCATGGTTATGGTTTATTACAGTGAAATAATAGAGAGAAGAGGAAACCAGGATCGAGCTTTCAGATGTCCCATCCAACAGAGTAACATGAGACACAATTTTTCAAGTAACAATGTGCAACAACATATGCAAAGTATTGCCAACCAGGAAAGTTCTCCCAAGCTTACGTGCCCAGGGTTTTTTATAGGGGTCATTCATGTAGGTGCATATATCACTTGCATAACAAATCTTAGTTATTCAAGCTCCAGAATCCCAAAAGAAAGCAGGTTTTCAATCTAAATCACATTTTAGCTTAAGCTACCTGGACAAACTGTTACAGCATTGCTCAAGGCCTCAGGCATGAAAAAAAAAAAAAAACATTCTTATTAGAAAAAATATTCCAGGAGCACAGTTCCCAGGAGCAAGCCAAAGGCCAGTCCTGAAAAATGGGCCTTTCTTGGGAATATGCAGGGTTTGAACCACCCAGATCTTCTGATTTAACCCTTTCTTGCATAACAGGAGAGCTAATGATATTGTATATTGACACTGGCCCTATCTACCATACTGAGCATATTTGTTTTTAATTCTTTTGTAGTCTTTCTAGCCAGACACTTATATCATCCGTGAACAATGGCAATTTTGTCTTCTCCAATATGGTAAATAACAGAATATATTTTGTTTCTTGTTGTTAATGTATTTCCTGAAATTTCCAGAACAATGATGAATAATAGTGATAACAATGAACATTGTCTTATTTCTGATAATAGTGAAAATGTTTCAATGTTAATTATTATATTGGTGTTGGTTTATGACATATGTTCTTTTGCATGTTATTTCTAATTTATTGTTTTTTTTTTCATGAACAGCTGTGGAATTTAATTAGGTATTAGTCAAGATAATCATAAACTACTCAAGAAAATAAAATGTGAGCTAATAATTTTATATCCAGCAAAACTCATCAATGATGAAGAGTACAAATGATTAACAACATGCAAAACTCAGGGAGTATTGTTCCCATGAGTCCTACTGAGGAATCTATCAGAGATTAGCATTATATAACCAAAATAACTAGGCGATATCAATGTAAGTCTAGTAATGAGCACTAAATATATAGTTATTTGTAAAATAATAAATGAGTATTAAAAGGACAGAAGATATTATGTAATAGTTATATGCTCAGAATAATGGTCAACTCTTATACAATGCTGAAAAATAAAGTGAGCATATGCAAAAAAATAACTCCTTCTTTGAACCCTCCTCAGAAATTACATTGGTAGTGGAAGTATTAGCAATAGATTAATAATTTGAGATTGTTATGTATGTTATTTAGGACAAAATAAATGAGTAATTATGAGATTCTATTATCCTCTGTGTCTTCGAGAACTACAATTTTCACTCGAAGGGAAAATAGAGGTACAGATATAAAACAGAAGAGATTAAGTTAAAAATTCTCGTAGTTGAATTTGAATTAGAAGCATCAGTATGAATTCATCAGATTTTTAAAAATATATTATTTTTATTTGCCCTATACAACTGAAGAGGTTTAGAAACAATGACCAACCCAGTAGCAATGAGATCTCTGCTACACACATTGTGAAATTCTAACTCTACTTCTAGACTTCTTGAAGAAATAACAAATTCCAGGTGTAAGGAAAGACATGTACAACATGTATCTGGAATATTGTGTCATACCATATAGCAAGAAAGCCATCAAAGAAAGACTCAGAAGCCCACATAAAGAAGTTTCTATTGGCTAAAGATGGGACAATGTGAGCTCCAAGTTGGGTGATAATCTCAATTGATTGAAATACAGCAAATATGTTTAAATCCATGAGTGCATATTGATATTTAAGAAAGTAAATAATCACCTTTTGAAGATGGAGGAAACAAAATCATTATTTTGAACACTAAATAAAGTAAAAGAATCAAGCATTTATCTTGCATTTCTCATATACACTGTACTACTGAGTAATAAAATATTAGATAAGGGATTCATCTCTTATAAAAGTATTCTAAATAATAAATGAAAAAAAGATAAGACTTGAATTATAATATCACCATTCTTGAATGCCTAATTTTTTGTGCATCAGTGACTGAAAACAACACAAATAATTATGTGCTTCTTGATTTAAAAAAAATGAAAACAAAAAACCTCATTTATACTCTTGCCAGGGATCAAACATGATTCTTATTAAGTCTTTGGATTCTATAACCAATTTGTGTGAAATAAGGAGAGCAAATAAATATGATGAACTTCACATGAGTACATAATCAGCAAAATCCTAACTGGGAAATTCTACAGTCAAATATCTTGAGTTAATCAACAGATAAACTCTAAGAAAAAGATGGAGGAGAAATCTGTATTTTAAAAGAGACAAATTACATCAATTTTTTTAATGAGCAAGAGTGAATTACGGTGTCTGGGCATGCACACTTGAGTATTTAAAGTACATAGAAATTCAAAGAACTAGTTACTATAAAAAAAATGACAGTAGTTACATTTGGAGGGATACTGTAGGGTTGATATTGAGACTGGGCACACGGGGACTTGTAGGATGTATGGAAAAATTCTATTTCTTTACCTGGGTGGTGGTTACTTTATCTATAATAACTAATTAAGCTATACACTTGTGTGGTTTTTTTTCTGTATTTTTGTGTTATTTTACAATAAAATGGCAACACATTCCACAAAACATTTGCTATTCACATATATTTTACCGGTCATACATAAATTGCCTTATTAAAATAAGTACTTAGAAAATGTTGCTGTCATATCTTAAAATGAGGAAACTAAACTATGTAAAGAAATAAGTCCAGTTTGCATGACATCCCTCATCAAATGGTATTAACTATACACGCTAGTATAACATTACCCTGTATTAATAAGGAAACCACATGGTGAACTTTTATTGAAGAACAATGGATAAATATGATTCATCTTAATAAGATTAATGGGTGCCTACTATGTGCTTGATTTTCCATTCTTGAATGAATGATACTTCAAATCACAGGAAATATTTGACTAGCTGTGATCAAATAAAATTTTAATATTTGATCAAATAATAAAAATATTTTATCTTAACCAGTTTTTTTCTTTATAAAAGTAGAAAGTATATTTTCTAGCTTTACATCCAGCTACATTGAAGCCACATTCATGAAAGCCAACTCGTCAATAATTTCACTCTTAAAACAGCTGAGCTTTTGCACCTGCCCATCGTTCACCAGTAATAGTAGCTAGGCAACGGGCAAGACTGTAAGCTACTAGCACACTATCCATACTCCTAATTTTCTTAACAGAAGTTCAATACTATTTGAGGTGCCAACTGGGTTCAGCTAAAAATTACTTCCTGGCTTCCCTTGCAATAAGGAGTGTGAGAGGTAGGCAGTCATACCGTGTGAGGCTTTCAACTAATATGTGCCATTTTGCCTTTCCCCCTTTCCACATCCTGCCAATCAGGAAAACAGATGACTAGAGTTACAGAAACTATCACGGTGACCTTGAGGATGGAATCCAATACTAAGTATGGCCAAGAAGAAAGAGGGAACCTAATTTCTGGTAACATTTTAGAGCCATCACACTGGTCCTGTTCTGATTATTCAGAAACCCCCGTTTGCACAGGAAAACTAACTCCTCTAACTTATTTAAGTACCTCTATTGTGAATCTCTGTTACTTGGCTAATTGTTAACCAATACAATAATCCTTCTGATTATTATGGGTTGTGTCAGTGTCCAACAATAAAGAGCATGCACAGATATACCACTTTAGAGAAGTCTGAATTAAGTTGTGAAAGTCAATAAGAAGAAAATAATTCTGAGGTAAAAATTACACTCCATACCCACTTCCATATTAAAGAAGAGTTGCAAGGACTTAATAGCATAAGCAAGACACAATGATTTGAAGGGGAAAATAAAAATAAAATAATAAACTATGGTAAAATGCCAATCTTCATGGTCTGTCTTCTAGAACTTTCTATAGAATGCCATTGGCAACATCAGCAGCAGCAATAAAAATATTTATTAGGTAGGCATCTCTATAACTGCACATTATATGGAAGTAAGCACTGTATAAATGAATTTGATAGCATGATCTCTCCATCCTAGGGAGGATTCATATATGTATATGCCACAACATATGAAGAGCTTCAAAGACACAACGGTTGCCATCAACAAGGAAAATATACTTTTTGACAACTGCTAGTACACATTTCTTTCCATCACTGGCACGATGTTGGCTGGAATTCTTTTGGATCAGCTACTGTTCAGTAATGGCAAATGTGTACTCCCAGAATAACTGCGGCTTTAAACCACAGGGCAACTGACATAATCTTTGCTCTATATCAGAAATAAGACAGAAAAAATGGCTTGAATATTACTAAATTTACTGACTTCAGTAAAACTTTAGATGCTGTCTGTAGACTTGAACTGTAAATTACTATGTAGCTTTTTGTGCCTCCAATACATTAGGATCTAAGAAGCTGATAGGACAGTACACTTTAGGTAATCAACAGTCCTTTAAATAGCTATGTAAACCCAACACTATGCAGCTAACAATTATTTGTATGATTGTCTATTTAATGACTATCTCTCCCATTAGAATATAAACTACATATAGAAGAGTCTGAAGCTACCTGATCCACTAATGAATCCCAATGCCTAGCACCGTGTCTGGCATACATTATTAGATGCACAATGACCATTTATTGAATGAATAAAGGTACAAGAGGGTTACAAGAAACAACACTTACATCTCCCTGCTTAAGTGACAAAACATAAAATAATTATATCTTATTACCTAGATTAATCTTTACAGTTCCCACTCTCTAGGGCAATGCTATCCCAAAGAATTTTCTGCAGTGATGAAAATGTTGTATAACCACACTATTCAGTGTGACAACTGGCCACATGTGGCAGCTAAATACTTAAAATGTGGCTAGCGCAACTACACTATATTACCCCATCCTAATTTTATGCTATGTAGTCTCATCTGGTTTTTATTAAAATTTAAATTAATAATTTCTTGGGATAACATTCAAGATGGCATAGAAGGTAGAGGCCTGTGCATACCTATCCTCTAGTGACCATACAAAGATTGTGACAAAACTACAGAGCAACCAGTACATAGAGTCACCAGAGGTTTCACTGAACAGAAGCCCTACAACTAGGTCACCTCAAATAACAGGTCACCTTAAAACAGGTGGAGCAGAGACAAGAAACAGCCTGGTCCCACAACCGTATATGGCGACTGAGAATCGGGAGGGCCATCTTGGCTGCAGAGCCACCTCCCCACCTGAGGATTAAGGGGTGCCGGCTGCACACCGCGCTCCCCAGCCTAGGGTTCCACTGCTGGAAAGAGAAGTCCCCACAACCTCTGGCTGTGAAAACCAGAGGAGGTTGTGGCTGTGTGAGATGGAGGGTGCTGAAAAGCAGAGACCTTCCTCTTAAAGGGCCCACGCCAGGCCTTACTCGTTGACAGGACGTGCGCACTCTGAGCTCCAGTGCTGGGGCAGCCACTCCAGGGGTGCCAGGGACTTACGGGGTTCAGGATGAGGCCTGGCGGGGCGGCTGGCTCCAGGTCAGAGGTGAAGGCAGAAGCCATTGTTCCTTCGTTGAGCCCTCCCCTCTCCCAGATGCAGCTGCAGATGCCAACAACTTGGATAACACAGGCCGCTCTGCCAAGGGATTCCTGATACTCCACCTCTCTCAACTAGTGGGCCCACCCAAGCCACTTCTAGTAATTTGTTCCATACAAATGGGTTGTCTTGGCTCCTGCTACGAACTTTCATAAAATCTCTCAAAGTCTCACAAAACCCAAAGAAGTAGCATCTGGCTTCAGCATGCTCTGTACCTCTTGCTGAGCAGCCCCAAGCCTCACACCAGTGGCAGCCAGCCTCAGTTTCAGACTTGGCCCCTTGGGGCACCTATATGTCTAGCACAGGTTTCAGATATAAGTGGATTGCTTGGTGACTCTTACCAGATGGCCCCAGAGGTGCACAGGCTATGGCTGAACTTGTCCTGCAGCTGAATTTGGCCTGCAGCTGGACCCCTCACAGGTCTATGCCAAGGGGTCCCACAGCACCCTATTACATAAAGCCACTTTACTAAGACTGGGAGACTTAGAAGCCGCTCCTACCTAATACATAGAAACAGACACAGGGAGACAGACAAAATGGGGAGACAAAGAAGCATGTCCCACATGAAAGAATAGAACAAAGCTTCAGAATTTGCTGAAATGTAGACAAGCAATATACCAGATGCAGAGTTTAAAACACTGGTTATAAGGATTCTCAAGGAACTTAGGGGAAGAGTAGATGAACTCAATGAGAACTTCAACAAAGAGATAAAAAATATAAAAATGGAGATGGAAAACATAATAGGGAGCCAGTCAGAAATTAAAAATACAATATCTGAGATGAAGAGTACATTAGAGGGAATCAACAAAGTAGATGAAATGGAGGATCGAATCAGTGACATAGAGGATGGGGTAGCAGAGTACAACCAATCAGAACAGCAACAAGAAAAAAAGAATCCTAAAAAATGAAGATAGTTTAAGAAGCCTCTGGGACAACATCAAGTGTAAGAATATTGGCATCATAGGGATACCAGAAGAAGAGAGAGAGCAAAGAATTGAAAACCTATTTGAAGAAATAATGATGAGGGAAATAGACATATAACCCCAGGAAGTTCAGAGAGTCCCAAACAAGATGAACCTAAAGAGGCCCACACCAAGATACATCATAATCAAAATGCCAAAGGTTAAAGACAAAGAGAGAATCTTAAAAGCAGCAAGAGAAAAGCAATTATTTACCTACAAGGGAGCTCCCATAAGGCCGTCAGCTGATTTCTCAACAGAAATTTTGCAGGTCAAAAGGAATTAGCAGGAAATATTCAAAGTGATGAAAAGCATGGACCTGCAACCAAGATTACTTTACCCAGCAAAGCTATCATTTAGAATCAAAGGACAGATAAAAAGCTTCCCAAACAAGAAAAAGCTAAAGGAGTTCGTTACCACCAAGCCAGAATTATAAGAAATGTTGGAAGGACTTCTTTAAAAAGAAGAAAATAATATGTATAAATAGTCTAAATAAAGAATGGCAATAACTACATATCTATCAACAAGTACTTCAAATGAAAAAGAATTAAATGCTCTAATCAAAAGATAGGGTAGCTGAATGAATAAGAAAACAAGACCCTTACATGTGCTGCCTATAAGAGACTTGCTTCAGATTAAAAAATATACACAGACTGAAAGTAAGAGGATGGAAAAAAGTATTTCATGATGGTCCTAGAGGATAGCGTGCTGAGTGGAATAAGGCAGACAGAGGAAGACAAATGCCATGTGATTGCACGTGTATGTGGAATCTAAAGAACAAAACAAACAGAAACAAACTCATAGATACAGAGAACATTTTGTGGGTTACCAGATGGGAGGGGGGTTGGGGAGTTGGTGAAAAAGGAAAAAAGGATTAAGAAGTACAAACTGGTAGTTACAAAATAGTCATGGAGATAGAAAGTATAGCATAAGGAATATAGCCAATAATATTGTAATAACTACGTATGATGGCAGAGGTGCACTTGACATTGGGGTGATCATTTTGTGATTTATATAGGTATATAATAACTATGTTGTACACCTGAAACTAATATAGGATTGTATGCCAACTATAACCAAAATTTTTTTAAAATTATTTTAAATAAAGAATTTCTTGGAGTTTGAAGTAGAGAATAGGGAATCCTAATTTATAACTTTCCATTAAAGTATTCCTTTCCCACATTACCACTGCACCCCAAAGTATACAGAACTAACAGAAATCCAAGAAAGATGGTTAATAGGTTGTTTGCCAAGTAACTCCACTCTGCCAAATTATACTTAAAGAAAGGAGAGAAGAGAGTTTAGCCATCTTTAACTATCTAGAACACTAATAGCATTTCAAGTACATATTAAAAATTAAGATAACAAAATCAAACATTTAGAATACAAATAAATCCACAGAAATACTATCTCCATAAGTGTTAAACAGGCAGACCATAACCGAGCCCACGCAGTGCTGGATGGCTAACTGAACGGTCATACTGCAGAAGATTCATTCAGTTATTCGAATTACATTTATTGAGTGCTTACTGTGTGTCAAATACTATATAAAGCACTAGGAATACAATAATGAACAAACTGATAAAATCCCTGTTCTCATGGAGTCTACATTTTTGTGGACAGAGATAACCAGTCAACAAAGAAATAAGTAAAATATATAGCACGTCAGAAGACAGAAAGCAGGGAAGAGGGGCAGGGCACACAGGGAAAGGGTTCACTAGGGAAGACGTTACTGAAAAGGTGACCTTTGAGACAAGACTTGGAGGTAAAGGGGCAAGCCAGCAGATACCTGAGGAAAGAGTTTCAGGTGAGAAAACAGAAGTTCAAAAATTAGCAAATAGACCAATGTGTCTGGAGCCAAGAGGACAAGTTTAGGAGTGCAGAAGAGATCAGAAAGCCAGAGAGAGCGCCAGATCAAAGAGAGGCTCGGAGACCACTATAAGGATCTTAAATGTGATTCTAAGAATAATGGGAAATCTTTGAAGGCTTTTGAATCAACAAGTGAAATGATCTGAATTGCATTTTCAAAGGTCTACTCTGGATGCTCCATTGAAAAGAGATTGTTGGGAGAATGGGGGTTGTGGTGGGGGGTGAACAGAACAAAATGGACAAATTCCCCTGACCTCAGCACATTCTAATGACTAGAAGGCAGGTAATTCTCAATCTTACAAAGGACTTTGCTTTAGTTATTGAATTACATAATATATACAACCTGTTAAAAGATGATTACATGGATACCTGCCACAACGACAAACAATTGATAAGCAGCTGCTTCCAACAGACATATGTCAAGTACATGCTACAATGGGTAAGATGAGAAACAAGACGCTAGCTTGTTAAGTATGATCTACATACTTAAATCTCTAAAGAGGGGGCGGGTGCTTCCACAATCTACCAGTAAAAAGGTTTCACAAAAGGACTAATAAACTACTATATTATCAGAAGGAAGGTCTAGTTAAATCAAGGCTATAAAGCTTTACGGCTATTACTCAGTAACCCACGTCACCCAGAAACCTCTGATTTTCCAGGAAATGTTAATAGGCAATAGAAATCTCACAGTAATTATTTTAAAACAACAACAGCAGTAACATAATTATATGAGGTGGTTAAGAGCACAGATTCCTGAGATAGAATGTCTGAGTTTGAATCTTACCTCCTCCACTAGCTAGAGGTATGATCTTGAACAAGTGGCTTAGTCTCTACCTCATAGGGTTGTTGTGAGAATGAAATGAGCTAAGGTGTTCAACATTCTTAAAATAAAACTAGACACACAGGAATGCTCAGTAAGTGTTTCTTTACAAGTGTAATGACATTTATTGAACACTTACTATGTCCCAGGAACGACTGAGGGCTTACGTAGCCATTCTCACAATAACCTTTCGAAGAAGCTGCTATTGTTATCTGCATTTTGCAGGAGAAAAAACAAACACAGAGAGGTTAAGTAACATGATCATGTGCATACAGTAAGAGGCAAAACTGCAATTCAAACCCAGACACTCTGGCTCCACAGCACAGGCTCTTAAACTATGCTATTCTGCCTCCCATTTGCTAGAGTTGATCATATCTATACTTGTGGTAGGCCAAAACATAGCCCCTAGAAGTATCCATGTCAAATCTCTATAAACTGTGAATGAAACCTCATTTAGAAAAAGAATCTTTGCAGATGTGATTAAATTAAGCATCTTGAGATGAAGAGATATTTCTAGATTATCTTGGTGGGCCTTAAGTGCCATCACATGAATCCTGTTAGGAGAGGGGCAGAGGGGATATTACGGACAGACACACGGAGGATAGACACAGAGAGGAAGACCATGTGAGAGAGATGCCAACAGCCACCAGCAGCTGGAAGAGGCAAAAAAGAATCGTCTAGAGCCTGCAGAGGAAACGTGGCCCTGTCCACAGCTTGATTGCAGACTTCAGGCTTCCAGAAGTATGAGAAAAAAATGTCTGTTGTTTCAGGCCATCAAGTTTATAATTTGTTAAAGCGGTCCCAGGAAATGCAATGCTCTATATCATATTCCAGAACCGATCATACCTTGTACTGTCTGTTTTCTTGATTAATAAAATATGGTTCACACATTTATCTTTTATTTGTTGAAAGTCTATTATGTGCCAGGCTCTGTTCTTGATAGTGGGGATAAAAAGGTAAACAAAGTCCCTACCCTCATGGACACTGGGGGAGATGGACAGTAAACATGTAAACAAATAAGAGGATTTTAGAAAATAACAAACAGAGTGAAGAAAAACAGTGACATGGAATAGGGAATGACTGGGAAGGGGACTCTTTAGGAAGGGGCATTAAGGAAGCACTGTTAGAAACCATGACATCTGAGTTGAGCCTCATGCTAATGAGGGGTAAATCTGCATATGAGTACTGGGAGGAGGATGCTCTTGACAGAGGGAACAGGACAAAGATCTGGAGCCAAAAATCATCTGGGCATATCAGAGGAACAGAAAGGCCAACATAGCTGGAGTGTGATTAAAGAGGTAGGTGCGGGCCAGGCCATGTAGGACATTTGTATCAATTATCTATTGCTACAATAATGTTGTGTAGCAAGCATATACAAAACGTCATGCCTACAGCTTGTGCTTCTGGGGTCAGTGGGGAGTCCACTAGGCAAGACTGATGCAAGCCTCTGCTTGCATGATATAACATCTCATTAGTTAAAGGAAGTCACCTGCCTGAGGTCAGAGTCAAGGAATAGGTAGGTCACCCTCCCCATGGTGAGAAGGCAAAGTTACATGGATGGTATGGATATAGTAAACAATGAACAATTGAAGCCAACAAGGCAAGCTTCTACAAATATATAGGACCTATAAATAATCTTTATATATATAGAATATAATATTCATTACATTCTAATGAATATAAGAAACAATTATTTTCTAAATAATATGACAATGTATTACAGATGTTGTAGGAGTTTAGAGAAAGGGGTTTGACTATAATACTCAGGGAAAGCCTCAAAGAGAAAGGTCTTGAAGAATATTTTAAATTTAGATGGGTTGAGGGACAAGATGAGGGAACTTTAAGAGCAGGAATAACATGAATGAAGTTATGACAGCAGAAAAGAGCACTGTACATACACAGAATGAAAAACATGGCATATATACCAACAACAAGATGCTTCCATCTGATCCAGTCTCTATCACAAAGGAAAATGAAGCAGAACAAACAAATCTCGTATTTATCCTACATTGTAAAAACAACTGCATTTTAAAACGTTTTGAGAGCCTAGAGTTCTCAGTGTGATAATCAGGAATGTCTGAGGGCTGAAGACAGCCATGAGAGTATAAACATAAGATTCCTAACACATGTAATATGAAGACTCAATGCAGTATTCACTATAATGTAAAGAAATCTGAAATTATGAATCAATCTATAAAATTATAACAATCCTTTTTGGTAACCCAACGTTGAAAACTATCATCAGATTGTTATTTTGGAAGCATGCTATCAGATAACTCCAAAATTGCTAAGAATCAAAACAAAAATCCAAGAATCATTTTTGCAAAGCAAGTGAAAAATTTGGCTACAAACATAATCTCAGGAATGTTCGTGTAACTCTTTGATGTTACTTATATCCTGATTTGTGGCATTAACATTTCAAAGCAATTTTCAAGATATTAATCTAACCTTTAAAAACTGGTGATATATAATTCAATAAAACAGGCTCTTCATTTGGCTCTTAAAACAAATTAATTCTGCTTATATAACACTAATAGCCAACATGTCATTCAGTAATGAGACTCAGGAAAACAGCCAATCCACTAGTGTTCATAGAGATGAATTCAAACCTTTATATAATTAAAAAGAAAACCATATGCAAAGCAGGCCCGTAATTTAAATATACATTGTAGTAATATAAATATTTAAATCAATTAACCACTGCAACAGTGGAACAAAGCTTGAAGATAACCATCTCACATTCACTGGACTAATTCCAGTAGAACATCACCAACTCCCCACATCTCCCACCCACTATCCCACAAATCCACTGGACTGAGCGTGGTGAGAAGATACCTATCCACTCCCACTGTTGGAGCAAAACCAAAGAGCTTACAACTTTCTTGACTCTCAGATGGGCCCCATATCCATGAAATTTCTCTAACATGCCTTACAAGCCGAGGTACTGGAAGCCTTGAAAAGCTCCTCTGAGCCCTCAAATTGAAGACAGACTCAAAGTTGATTCTTCCCATGGAGTCAACTCATCAGCCAGATTCAAAGTCTCTCAGAAGTGTAACCTCTTAATTCCACTGCTGAATTCTGATTGACCTAAATGCTCACCAGGAGCTACCCTTCCCTGCCAACTGCGTGAACACCACACACATATAGAAACACTACTCCTTCTAAGGAAGTTCCAGGACATTCTCTTGCCAGCCAAATCCACCTCATCACATACCTTGTTGTTCTTGTTCTTCATCAAAATGTGAGCACTCTGGTCATCGATTTCCCCTGCTCTCATCTCAAACAGCTCTGTGCTTCTTCTGTCCTCCATCTCCAATCTTTGCACTATGCCTTCTGGGTAATAAACACCCTTAGAGCTTCTCCATTTCACTGATCTTACCACCACACATACTTTAGGGTTCAAAAGGAGAATGAATGTCCTTTTTATTCCACACTGTCGGCAATGCCATTTCTTTCCCTTCATTATCATCATGCTATATCTTCCATCTTTAAATAGAAGTCTTCCCTTGGCGCCACACTCCATTCTTTCCACAGCCCGATTTTTCTGCATTCCTCAGCATAACTTGCTGGCATATCATTTATATTCTCCACCTCCACTTATTCTCTTCCCATTCTTTCTAAAACCCTCATACAGGGGCTCGGTCACTACCACTGTCACTGAAACTTCATCAGGGTCACCAATGACTACCACATGGCCCAATCAAAGATGCATTCTCAGTTCTCATTCACCTCTTCGCATTTGGCACAGATGATTACTGTGCTTTTCTGCATTTATTGAGATGATCATGTTTTTTTCTCCTTTAGTCATTTAATGTGGTAAATTTCATTAACTTTTTGCAAGTTAAACAATTTACATTCCTGAAATAAACCACACCTGATTATGAAATATAATCCTTTCCATACGACTGGATTCTATATTTCGTTTAGGGTTTTTATATCTAAGATTGGCCTATAATTTCCCACCTTTGAATATCCTTATCAAGTTTTGGTACCAAGTTTATGCCAAACTCACAAAAAGAGTAGGGAAATGTATCAAAATTGAATCAGAAAAGCAGAACCACTCACATATATACATATATAAACATATGCATGGTTTGTTACAGGGATTCAATCTCATGCAGTTGAGGAAGTCAAATGAGCAGTCTCCAGAAGATTGTTCCATCTGAATCTGGAGTCCACAGAGCAGGCAGTGGGGAAGGAAAGATAGATGTAAAGTATGAAAGAGCAAGAGCAAGAAGCTGGAATCCAAAAGCATACGCTGAAACAAATGAGGACAGATTGAAACACCTATCTGATCTTGATGCATCTGACATTGGTATGGATGTCCTGCAGGAGAGTCCTTTATCACAGAACTGCATACATGCACATGTCCCAGGAGTGATACAAACTGAAAGTGGATCCAGGGGGAAGGCAGAGCAACTGTGGGCCTTACTGCTACCTGAAGCCAAGCAGGTAAGCTGGCAGATAAGCGATATCATGTGCGAGCTGCAAAATGGCTGCAGCTTCACACTTCAGGCCCCCACGTCTCATACAAGAATGTCTACTGGCCCACTCCAACAAGAAATATACAAAGAAAAGGAAAATTTAGAAAATGATACTCAAGCAAATCAATACATTACAAAGCTACCACAGAAACTGTTTATTCTTTTGCTATTTTCTGACAGAGTTTTCATAAGATTGGTATTATTGCTTGGAAGAATTTACCACAAAAGCCATTTGGGCCTGGAATTTTCTTTATGACAAAGGGTTTTAAATTATGGATTCAATTTATTTGATATAAAAATGCTTTAACTTCTGATTTCTTCTTGTGCCAGTCTTGCATCTATTTTTTTTTCTATGGTATTTCTCTATTTCAGGGGTCAGAAAACCTGGCCCTTAGGCTATCTAAGGTTTTATTGTGACACAGTCAATTGATATACATGTGCATGGCTGTTTCTATGCTGCAATGACAGAGTTGAGTAGATGTGTCACAAGTACTAAAATATTTACTATCTAGCCATTTACAGAAAGTTTGCCAATCCCTGACCCATCTCATCTAAATTGTCAAATGGACAAAACAAAAAGTTGTTCATAATATTTACTTACTATCTTTTTAATGCCCATAAGATCTGTAACAATGTCCCATTTTTATATTCCTGGTATTAGTAACTTGTGTTTTTTATCTTTCTTTTTTTTATCGGTCTTACTACAAGTCATTGATTTATTAATCTTATGGCAAATTTTTATATTGTATAATTGCTTTCTATTTTATTTATTCTTGCTCTTATATTTAGTAATCCATTCCGTTTTCTTAGGTTTACTTTTCTTTTCTTTTATTACTCCCTTAAGATGTAAGCTTAGATCATTGATTTGATTTTTCAATCTTTTCTATTTTCCAAAACATACATTTCAGGGCTATATAATTTCCTATAAGCACCACATTAAATAAATCCCACTGGTTGTATCATATTTTCATTATATTCAGTTCAAGATATCTTCTAATTTCTATTGTGATTGCTTTCTTAAACCACACATTATTCAAAAGTGTGTTGCTTAATATCCAAACATTTGTACGTAGTCTTAGCTATTTCTGTTATTAATTCTAGTTTAAATTTAGTGTGATAAGAAAATATACTGTGATTTCAAACATGAAACTTGTTTAAACATAGAATATCCAAAGCAGTCTCAAAAATGAACTAAGTTGAGCCATTTACATTCTTGACTTCAATATTATTATAAAACTACAGTAATCAAGACAATGTGGTACTGAGATAAGAATCAACAATTAGATCAATGAACAAATCAGGGCTCAAAAGTAGGTCTGTCCTTTGGATGATTTATTTTTGATAAAGGCACCAAAGCAAAACACTGGGAGAAGAAAAATCTTTTCAACAAGTGGTGACTAAATAGCTGGATATCCACATGAAAAAAAGGAGCTTAACTTCACACTACACACTACATCCAAAAACTAATATGGAGTGGATCATAGATCTAAATGTAAAAACTAAAACCATAAAGCTTTTAGGGGAAGTATAGGGGAATATTTTCCATGTCTTGAAGGTAAGCAATGGTTTCTTAGGATGCAAAAAGTAATAATGAAAAGAAAAAATCTGATAAATTAAGTCTTACGAAAATAAAAAAAAACTTCCATTCATTGAAACACCCAGTAAGAAAATGAATAATCAGGAGATGGACTGAGAGACACTACGTACACACATGTACGTGCACACACACACACATATGGCAAAAAACTGGTATTTATGATGTATAAAGAACTCCATGATTCAATAATAAAAAGAAACACCCTTCCCCCCCAAAAAAGAGCAAAATATTTAAACAGACACTTCATAAAAGACATGTGAATAGCTAACAAACACATGAAAAAGTGCTCAACATCACTAGTTATCATACACTGCAAATTAAAACCACGAGATATCTACCAAAATGGCTAGAATTAAGAGGACTGACATCAAATGTGGGTGAAGAGGATGTGGAGCAACCTAAGCTCTAATACATTCTTGGCTGAAGTGTAAAATGGTATAGCCACTTTGAAAAATAGTCTGGCAACTTCTTATAAAATTAAATATACATCTATCCTATGACCCAACAATTCCATCCCTAGGCATTTACCCACAAGAAATTAAAAGAGGTCCACAAAATGACATATACAAAAATGTTCATAGCAGCCTTATTCATAACAGCAAAATACTGGATATAACTCGAGTCCATCAGTAGGAGAATGGATAAACCAACTGTAATATATTCATACAATGGAATAAAATGATAGAAAATACTGATTCACATAACATCACAAACACGCTGAGTAAAAGAAGCCTTACACAAGAAACTAATGTAACTGCATGATTCCAGAACAGGCAAACCCAATTCATAGTTAAAAAAAATCAAAGCAGTGATTCCCTAACAACAGAGAGTTAGGAGGAGGACTGGAGGTGGGGAAGTGATGGCAAGTAACCATGAAGAGGCAAAAGATAACTTTCTGGGGTGATGGCAATGTCTTATCTTGAAAGGAATCTAGATTTCATAGGTGTGTGTGTTTGTCAAAACTCAGCAAATGTACACTTATGATTTGTATATTTCATTTTTTTGTAAATTTTGCCTTAAAAGAAAAAATTATAAACAAATACTAAATTTTGATTAATTATATGCATGTTGAAGTATTTAATGGAACATGCACTGATGTATATAATATATTTTGAAATGCATTAAAATCATGTAATTAAGGGAGGGATAGGAAGATAGATAACAAAAACAAATGGAGTAAAATATTAAAAGTAGAATCTAGGTGGAGTTATTTGGGTTATTCACTATATATATTTGGAAAAGAATTCTAAATTTTCTTGTTTAGTATAAGTGAGCAATCTTGCCTTTTAGACTCATAAAGTTAGCCATTAAGAAATTCAGGTTTCTCAGTAAAACAATAACCAATTTCTATTTGATTTTTATTGAATTTACTGGCATCACATAGCAAAATATGTTACCTGGAGGAAAGAGAATTTCAATTAAGTTATTTACAAATATATGGTGTTAGTAGTCTAGCTTCGAAAAAGGAAGATCACATTTTGTATAAACATTTTGCCTTTCCAAGTTTTCTTGAACCTCCCAAAGCCCATCTGGCAATAGTTTTTCTTCTTCAAAGTTCCTTTCTACCACGTGGGGACATTTAATTTTCAGCATCAATGGAAAAGAAATCTACTATGCTCCATTGCACATCAGAGTAACCAATATTAAAAAAAAAAGTTATCATTAAAAAAAATTGGAAACAATCTCCATAATTAAATGATTATAGGAAACCTCATAATGTTCAGAGGCTATGACAATTTAAGCAAAATAAAACATTAACTAACTTTTCTAAACCGTCAAAACGGTTTGGATTCGGTCCAAATTTCAGGTGAAGATCAGCCAAACCTATTCATCCAGTGGAAATTTAAAACAAAATACATAATTATTGATATTTATTACACTTCCAGAATAGCAGCTAAGAAAAAAGGTTACTACTGGCAAGGACTTTTGTAGATTAAACAGCCACCTCCAAAGCAGTTTCAAAACCTGAGAAACAAACCAGGACACAACTGAACATTAAAAAGATTTTAAAAAGCCCTATCAACAAAGAAGTCAGAGGATTTCAGAGTCTTATAAGTACACTCTCAGAAAATATAAGCCTAATAAGATTTAAACAGCTAAGAGAATCAACAGCTAACTATGTCCATCACTGATAAAATATATTTAAAGAAATCAGAATATTAAACAGTATCATTTCAGAACTTAAAATATAGCTCTATAAAATGAGAACTAAAAAGAAATAATTTGATATGCAATACATGTACATTTTGTGCAAATGATACAAATTCCGTTACAGAGAGAATTTTCACTAAGGATGATTGAGATGTCCATCTCTAGCAATATGGCAGACCACTTGTGTAGAGAACACCTCTCAATAAAATAACACTTTAAAATGCTAGATGAAAACATCTTTTATAAAAAATAATAATAAAATAAAAAATAAAAACACATCCTTTATAAAGTATTGATGAATTGGTGGTAAAATAAACAAAACCATAGGAGGTTTCCTATGGGAAACCAGGATATTTCATAGGAGTTAACAAGGATTAGAAACAGCATGTGCTCTGAGAGATTCTACCAAATTCCTGGTGACCAGCTGCCTGGTTTTAATGACCCGTATGTGCTGGGGCAAAAGGCAAAGCTCAGGACCTGTGTAAAATGAGAGATCAAATTAGAAACTCCCATATAAACCTTGGAACCCCCATAAAGAATTAAACTAGAAAAAATCCAGCTAGTAGGAGACATGCCTGGGTCGGAAATGGCTCTGAGAAGAAGGGAGGGAATGGGGAGAAATATACATATAGTTCTAAGAATTCCTAATGGCAAAGGCATACTCACTTAGTTTGGTACTTGTACTGACTGTGGCCTGAAGAACTTCGAGCATAAATTTTAGTTTAAAGTGGCCCAAGAATGGTAGTGCTTCAGGTGCCTGGCAAAAGCAAACACAAGAATTTCAAGAATTCCTTTGGATACAGTTCAATAAATATATGCACAAAATGGAAAGTCACTAAACACATGATGAAGGCCTCATGCATCAGCAGAAATAATAAACTGCAGAATCAGATAGGCAAAGATAGCAGACACTGAAATAATTAGATACAAATATAAAATAAACATTTAAAAATAAAAATAAATGTTTTATAGATTTAAAACAATAAGAGATTGAAAATGTGCTGAATAAAAACTAGAAAACTGTAATTAACCAGGCAGATCTGAAAAGGAACTGAGAAATTTTTAAAATAAAAGATATTAAATTAAAAGCTCAATACACAGTTAAACATCAGATTAGATACAAGTGAAAGTGCACTGGTGAACTGGACTATATCTCCAAAGAAATTATTTAAAATGCAGCAGAGAGAGAAAGAGAATATAAGAAAGAGAGGTCAAAAGACACGGAGAATAAAACGAGCAAGGAAGCCCGATATATATCTATTCCAGAGGAGAAACAGAACAGGGGAGAGACAAAATTCAAAGAAATAATAAATAACAATTTTCCTGAATTTATGAGAAACACTAACCCTCAGATTCAAGAATCTAAATCAACATAACTTAAAAGAAATCCAGATACATCATGTGACACATCGAAGCAGAACATCAAAGTCAAAGAGAAGATTTTAACAGCAGTCAGATAGAATACAGAGATTACTTATAAGGGAATCGTTATTAAAACTAACAACTACATTCTCAGCAGTAACAATGAAAACCAGAAGAAACTGAAACAATAAAGAACTGAGAGAAAATAATTGTCAACTGAATATTTATATAGTCACTAACACCATTGTTCAAGAATAGCAAAATACATTTAATTAAAACAAACCTTAGTTCACTAACAGACCCTCACTAAGGTAGCATTTTAGAATATCTGAGAAAGATGTAGTTCAGAAAAAAAGATATATGGCTATGAAAGGAAGAGCTCAGATATAAAAAAGAATGGTGAAAAAAAAAAAAGTAAAGTAGATAAATCTGAAAAAAAAATGTAACTATATAAAACAAAATAGTCTCTAGCTTGTTTCATTAAAAATCAAAATAGAACTTAAGTCTTAGAAAATAATACCATATAAATTAGAAGTAGTGGTGACTGAAGTTAAAGATTCTAAGGTCTTTACATTATCTGAGATGAAGACAAAAATACTTAACTTTAAATGTAAATAACTGAAGATGATATTAAAATGTTTAGGGTACCCTCTAAAAGAATGAAAAATAGATTAGATGTAAACCAGAAGGCAAGAAAGGGAGGGAGGGAGGAACATATTAGAACAATAAAATTCACAAAATAAAATAGTAGTACTGAATCTCAGTAATTCAGTAAACAGAACAGATGTAAATCGACTGAACTCTCTAAGAAAAGATATTGTCAGACTAAAAGTTCCAAATTCAAATTCAGCTACACAATATTTACAATAGACACATCTAAAATATAAAGATAGAGAAAAAGTGATAGTGACAGACACATCATTAAAGCTAGAGAGGGTCATAATACGTGGTTTGGTTTATGAGGAAGATGAGATTATTTCCAATTTGAACATCTTAATAACATAAGCTCAAAATAAATAAAGCAAATATTGCAAACTATAAAAAGAATTAGATTGTAAACCCTTACAGTGAAAGATTTGCAAATATTTCAATAACTGATAGTTCATGAGGCAAGAAATCAATAAGACATGAAAGATTTAAACAACATACTAGCATGTTTCATCTTATGGACACATACAGACCCTGCTCTCAACAATAATGTATACATATTCTTTTCAAAAATAAATAGAACTTTTAAGGCAAACTGAAGATAATATAGGCAAGTTTCTATATGAAGAACCATATGAAATTACTACCTGTACATCAAAAACAGTTGAAAATCATTAGTTACATATTATTCAATCTTACACAGATTTCAAATACTCTATAAGCTAAGATTTCTGACAACAACCCTAGTTAGCAGGAACTCGGTACCCTCCCCTCAAAACTTCAATTCCTATATATTTGGAATGTCAAAAACAGCTCTCTAAGTAATTGATGGGTCAAAGAGGAAACAATAATGAAAATTATAAAAACATAGAACTAAATATTGAATATTCTATCAAAATTGTGGAACCTAGCAAAAATACATAAAAAGGAAATATATAGCCTTGAATGCTGATATTTTCAAAAAGTCTAAATATCGAGTTATCTTTCCAATTTAAAAAGTTAGAAAAATTACAAAATAAACCTCAAAAAATAAAGAAAAGAGATTAGTGAAATAGAAAAATATATAGTGAAGATCAACAAAGCCAAAAATCAATTTTTTGAAAAGTCTAACAAAATTCATAAACTTCTAGCAAGACTGATGAAAAGACAGAGGCAGAGGAGAGAGAGGCAGAGACAGAGGACACAAATAAGCTCAATTAGAATGAGATATAATTAGAGATGGAGTGAGACTTAAAATACTTAGAAGACAATTATTAATAACTTTATACTAGCAAATTTGAAAACAAGTAGAATGGACATATTCTACAATAACATATTCTTAAAACAAACTAAAAAAAAGAGGGAAGTTGAACATTCCTACAGTTACTGAAAAAAAGTGAATCAATCATTTAAAAAAAAAAAAATCTCACCAAGAAAACACCAAATCCGAATAGTTTTACAGGAGAGCAAAGAAAAGGAATAAACCTTGTTCCACAGTTCATTTTATGAAGCTAGTACAAACTTAATGCCAAACCAGACAAAGGCAATATAAGACAGAGAAATTACAGATCAATATATTGAATCCAGTAATATTTTTTCAAAGGTTTGTGTCAGGAACACATGGTTGATTTGACATGAGAAAAATTTGTTCATTTACTAAATTAAAGACTGAAGGAGAAAAATGATGTGATCATCTCAATAGTTGCAAAAAAAGTATGCAGTAACATTAAAAACAATTTATGAGAAAAACTATTAATGAGCCAGAAATAGGAGAACATCCTGCAAGTTATAAAGAATGTCTATAAAAAACCTATAGCCAACATCATGCTCAGTGGTGAAACATTAAAAGCATTCTCTGTAAACTCAGTAAATATGCAAAACTGTTATCTCCATTTCCAACATTTACTGGAGGTTTTGGTCAGTGTATATGCACACAAGGACAGACACACAGATAAACACACATACATACAAATATAGAAGGACTTACTTTATATCAATTGTCTTCATGAAAAACCCTCCAAATTAATACATCTATAAACTATTTGGTATTAAGAAGTTTATACATGAGTACTACACAAAAGCCAATTACATGTACACAAATCAGCAATAATGTTAGAAAAGGTAAATTTTTTTTAAAGATACCATTTACAATAACTGAAAATAAGTTTAACTATAATTATAAAGAATTATAATTCTTCCAGCAAAAGATATACAAGACCTTTATGAAGAAAACAATGTCATTAAAAAATTAAAGATCTAAAAAAAAATGGAAAAGAATCATGTTTATGGATAAAAAAAATAAATTATCTTAAGGGTGTCAATTCCCCTCCAAAAGCAACCTATAGAACCTATGCAATTTCCATCATAATCCCATTGAGATTTCTCATTGAACTTGAAAGTTGATATTAAGGTTTATAAGGAAAAGAAATGAGTAATACCCAAGGAACTGCTGTAGGAGAAAAACTGATGGGTGAGTAGAGGGTTGAAAAACTCATCCTAGCAAATATTTTAAAGTTATAATACTTAAGACTATAGATCTGGCATTGGAATAAATAGTTCAGAAAGACCCACACATATATAGAAACCTAATATACTGCAGAGATGGCACTACAGATTTGTGAGGACAGATTGAATTATTCAAGAAATGTGTAAGGACTTTTGGAAAAAAGTAAAATTGTATCTATCTTATACCATACACAAAATTCCTGATAAATTAAGAATTTAAATGTGAAAGTCAAAACATTTAAATCTTTAGAATACAGAAATATGTTAATGATCTCAGGGTACATATAACTAACGAAGAATTAATATCCAGATGTATAAAGAACTCCCATGAATCAATAAGGAAAAGACAAACAACCCAATAGAAAATGAACAAATATTTTTTAACAGCATTTTACATAAGAGAAAAGATAAATGGCTCATAAACATACAAAAATAGACTCAAACTCCTTGGTAATTAGAGAAATACAAATTAAAAGGCAAATAAGATACTCAAGTATTGGCTAGGACATGGAACAATGGGGAATTCTCATACCCTGCTGGTGAGAGCTTAAATTGGTTGCTACTATTATGTTAACATTTTGGTATCACTAAAACTAAACATGCATGTACTCTATGACCCAATAATTCAATACCTAGATATATACCCCAGAAAAACTCTTGCACATATGTACCAAAATAAATATACAAGAATGCGTTCTTTTACTTGGTGGGGTCAAAATTACAAAATTAACTCTGAAATGTTTAATTTAAAATCATACAACATAATCATCTTCCAAATTTTTATAGAGCACATAAATATTCTCTTCGTGAATTTAATATTATTGAACTGCTAAATTCATTAATAAATATCAGTAACATTCTCTTGTAAGTGCAGAGATAAAACATACCTGTCAGGTCAATTTTAGATGCAGCATGAATGACTTTTTGTTGACACTGACAGAATATACACACGTGACTCACCAAAGGCTCTATCAAGCATTTATGAAAGAAAATGTTTTTTGAAGATTATTTCAATTTAATCAGGATTAACAATAAATAAAACTTTTATCCTTATCATCATCGAGTGAAATAAGTTTAGTTTTAATCTTAACTAAATATACAGAAGGAAACAATAAGAATATGGAGAGCCTGATGTCCTGTAGTCTTCCTTAATAATAACCCATTTTCAAGAGACTATAATCTGCTCAACAGAAAGCATTCTACAAAGGACTGTAATCAGATTCTGAGAAAATTCACTCAAAATAAACAATATGCCACTAAAACCGAAACAATGTAGGTATTAGCAGCTATACAAAAGGTTAGCCTCTTATCTCATTACTCATTTCTCAAATGATGAAAGTCTGTCTTTGAAGTGCTTTCTATTCAAGCTGGAAAATATATAAAAGGGTAGGAATTATTTATGAAGCAGTTTGAGAAATTGTCTTCATTTTACACTTCCTTGCTTGACTCGATGCAAACATCGAACTAAGAATGGCAAAAATGAGTCTCTCTTCCTATGTATTAATACTAACATTTTCTTTGCTTTCTCAAGGCATTTTCCTTTCAGCATCCAAGTCTATAAGAAATTTAGAAGATGACATGGTATTTAACACATTTAGGCTGGGGAAAGCCTTTCAGAAGGAAGATACTGCAGAAAAATCAGTCGTTGCTCCTATCCTGGAACAATATAAAAATGATGAGAGCAGTTTCATGAATGATGAGGAAAACAAAAATTCAAAGGTAAGTGGCAATATGACTTGTCCTTTATTTCGATGGATATTTGAATGATTTTTTGAACTACATGAAAGTAAAGTCAATACTTTTATAACAGAAGCTACGTGCAAATACTCACAATATACATTAAGACTGATGAAATTCCATACATACCAGGTTGTTTTTGGACAACTCCTTTCCAAAAGGTTTTTGCCTCAAAAAAACCTTGTATCTAAGGTATTTTTAAAAAGGCAAATCAGTGCAGAGCACCTTTGAATTAATCAATAAGAACATTATGCATCTGTATTATATTACCATTCCCAAAAAGACAGCTAAAACACAAATAAACCTTTTCTTTACAGAACACAGGCTCCAAACATAATTTCTTAAATCATGGTCTGCCACTGAATCTGGCTGGAAAACCTTATCTTGCACTAAAAGGATCTGTAGCTTATCCAGCTGAGAATGGAGCTCAGAATACTGAATCAACACAAGAAAAGAGAGAAATGGGGGATGAAGAAAACTCAGCTAAATTTCCTATAGGAAGGAGAGATTTTGACAGTGAGTAGTCCTTTAAAATTCAATTTTTATATCTTAAAACCATAAAACAGAAATCTGAGTTTAACTGAATTTAAATCCGATCATAAAATTAAATAAGACCATGGTTCAATTACACTTGATATTAAGTGATCCCTGCCAAATATGTAGAATTAAAAAAACATGTAATTAGTTATTATAATTTTTATTTACCTGGAATTAGATCCACTAGATCCAATCTTTTAGTTCTAATAAATTTTGTGTGATAATAACAGTCCTTTAAACAATTTAAATCTTTTTTTCCTTCAGTGCTCAGATGCATGCTGGGGAGAGTCTACCGACCGTGCTGGCAAGTCTGATGATACCTGTTGGCCCACATCATCTTTTCAGAAGAAAAGAAAATCACCTGATTGTCTGTGGGGGGAAAAGCCCTTAATGTTCCTATGACTTGTATTATTTTAAATGTCTGTTTTAAAAAGAAGTAGTATTCAGAGATATCAGTAACCTAAATGATATGCTTTATCTGTGCATTAAACTTTGTGACTATTCTGCATAATTATGACTTAGTGGTATTTTTTAAACAATGCTTAACATACTAAGCTTACAAAATAAGGCATCATAATTTATACCATCTCTTAAAAATGGGGTAAATGTCTTTGATGGATGTTTTTATATATACATAAATCTAAAGCACATAAAAGCAAATTCACAGTCTAAAAAACTGAGTTAACTTTGTCTGGCCAGTAATCAATTTGTCCTTGGCGGTACACTTGTTTTTTGCTACTCTGGCTAGTTTGCCATCCAATTTATTCGGCAAATCGTTTGATGTCTTAGGTATCTTAACATTTTTATGTCGAGGTGGTTCATTTCCATTATCACAGAGAATATTTTCATCATCTAAATCCACCTGTTTCCTTTTTGAGCTTTTATTTCCTGTTTGACTACTTGATTTTCTTTCTACTTTTTCATTTTTACTTCTGTCCAGATCAACATTTCCAGATCTTGTTCCAACTGTTGGTCTTCCAACAGAAGAATTTACACCTTCTGTTATGCAAGATAAAAAGAGGAAGGAATTATATAATATTTAGTATTATTACACATGAGAATTTTAAAATAACCTTTAAAAACAATTAAAGACTAGTCAAAAATTTATGATTTGCAATTAAATAATGCTAGAAATTACATGATTAACAAATACAGCTATATTACTATTACATTACTTTTTATTTTATCATATCACTTTTCATCCCTATAAACAACAAATTATTTGCTCTGTTTGAATGCATGACACTTAATCCTTAAATGCAACAAGTTATTTTTTAAAAACATTTAGTTAAATCAAACTGTATCCTATTCATATCTATAAATTTGCACTTAGATTTAACTTTTTAAGTAAACCAAAGGTTTTAAAAATGTAAACTTTACATTTCACATTTCATACTTTGCAAGAAAAAAATCTGGTTTTACTTGAGTTAAAACCAATTAATATACTAGAATTAAACTGTTATTTAATTGCTCAAATAAAATCAATTACCAGAAAGGTCATTTTCCATGTGAGGAACACACAATGGCTTTGATGCTGAATTAACATTGTTCCATGTATTCCTGCTTGTCAGGCAGTCATCTTTGTAAGTACAAGAAAACTGGGATCTAATTAAGGTTTGCTTCATCTGGTAACAGGAAGAAAGAAGAAAATATGCAATTCATCCTTTATTTTTATTTTTTCACCTAGATAGAAACTCTACAGCAATCAAGGTATAAAAATTTCCCTTCAAAATTCCATTTATTCACTGAGAACTTTTAACTCTTGATGTTTCAAAGTTTGCAAATTCATTCATTGCTACAAGTAGCATTTTTATTCATTTTGGTAATACCAGTTTTATGTATATTTTTCATATATTTTAACAATTTAGAAAGATCAATTTTAGACTCTTCAGAAGCCTTTCTTAGACATTCCTATTTGAGCTGCTTTAGAAAGTGAGTTTTATGATAAGATTAATAATAATATACTTGATATACATAATCCAAGAAAAATACAAGTTCTTCATCCTAAGAATTACAAAGTATAACCCTTTTAGGAAAAAAATAACATGAATTTAAGAAATTAGAGAAATTGAGGAAGAGAGAAATGCTCAGATGAAAAAGAGAACTAAGAGAGGGCAAAAGAAACAAAAATAGAAAACTAACAAGGAAATAAACTGATAAAACAAAATGGTGACTGAAAGGCATTGTTTCTTTATTAAAAATTTGAAATATTTAGGAAAATAAGAAAGATGATTCAAATAATCACTCTAGGAAGATTTGACCAAGTAATTTAATGGGTTACTATCTAAATCATACTCTTGCATTTATTTATCTTCAAACATCATAAAGAAGAGGAAATTAGAAAGCTAAATTTAATTCTTAACCACTAAAAAGGATGCCAAGAAAGCAGTTTTGGGAATGTGTTCTGCAAACACAAAACTAGTAGCTGTTCTGGAGGTAGAAATTAACTTCAGAACAAAGTAATCTATACAGATAATGCAAATTTCAACAGTTATAGCTGATGTGTAATGTCATTCAGTTATAAGGGGGAGATTTCTCTAAATCAGAAATCATCTAATTCCTTTTCAGAAATAAGCAAAGTTTAAATATCAAATAAATGATTGAATAAGACTTTAATACTTTAAAGTATAACTACATTATGCTAAAGATTATTTACAGAATACTGATATAGTTCATGAAGACTAAAACAGCATAACTTTATATTATATATTCAGTAGTCAAATGTTATATATTCAGAAGTCATATGTTATATATTCAGAGATATCACTACATTCACTCACTCACCTGTTTGCAAAGATAACAGCAGTGAAATCCACTATGGTTTAAAAGAAATTAGAATAGTTTCCAGTACAACTAATCATAAAAGCAAGTTTTCTCTGGGTGACAAATTTTATATCTTTCTGATTAACGACATCTATGAGAACCTCCAGTTCCCAGATCACTAAAAATCATGTTTAATATGCTTGAAGATTTAGGTCACTGGAGTTTGTTCTCTTCCATTTAGGCACAAAAACACACAAAATTGAAAAAAATGTGAAAATGTAAAGGATCAAAATTATTTTTTAAAAGTTAAATAGAATAGGCTCAACAATGGATGGAACTACAAAGTCATATCTTCATAAATCCACACAAATGCAGCTACTATTATACAGTTTCCACCATGAGATGTTCTGAAATATAACTGAAGGTTTTAACTAGCCCTTTCTGGACTTTATTAATTCCATAAATACCAAATTAAAGCAATTGACAAAGCTATTCAATGAATTTTGTTAGTAAAATTAACTTTCTATAACATCATACCATTATTATAGTAAGGTTATCTAAAAACTTTTCCGCAAAACCAATATTGTTGACATTATCTTTTTACACAACTTTTCCTTTATTTCACCAAAATTACTGCTTATAGGGAATTATAAACTTACTGCTTACAAAGAGTTATAAACAGTATGGTAAGCCCATGAAGGCAAATGAATGCCAAGTGGCTGGCTAGGATGACTTCCATAGTACTCAGATAGTGACAGGTGGCTTGGGGGACTTTAACCTCTCACCACAAAATCTTCATCAGTACTACCCATAAAACACCAAATAAAAATCCAATAATTATATTTAGTACAGACAATTGATGTTTTCTCAATCTCACGTTTAGCATGAACAAAAATTTCTTTAAAAAGCTGTTATTTTCCTTAATTTTTAACATACATCTAAGTAAAAACTTTTCTTTGATATGCAAATAATCACAAAGTTCCATGGACTTCGTTTCAGCTACATTTCTACTCTCCAAACCCCACATTGAGAAATTCTCTAGCCCTTAGTGACAGAAGGGCAATTTCAGAAAACTAGGGTTACAATGCAATAGCTTCTTAAAATACTAAGAATGGGATTGGATATGAAAGGAAAATAGTTAACCACTTTATTTACCATGAAAAATATTATATATAAGCATATCAAAATATGAGAGAGTACCACAATAATTCTATGGTAATCTTGGAATATTTATGTCCAAAAGAAAAAACTGGAAGTAGTTATATTGAGGATTTTTTTTTATAAAACATTATATGTGGGTTTTCTTTTCCCTATCCCATACAAAATTATTTTTTATTAATTACCACTTATTAAGTTCCAACTATGTGCTAGGCACACAGCATACTAAAGAGAGTACTCAGACAGCTTCTACAATCATGAAGACATTCTACTTATATAATTTGCTCTTGACACAGCTGGAAGGAATAATAAATAAATTGGAGAGCAAAATCAAGATTGAAAAGACCTCAGAAGGCTAGACTCGTAAGTGGAAAATAATAAGATGAAAATGAATGAGAATAAGCAAAGTCCTATATTTAAGTTCAAAATATCATTTACGGATACACAGGATGAGGAGAACCTGACTTAAAAACCATATGAAAAAGATCAAGAGATTTTAATTGATCATGAACTTGATTGGAGGCAATAATGTAATGTCCAGCTAAGAAATCTGCATAAAAACCAATGATATGATGGGAAAGGCACCAGGTTTGCAGTCAAAACACCTGGCTTCTAATACTGGCCCTATCACTCTTATTAACTAGAGGATTGTGGGTAAACCTCTCAACTTCTCACTCATCCACACATAAACAGGAATAACATTTATCTCACAAAATTGTCAGGATTAAATGAAGTTAAAAATATGAAAGGGCTATATAAACTCTAGAGATCTATGTAGATACTATGCAGTTATTAATGCAATAACATATATATGACAACATACAGAGTAAGAAATCTGTTGAATTAACACTTCTTAGGACCAGGCCAACTCTAAAATGATTCTAGAAATATAACTAAAAAAGTGAACTTATAATCAGCATCTTCATTTTAGTTATTAAAAAACAATACTAGCTACACTGGCTTGTATTTATAACTTAAAAGAGAATGCTTTTCCCTTGTTCATAAAAGTTGAATTTTTCTGCACAAGATTATTGGCTACATAGAGTTGAGATTACTTCCTGCTGCAAATCTTCCAAATCACTCTGTGTATTTGATTTGGAATCACAAATAAGCAATATAATTACCTCTTGAAAGTGCTTTTGAAGTACTAAACAACTGAGAATAATGTCCAGATTCATACATGGCTGTTAAAATCATTTTATGTTCGTCACATGAGAGAAAAGGATTGAAAGTTTTCCTTTGTAGAGTGATTTCTCCCCTTTGGAAAGATTTCTATCCACAGTAAAATTGCAATGAACTTCAAACTTGCCAAGAATTGGAAAACTCCTTTTGCCACAAGCTCTTTTTAAATTGAAATTATTAGTAGGTTCCCAGTTTGAGGAAAATAGTGCTTCACATAGGAAAGCCTGACTCCAGTTAAATTAAGAAGAATGAGTCAAAAATATTGAAAAGTCACAGACAATCTCAGTTAGCTATATTAATAAGAAAAATGAAAGTTCTAAGCCCCCATTATACTGATAAATAAATCAACAAGTTTGAAAAAGGAAATTATTCTCTATATACCTATTAAATATGTAATTAAAAATAAATACTCTAAGTTTCATTTTCATTCTTACATTCTCATATTTTCAAAAGAACAGAGATTTGCTATCATAATGATATGAATTTTTAAATATATCGAAAGATCCATTTATTCATCATTGAAACTTCATTTGCTCTGCTAAATAGCAGATAGTATTTTTGACTTAAGAAGTAACATTACCTTTTTATGACTCCACATTATAATTACTACGCCTTTATTTACTCTTTAGGAACAGCATAATCTTTGAAGTCTTACACCTGAATACAAACCTTTGCTCTGTTTCTCACTAGCTGGATGGTCTGGAAAATTATGCCTTCTAGAGTTGAGCAAGGATTAATTAGGATGAAAGATATAAAATGTCTGTCTAGAATAACATTTGACACTTAGCAGATACTCAAATTCATTACTCCAGCCAAAATGAATTCAATTTTTAATTGAATGTCTAGTTCAGTCTGACGCAAACATTCCATTTTCATTCTAACGAAAGTGCAGTTCACTCACTCAAAGTCTTTTCTTAATGTCACCTTCTCAAAGAGACATCTACTGATGATCCTATTTTAAACCAAAACACACACAAAGGAACACACTCTCCTTATTCTCCTCCCCAACTCTTTCACTCCATAGCACTGATAACCTTCTACTACACCACATAATTCACTTGTTCGTTTAGATTATTGTCTGCCTCTCCCAAATAAAATGTAAGCGCCATGAACAAAACCCTTAGTCTGGCAACTAACTCGTGGTCCTCCTATCCCCACAGGGTGAGGAATCCACAGGGCCTCAGACATGACCACCAGGAGATAATGACTCCCTTTTAGATCCTGTTCCAAGTAGCTGGGACCCCAGAAATCCCCAAACTGTCCTAGGCACTGGGTGGGCACTGGCCTCTTCCTCTAGGCTCAAGGGATGACTACGGCAAGAGTGATGGGAAGCGGGTGTGTACACCTCTTGGTGGAGTGTCCCTAAGAGTATGGAACAGAACCAAGGTTGAAGGGGTGGAGGAGTAGGTTGGGGGCTTCCATTTATATTCTTGCACCCTGGCCCCACAAATATCTGAGAAAGACTTGTCCATGAGAACCGGGGTTTGTGTCTGATTTGTTCACTGATGTATCTCCAATGCCTAGGACAGACCCTGGTATCCAGGAGGCATTTAATACATCTTTGTTAAGTGAATTAAGTAAAATTAGACTATAACAGGTGTATGCAAGTGGAGGTATGAGGAAACAGAAACATGAGTAAGCAAATGCTAGGAAATAGAAAAGGATATACAGAATAGATTCTACTCTTTTAATGGAGAGTAAGAAAACTATATGATACAGAAATGAGAGAAATAAACTGGCAAAAAATAGCTAAATCACTGAAAAGACAAAAGCTTTGAGACAGAAAAACATGTACAGAGTAAACTCTGTTCAAAAAAGTAATGAAACCATTTGGTACAGAAACGAGAGAAGTATACATGCAGAGGAAAGCTAAATCACATATGAACACAGAGAACCATGCAACTGAAGTCCTTAAGATACATTATATCCACCATTCCCTTCAAGTTCTTAAATATTCCGCTTTTCTCTGGTCTTCATTTACCTATCCTTACAATAAGCCTTACAAAAAGTAACTGTTCCTTAAAATCACAAAAGCCACACTTTCCTTAATCCACATTATTTATTCACTTATTTATAAAGCCAATACAACGTGCCTTTATACCATTAAGGCAATCTAATGCCTTCATCAGGTTGTTTGCTCAGCCTGAAATGCTCTCTTCCATTCTCACTGCCTATTCGAATTCTATTATTCCAATTTCTCATGGTCAGGGCACCATTTCCTCTACTTATTACGGGTCTCTAGTTATTGCATTTGTAGGTATCTCTAATCCACTGGAACTGCAACTGTTTAATATACCAGCCACATGTAGTTAATGAATTAAAATTAAAAATCCAGTTCCTCAGTTGTAGTAGCCACATTTCAAGTGCTCATTAGCCAAATGTGGCTAGCATCTACAGTAGTAGCACACATACAGAACATCACAGAAAATTCTACTGGACAGCATTGCTCTCGAGCAAAGCTTTACAATCTATGTCCTATGGCACTTTTCTGTGCTACAAATGGATTCTCAAAGGACTCTGGGACATTTTTTGTTTGCTAGGTTCATAATATTGAACCCATAGGAACTCTGTATTAGTAAAAGAAACCCTGCATCTGTTCCCCATGACTTCTAACTATAACCTGATGTGAAAGGACCCATTAAGCTTTGAAAAAACTTACATTTTATGTTTGCATAGTGTTTGCATCCAATTTTCTCCTCTCATTCTGGTATTCCAATTAGGCAAAATGTAGACTCTTTCTCTGTATCCTCCTCTCCTCCTTTGCTTTTTTATTCTTTATTCTCTCTTTGTTTTAGTTTGATTTTTTTCTAATGACCTATCTTCAAGTCCACTCATGCTACCTAATGCTATGTCCAGTCTACTAATAAACTCATCTAATGAGTTTGTAATTTTAGATAATGTTTTTACAGTTCTTACTTGGTTCTGTTTTATAGATTTTAATTCTCTCTTGGGATTCCCCAATGTTTCATCTATTTTGCCCATCTTTTCTTCTAATTACTTTTATATGTTGAAAATTTTTTAATTCCTCATCAGCTAATTCTAATATCTGGATCATTTATGAGTCTGTCTCTATTGTTAGTTTTTTCTTCTTGATTAAAAGACACATCTTCCTTATTCTTTCTGGTCCAGAATGTTTTTATTTCATGCTCAATATTGTGGATAAAGGAACTATAAGGATCCAGACGAAGAGCCTTCTATTTAGAAGGGTTCCCCTTGCCTCCGTTAGGCAGACACAGTGAAGAGCTGATAACCTCAGTGCAGTCAGAGGCTGAGGTGGGTTATAGTTGTCATAGCTCATATTCGACTTCTGGCCCTTACTTCTTTCTCGGGAGTATCCCTCCCAGGCTTTCAACTGAGAGTCTTGTGTATCTCTATCACCTCTGACCTGAAAGTCTATGGATTCAGTCTGCCCTTCAGAGGTTTTTACAGTACACTCGTTAGCCTCTCATCTCACTTCATTTCCAATTGTAGCAAATATCTTGAGAAGAAGACAGCCATGTGTTTCAGGCAGGTCTCACTCCTCAAGCAGAGCCTTGTCTTCGAGCTCAAGACCACAGTATTAGCACTGTGATATCAGTCTACTGGATTGAGGCGCCGTAGCCTTCAACTCAGCTCCAAAATTCAGCATATGTGTACCAAGTAAAAATAAGTGCATTCAGGGCTCTTGAAGTTTCCAAATTGTTGTCAACCTCTCAAGACATCCAAAATCTTTGTTGGTTCCTCTTTTCATCAGTAGAGTTCCTCTACATGGGCCAACACCAAACCTTAGCTCCCAAAATCTGGCAAACAATCCCAAGGAAGAAAATAGCTGATAATAGATTGCTCACCTCAGAGGAACTTTACCCTCTCCAGATTTTTAGTTTATTTAAACTGCTTTGCTTATATAGCTTTCCTATGTCTTTAAAATATATTTTCCCCAATTTATCTGTCTTTTATTTTGTTATTGTAGCAGAAATGATATCCTGCTGTGACCTACTATATCCTAGTTAGAAATAGCAGCCTCCAAGTCTGGGATTTCTTGATTCTGTTCCCTCCTTATTTGAGAGCATTTTATTTTCTTCTCTGTTATATTTTGAAGGCTGAATACTTTGTTACCCCTCATTTTTTCTGTAGCCTGAGGAATGGTAGAGGCAGGAGTAGTGTCCAGCTGAGGCTATAGACAGTTTGAAGAAATTTCTGGGTTCCACATTCTCTTCTAAGAATTTATTATGTATTGTACGTACTATAAGGAAGTTCACTCCCCCCACTCAAGCACTGTATTTCATTCAAATAAAAGGAGATCATTTGGATAATTTCCCCAATAAGTAGTAAGTTAATAGCACTAGAGCCTTCACTTGTATAAGTATGTAAGTCCCAGGGTTCATTTTCTACATTTTATCCACATTACTATCCAGCTGCCACTTCTACTATTTCTCTGACAAGGAAAAAAAAAAAAAAAAGAACACACATTAAGTTGGCTTCTCAGTTTTGAAAATATTAGTGATAATTCTCAGTACTTCCTCAACTTACTAGTACACTATCTGGGGACTGGGGCTAGATTAGGTCACTAAGTCATGCTGTACCTCTTCACTCTGAGATCTTCAATTTCTTTCCTTGGCCATAGTTTCTGAAATTTACTTTATGTAATTACATTATTCTTTGTTGTTTGCTCCTGGTAAATATTTTTGCTAATTTTTACTATTTCATACTCATTTTAAGCACCATTTTTAGGGCAGGGAAATTATTCTTTGAGTTCAACTCAATCCACCATTTTAATTTGTATATACTCAGAGTTGTCTAATACCCTTAAGGTTAAACATGGATATCTAATAAATGTTCTAACATCATGAGTATTGGACTGCCTCACTGCTTACAAAAATCCCACAGTTATAGCAGTCTATTTTTTCATACTACCTAAGTCCTCAGACAGGAATGAAATTGATAGTCTCTCAAGATTCAGTTTAAGATATGAGAAATGTAAATGAGAAACATGTTTCCAGATTTTCCCTTGAACAGATATTTACTGAAAATTTATCATAGCAGGTGCTTATTTCTTTCCTTTTTAGACCCAGTGGATTGAATAAGACAGAGAGATTAGCCTAGACTACATAAAAGAAAAGTTTCTGTAGGTCAGCTGTCATAACTCATCTTCCATTTAATTCCTATTGTTCCATGAACAATGCATATTACAATATCCAGCTCAGCTTTATATATTTATTTATTCTAAAAATTAAACAATTTTTATCAGTTTCATGACAGTATATTAAATTGTACCTTAAGTTTTTTTTCTTGCATTGACTTATGGATGCGTTCTCTTAGGGGTTTCATCGATGAATTATTCACTTGTGTTGGAGATCTATGCCCCAAAAGAGCAAAAATATATAAACCAAAGTCACTTTTAAACTAGTTTCCATCCCTCCCTTACCCAAAAGCAGTTACAAAATAAAAGACAACAGAATTTAATTGTTGATAACACTATATAAAAACATTGGTATTCCTATTCTGCCACGTCTAAATATTAATAATTTGCTTACTTAATTCAGTCACTAAATATTTGAGCTTCTACTATATATAAAGCATTTTATAAGATATTGTAACACACAATAGAATATACAGATGTCAAATGATAATGTATACCTGAAAATTATATAATTGTATTAACAAATGTTACCCCAATAAACTTAATTAAAAATTAAAAGAAAAAAAAAGATATTGTGAAGGATATAAAGTTCATTCACTCATTGGCCCTGAATTCAGGCATCCTAAAGTCTAAGTGAGAAAAAATAAGACATTCATCTAATTATAAGTCAAAATAAAAAAGGAGAAGTGCCAAAGCAGAGGAATTTAAAAGAGAAAAACATAGTTTATAAATAGGAGGGTCAGAGAGGGCACAACAGAGAAGAAGACAATGGAGCTTTGGAGCCAGACAAACCTGGCTCCTCAATAAATTACTTTTCAGCTAAACAGAGCCAGACTCATAATCCCCTCAACTCAAAAGACCATTATATAAGTATAAAGAACAGTCTATTCTAAGAAAGACTAGTTTATAACCTTACGTTGGCTTATATTCATATGCCACATTGCCCTTAATTTATCATTGCAATGCAGACCATTAAAAATTTACTTTGCCATGGACTGGTACTTGTCTGCATAATGACAATTGGAAGTGCCCAGGTAACTGTAAACAACTGAAATATACCTGGCCACATGATGGAATACAGAAAAATACCTCTCTGAAATAGACGTGGGGATTAATTTTGTCTTAAAAAATTCTATACTATAAACACAAAATAACTTTCTTTAAGAAAATGGCAGAGTTAAATCTGAGAGAAAATTTAAATCATTTATATTCCTACCTAAAAGAAACCTTTGTTAAACAGAAGTAAAAGGAGAAAAAAAAAAATAGCGCAAATCTTTATATTCTTTTCTGGGATTCCAACACAGGGTATAAGTTAATGACTGATAAAATAAATTTCTACTGTTAGGAAAATATTTGGGCATTTGTAAGGTGGAATGTGGGAGAATTATATTATGCTCGGATATAAAACAATAATTATGGAAAGCTGGTGAAGAAGATGAGATTTAAATGAATTAGAAGACAATACTGAATGATAGACCATTAAAGTTTCTCTTTAAAAAGACAGAGAGGCACAGGAGAGTGCATGAAGCAATCATGGATGGATAGGAACAATTTTAGACTAAATTAGATTTCTAAAAAGTAGCTCGAGCAGAAAATAGAACAGATCAAATGGTAGGATTGACTGCAAAAATTCTCTGCACTGAACTAAATACAATTTAAAATGCTTGTTCTAAAAATTTTTAATGTTTATAAATGAATGCTCATTAATTAAAAATATCAACAACCTATTAAATTTTGACCTAATTGTTGTTAAAACTGAAGAGTATTGATGTGTCGAAGAGAATATCAACACTAATTTAGTAAGCATTTTTCTTCATAATTTGAGGAAGAACCAGTAAATGTCAATTCCAGTGCAAGCTTGGTGCCATGCTCTCTCTTTTTCTCAGGCAGAAGAGCACAGTCCTTGGAGCAGAGACCCCAGGCTTTAAAGAAAGACACTTTGCTGCTTGCTAACTTAGCTCTCTTAGCAAATTACTTAATATTTCTCTCAAGTCTCTAATTTTTCACTTATAAAGTGAAGATATGATTAAAAGAGGCTGTTATGAAGGCTTAGATAATACAAGTAAAATCATTCAGCGAAGTTCTTGTCACACATAGCAAAGTAAATAAATATTTTCAAAGCAAAAAAGAACAAGAAAAAATAAAACCTGTCATATTCTTACAAAATACTACCTTTTTATATAGAATTTCCTCACATTCAAATGTTCAATCTCCTTTTAACTAACTTTTCTTTTCCCTCTTCACACTTTTCTGTAGTCTCCAAGTTTTTCCTACCATAGCATGTATTTCTTTTATAATCAATGAGGCGCTTTTTGAAAAATTTTCTTTATAGACTAGAATTAACATTCACATACATATAACTTCCACATTACTTACCTAAAAAGTGTAAGAATAGAAGTTCCATTATAATGACTTGCGTCTTCATCATCATATAAAAGCTCTGCTTTGTTTTTGGTAGGAGCACTGGCAGCTTCTTCATCCAAAAGAACTAGCAAAGCTTTCACAGTATCTCTGCCACAATATGCTGTGCCATGATTTATGGCATTAGATTTTGGCTAGAACAGAAAATAATTTTATGTAACGATTATAATCACCTCAGCTGGGTCAATCAGCCACTCTTTTCCATTTCATTTACCACTCACTGTTCTCCTTCCTCCTATGTTGTTAAGGTAATAAAAAATCAGCCACGAGAAGTGGCTTTGAACACACATGAATGTTTCTCCCTCAAGCCATCCTAAAATCAATCTTATCAACTTCCAGAAGCATGAAAGAATACCAAAAAAAAAAAAAAAATAGTATCATCATAGGAAGACATTAGGTTCTGGCCAAAATAAATTTAGGTGTTAAGTCAGAAAATGTAACTACTGTCTAGTTATGTCACCTTGGCCTCATGACTTAACCTCTTTGTGTATTTTTTCTCTTTTATACCAAAGAGAGATGGGGTTCTGGTGATCTTAATACCAACTCCACAGATGCCTATAAATATCTGCTCAAATATAAAAATGAAAAGCTAGTTGACAATCATTTATTTGGTAATCACTGATCAGTACATACTAAGTCTCAAGCATTGTGTTTGAAACTAAGGCTACATACAAGGTAAATACTGCCTCAAGGAACCCACAGTCTCCTTGATAAAATTAATAAGTAACCAATAATTGCATTTCGGAGTTTGCTAAGTGCTATATCTAACAGTACATATACACAGCACAGTGCAGGGGGAGCACACAAAAGGTTGTGATCAATTTACCTTAGGATCAAGGGTGGCTCCATGAAAGAGAAATAAAAAGGTAGAAGGGAGCTTGGTAACTTCAGGGACAAGGTGGCACAATATGGCTGAACGACAGGGTAACAGAGAGGGAGATATGTCAGATGAGTCTGGGAAAGCTTTGTATGTGGGGCAAAGGAGTTATGTCAGTCTGTTACAGAGTTAAAGTCTCTTGGTTTATTAAGCATGGAAATAAAACAATTCTATTTAGGCTTTAGAAAAATGATGGAACGTGTAAAACATATTCCAAGGTAAGAATGTTATTAAATCTGGATTCAGGATGACAAATTAAGAGATTAACAGTTCAGTTTAGAAGATAGTAGCAGTGAAGATTTAAAAAAAAAAAAAAAAGTAGATTAAAACAGGAGAGCTAAAAAAAGTGACTAGACGGAATAAGGAAAAATATAACATTATATATAGATACATATAAATACAAAATCTGAAGCATTTCTGACTGGGTTTGATACCAACTTACTAGTTATGTGTGCCATATAACCCTGGGAAAGTTACTCAACCTCAATATGCTTCTGTTAAATCACTAGTAAAATAGGGGTAATGATACAGTGCCTAACCAATAGGGTTGTTGGACAGTGTGCCTGGATATCAAAGTTGCCCTTGCTGGGACACTTTCCTCAACTTTCATCAGCATGGTCTTGGCCTACTTTCTCTACTTGGCTGACTCAGGCTCAGGCACCCGGTGAACTATAATGTATAGCCATACTGGGATTTTAACAAATTACCTATCATGATCTGGTGCTTAACATATATATTTTTCTTTAGCACCAAAGAAGTCCACATTTTTCTAATATTACCTTCATTGAGAATTACTGGGATATATTTTTCAAAGATTTCCGATCTGGTTGAAAATATACTATTAAGAACGAGGTCATTCATATTTTTATTTCTTGTAATAAGAAATGGGAGAAATTGATGCTCTTAATTATCTGAGTTGTGACAATTTCTGATTTATACTTCTAGTAATCATCTGGTTGTCATTTGAGCCAAGCTAGTTACTGGAAGTGTTAACGTACACGGGATACATAGGGCAACAACTCAGAATCTACCCTAGCAAATTAATCTAAAAACAAGCACTATTAAAGAAAAAATAGCTAAAAACAGTCCTCAGGGGCTGTGAATAACTAAGTAATAAAAAATAAGTAAAAGTCTTTCTTCAGACACTGGCTATCACAATCACACCTAATAAAAAGAGGCTTTTGTTACTTGAATAAACTGCAATAAATGGAAATACATACTCTAAAATTGTGTTCTAGAGCTAAAAACTTGGTAGTCAATTTTTCACATAATACTATAGTTATAATACTATATAATGTTTGATTATGTAAAAAAAAAAAAAGGAAGTGAATGTTCTGGGAATATAGAGTTAAAAGATTTCTAACTATGCAGAAATTCCTAATGTTCGCAGTATGCTGGCAATGGAGATAGAAAATAAGAAATTATGGAGATAGGAAAATTCTATTAAAGAAAAATAAACTGCTGAATAGAAACCATTTCTGTTTCTGTTCTACAGAGTGCCTAGTACTGGGGTCAGAACCAGAGAAACCAGGCTCTTATTTTATATCTGAGTAAATAGGAAATTAATTGTTTTATAAGGATAATTATTGAAATATATGACAAAACACCTTAATATCCACCAAGAATTATAAATTTTTAGTGCTCAAAGGGATATTGAAGATTATCCAATGCCCTACTTTCACAAACACAGACAATTTGGTCCAAAGATGTTATGATTTTCCCAAGTCGAACATAATCCTACATAATCCTATTGAGAAACTTAAATTTTCAAAAACATAACACAGGAAACACATTCTTCTGACTTAAGTAGCAACAGCAAACCAGTTCTACAACAAGTAGAAGAGAAAATGTTTTGTACAGAAGGATAATAAATAAAAAGCTCATTACCCGGGCAGGACTGATGTCAGTGGTGCTAACAGCTACATCTCCTTGTTGAGAACTGATAACATTTTTAATCCTCAAATCCAAATCCTGAGCAACTTCCTCTACTGCTTTACAAAAAGGATCCCTGCTGTTCTGGCCTTTAATCAACTGCATCTTTATCACTGAGAGTATCCGACCACCTGCAATGCTGAAAATAGAAATAAGATCACCTTTATAATAGTATTAGAAATGCCAATATGCTCATAAGCTTGAAAATATAATTCTCGGAGTTAATCAACACTTTTCAAAGAATATGGCTTTGATCTTATAAATCAAATGGTAACACGTTTAAGAAAAGGATGAGAACCATTAGAAGCAAAATTAAAAAGTTTTTCTAAAAGCAAGTCATTTTTACAAGGTAAGTTACTTCTTTCTTGATTTGAAAACTTATATGTGATGTGTAATAACAGATTCAGATGCAGTTATATAAACACAATATACTTAACATATGTACCCTTAGATACAACTAAGATAACAAAAAACAACTACCCCTCACTGAATACCTAGAATCATATATAACGTTACCTTAAAACCAATGCAATAAGTATTATTACCCTTAAAACACAGATGAGAAAATTGAGTCTCAAAATGGTTAAATAGCTTGTCCAAGAACACACACTGCTCTGGGCTAGCAAAGAGGTGGCAAGGACGGAGACTGACCTAAAACACATGATATTGCAAACCAGAGACTGAACCAGCTATGGCCAGCAGATAAACGTTTTTAAAAACCTGCACTCAATTGTTGCTTTATGCTAGCCTTCACCTGAATGAATTTGGGTTGCAGTTCCTGCTCTAGAAAGCAGATCTAAAACCAATATGAGAAATATATAAGAGAAAAGATTCTGGTTCACTAGAAGAAATTATAGGTGTCCAACAATAGAAAGGAGCTCTTTTTTAAAGCTAGGAGATGTTCATCCCTAGAGGTATCCTTGGAAAGGCTGCGCAGTGTCAAATGAGAAGGTGGTATGGTCTGAGTGCGGAGTCCAAGTGCTTAGCACAGGTCGCAGCTCCACCACTTTCTACCTTGGGGATGCTACTTAAACTCTGTGAATTTTACAGTGGCATAAAGGAAATTATGAATTGAAGTTTTCATCCTCACTGGCTCATTGCCAGGTTTTTGTTCAGGGAATAGGCCAAGTTCCCTAACAATCACTGGAAATACAATTGCTCACATTTAAATAGTTGGTCCAAATAGAAAAGGAAAGTTAGAAAAAAAATGGAGAGAGACGATGTATGGTAGTGCATTAGACCAGTGTCTCCCAAATTTGCCTAATCAGCAGAATCATGTTCAGTATTTGTTTAAAAAAGCAATTCCAGATCCCACCCTATTGATTCACAATCTCCAAAGACGGACATTGAATAGCTGCATTGTTTTAAAAGTACTACAGGTGATTCTTATGACTAAATAAGCTTGGGAAACATTTCAGGAAAAAATTAGCTCCTTTAGGAAAGAACCGTATTTTACTAATTTTCATATTACCAGTTTACACTTGGCACACAGAAGGAATGACTGATATGTTTGTTGAATAAATGACCATTATCACATATAACAATCTGAAGTTTTTAATAGTTAAGACAAAAGATATATTCTTACCATTATCCAAAGTAGTAGTAGCAGTAGTAGTAGTAGTAGCAGCAATACAAAAGCACTTAGGGGGTTTCCACTTACAATGTGACAGACTAGATACTTTTGGGGAACATCTTACTGAGCCTGGCAGGAGGAAATCTCCAAGAATCACCCAATCTCTCCCCAAGAAAGGAATAAACAAGAGCTAGCGTGGAAAGTTGGGAGCTGTGAGTGGTGAGCATACAGGATGAATGGGGTTTTCCTGAGGACAAAAATCTCTAGTAGCACTGTGATCAGGACACAAAGCCGTGGGTGGGAGAGGGCAAACAGAGACTTTCAAATTGCATCTGAACCTTCCAAGGAGGAAGGAACTATTACGGCTTTTATTAGATTTATTATGTGTACTTTATATTTTTGAAGCTTTTTATTAACATTTGCTATCAGTGATGGTATAGAAATATAATTGCTTTTTGTTTACTGACCTTGTGCCCAACAACAAACACTAATAAACTCTATTAATTTGAATAACTGATCTTTAGATTCTTGGAGTTTTGCACCTATATAATCATATCGTCGTCAATTAGAGTTGTACTTCCTTTTCAATTTATCCTTCTTGCCTTACTACGGTGAACTGGACATCTACTATAACATTGAAAAGAAATTAGAAGCAGAAACTCTTGTCTTTTTCAAACCTTAAATAGAATGCTAAAACATTTTACCATTAAGTAGGTTTTCCGAGAGACCTTTATCAGGTTAAAGCCCTTATTCTTTGTTCATTTTACACTAAGGGGATAGCTCTGTAGGGTGAGTATGTACTAATAGACTCCTGACCTTGGAAAGTCCTTGGGTTTTGTCTTGTCCCCTCAGACTTTGGTGGCTGTATGAACAGACTCTACAAATCAACAAATTCAGCAAATACTCTCAAAATAAAAGCTGGCTTCCCTTCTTGACTTCCCTCTCTGGCTTTCTTCCTTCCCCTAGTTTTTGGCCTGTATTGTCATTACATTTTCCTGTTCATCAATGCATTAGAAGCATTTTTAAAGTATGTTATCCAGCATTAATTATTGTCAATGGAAAGGTCAATCAGCAGACCTGGTCTGTCACACATCCATAGTCAGAACCCTTAATAAACTCAAAGAATTTTTTTTACATATACAGGAACTTTCTTTTCAACTAATTTTTTCTTAATTTTCAATTAAAAGCACAGAATATAATAGAATGAAATGTAGCCAAAGTGAAAACACAATTAACATTATGTGCTTTTTCTGGTAATTAATCTCTCATGGAAAAGAGTTTTGGAAAAGAGTCAAAAGGATAATAAAATATGAAAGAATGTGTTAGTCAATTACAAGAACCAAAAAATAAAAATAAAAGCACTAAAAGATATTAGGTAGAAGTTATCTTTGCCTCCCTATTCTCATTCCTTCCACAAGAATAAATATGCTAAATTTTAAAGATGATACAATTCACTGATTATATTTTATTTAGGAAAAAAATTTATAAGATTTGTATTTCAGATACTTGTCAAGGTCAATATTTTGACCCCTGGCAAAATACCCCAAGCACGACTGTTATGACTGGTCTGTTGCTATACATTCGCTACATACTAGCCAACCATTAACTCTTCAAATATCTGCTCAGCAACATAATGGCTTAATTCAAACACTTGCTTCTAAAACCTAGAAACTCCTGAAATTTTAACTCAAATGACACCAGGACATTTGTGCTAGGCACTGGTAATAAAAAATTGAAAAAAAACTTTCTCTTTAAGAGGTCACAATTGATCATGATACACTGAGATATTGAAGGTATGGAGGGATTTGAGTGTGGCAGTAAGGGAAAAAGGAGGTATTCAGGAATGATTCCTAGACTATTCTGGATAAATATTAATAGAAGAATTTAGGTGAGAAAGGTAAACTGCAGCTCCTGACTACGAAATGCATTTAGAGCCCTATAGCAGAAAAAGGAAAATGAGACTAGTGAGCAAAAACAAAATTAAATCCCTAAGCTTGTATCAAAACATAGTGACTGAAAGAGAACAATAAGCAATAATGCAGAAATGATTGTTACTACTTTAATGTAATTACCAACTACTTTCACTACATAGAGTGATTGGCTTTTCCTCACCATCTTCATTAATTTGATAACTATTTGCTAAAATGAATTATATCTCTAATAATTAAATATGATTAAAGGTCCTACATAAAATGTATCAAAATGCTTCTGAAGTTTTTTAAATGAGAGAAATGTAACATTAGGATTTTGTAGCAGATACTTCTAATCAGATTTAATATTTTATAAACGTATAATATTTAGTCCCATATATATACTGCAGGTGTGAATTAAAAAGTTGCTGTGTAATAAACTTGAAATACAGAATCTTAAATATTTGAAAAAAAGAGAACTAATTTATGTAACCTGAAACCTCTAATTTAAAACATTTTTCAGGTAAAATATTGTATGCATTTTATGGTGGCACCTACTGGCAAAGGGTAGAAATGCAGCCAAACTATAGCTAAGATGGCCCAATGAAAATCTGGCCATGGAAAGGTATGAGAATAAATACTTTGATTTCTTCCCTGTCTGGCTATTCCTCATCTTCCTTTGGACTCATAGATAATTGTGATTCCCTACCACCACCCTATTATAAGACAAGTAGTACAAACTTATCCTCAGTTACAAAAATTAAACACATTTTTATCTCTAAGTTTTAAGATGAAGAGACAGAAGCCAAAGGGAAATACAGCCAGGATTTAGAGTACAGAATTTGTATATCATACTAATTTTATCCTGTACCTGATATGGACTCTTTGAAGGGTTTTAATCATGGAAGTAATATTTGTTGTTTTAGAAAGATCTTTGGCAGCGCTCAGGACAATAGGATGGGGCAACTCAAGACCGGAGGCAGAATGAACAAATCAGAAATAAGTGAAAAAATCCATGCAAGAAAAGATGGAAGTCAGTCTGAAAAGAGGCAGTATAAAAATTGGAAATAAGACAGTAGTCAAAGGAATAGAGATGAGAAAGAGTATCAGAAATGTTGGTGGATGGACCCTGGTGACTGAAGGGATAGAGAAAGGAGAAAAAAAAGTTTAAGACCTGCTCCAGGTTTCTGCTTGGGTGACTGGAGGGAGAGAGGCTTTATCAAGCTGAGTACTTATAGGGGAAAAGCAGGTTTTCAGGGAAAGATGGAAGATTTAATTTGGGACATGTTAAGTTTGAGTTGCCTTTGAGGTAACAACACATCGGTAGTCAAAGAAATATTTCTGTAATTCAGGAAAGAGATTTGAATTTCACTGAAATATAGATTTAGAATTTGAATATATATAGTCAGAAAAATGGGTAGAAAACAAGAGAATGAAATCTCAGAAGTTATGGAGAAAAAGAGTTCTAAGAGAGAAAATGATCAAATTTGAAGACTCAAAAGAGACCAAAGACTACAACTTAAAGATCATAAGTGATCTTTGGCAGAATAGCTTCAATAGAGTGGAAAAATTAATGAGTGTGAATCAGCTAAGTACAGACAAGTTAATAAATATTGAGTGTCAACTCTGTGCCAGAAACTGTACTAGGACTGGGGAATATTTGTGAAGAAAACCAAAAAAGCCCTCATAGAGTCTATAGTCTAGTGAGAAATATATAACAAATAATTAGAAATTGGGAAGTGGAATAAAAAACAATATTTTTTTTTCAAGGATTTGAGCTATAACAGGAGAGGGAACTGAAAAAGATGATGGTATGAGAAGACAGTTTGTTGTTTTTTTCTTAAAATCTTTATAGATTGTGTGGCTAAAGTACTAGTAGAAGAGGAAGTTGAAACTATAAGACAAAATGAATAACCGATGAAACAATGTCCCAATAGGTTACACATATTGTGCTCACTGTAGTAGGAAATACCCTTCCTTCTCCCCATCTGGGCTTCATTTCACCCCCATTCTCCTTCTCTGGCTAATGAGTTCAAGTTCATCCTTCAAGATTAAGCTCAACTGCAACAACCATCCAGGTAAGCATTCCTGACATTCTTATCCCTGACTCCCCAAAACTAAGTCAATTGTGCTTTCCTCTGTATATCCTTCTATTGGTGCATAGGAAGGATATGTTTTCAGGTTTTAATAACTTTACTTTTTAAAGTTATGAAATGAATATATACTTAATATGTACAAAAAATCATCCTAAAAAAGAAAATAAAGATTTCTCAAGTGGACTATTCAGACACCCGCCTGAATATACCCATTATTTTGACACCCACTTCTTCAGTGTCCTCCCTAGAACACAGAGTAGCTACTCATTATAACTAGACAGAACATCCAAAATAACTGGCTGATAACTTCCTGAAGAATGTAAGAATTTATATAAAGAACTTAAGTCTATTCTCTCGCCTTAGATGCCTCTATAATGTACTTCTACCCGGCTGCGCAAATGTGCATGTACCAATATACTTCTACTTTATTGCTAACTTACCCCAACCAGAAATTCCTCCAAAGGGAATGTAATTTGAACAAATTATATTCAATTGAACATATGCATTTATATCTGCTCCCTCCCCAAAATCCCACTAAAGTGACAAAAAGGCAAAAGTTTTTCAGATCCATTTAAAAAGAGAATGGGAGAGGAGACAATAGCCAATGATAGCAGAGACAATACTATGAAAGTATGGAAAGATGAAAAGTAGGTGGACAAGTGGTGACTGACTACCCAGAACAGAGAAAGCTTAAAACTGAGTAACTGCTAAAAGAGACACCAGTAAGAAACAACCTATGATATTCTCAGGAATTAAAAGAAATATTAAAGACTATGGTAAAGGTGGGGTTGCAAATAAGAAAGCTGGTTGAAAATCTACATAATGAACATTCAGAACCCTAACCATCCTTTCCTTTTCTGACCAGTCAAGCTATCACAGTTCTCTCACCTCAGTATGAAAAGTAGGTTCACTCTGAAGAAACTAAGCCAGAGAAGCTCCAGACCTAGAGGCACCAAGGACTGAAAACAGAGATTTTGACTAAAAGGGTACATGCTGAACTAGGAGACTCAGCATCAAACTATACTACCACAAATCCCAGAATATTGCCAGCCAGACTTACAGCTTTCAGAAAGAAACTAGAGGATACCTCCTCTGTAGACATTTTTGGGAAAGTCTCCCCAAAAAGACCTACAGTTACTGATATTTGGAGACTCCCCAACCAAAGAGCCACTGACTACCAAGCTATAATGAAGTCCAGTGGTCAGAGCTGCTAATCACCTTCATGGGGCCTTTTTCTTAAATATGAAAGGACAATCCAGAATTACCATACATTTTAGGAATACCTCTAATATGAAAGAGACCAAAACAAACAAAAACACTCAATTTAGATAGAACAAAGATCATCAAGAAGTAGATAATCTTAAAAATTAAAGATAATAATCTTAAATAAAACATGGTAGGATCACCTAATTAAACATGAAAGTAAAGTAAAGATATTTGTCTCCCATTTACTTTTTCTCAGAAAGCTACATGAGAAAAATAAGGGCACACCAATCAAAAATAAAGTCATGAGATCCAGAATACAAGGCACAGGCAAAGAAAATTCATAAGGTGATGATGAAGCTTCATTGTTGCCACTCTGAAACAGGCCTAGTGAGCAAAAGTACAGATTGAATGAAGAAGACAGAGGACTCTCCAAAAAGAATGTCTTCAAGAGCAAAAATCAGAACGGATAAATGACCTAATATTAAGAGGAAATTATATAGATTTGTTGACAAGCTTGATAAAGAAGTGATGATAAAAATATCTAAAGAAAAAAGTAGATAATTATTAACTCTAGAAAAAAGCAATAATTTATACCAAAAAAAAGTATAATCACAGTATATCATATAGCTTAGTTTTAGGCAATATTTTTAGAGTCACAATAATATAACCTAATGATTAAACCTGAAATTATCATACAACTATATTAGAAGGATGAAGGAAGAAAAGTATATGTCTATGTCTATTGACTAACGAAACATACATATACCACTTTGCTAAAAAAAAACTTTTTAAAAATTAATTATCTCAGAAAAAATGGCCAGCCAATGTATTACCTAGGAGTTCATAAGATGTCACTGATACTGACTACAACTCATATTCAAAACCTTCTTCCAAATTTACTTCCTTGTAATGGATATCCATATAAAAAGATAGAAAGATACAATTCAGAATAAAATCCCCAAAAAAATTCTTGGAATCTTCAGATGGAAAGAAGTTTCATGTAATAAGATGTAGTGATTAAGAGAATGAGTTCCAGGGTCAGAACTGGCTGAGTTCAGATCCCAGCTCTGCTACTTACTAACAGTGAGACAGGATAAATTACTTAATCCCAGTGCTTCAGTATTTTCCTCTCTAAATTGGGTACCTATATAGTAAGGTTGTTGTAATAAATGATAATCTCAATAAAGATCATAGTACAGTGTCTGACACATAATAAGTGTTCAATAAATTCCAGTTATTTTATTAGTACTATGCAATGGCACACCAACCAAATTGATAGTGATCTACCACAATTGCTAGAATACATAACCTACTTCGGCCCCCTAAATTAATCTAATAATCACTCACAATCCAATATACTTATATTATAATTATCAGATTAAAAAAAATATCTCTTACTTCCAAAATCATATAAACACAAATTCCAGATGAATCAAAGATTTATGCATAATAAAATGAGAAAAAAGAAAGCTAGCAAAAAATAGAACAGAGAATTCATAAGATCTTCATCAATTTCTTTACTCTCTTTTGATATGTATTTCCTTTATTACTAAATAAAAAGTTTAAAAGAATTACCCATTAGGTCATTTCAGTCTTTAAAAAACTGTTTCTTCCAGATAAAGGTAAATGATAAACCTTCTTCTCTAATCAAATTTAATTCGATCATGTCTTTTGACGTTAGCAAAAATTTTGCAATCACAGATAGGCAGAAATTTAGGGGAAATGGTCACATTATATTTTTATTATATTTTATTCATCTACATATTTTCTTTTTCTCTGTACTGTTTGATTGATGACTGGTCATTTCAATAGCTCTTATATTCCTACCTCAGATTCTGTGAAGTTTTAAAGATAGATTAATTACACACATTTGTAAATTATGAAAAGTCATTACCTTGGATTTGATATTTCTCCAAGAATCTCATCTAATTTGTCAATGAAATTAATAAAATTAGACAATCCTTTTACATGTGTCCTTAAAGGATCAGATGGTGATGGTGCATATCCTTTACCTCCAAGCTCTATTGTTCTAATAAATGATGTGGCCACCTATGAAATAAAACAGATGATTTAGTTATGATTAATAATTTAGTAAGTTAAAACTACAATTTACTTTATTAAGTTACATGCATTTATATAATTCTGGGTATACAAGTGAAGCACTTTTATGACTCATGTCACACTCTGATTCAGAAGCAAATAATCAAAGAAACAGGTGCCATGCAGGATTCATGCCAGCAAGGGTGAATGGCAACACAGACAGAAACCCAGAAGCTGAGTTAGGAGACAAATTAAGGGCACGATTATGTTCATAAAAGTATATCATTGACTATAAGGAATTAATTTATAAATGTATTCTTATATAGACTGACTACTGGCTACTGGAATTGTTACATGGAACAAAGGCGTTTTCAGTGTCAACTGTGTCGATTTAGTCAAGGTTGGGCAATTAATTAAACTCTTCCAAACAGTAGCTTCTTTATTTGTAAAATAAAAATTTAACCCAGTTAAAAACTGGTCTCATCTAGTTTTACACCCTCAGATTATTTGATCACGTGCAATTCAAAAGGCCTTACCTTTACAATGACAAAAATACATACATAATGGTTATATGTTAAAAGCATCTCCATCAAAAATGAAATATTCTGAAGCAGTTATTTTCCAAAATGCATCTTAAGAAAGACAAATTCTATGAAATTTCAATAATTTGAGGAAAACTTTCATGGTCAAATAACTTAGGAAACAACAGATTAAATAACAAGGTTAACTTAAGATTTCTTTATGGCAGGATTTCTCGGAGCTTATGATATACAAACATGAATTTATGTATATCCAATAAGGGTATATACTGTTTCCAAACATTTTGACTTTGGAAAGATTTATTCAAGAAGTGTTTAAAGGGGGCTTTTTGCCTTTGGCTAGCATTCTACAGCACACATGTAGGAAAAAACTGCTTTAGAGAAATTCTCTCTTACCAAATTTGAAGGATATAGTAAAAAATAAAAATCCTGTGGATTTTCAAATACATTAAGTAACAATTTAAAGTTACAAAAATTCTACAGTAAGGTATATGATCCAATGTTCAAAGAGTCTTTATTTTAAAATTCTTGAAAACATAACATATCCATACCAAAAAGATAGACATCTGTTTCTCTCGAGCAGCATGTTTCAAATCAGTGAAAGCTTCTCTTCCAAGTCCTCTATCAGGAATATTGAGAATATGAGCCAGAGCCAAGTCATTCTTTGAATTCACTAGCAGGTTTAAATATGAGCAGATAATTTTCTTTGCTAGTAGCTTCACCTGTACAATAAAATAGTTATTTTCTTTATTGAAGTTGTTCTAAATCCGTAATTTTTTATATGTAGTAAAAATATTTACAATCATTCAGTAACAATATCTCACTCAGATCTTTGGGAAAAAGAACTGCCAAATAAACCAAAAATTTGGGTTGGGCAATTAAACTATCCTTGCTCATGAAACCAACTTGTTGCGATGAAAAGCTATGAGTAAATACCAACTATCACAATTATTAAAAATTGGTTCTTAGAAAATGATATTAAAGATACAGTCCAAAGTATCCATTTTTCATGAGGCCTAATCCCATTCCCTTGCATACATATAACACTAAATAAAGCCCCCTGAAGTCTAGGGCATGGGCCAATGGGCACTATTTAGTCCTATACCTACGTTCCTTACAGGAATATGTATAAGGGCAGAATTAAATCATTAAATTTGGGGAGAATTATTAAGATACTGACTTTGACAATACCAAATAACCAACTAAGTATTAAAATGAAGAGAGTCAACCAAATACTAAGAAAATAGTTGATGTTGACAGTTAACTAGCCTAAAACAGAGCTATAGATCGTTCACGCACAAGATAAATAATACTTGAGAGAACTTGACATGAACATCAGTTCTTTCATACACAGTCAAATAAAGCTAATAAAGAGAGTTAAAAAGGTAGCAAGAAAAAATTACAAGTCATTAGGAAGTCTCATAGATAATTATTAAGGAAGTCTCAAATTCATATACATCTTAAAAGCATTTTTAAAAATAACATGCTTTTGGTTTATTTAAATTTTATGTGAAAAACAATTCTTGAAACATGAGTCAATTAAAAAAAGCCTCATTGGACAGGAAAAGGTTGCCTGAAATATAGACTTAAAATATAATTTAAGCAAAATTGATTAAAAGAATTTTAAATATTAACTCAATGGAACTTTTTTTCTAAAATATTAAAGATACTAGCATTTACTACCTTTGCAGAGTGGCTCCCTAATTCCCCACTATAAAGTGGCCGGCTATTCACATACTCACTTTCTTATCACCCTGTTTTATAGATCTGAATACCAGCCAATTATAATTCTCTGCACAGATTGGCCCTTTTACATATTTTAAAATTGGTTGGCCCTTTTAGATATTTCAAAATTGAAACTATTGATAAAAACTTATGTGGGGTCAAATAAGTGCTCATACGTTTTTATCACATTGCCTTAAAAAGTACTCTAAGGTACAACTAATTTAAAATCATCTTTAAGATCTGTCCTAAAGTTTTATAAACTAAGGTATAGCATAATTTTCTGCTTATATTTCAAATGTCCTTTTATCTTTACTTTTATAGTAAATCACAATACTTCATGTTAATCTATAATATGAAGATTTCTATTTTAACTTCACAGTGCAATACTATCTGAAACATCTCTCTTCTTTATCCCTTTGATATTTAGGAAGAGTAACACAATTTGCCAAAAAATCAAGGCAGAGAAATAATGATATTCTCATTGTAATCAGAGACATTTTTACTTGTTCTACGGTTAATTTTATAAAACTACATTTAGTTTCATTGTGCTTCTATCTCAAAATAATGAGGATTTATCAGAACGTACATATCTGATCCTTAATGGGTACAAAACCAGGTCTTAAATCTCCCACATCTACCCTTTGCTCTTTAAGGTTGGCAAATTTTGTCCTTTTGATGCTAGGCAAACATCAGGGAAAACATCTTGGAGTTCTTACAGTTAGAGGGTTTCTTTTAACCATGGCTGCAATTGGAAATCTATCCCTATCATTATGGTCAGATAACATGGCAGTTATGGTTTCTCTGCTCTTGTATTTGCAAGTGGGTTTTAAAGAGGCTCTCTGGAAAAGCATTCCACATAAATACAGTTACGATGTCCAGAAGCAAGGGCCTAAATTGAAAAAATCCACAAGATTGAAGTTTTTACCAAGATACCAAAAATAAAGATACTGTTCTGTTTATTTGTTTAATAAACTGATTCTATCCATACCACAGAGTATTTGCAATGTTTGTTCAGAAGTTGAACAATTTTATTGAAGCTTTCTGACAATTCCAAATTTCTTTTCCTATCCTTTAATTATTACTGAAGTGCAGATATTCAATCTCAGTTTGAAGTCAGTTTTTCTAAATTAAGAAGATTATCAATTTATACAAGTATTTTTTACTTTCTTTGCCAACACATAATTATATTTAATGACAAAAAAAAAAAAAGTTGGACTAGAATACACTGGTAGAATGTTTTAATTAACTGATGATTTTCTTTTGGGGCCTTTATTCTATTTTTCTTCATTACTCCAGAATTTCTAAAGCAACAGTTTAGTACCTTAGGAAAAATAAAATGAAGTAAAATAAAATAAGGAAACAAAAATATTGTTTTTCAAATTCATTCTGATCATCTACTTAAGGACTCTGGTGTAGCATTAGTAAGCACATTTGGTGATAAAAATATATCTTTGCAGAACTGCGGCCCAAAAAGTTACTTTGGAATTTTAGAAGAAATATATTGCTTTCCAAAAATACTTTGTAAAAAGAAAAATTAGAAGTCTGCAAGTAAAAGAAAAATGGCTGAGAGGATGGCTGTTACTTTAATAGTCCTCATAAAATCTAATCCATCAGCTAACTAGTAGCTAAAATTTTCCTAGAGAATACAATCCAAGAAGGCAAAAGATAAAAAGTAGAGGATTAACACAATGAAACTATCCTTTTTTAAATGAGGAAACTAAACACAATAAAGACTCATAGGTTTCTATTTACTAAATCTTTTTTCATGGGCATACCTTTAAGATAAGGTTTTATATCTGTAAGCCAAAATTCTAAAGGCTTAGGTCATTTTACATATACAAATTAGTTCATTCCTCTAAATTAAAAGGCACAATAACAATTATTGTTTCCACCCTGTAGAGCTTGTAAGACAGATAAAAAAAGAGATGTGTAAACTATCTACCCTCTTAATGTATGAATGTACTTCTCAATGTACTGAGAAAAGACGTTTTGTCAAGATTTGGGGCAGGAGAAAAAAATAAGAATATTGAAAAACAAAAGAAAGTTACACTGTTGCTGATGTGTGCTATGTAGTTAGGCCTATGATGACTGCATCCATACTGAATATGTATATATTTTTTTCTTGTCATTGTTCCCTAAACAATACAGTGTAACAACTATTTACACAGCGTTTACTTTTTTTGTATTAGGAATTACAGGTAATCTAGACATGACAAAGTATACGGGATAATGTGTGTAGGTAATCTGCAAATACTATACCATTTAATATAAGGGACTTAAGCGTCTGTGAATTTTGGTATCTGAGGTGGGTCCTAGAACCATCCCACAGTTACCAAGGGACACAAGATGAAGATTCAAAAAACTCTGGCAATCTGGACCTTCAACTACTTTTCTGATACTGAGAGTGATACCTGTTTTTGCACAGTGCCTGTTACATTGGCCTACAACCATGAAGTAACTCTCACCAGTCTCCAACATATTACTCTTTGCAAATAGTTTTATTTAAACAAATTAAAAGTTTTTTTGAATTAAAAAAATAATAACTGTAACGTGTGATCAAAGTCATAGAGGTTCAAAGGGGATCACATCCTGCTTTAATTTATTCACAATTTATCATTACCTTTTCATTGTCCTGGTTGTGTTTATTCATTGGTGATGTCGGTACATAAAGATCAGTTTCATCATCTATTGCATACTGTCTTCCAGACAGAAAATCCCGCAGTTGATTCTGTAGGAAATACAGGATATTACTAATAAAATGCTATGCCAGTTATAACAAATATTTCACACCTAGCTTTACACAGTGTCACTGATGCTTCAGTATACACTGTATTACCTGACTTCTGTTGGCAGTCAACAATAGGTAGACATGGAAATTAAACTTCCTAACAAAAAAGCTTCAATTTGTTTCCGACAGCACCTGTATTCATAGTTTTATAAGTTTAGAGTTAAAAGATAGCCTTAGACATTTAATCTGAGCCTTTTATTTTTATAAAAGAAAAAAATTAAAGACTAAGGAAAGTCTAACTTAAGGCCCACAATAAATGCTTCATTTTGGAATATAAGTAAATCTAGTGTCCAATGCAGCACAATATTTCAAATATAGTTTCCATGAAAAAATAATTTATAAAGAGATATTTACTTTCATCCTGCCATACTACTCAATATCTTCATATTATTTCAATTATTCTAAGGAATTCCTGATGAGTAAACCTGGAGCAAAGATACAAACTGAAGTAACAAAATCTAATAAGGTTGCAAACCACTTTTCCTCTCAGATATTGAAAAGTTATAACTAAAGTAGCTCACTAATATATATTTCTTAAAAAGTGGTGGCATGTGCCATAATTCCGTTGATATAAAGAGTTCCTCATAAAAGAAAAAAACTAGAAAGCCTAGGATTTGATAAGTTGCTACTCATTCTATTTTTATCCTATTATTAACTTGGAAAATGTACCATATTTTTCCATTCCATTAATGGTTATCTTCACTTTCTCTGCACTCAGTTTAGATTCATATTTCTGTTATTTTAAAGTGATAATACCCACTACTTACTCCCCAAAAACTACAATGTTTAGCAGTTTTAATCCTAAACTAATATTAGAATTTCCCTTAGTGTAAGCCTTCCATTTTAGCACATATATTCCAGTCTATCCATATCATTTTAACTATATACACACACACTCCAAGTTTTACTGCTCACTACCATCATTCCCTAGGTAGATAACTGTTCCAGTTCATCTGTTTAGTTATTATGGTCTTTGAAAAGGTAAATTCTTCACGTGAGGTGTGAAGATGACATTCTTAAAATCTTCGCATATCTTCGCAAATCCCTCCCTTAACTTGGCTGGTAAAGGATACCTTGGTATCTGTTCCTTTTTCTCCCTCTAGGGCTCTTATCATTCGCATGTTAAATCCTATAGATCTAAACTCCAAGTTTCTTAACTTTTCCTTCATGATTTATATTTTTTTTCTCTATGCTTTAAATATTAATTGTACTTGACTTCCAGGATACTAATTTGGGTCTGAATTCATCTATTGCATTGGGAAACTTTCTTTCTCTTCTTTCTTTTTAACATCTAGAAAGTCTTATGTTTGGGTGTATCCTGGGATCTCCTTGAGTATTTACTTCTTGTTGTCACTCCCCTCCAGCAGCTCTATTTTATTGGGTATGTGTGTTCTCAGTTGACTCATTGTTCTCTGGCTGCTGGAATTCCTTAAATGGCTGTTGCTTTTTTTTATTGGATCTTTGGGGCCAAGTCTGACTGTAGAGGTACCTTAAGTGATGACAGTTCTACAAGTTATGCAAGTTGACATGGTCTCTGCTCATTATTGGAGCAGCAATGGAGAAATAAACGGATTGCCAGTCACCTGCTTAGGCCAAGGAAAAATCGTCTTGTGGTCTCTCAAGTTTCACTAACAGTCAGCCCATCCATTCAGCTACTTGTTGGCTTCTGGAGAGTTAGGGAATTCTGACACTCTCACAGAGGGTGTTTGTTGACCTTCCCTAGAGAGTTCCCAGATCTCTGACAGCTGCTAAGCTCTTCTTAGGATCTACCATTTCTGCTCCTTAGCCCAGGTCTCTGATGTTGTCCACCAGATAATTGCTCAGTTCATGAGCAAGCAAGCTCTGTACTAAGGCTCTCTACTTTGACTCCTTATAATCTGAGGCCTTATATGCTCCCAGGTGCCCATGGGCCCTCCATCCATGTTCCTCAGGAAAGGGATTATAAAGTAGGAAATAAAGGACAAAGAAACATTATTCAAATTATCATGTTGCCAGAGCAGCCCTGTATTACCTTTATCTTAATTCCTCATAATTCCTGCCTTATTTAGGCTACGCTAAATAAGAAATAAATAAATCTTATCAGGATTATGAAATTTCAAGATCCTGAAATTCAGAATTATTTGGAATTTTCTGATATATATCTTTAAAGACACTTCTAGCATTAGAACTTAATCTGGGGGTATGTTTTCCTGTTCACTTTTTCCTCACTGGAAATTTCCCTAGAGCAAACCTAAGTATCAGAGATCAAGTTGTTGGTCTTTCCAGGTATAAATACAGAAAACATTCTACTCCATATACTACCATCTGAGCAGCTCCCACTTCATTCCTGATGTTCTGTAGAAGAGACATGTTGATATTTGGAGACACAGAACTCCCTCAAATGTAGACCCTTATATATCTCACACTATAAATTGGTTCACTTAAATGAAGTGACTTATTAGAGGACTTAGGGCACAGGATAAGATGAAAATAATGTGTCCAAAGACCTCAGGCGGATTATACTCTCATTGGCTCCCTGAAAGATCTTTGTTGGTCCTACAATCCAATACTACGTTTGGTTAGCCTAAATTAACTATAAAAACCCATCTTTACAAACAAGCAAAAATATATATAGCTAGAGAGGAATAAAAGAAACTATCCTTACTCACAAATTCTTTACTGTATTGCGGGTGCGCATGGATGGGTGTCTGTATGTAAATGGATGCATGCGTGTTTTGAGAAAGTTACAATAGGACAAAGGTTTCCACCATAGTTCAATGAGGCAAAGATAGCAAACTGCCCACCAATATCCATTCTCCCCTTCTGCATTACTAACAGTTTTTCTTATTATTCTGGCATGTTACTACCCAGAATAAACACTGTATTCTCCATCCTCCCTAGCTTCCTCATGTGGCCATGTGACTAAGCTTTGGGCAATGATATGGAAGAAAAAGAGCTATGTTTCTTCAAAAGCAGAGTGCTGTGCTCTCTTACTACTTCCTGTTGCATGGGACACTATAATAGCTATCTTGGACTACAGATAATCTTGAGGGTAGGGGTCAAGAAGTTAGATGGGAGAATGAAATGACAGAAAAGTCTTAGGTAACTGATAACCATGGAGCTATCACATCAGTCTTGGATACTTAACCTTTAGACATCTTTTTGTAAAAAAGTGAAATAAACTTCCATTTTCTTAAACTACTATCATTGTGGAGATTTCTATTATAAGCGGCCAAATCACTATTTCCATGTATCAGATAGAAATATTTATAAAATATTTAATATCTTAGAAAATACAGTAAACATTTTCTTCTAATTATAGCTATAATTATTTAGTTATTACCATTATTTAATTAGTACTTTATTGACACTCAGTAAATGTTAAGAAAAATATTTTCAACACTATAAAACAACTAGTTATAACCAAATATATTCTAAAACAATTTAATTCTAATGTAGACAAAACCAAACAGCAAGGGTTGCTACTCCATTAATTTTAAAATTTATACAACATAAAAAAGAATGAATATATATGTGCAAAAAAAGGTGTATATTATCTCATGTATATTGTATCATGCTAGCCTCACAAAATGATACTCCCACCTGAGTAAAATATTATTATTAATCCATAGAAAGAGTCATAGCAATCATTTATACAACATATTCCATATAGAGAGATGCACATTAAACAAAGAGAGCAAAACAGAAAAGCTACCTTTGACTTAATTCAAAAAGAAATCATGCATTTGGGACTGATTTCTTTGTTCAAAAAAAAAAAAAAACAACTTTTTTTTTAATCTAATAAGAAGCTGGTCTTATATTTTGACCAAACGATAATAACACAAGTTCAACAAAATTTACCACTAAAATATTTCTTTCAAGTAATGACTAGCTTTCAGGTAGCTAAGTTTTCCATTCTTAACATGATCTGAAAAACAAAAGTACTATCAAGTTAATATAAAAGCTTGATATCATAGTTTAAAATAAAAATAAATCTTGCCAAATTTTAATTTAATAGAATTGCTTAAAAAATACTTACAGGGGATACGTTGGCATTATTTTCACAATTAGAAGTCAAAACACTACATTTCTTATAAACATCGATAATATCTAACATATTACTATTCTTTAAAAAACCATCGTAAGTCCTCCTAATGTCCTCATAATGGTCAATCGTTCCCATATTTTCAACTGGTAGGTTCAATTTCTCATGTAGTAAGTATTTCCAGGTCAATAAGACATCACTGAGAGAGGCTGTAAATTCTCCACCATGCTGAAAGAGACAATGCCAAAAATAAAGAGATAAAGTTGGGTGCCAGAATATTAATTAACTTATAATTGGGATAGGAAGTACAAATTGAATTGTTATAGAAAAGTGTACACTGAATTCTTGAGGATTTGAAAAGAACACCCAAATTGAGTTGTGAAATAATTTTAAAACCAGATATAAAAGAAAGATTTTGATGATTTTATAAAATATGAACAACTATGACAAGTTTGTCCATGGCAAAATTGGCATATAGTCATTGTCTGTTACCTGAGCTTCACTAAATTTCTTCTACCCAAAGTAAGGGAAATAGGCAGGCACTAAGCTGAACTTAAATACTACTGATTAGAGAAACATTTGATTCTATTAATATTTAGTTCCTTTTAGTTCTTTCAGCTGACGTATTTTTAATCTCTTATTTAAAACTGTCAATGCCATAGTGGATTCTCACATACCACATATCCTAAAGATTAGTCTTAAAACATGATCATAAAATTAAATTTTTTAAAATTGTTTTATTTCATTATTCTTCCAGGGAAAGCAAAATATCTCTACTAAAACCTTGAATGAGGGAAGAATTCTTCTCTGCTCAGGGACACACTATAATGTAGCAAACAACTGCTAAAAAGCCATAGTCAGGTTTCTTACTATATGTTGTCAGATGTTAGTAACCAAGCAAAATTGTTCTTTTTTTCTCTTTAATATCAACATGATAAATTATTTCAGTGAACATTTTGAAGGTGTTTATTTTTTAATTGATTGTATTCTGCTCCCACTTTATATCCCAAATATTAATAATGGTGCCCTCCAAAAATGACCAACCCTAATTCCATAAAAAAATTCTAACTACCCCTTTCCAAAGTTGCATATGAGTAATAAATATTTTTAAGTATCCTTGTGTGGTTTTGTGAAATGTATCAATGTTGCTCTCTTCCACAGTTAAGCTCTATTAATATGTTAGCAGTTTCTGCTAACACCTAGATCTTTCCAATAATTGCATTTAAATATGGGTGGGTATTGCAATAGAACTATAATTCACTGGAACTAAATTGTAATATCATATTTAGCCAATAAAAAATAACAGAAATCAAACAGAATCAAATAATATAGTACTAGGTCTACATATCTGACTCTTTCAAAATATATTTTTATATCTTTTATAAAGATCAGCCAGATATCTAGTTACTATCTGAATTTAAGACAAAGTATACAAATCGCCTTAAAATAATTAACTCTTTACTCATCCATATAAAGGCAACTAAGAAAATTATCCACATTGTCCATAGAGTAGGGACTTGTTATATCACATTGATAAAAATTAATATTTCATAAAACTAGTTTAATAAACAACAAAGAAATCAGTGACTCTCAAAACTTGGATCCATAATCTAAAATCAAGACAGATTTGTAATTTCTCAGTACTGAGTCATAAATTATATACTTTACTTCTCAATCCCATAAAGGTTACATACTATAAAATCTCCAAGTGGCACTTAAGTCAAATAAATTGAGCTACTTAAGAGTTTCAAAACTAAATTGTTTTATCTCAAAAATTGCTAAAACTATTTTGGTATAACATCCTTCATGTTAAAAATAAATTAAGATTTTGCTTAATTAAGTAAATGTACAATCTATTCTCATTCTGTTGACTATAACTAGTTAAAGTAAAACTATGCAAGTCCTTGATCTTGTGAGAAAAGGTTCTGACTAGGTTAACAGCGTTTATACTGAGATTATAAAAACATTTTTAGTCCAAATAAAAATGCACTCTAGATATCAGTTTTCATGATCAGGTGCCCACCATGACAGCATATTCTATTATTCAAACCAGTAACAACTGATTGAGAGAGAGTCTGTGGTCAAATCAGAAAATGTTTTCCTAGGAAAACATGTCAGCTGGCTAATTTTTTGAAGGAAGTTCAAAATGTTCAATCCTTTAATTCTTTGATGGACATAGCACGGATTGTATTTCACGAGAATAAAATGAGAAACAGCAAGAGTTACACTTTTTAGAGCACTTTTACTTCACATATTTTATCAAAGTTATTTATAATTATTCAAAAGTTTAAATAAACTTTACATTTTTAACTAGAATTTTAACAAAAGGGAAAGGATAGTCTACATGAGAGCATTAATTGGCTGTGTCAACTTGGGTAAGATATTGAAATGCCCCTGAGTCAGTTTCCCTGGTTATAAAATGAGATTGTACAGATTAAATAATACCTGATAAATGGTGGATAATCAAAAATATCAGTTTCCTTTCTCTTCCTATTAAAAGTAAAATAATTTTAGTTTGTTTGCTGAGGGAGGGGTGGTAGATAAACATTATAAAATTTTTTTGATTAAATAAACTATTTTATTAAAATTAATTTCAACTTTTTGTTTTAAACATAATATAATTTTAAAAATTGTTTCTTGTAATGTCATTGTTAGGTCATTTTCAAATCTGACAGTCAACCACAGGTGCTGTGATTGCTTTCCATTAAGTTATAAAATTAATATCTTTCTCTGTTTCCTCCGATGGAATATCTGTAATGTTCTCAAGGCTTTTTAGGTGAAAAGTATAACATAATTGCCAGAGTCTAACTATGAAGCCAATTCCAAAGAAAGGAAAGGCTAATATATTATTTGCAACCTAATGAAGTCATATATACTTACCCGTTAATGAGGTCAATGAAATCTATAATAGATTTAATCTTCAGCCATATAAAACTGCCAAAGACGTGTCATATGATTTAAGCAAAAATATCTTGCTCCTCTGAAAACATACAAAAAACCTATAACTCAAAGATTATTTTAATGCTCTTCTTCTTTTTCCCCACTAAAGCAGTTAAGAAAACAAACATGCCAATCAATAGACAAACAATTCTAAGTATTCAAAAGTTTTACTGTAGTCAAATTCATTTACAAGGACTATACTTTAGGGACTCATGTTCTCAAACTTCAGAGAATTAAAAACCAACTCCACTGTTTTATTACTATATGCTACTTATGAATGCACCTGCAGGCATATGTGTATGTTGTTTCATACTGCTGAGTGATTTGGCAGTCTGGGCACAGTTAGATATGCCTAAGCTAACTCTGTACGTGGAGAGTTAAATTAAAACTGAACTACAGTCCATCTCCACTGCACATGTGCGCACACCTACACAAACTGTGAAAAACTCAGTTGCAATTCACCACTCCTCCTTTCCCTCCCAGAGTCTGAACTTTCACAGTGAATATAGTGAATTAGCAAGTAGAAAATTAACAAGTAAAAAGAGATCCTAAGTGAATGCTACATATGCAAGCCCTGAACTGACTTGCATTAAATATTTCAATAAGTCAAAATTTTTACAATGATAACTAAAATTTTTTCAGGCTATATTTTACTTAGCTCATTGATATATTTATTCTCTAATTATTCATAAATAAGTAAATAAACAATAGGAGGTGATTTAAACATGCTCTGTTTGATTCCAGAAAAATGGCACTCAATCACTAAACAACAATGATTCTTAATAATTGCCTCAATTTCTCTCCCTCCTTATTTCCTAGTATATGGCCACCAAGGTTTAACCTTCAGCCAGCCCCTCTCCATTTATACAATACCCCCAGAATCCATTACCTACCTTAATGCCATTTCTTCAGATTAAATAAGGACAGATATTTAAAAATGCTCCAGCAGTAATATTGGCAAGACTTAGATATGGATTGTAATGGGCAGCAAAAGAAAAACACTCTAACGTGACCCTTAAATAAGGTCTAGCTTCAGTGATGAAGTGAACAATGACAGATACTACTGAGAGTAAGAATCTGAATAGGAAGGTAAATTGAGGGAGCAAACAATGTGGTCTATTTTTAAAAACTGATGCAGAAACATCAATAGGACATCAAGGTAAAATGTCCAGTGAGTACTTGATCATAGCAAAGCAAGACTCAGTAGAGAGGTCTGGCATATAAATACTGGTAAAACAACATAAGGAAAGCATATCCAGTGAAAGTGGGTAAAATGGAGCACAATGGAAGACATAAATAAAGTGTACAAACAACAAAGAGAGTATCTAAAATACAAATAGAACTCTTTCAAGACACAAGGAACTCAACAGCAAAATAAGCAAAGGATATATAGACAGTTTAAGAAGAGGACACCTAAATGGTAAAATAAGCATTTTTAAAGATGCTTAAATGCTCTGGTTATCAGAAAAATTTAAATGAAGTACCAATTTTTTTTTCTAATGAAGTTTGGCAACATATAAAATGGACAAAGATAAGAAAATGGTATTCTCCTATCCTGTTGACACAAATGTAAATTCCAATAGCCAGTTGAAGAGAAGTATGGTAGCATCAAGTCAAATTACAGATGTATCTGTCATATGACCTGCTGGGTATGAGGCCTAGAGAACCTCTGAATCAGTGCACAGACATCTCATTTCAGTGCAGAAATGTTTGCAATACCCAAAACTGAATCCAAAATCCAAAAAATGAATAAAATGTATCAAACATACAAAAGATGACTGTTAAAATGAATAAAATAGATCAATTTTTTTCTGTCTATCAGTACCTGAAGAGGTCTTGAAAATAATGTTGGATGATAAAGACAAGATGCAGAAAGAATGTATAAAGAATATATACCATCTGCTGTAATTCTATAATAGACACATTAACATGTGTGTCTAGATATACAGAGACGCCCTTCCTGGTATAAAATACCTAAAACTGCAGGAAAAAAATAGGAAAAGCATGACTAGAATTGTCCATAAAAAACACAAAGTTACAAAAGGTCAAAAACAGTAAGAAAGTACCAACATAAAGAGATAAGCAAACGGTGGGCCTGTGTTTTGCTGGTGTCTACTACTACCTGACACTCAAGAAAACCTGGTTTTTCTGAACCTGAGCACAAAGTTTAAGAGACAAAGCTGAGCACAAGAAAGGTGGGAAGATGGATCAGAGACCCTCCCTGCCCACCTTGCCATATAAAGCCAAAGCCCCTTAACGACAACTCTCTTAACATGTCCACTAGAAAAAAAAAAATCTGCCCAGCAGATTTCAGTGCTCAGAGACAGTTGCCTGTGAAGAGATCTTTGAAGTAACCTCAGTATTGCACTTACCTCTCTGGTTAACCTTCACTTAGATTTTTGCCTAATATCTCATTTTGGCTGAGACAGAGAACAGCAGTAATCTGCTTTGGCAGAAAACTGGACGTTTATTCCCTGGAGACAGTAAAACACAGTCTCTGGCCTAAAGAGTGCAGCTGAGAAGAGTACCACAAATGAAAACCATAAGAATCACATGACAGTTTACATTCTAAATTCTGACACCCCTTTCAGGCTCCCAACACATCAGCAGCTCAACTTTACACCATTTATGCAGGAAGAAAGAAGACTTTTTTCTGAGGAAACAGTTCCAAGAGATTTCCTAAAGATATCGGCATCAAAGTTCCCCCTCCCACAACCAAAGGCCGGGCAGTTCAGGTTGGAGAGCGGTAACCCTGCGCACAGAGCTGCCAAGAGCATGTTAGTGCTCCACTTAAATATAAGTAGATGGCCACGGATCATCATGTAAGAAAGTCTCTAATAAGAAAAAAGGAAATCCTTCCCAAATAAAACTAACAAAAACAAGGAACTTACAGGAAACAGATTATGCAAGAAGAAAACCTCAACAAAATAATCTCAAAGGAGAAAATACAATACCCTTGTAGCAAGAACAGTATATTTTAAAGTAGAGATAATAAAAAAAAGAGCTTTTGGAAATAATTGGGATGAGGGCAGAAAATCCAATAATTATCAAACTAAAAAACTATTAAATATTGAATATCTTACTGAATATTGGTTGAAAGAAAAGTAAAACAGGGTGAATGAATAAAGTGATAAATACACACAATGGAATGTTAGTCACTGCTAAACAGAAATGAGCTATCAAACCATAAAAAGATATGGAGGACCTTAAATACATATTACTAAGTGGAAGAAGCCAATCTGAAAAGGCTATATCCTATATGATTCCAAACACATGACATTCTGAAAAAGGCAAAACTACAGTGACAGTAAAAATATCAGTCATTGCCAAGAGTTGGAGGGAGGGAGGTTGAATATGTAGAACACAGAATTTTTAGCACAGTAAACCTATTCTGTGCGATACTATAATAGCAGTTACATATCGTTATACATTTGTCAAAACCCACAGAATGTACACTAAGAGTGTTTAGGGATAAAGACTCAATGGTTCATACAGAGTAATAAAAATAACATGTATGTATGTATATGTGTGTGTGTGTTTATGTGTGTACAATATATTCATGTGCCTATTTTATATATTTACGTACATATAAAATAACAAATATTCATTCAAAATATATATACAAAACAAAAAGAATTATTGCATATGTGGCAAAATATTAATAACTGGTGAATCTAAGTGAAGAGCACACATGAGTTCAGTGTACTATTCTTGTAACTTTTCTAGAAGTTTTAATATTTTTTCAAAATAAAATGTCAAAAAAGTGCTACTTCCTTTTTCAACAAACCTATATAAAATTGATTTTTAACAATGACTGTGATTAAAACTAAGGAACAAATTGAACGTATAACCACCACCACTGATCACCCCTCCACTGGCCCTTTTGTATTTTCCCAAACTCTATCTCCAGTCTCCTGCCACAGGGCCTCTGCATATGTCATTTCTCCATCCGTATTCTGCCCCTGACTCCTTTGCCTAGTTAACTCCTCTCCTTCCTTTAGAGCTCATATTGATCTGAGAAACGTCAACTCCCTGGTCCCATAGCATCATATGCCTCTTCTCACAGCTATAATTTTACATTTATTTGTATTATTTTCTACTTAATGTCTGCGTCACCTACTATGCAATAAGCTTAAGGAGCCATGTCTGGTTTTGCTCACCATTTTAACTCCAACACTTATCACAATGCCTGGTGGCACACAAAAGCTCGGAAAAAAAAAAAAAAAAAGAAGAAAGGAAAGGAGGGAAGGGAAGGCGAGGGGAGGGAAGAGGAAGGGAGGGAAGAGGAGGAGGGGAGAGGGGTGGGGTGAGGAGGGGAGGGGTGGGGAGGGGAGGGGAAGGGAGAGGAGGGGCAGGGAAGGGAGAGGAAGGAAGGGGAGGGGAGGGAAGGGAAGGAGGAAGAAAAGAAGGAAGGATGGAAAGAAGGAAAATAAATCTGTGGAAGGGAGGAAGAAAGGGAAGAAATTAACATTTATATAAATAGCTGTAATTGGCCTCCTTGCTGTTCCCTGAACCTACGAAGCATATTCCCACCTCAGGGCCCTTGTATCTACTATTCTCTTTGCCCAGTAGTCCCTTTCCACCTAAATCCCCATGACTAGCTCCTTCTTACCCTCTTTCAAATCTCTGCTCAAACAGCAACTTCTAGATGAGGCTTTTTTTGATCACCCTATCTTAAATTGCAAAAAGTTCTCCATATACTCTTCAGTTAGATCTCTGTTTTGTTCTTCTCTGTAGCACTTATTATGATTTAAAACATTAAATATCTTCTTTATTAGAGTGCTAGCTATTCTATTGAATAAAAGATTAATTCCATAAGAGCAAAGATTTCCTTCAGTGCTATATTCCTACTGCTTAGAACAATGTTTAACACATAGTAAAAACTCAATGTATATTTGTTGAAAGAATGACTAGTAAAAAATTTTGTCAAAATTTTTCTCTGTTCAAAATTTCTTAATATAGATTGTTTTAAACATGCAAAACTGCCAATTATCCAGGCATAGGAAAGATCATCTCTTGTTTTGAGATAACATAATTACTAACATTTAGGCATTAAAATATTCCTTTTTAAAAATGATGGTTCTAGTAATTATTTTTTCTTAATAGCCTTATTTGCCAACAGGCGAAATGTTCAAATCTGTCAATGTCCTTTTTCTTTTTTTTTGGTAATATTACTGGTATATGAAACCTAAAATTCTGAGAACTACCCGCATATAGAATTAAAATAATTCATCAGAATGTCACTTTACTATCTAGCCCAGCAGACCCGTGGAAACCAATTCCACACTTTAAAAATCTTCTTCTCTCGTCAAGACAGTCTCCTTACCATCTTCAAACCTTCATGAATTTGATCCCCCTGGATGCTTCTTCTGAACTTTCCCCTCCCTTTATCTCTTCTTTAAACCTTTCGCATCCAAAGACTTCCCTTCCCTTAAGTATACGATTTAAAAGTCAGGAAGTCTTCTCTTACCACTCAGCCTATCTTCATCCTTCTCTTACCTGAACAAGGTAGAGTTCATTCCAAAGATCAGTTTGGCCCAAGCCAACTATGTAGCAATCACTTCGGAGAGATTAAACAAAAGCAATTTCCAGTGTCTCAGTGCATTTTAAGAAAATCGGAACTTCCAAGATTGAGGCACAGGAGCCAATATATTTTAAAAGCCCTCCCAAATGATTCTGATTCATAGCCTGGCCTAGGAACAATTAATCTAAACTACAGAGTCTTTAATTAGTCATAAAATATTTTGATTATATTTAAGTAAACATTATTTTCATGTGCCTTCTAGACTTTTTTAGAGAAAAAAAGGAAGTCATAAAATAAAAATAATTTTTAACCATAATATCATAAGTTGCATGTTTATCTGAAGACTTCAAGTTAAACATCAAATGTGCATGTCCTATATTAAAATATACATATGAAGACCTTAATTTTTAAACAAATCGTTTCAAATCCAACAGTAATTTTTGACACAGATGTGCAGAAGCATTTGTGTAAACAGCAAACTGGTATTATCATAGGAAGAAATCTATTGAAAAGAAATTAATGAAGTTTATTCAAATGGGCAGCAACCAAAATTCACATAAAACAAAAGTTAACCTGTATTTAGTCTACTAACCTGTTTGTTATTCTCTGCCATGGAAAGCTGCAATGCCAAGAGCATGGAGTCTGCACCACATACAGTAGTTCTCTCAGAGTCACAAAGAGTGTGCCAATTCCTTCTGAACTCTTTAATCATATCCAAAACAGACTTCTGATTAAACACAGCCATCTTCTTAAAGTAGGGCAGAATGCAATGTTAAAAAGCATTATTTTAATTGGAAATTAATATTTAACATATGTAAGCAAGCAGAGTTAGAGAAAAATAAGTAATGAATGAGAGGTCATTTCATATTTACTAAGATTACTTCTAATTAAATTTAGGAAAACAGAATAAAACAATTTCTTCCCAATCATATTTTCCTCTCCTTTAGTCTTTTTAAGCCAAATCTTTTGAAACAACAAAATTCAACCTTCAATCTGAAAATTCATACAAAACAGATACACCAATTCCACGAACTTATAATTAAAGACACAGACATACCTAATTAAAGCTGTATTTAGAAATATTTGTTCTGAGATAGGTGGTAGTAACTGTGGTAGATTGGGGCAGCATGGGGAAGCCAATTTCCTCCCATCCTTATATTGTCTCAAAAGAGATAGTCCATTTTTCTACCCCTTTGAATTTGAGTTGACCTTGTAACTTAACTTGGCCAACAGAAAGTGACAAGAATGACATCGTGGGAGTTCCAGGCCTAGAGCTGCTATTCATTGAAAATCCTGCTTATAAGGTTGGCATTTGGCTGGCATCTGGGAACTTAGATTTCAGGAAGGTTTCCAGTAAGAGGGGCTCACTGTGCCTAAGTTGTTTGCACAAACAATATAGTTTTATGCTGAACACATGCTTTTCTTCTAAGTCTGGAATTCTGGAATAAAGACAGAGGATGCCTATGTGTTCAGTCCCCAGCAAACATTCTGGGCACTGAATCTCTAAACAGTTTCCCTGGCAGACAACATTTCACATGTTGTCACAACTCGCTAAAGAAATTAAGCATGTCCTGTGTGACTCCACTAAAGAGACTTTTGGAAGCTTGTGTGGGGTCTCCTCTAGACTTTTCCCCATGCGCTTACTTCCTTCGCTTATTTTGCTTAGTATCTCTTTGCTGTTAGAAATTACAGCTGTGAGTACAACTATATGCTGAGTCCTCTAAGTTCTCTCAGCAAATCATCCAACCAGAAGGTGGTCTGGGAGTTCATGTGACATAAAACCTTGAGGCATTAGCTCTCACTCTCAGACTGCCATATGAAGATGTCCAAGCTACTCTGCTGGAGAGGTCATATAAAGTAAAATCAAGGTGCTCCAACTGACAACCAATACCATTTTACAGACATGCCAGTGAGACTATCTTAAGACTATCTGGGCCCAATCTACCTGCCAGATGAACTGCAGCCACTTGAGCGATCCCAGGAAAGACCAGCAGAACCACCTACTTGAGTCCAGCCCAAACTGCTGATCCACAGAACCATAAGCAAATATGTTGTTTTAATGCCATCAAGTTTTGGGGCGGTTTGTTAAACAGCAATAGATAACCAACACAATATATAATTTAGGATGTTTCTTGGTACCAAATACTTTTCAAAAGCTTCATGTTTATTACTTCATTCAATTTTCACAAGAGTCCTATGAGGAAAGTTTATTATTATCCTCATTTTACATTGGAAAAAATGATACCCCATGTCACTAGCTAGCAAATGGTCAAACAGACTTAAACCCAGGATGCCTAACTCCATAAGCTGTGCTCTTAAATCACTGTATTACATAACTTATCCTAACAGACAAAAAGTTTTCAAAATAATTGGAGATAGTTCTAATGTTTTACATACCTAAGCCTATATAAGGCAGCCAATTCCTTTCTCTGAGTTTATAGATGTGCCTGCTAAAAAGTTGTGTGTTTTTTTTTTATCCCAGTTTCCAATATATTCACATACCATTATCTTATTTGAGGTATTGTACTGTACACATCGCATTTACTTACTCCTTCTGTGATCTTTTTCTTCTTTCTTTAATGGCATAAACAAAATCGCAGATATTTACTGTGTATCTGGGTTTATATGATCAAGAAAATGGGTATATGCCATTTATAAAATAATTATATACATAATCAGTGATTCAACTTAAAGATACAGGTATAAGACTGTAAGGTAAAGTATCTACATAAACACAAATCCTGGTAAATAGCTAAGAATTATATTTCTCTTCAGAATATCCCCCTCATCTATTATAAGAAAAAGCTTCGGTGATATGATCAATATGACTGAAATAAACCTTTAGCAGTAAATTATTTACTGGTATTATTTAAAGGTATTATGAGTTCAGATTACTAAAAAGAAAGACTAATCTGAAATTAGACTGTTCTGAATCCTGGCTCCACCACTTACTAGCTCTGAGATCCTTCCCAAGTTATGTCACTTCTCCCTACCTCAGCTTCCTTACACTACAAATGAAAATAACAGTTCCTATCTCATGGGGTTTCATGAAAAGTAAATGACATAAATACAAGTTAAGTTTCTAAAACAGTATGTGGCACATAAAAAAGCCAACAGTCTCATTCAGGGGTCAGCACACTTTTTGGAGAGGGCCATATAGTAAATATTTGAGGAGTGCAGATCAGTCTCTGTTACTACTACTCAACTTAATGACCTTCCAGTGTGAAAATGGCCATGGATATACGTAAACAAAGGAGCTTCAACAAAACTCAAAAAAAAACTAAAATTTGAATGTCACATAATTTTCACACATCACAAGATATTATATTCTTTTGATTTCCCCCCCTCCCCAACCATTTAAACATATAAAATACATTCCTGGCTTGGGAGCTGGCTGCACGAGAACAGGCAGTGCAGCGGGTTTGCCAACCCTGGTTTAGTCTCAATTCTTCTAGTAGTCAGCGGGCTATGTGAGCCTAGGCAATAATCGTTACACTTGACTGCTTTAGGTAGAGGTAACATCAGATAGAAAACAGGAATAATACCTTCCAGCCAGTTATGAGGAGTCAATGAGATAATGAATATGCAAGCACTCTAAATGTCAGGCTGCACTACACGGAAACACTAGAAGGCTGAAGCGATAAGAATACCTGCTTTACATTCGGGATTCCAAGCCGCACTGGAATAAAAATTGTGATATGGAAAAATTGTTACTGGGAAGGCAGTGTGAGATGATTTAAAAAACTAGTTTTGAGTCAGAAAGTCAAGGATCGGCATCCAGGCTCTCTTATTTGTTTTTAAAATCTCTGATGAGCATATATTTCTTCATCTGTAAAACGGGGAGGATATCTCCTACCTTATAAAATTATGAGACGTTGCCGAGACAATAACCACCTAGTGCCAAGCACTTAGTAGGTGCTCAATAGAAAACGACAGTCACTGCTATCATTGTCAGAATGCAATCCCAAAACCTCCCTTGGGAGGATTCAATACGGAGAGCGAAGGTACCGGAATTGGAGTCTTCCTATGTTTTGGGACGAAAAACCTGGTTTAGTGCCTAAATAATGAACCTAAGTAGGTCCCTATGGGCCTCAGCCTCTCAGCTCCACCCATTACTAGATACTGTGAACTCTGCTCAAAACTCCCAGACCCAATCAGGCTCTACAGCGAAGCCACTGCACAAATAATGCCCTAATTGGTCACATGGCTGTTGGCTGTCACCGAAAGACTCGCGACTTGAATCAACACTTAAAATGTGACAGGTGGGTTAAGAAGACGTGAGACTCACCTGGCTTGGGGAAGACCCCAGTGGTGCACACTCAACTGAAGTAAGGTCCCAACCAGCTGCAGTCTCTTTGCTGTTCAAGTCGTTTCCGGATACATTTTAAATCTCGCGGGAGGGCCTGGGAGCCAATCGCCGCTCCCGCCCTCTGACTCGGAAGCAGAACCGACGCGAGCCACGGCATCCTCCTACAGAGATCAGCTCTCTTCTGTCCGTTTCTCGGCAGCCTCCGGTGCGTATCACCGAGCCCTGGGGACCGCACCGCTTTGCTACTGACCACCCCGCACTCCCCGGGCGGTTTCCACCCGTATTTTCTCCGATCTTGGCTGGGGGAGGCGGTAGCGGGGTCTTGCGGGGCCTGCTTGACACGGAGAGGCTTCGGATTTCTTCGCAGGAACTTCTCTTATTCTCTCCCTCTTCTACCCTTCCAATTTTGGTGGGACCAGTCCAGCCCGTCCTGTACTATTAGCCCCTGATGAAGTAGTGAGAACGAGCACGACTTTAATAAAAATAGGAACCGAGGATCTTAACCTCGAATCTTTTGCACTTCCCACACTGCTGTGCGTCTGAGGGCATCTCACCTGCTAGTCACACTTAACGAATGTTCAGTCCAGGATGTCCCCTTGTTAAGGTTACTAGTGTATAGGTTCCCTAAGGGTGGACTCATCTCATCTGATTCTTAGTTAAATACTCATCAGGTACTTGACGTGTTTGTTACTGAGCCCAACTATTTTCAGGACAACTTCTGCATCCTATTAAACAACAACAACAAAAACTCTTAAGTCTCATCTAGGAATGTTACTTCCAGAGTGCACAAGTGCACACCAGGCCACGACAGGTTACTTGAAGTTTTGTGTCTGGTTTTATGAATATTATTTTTATATCACACTTTTTGGCACTCCTTCTAGGTCCTGTATTTCCTATCTGCTTATAGCACTTTTCGCGCTGAACCATTGACTATCCCTAGATTGTGAGCTCTTTCAAGGCTGAGAGCTCTTGTTTTTCTTCTCTAGCACTGGTGTCCAATACATAATAAAGTTTTCAAATTGTGGCTCGTCTTACGAGCTTTGCAAGCTAGTTAACGTCCTAAAGCCTTGATTTCTTCATCTGTAAAATGAGAACCATAGGTAGTACCTTCCTCTTAGGTTTATGCAAATATTTGGTGTGATAACATCAGTAAAATGCATAACATGGCATCTACAAATAGTGCTTTGTAAATATTAACATTAATTTTTAAAATATATTTACTATTAAAATGATTCTCTTTTTAAGTACTCCCTATTTTAGAAAATCTAAACAAAATTATGGTGATTTATACTGCAGTTATCATTCACAGAGTATTTAAATAATTTCTTTTGAGCTGTCTGTGGAATTTGCAATAATGTTCTTATTTTGATTCATTTGCTGAAAGTAACATTTTGATGATTTCTATCTAACTGTATCTGTGCTGTAATCCACAGTTTCATGACCTTGTCCAGTAGAAGGCTGTTTTATTTTTACAACTACTCAAGCTTTGACATACAAGATGAAGCAAGATGCCACAAGAACTGCTACCTACACTGTGAATTGTGAAGATTATGTGCATGTGGTAGAATTTAATCACTTTGAGAGTGGGGATTCAGGAAACCTAATTGCCTATGGTGGCAATAATTACGTGGTCATTGGCATGTGTACATTTCAGGTTAGTGTACAAAATTGCAGTGAATGACAGTGAAGATATTTCACTGATAAGAAAAATTATAAAAACCGGTAAACTTTGGCTAAACTTTGAAAGTATATTGAGTTTGATTGTAAAAAAAATGATACAAAGAACTACAAAGACATTACCAGTATTATATGCCTAAGGTTTGTGCAAACATTAGTGAAAAAGAACAATAGAAGTCTTCTCATTTGCCTCATAATTAGAAATGGAATATTTTCATAATTGAAGGTTATGATTAACTGACCATAAGTATATACAGGGAAAAGACCAATTAAATAAGCTCTAATTAATTATTTAATCCAATTTTTCTACATTCTACCTTGAGATAGGAAATAAACTAATGTAGAAAGCCTAAACTATCTTCCAGGAAATTTTTTATCTGTCATGATTTTCTGCTTTTCTATTAATACACTCACATACTTCTTATACATCTAAAATATACTAAACATACATCTAGAATATACAAAATATGGGATCATATTAATTGAACAGGCAGTTTAGCATAGTCATTAAGACAATTAACTCTGGAGCCAAAATGCCTAAGTTTTTACTTCTGTCTGGCTTTACTTGTTAATAGCTGTATGACCTTGAGTAGATACTTAACCTCTCTTCTATAAAAATGAGGAAAATAATAATAGAGTTTTGTGAAAATGTAATGAATTAGTACATGTAAAGTTCCTGGAAGGCATCTGGCACATTTAATACATATGTTTTAGCTGTCATTGATTTGGTCATTTATGATACTCAGACACAGCCCCATATTTAAGATTGTTTTGTAGTGAGCACACACCATGTTTTCTCACAGGGAAGCTAATTCTACATGTAACAGAGTTTGAACAATAGTTGAATATCAGGAATCTCTGATTAAACTTTGTTTACCAGAATATTATTCATAGAACAGTATTTCTCAAATTAAGATTAATCAATGAGGTAATTTGACGGTGACCCGTTTTTAAAGATGTAAAATAACTTTATCACCAGAATGATATTTATAAATAGTGTTCCTTCTTTTACTCAGGAGGCAGTTCAGTATCTTATAATGTTTTGACATATTATAATTCAACATTTTACAGTGCAATAAATGTATGAAGTATAGAAAATTAGACTGCATGCTTATTTTATCCTAAGAGGAAAGTATGAATTAAAGGCTTCACTGTATTGGTTTCTGAGTAGACTACAAGAGCTCTTACATTATTTCATATTGTCTCTTAGGGTTGGGATAGGAATTTCTAGCTTTTAGGCTAAGTATGACCCTCAGACTGACTTTAGCTGTACTCCTAGGTTAGGATCATAAAAGTCACATTAAGAAAAATAATACAACACACTCTTGAAAAAGACTGAAAGGAAACCATTTTTCTAATTCATACTACCAACCTACAAAGAACAAAGCAGCCCCCTTCAATTTAAATATTTACTCGTTTTTAAAATTAATAGCTGTAAACATAATATTGAATTCAAATATATTGAAAAAATATTAGCTTTATCTCCAGTTTTATGTTCAGCTAAGAAATGTTCAGGGAGAAGGTCAAGAAGGGAGAAAAAAATAGGAAAAAGGAAAGGCAGAGGTGATGGGTAGCAGAGAGAGAAATGGGAGCAAGAGAGAGAAAATTACAAAATGAGAAAAAACTAGCAAAAACATTTGTATTGCCCCATATGGTTTGCAGTCATATGCTTTGTTTCTGTTACTCCTCAGACCTCTGAGACTGCCAATGTAGGTCTTATCCCCAGATTACCTAAGGAAAGAATTGCGTTTTTATTAATTAAGTAGTGAACACAAATTATATTCTGTGCCAAGTACTGTAGATATGGTTAAACAACTATTCCTGTCCTCATGTAGTTTCCATCCTACTTCAAAGAATGTCAGGAATTTGTATGACTAGTAAGTGAAAAAACAAGATCTAGACCCTATTTTTAAACCGCTGTTCTTTTCTTTCTGTGCTGCTCTTCAAATACATTGAAGCCATGGTTCAAACATTTATGGAAGAGAATTGAGTTCCAGTAATTTGCCCTTGGGGCTTCAGAATAAATTATTACTTCCCTTTGAAGTTATTTTTTATCTAATTAGTTAAACATTATTAATCATTGCTCTTATTTATACACAAATGGAACCTTCAAGTTCCATTGTACCCAATTTAATGCCTCCTTGTCTAAGGTAAATTGAATTGAAAGAGTTCCACATTCCTATCAGGCCATCTTCATTCCAGTACTGTTAGGAAAACATAGCCAATAGAGAATTTGAATTTCAGCAAACCATTTTTCAGAGGCTCATGGTGTTCTTTTGAATATGATGGAAATTTGAGCTCAATGATAGTAATATTGATTGATGTCATTATTTGTCAAATGTGCATTAAGTGCAGATCTGGTGCAGGGAACTGGTAATATATATGCTAAGCAAGGGCACTGCCCTAAGTCTATTCAAAGGGTCATCAATAATGAATTAAGGCCAATGCTGGGACTTGGATGAAAACACTTAGGCAAGCACATTCAATTTATGTAGAACATGAAGCGGAAAAGGATACCTAAATGCTTTGGATGCCAGACTTCATTTAACAAATATGTTTTGAGCATCTATTGTATGCCAGATTCTGCTCAGAATCCAAATATTGTTTAATAGATTAAATTAATGGGTCAAGTTGAACAAACTAAAATTTAATACAGATGAATATAAAGTCTTAAAATGATTTACTGCTAGAGCTAAAAGGGAGAATTGTGACTGGTTTTTGGTCACCTGGATGTTCACCATGAATCAATGCAAAGATTAAACTGCCAAAGGGAGCTAATTCAGTGATGTCCAATAGAAATATAACGTTAGCCACAAATATAAATTTAAATATTGTAGTAACCACATTATGAAAAGTGAAAAACAGATGAAATTAATTTTTACTAGCATATTCAAATATTTTATGTGTGACCAACACAAATTATTAATGAGATATTTTACATTCTTTTATACTAAGTCTTTGAAATCTGGTGTGGATTTTGCACTTTATAAAGTATACACATCTCAGCTTGAACTAGCCACATGTCAACTGCTTCAAAGCCCTGTATGGCTACTTGCTACCATATTGGACAGCACGGCTCTATGTCCTCTGTAAATTGATAGTAATGTCTAATGCTGACTTCAGTTCTCAGCAGTGTATTATAATTCAAATGAGATAATGTATTTGAAGACAAATTTCACAGTGATATGAAAACGCTTTAAACTGTCATGTAAGAGGGATTAGACTCCGTGATAAATGTATTTTGTACTGTACTTTAAGACACACTGAATCTCCTTTGAGTGTATTCACCTAGGAGAATCAGCTATGGCCTGGTATTTGCCATCATTGAATTGGACTTCCTCTGTATGGTTCCAGAGAGCAGAATTTGCAGCCAGGAGTAGAATTTACATGGTAAGAGATTTTGATTTAATGTTAAAGAGAACTCTTCTAATAATTAGAATTACCCCCAAATGGAATAGGCTCCCCCAAGAAGTAGCGAGTTCCCTGTCACTGAACGTGTTCAGAGAAGGGTTGTGCAAAGTCCTTTTTTTAGATGTCGAGCTAGAGATTCAAGCATTCGTTGAAAGAAGTGGACTGGGTAAACTTTACAGTCTCATCTAACTAAAATTCTGTATTTGGCCTTAAATGGGTGCAGTGGAAAGGCCTGCCAATATCATATTCTTAGAATAGCCCTTTCATCAACCTGGCTTTGCCCCAACCTCAAATATGCTGGAACCTTGTATAATGATTTGTATTGTAGCAAGTTTTCCAAAGTGTCTTAATTTCCTGCCTATACAATACTGCCTACACCCAAACTAAACCCAAAATAGCATTTGTCTGCCTATACCACATACACACCCTGGCCTTTTAGTTGGCTCAGTGGCAGACATCGCTGCCAGGAAAAAAGGTTTCACTGGTAATATATAAAGCTCAGGCTACACAGTCCCTGGGATTTCTTTATCCCCACGACCACCCAATGACTCCATATATACTTTGGATAACAAATTATAGGACCTAATTGTCAACACCATTGTAACAGTAGCAAAATAGTGTGTGTTTTGATGGTAAGAACTTCATTTTTAGAAGATGGATTTGTCAAGTGTGGAAAAATAGATGTAACCCAAACTATAAAGTCAGCTATGATTAGACTTCTAACATTATTTTAAAATTGCTTAGTGGTTGTTGCCTTGGCATATCTGGCTGTTAGCCATACAGTTATTATACACACAAATTATGAAGTAATAAAATTTGACAGTGTTTTTCTTTCCTTGATAAATGCATTTTTATCCTTTTTTCATTTATGGAAAAACTTTTTGCTTTTAACTTTAAGTTCATATGAAATTTAAACTTATTGTCAACGGTTACCTGAATTATATAGAGAAAGACACATAATATATTTGTGAAGTGACTTTGCTAAGATCTCAAAGGCTATCCTGGAAAAATAAGTACATTACACTAGATTAAATTAAAATGTTATAAAACTACATTTAGATTCAGATAATTCCATTCCATGTAGATATACTATTCCATTAAATATCAAGTTTTACCTACTCTAGACTTTTCCCTGCTATTTTACAAACCTATAAACTTTTGTAAAAGATATCTATTGTCAATACAGAAGAGTCTTTGGGCAAATTTGTCACAAAATATTTTGCTTTAGTCTCTAGACTCAGGATATTGATTTAAATAAAACCATGATTTATTTATTTTTAAAATCGCAATTTTTTAAGCTTGTAAAATGTATTTAAAACATATCTATAAGTTATAAAGAATAATAATTAAGTAGATCACTATATACCTGCCAGCTGAAGAAATGGAACATTAGCAATTAATTAGAAGCCCCCGGGTATTCTTCCCTTATTGCCTTGCCTTCTCACAACAAGAAGTAACCATGTCTGAAATTTTGCCTTTGTGATTACTTGTTTTTCTCTGTAGAGTTACCACATATATAGGTGTTGCAAATCAATATATTTTTCATGTCTTAAAACTTCATATCAATGAAATTATTCTGTAGTATTTTCTTCTACAGTTTGTTGCTATTGACATTATATTTGTTAGATTCCTCCAAGTCCATATTCATTTATTTTCACTGTTGTATGGTGTTTTACAATATGACTGTACAACAGTTATTCTTCTATTGAATATATGAGTTACTGTTAGTTTTACTAGTGAAAATACCGCCAATATGCATTTTTTTTTAATCTTCTTTCTATGTTTTGTTACCTGCTCCTTTCATTTTATCCCTCCCTGATATTTTGGAAGTTTTATGTGTCATTTCTACTTTAAAGGTTATGAAAGACACTTTAACATGCATACTTTATTCAACAAAGTCAACATTGATATCTTTAACTTCATGAACAAAACAAGGACCTTTGACACATGGATTATTATTCTCCCCTACAGGCTTACATTGTTGTTATATTTTAGTTCTCTCATTTTTCTTTTCTTTTTAACCCTCAAATTTGATGGCATTTATGTGGCTAATATTTGTTTAGATTTAATGACCTGTTTGCTTTTGATTTTTTTATTCACTATTCCTTACATCTCAGGCCTGCCTTCTAGGGTTATTTTTCTTCACCCAAAAGCACATCTTTTACTACAGGAAAAGTTTACTACTTAACTTTCTGTGAAGGGCCAGGTAGTAAATATTTTAGGCTTTGCCAGCCACTTTAGGTGTCTGTTGCCAATTCTTTGTTTTTTGCAACTCCTTAAAAATATAAAAATGATTCTAAGCTCATGAGCCAGATTTGGCCTGTGAGCCATGGTTTGCCAGACTCTGCTTTAGGGGATCCTTAGTGAGAATTTATTGATGCCAACTTTTGGGTTTTGTTTTTCTGTTGTGTCTACAATTCTAGGGTTTTTCTCATCATTTTGAAGATACCGTTCCACTGTCTTCCTGCATTTGTTTCTGTCAAGAGGTTGATGGTTATTCTAGTTATTCTTTTATAGGAAGTCTCTTTTATAGGAAACTTTTCTTTTTGACTGCTGTGGCTAAGAATTTTTCCCTCCCTTCTTCCCTCCCTCCCACTCACTCACTCAATCTCCCTCCTCCTTCCTCCCCTCTCTATATGTGTATACCATGAGAATTCTTGGGTGTGTTCTGAAATTACACTATGTTGTATCTAGCTGCATGCAGATTTATTTTTATTTAAGCTGCTTGGGATTTATTGTTCTTTCTAAATATGTATAGTGGTGCCTGTCATCAAGTATGGAGAATCCTTTGCCATTATCACTTCAAATATTGCCTCTTCATCCATTTCCTCTATTTGCTCCTACAACCTAAATTAGATATATGGTGGAGCGTCTCATTGACTCCCTCTTATCTCTTTTTGTCTTCTCTTTGCTATATTCTGATTTTTTTTTCAAATCTGCCTTCTAGCTACTCAGTATTGATTTTTTTTTCTATTATAAAAGTTTTATTTCTTTTTAAAATCTGCCTGCTCATTGATAATTTCTTGTTGCTTACTAAGACTTTTGATTATCTCTTCTATTGCCTTAAAATATATCTTTTTTCTATCTAGTTTTTTAATGTCTTTGCAGGTTTGATTCTTGTTTTTGTTTGTGGAACTCTTTCACGTGTAGGAATACATGTAAGGTCATATTTAATTGAACTGTATCTATGGGAACTTTTTGAGACCTGGGTAGAGGTATTTCGCCCAAAGAGAAAAAGCCTTTGTTAGGTGCTTGAGGCCACTACCCAACATATGACCATTCTGAAATAAATTGTCATTTTCTAGAGCACATAGTTAATGTGACTTCAAGCCCTAAATTCATGTTAGGGCCATTAAATGGTTGAGATTCTCACAGGTGGCTTCTATTTCTTGGCCTTCACCCATGGTAGGTATTTTACATGGCAGTTTCTTTTTTTTTTTTTTTTTTTTTTTTTTGGTGGTTGGGGGAGTGCCCTACTTCCCCATTAAAGGTCCCAGATCTATGCAGAGGTCTCTGATCTGCATCTTTCTTGTGTGGGCACTGATCTTTGTCTTCAGTTCCCTGCAGACTGAGGCTCTTATCTTATTGCATGTCGGTTGATGTCCTTAAGATAGCCACATGCTTCAGTGCCCAGTTGCTTCTCTGGATTTGAATTTTTGCATTGTTTTTTAATGAGAAAGCCTTTCAGGTTATTGTCCATATTGTCCAGGCATAGATTACTTGACTTTTTAAAATTTATTTTTTTTCCTAATCTTCCCAAGAGAATAAACTAGAATCATTTCAGAAGTACTGAACCAGGTAAATAAGCTGACTTTATTAAACATCTTAACCAGAATCAAATACCAGAAAGACTAAATTAACCAGATTGTTATTTGCATATTTACTGTTCATAGATTGCAATAGTATAGATGAATAATTTGTAACATCTTATATGCGTATAGTGCCATATGTAATACTATGTGAAAATCATTGATACTCATTATAATGACTCTGAGTCATAGGGTTTCAAAGTTGTGCATATCAAAAATTTGGTGTGTATTTCTATATTGTCAGGTGATAATCCATGCATGGTAATTCATTTACCTAGACTATTCTGATTCTTAGAGCATTCCGTTTTTATTGTGTTTGCTGTAAATTGTGTTTACTAGTAGGTATAAAATGTTTTTTAAGTAAGATAAAGCATAACATGTTTACTGTTTGGTGAGGCGTAGGTAGCTTTGGATATTTTTGTTGTTCAATAAACCAGTTAAATCTCAATGTTTAATCTGCTTTTAAACTTTTCAAAAGAATGTATAGCAGGTCCTTGAATAATGTCATTTAGTTCAACTTCATTTTATTATAATGTTGATGAGAAAAAAAAATTGATTCCCAGCCACGGCCACTGTCTGTGCAGTCTGCATGTTTTCCCCATGTCTGTGGATTTTCTCCAGGGACTCTCTTTCCTCTCATATGCCAGAGATGTGCATGTGAGGTGAATTGGCCTGGATAAGTTGTCGCAGTCTAAGTGAGTGGTGTGTGATGGAAGGGTGTCCTGTCAAGGGTGGGTTCCCACCTTGCACTGTGAGCTGCTGAGAGAGGTTCTGGCCACCCAGGATCCTAACTGGAATAAGAAGTTTGGAAAATCACTATCTTGTTGTTATTAATCTTTCTTATATGTGCATAGCTCACATTTATTTCAGTGTTTAATATTAGAAGTGCTTTGGGTCTTTATTTAGAAGTTTGGTGATGTTTTTGTGACCAGAAATATGTCATAGTAACTTAACTCTTGTTTATATCAATTAGCCTCTGGTAAAATTGGGTTGTTATACTTTGTTTTGCTTAAAGTTACAGTTTTCAAGAACCTATCATTGACATTAAGTGAGGACTTAACTTGTACATGGCCTCCTGATAAATTCTTCATCATAATCAAATATACAGTTTTGTTTGTTCTCCTAACATATTTACTGTGTGTGCTTAGGAAGAGGAAGCAGACATCGAAGGAATTCAGTATAAAACATTACGAACATTCCACCATGGAGTCAGGGTCGATGGCATAGCTTGGAGCCCCGAGACTAGACTTGATTCATTGCCTCCAGTAATCAGGTAAGTTTAAAATTATTAAATGCAATATTTATTTATGTCCTTTGTGTTAAATGATTGTCTGAAGCCTTTGATCATTAGGAACATTTTTCCTCTAGTTTTCCCCAATTCCAGATAGTAGATATTTTAACGTGTGCTGTTATTTCATAATTTAGGCTTATTGTCTGAATTTGTGATTTAAATATGTAGCATTGACTGTGATGCTTTGGACACATGTTTGGGCCTAACTACAAAGCTCTTTGCTTGAGATTCGTCTGAATCATTTTAAGTCTTCACAGGTTCTTCACTACATTTACCACTTATTGAAAGTATATCTCTGTTAAAATAACTAAATTTAGTTGAGTCGTCAATCATTCATACTACCAAGGTCACGTTTTTATGTTGAGCAGTACATAAAACTATAGTTATAATCCCTGGGCTTCAGTTTTTGTGAAAGCATTTGAAAAGAACAATTGTTTTTTGAGAAAAACCTTAGCATTTACTGCTAAAACCTGCTTCGCAGGGGAAATAATATGTCAAATTATTTAAGGTTTGTGACAGAACACTAACCTTTCTTCCACAAATGTCAGATCTAAAAGATAGATCTTTTTTCAGTAAACAGTATTTAGCTAACTATAAGTTAGCTCTTACAAGCTAACCTAATTTTTTAAAATAAGGGATAATTTACATACAGTGAAATTCTGAACCCTTAAGTAGAGAGTTTGATCAGTGTTGACAAATACATACATTCATGTAACCCAGTCACTGCTAATACATAGCATTTCTGTCACCCCCAAAAGACTCTTTGTGCTCCTTCCCAGTCAGTCAATCCCTATACCCCATCCCCTTCCAAAGGAACCATTGATCCAGTTTATATTAACAGAGATTAATTTTTCCTATTCTACAACTTCATGTAAATGGAATCATACAGAAGATTTTTTGTATCTGGCTTAATGTTTTTGAGATTCATCCATGTTGTATATACCAATGGTTCATTTCTTTTTATTTTTGAGTATTCCATTACATTGTATAAATATACCACAATTTGTTTATCCATTCTCCTATAAATGGACACCAAGCAGTGGGCAGTTTTTAACTATTATGACTAAAGCTGCTATGTACAACAGAGCATCTCTGTACAATTTTCAGTGCATATATGGTTTTATTTTTCTTAGGAGTAGAATTACTGAATCAGAGAGTAGGTGTATGTTTAACATTATAAGACAGTACCAGTTTCCATAGTGGTTCCATAATTTTATATTCCCACCAATAATATAAGGATATTCAATTTACTATATCTGCTCTCTAGCATTTATTGTTGTCTTTAATTTTAGCTTTCTGGTTGGTATCACAGTGACATTTACCTGATGACCTATGATGCTGAGCACTTTTCCATGTGCATTCTATTTCATATCTAAGGAATTTTGCCTATAACAAGACTATGAAGATGTTCTACGTTTTGTTGTAGAAGCTTTCACAGGTTTTAGCTAACTGAATTTTGAATAATCTACACAACAGCTCTTATCAACATACATATGTCATTGTTAATAGCATGCTGTTCATTTCCTTTGATAAAAAGGAAGTGTTCACAGACTCCGGAGCTATAGTCAGTTAGCAGTCTCTTTGCATTCTCTTATCAAATTGCAAAAGCTATAGAAACCATCTTCCTTCCATGGTTTTGTGTGGCGCCTGTTTTCCTGACTTCTTTTAATGGACTTGCTGTATTGTGTCTTCTCTGTTGTTGTTGCTTTTTGATAAGTTCCTTAAAGCCTTTTTGTAACTATACCAATATAAATCATTCAAAACATTAACTAGCCATTAATTTTAAAAACAATATTTTTAGAGCAAGCTGACGATACAGTTTTGTTTTAAAATTATATTTTTTACTATAAAAATATACATGATTATTATACAAATTTAGAAAATGCAGAAAATTTTTAATGCCTTCTATATACCCAATATCTTTTCCATTTTTCATGAATAACTTGATACAATTCTAGTTAAACTGTATATATAAGTTTTTTATTTCGTATTTTACTTCTTTTTCCATAGTATTTCACAGCAAGTAATATTTTTTCATGACCGAATAGTGGTCTATAGAAATGACTGAGGTATAAATTTGCATCTCTCTTACCTTTATGAACTTTTATCTTACTGTTAGAAAGAAACACTTTCTACTGTTTTATCTTTAGCATTTATTTCCCTTAAATTCTGTTTTCTCTCTCTCTGTCTTCCCCGCTTTTCCTATCTCCCCCCTCCCTCCTCTCTCTATTCCTCCCTCCTTCCCTCCCCCTCTCCCTTTCAACTCTTTTTCCATACCCACTTGATGGAGAATAAACTGGTCACTTTACTTCAGTTCTCTCAGGTTTTTTTGTTTAATTAAAGAGTGACTTAAATGTCCTTAACATGTATAAACTAAAGCAGCAAAGATTTGGAGAAGAGGGGAGCAACACCAGGTTAGCCATAAAGTTTTGTGGTTTGTGTGTGTTTTTTTTTAATCCTAATAAAATTCTTTCATTAATTTTCTTTTTAAGTAAAGATTCTTTGACCCTTGTAACTCCTTTGTTCTCTGATGTTTTTACTGAAGTTGGCCTCATTTTCTAGTAATACTTTCTTTACAAACCCTTTAGCTTGAGATATCGCTTTTAAAATCTACTAAAATAGCCTTAGTCTGTTTTAGCAATGAAATTTTTGAACAGAGATTTTTAAATGATTTCTTTAGATCATAACCTATGAGAAAAGCTGCTTTAGGAGACCCTCACGATAGTAATGTAGCAGTTTTGTCCTGGATTTTCCTGGGAGAGGGGAAGTAATGAATATCCAAAACAATAACAGGACAGATTCAAAGGGAGGCAATTAGAATGAGTTTTAGTTTTTACTTTTTCTTATCTTTTATTTGTATGCATGAAAGGCAGCATACATGCTAAAAAGAGATATGTATATCACAGAGGTCCTCCATGTACCCCTCCCCAGCCACTGAAAAGAGTTATGGTAGCAGAGATCTACCAACACATCTAGGTCTACAGATTAGGAGCCTTGCTTTTATTTAATTTAAATTTTATTAAATATTTAGTTGAGAAATAAATGGTTAACTATAACATAGTCAAAACTAAAGAAATTTAGAGCTGTATGATACTTATTTACCTAAAACAATTGGAAATAAACTTTGTTTTTCAATATATAAATATAACTTTTTTCTTCTTCAGCCATAATCTAATATGCTGAGAATATAAAAATTTTAAGATTAAAGGTAAACTTTAAAAGTTAAAAAAAAAGTTGTTTATTGCTTAGATTTTTTTTTTTTAATATGCCATAGATTGATAAACAAACTACTAAAAAATATTTTAAAGTTCAGGGTCAGTACAAATGATACTCCAGCTTTAGTAGATATAAATATACCAACTTTTATAGGTTTAAAAATATTATTTTCTTTCATCTAATTTAATTTATTTGGAGGAAAAGAAAAAGTAAAAAGGCTTATGGATAACTGAAGAAGCAAAGACAAGTAAATGTGTAACAGTATTTTTAATATCTAATATTGACTTAGCTAAAATGAAGATACTTCCATAATCCATCCTTTTATACTTTTAAGAAAAAGTTAAAAATTAAATTCATGATTTATAATAAAATTGTACACTTTTGTCATTGACAAGGTAAATCCAGAATATACTAATTTTTGTATGTTTTCGAAAAAAATGGAAGTACTTTCTATTTCCAGTAATAGCTATATAACATTTTTTACAACAGAGCTATAACATACCCCTTCTGTCCAACGGAAAGCACGATTATAAGTTATAAAAATAGCTTTGGTGACTGGAGAAGGTAGAGGAGGTGGAGAACTTTTACTTACAAAGACAAAGTGGGTTTGTTTTTATTTCTTTTATTTCCAGATTTTGTACTTCAGCTGCTGATATGAAAATTAGATTGTTTACTTCAGATCTTCAAGATAAAAATGAATACAAGGTATGTTGACAAGTATAATTTGTAAATTTATAGTTTATCTTAAAACATACATTTATTATTTTTTGCTTTTTAAATTTGATTTATCCCAATTTAAAATGACTTTTTATGGTCATCTTTAAAGCATGAAATTTAGGGTCTCATTTACTATATTTTAGGCCATAGTATATAGGTTCTTATAAAGGATTAAGGAGTATAAATCTGATAACACTTATTGAACTAAAATATTGGATAGGCACAGCAAATGATGGCAAATTAGAAATTCACAGCTAGCATAGTAGGAATATAAAAGACGTAAACACACATTGAGTATGAGTCGAACTTCAAGGAAACGATCAGTACCTCGTTGTGCAAGGCAGGTTTACAGATTGCTTAGAACACAGATACAGGGGCCAAGCCATGTGGATTTGAAGCCCAACTCTACCACTTTAGTAACAGTGAGACTTTGGTCACATTTCCAGTCTCTTTGTGCTCATTTCTTTATCTGTAAAATGGAGATAATCATAGCAAGTGCCTCAAAGGATTCTGAGCATCAATCGAGCTAATTTATATAAAACACTTAGAACAATGCTTTTGTACATAGTAAGCCCTATATATGTGTTTTCTATTGGTATAAGAACTAGCCCTGTAAAATGAGTCAGGCAGAGAAAGGCAAATACAGTTGACCCTTGAACAACACAGGTTTGAACTGCATGGGTCTACTTATACACAGATGTTTTTCAGTAAATACTTGTATTGTTTTTGATCCATGGTTGACAGTCTGCAGATGTGGAGGGCCGCGGATGCATTGGTCTATGACATTTCACATAGAAGATTTGAGCGCCTGTGGATTTTGAAATCCACAAAGTTGGGGGGAGGAGGAACCAGGAACCAGTCTCCAGCAGATACTGAGGGTAATTAAGTATAGGGGGAGTCCAAAGTTATATGGAGATTTTTGACTGCACAGGTTAGCACCCCTAACCTCTGTATTGTACAAGGGTCAGCTATGCTGTATGATCTCACTTATGTATGGAATTTTAAAAAGTTAAACTCATAGAAACAGAGTTGAATGGTGATTATCAGGGGCTAGGAGTGGGGGAAATGAGGAGATGTTGATCAAAGGGTATAAACTTCAAGTCATAAGTTGAATACATGCTGGGGGTCTGATGTACAGCATGATGAATAGAGTTAACAATGCTGTATTCTATACTTGAAAGTTGTTAAGAGAGTAGTTCTTAAATGTTCTCAACACAAAACAAAATAATAATTATGTGAGGTGATGGAGGTATTTACTAACCTTATGGTGGTAATCATTTTGTAATATATATGTGTATCAAATCATCATGTTCTACACTTTAAACTTAAATAGTGTTATATGTTAATTATATCTCAGTAAAGTTAGGAAAAAATTAAACAAATACCTCTTAGTTTGGGTTGAAATTGCATCATATTTTTTGTGAGAACAGTATTGTCTTCATGACTTTCTAGTAAATCAAAAATATGAGTAATGTTATAAAACAAAGATAAACTGTAAACCTTCCTAACAATTTAGAAAATAGTAAAAAAATATGCTCTGAGCTATATACGATGGGCTATACACAATTATACAATAATACAGTGTACTATGTATGTTAATTAAGGCTGTACCAGTGATAACCAAGTGGCACATAAAATTTTAACCCATCAAAAGTTAATGTGCTAGTTGTAATAGACATTAAATATTTAATGTTATTTTAGTTTGTCTATAGACTGTAACATATGCTTTGGAAAAATGATTTGGAGGATCTGAGTTAAAGTTACACAGGAATGTTTAAATCAAATCCTTTTTTTCCTCATGACATATTTCTAAATAGTAAACAGTTCCAAATAGAACCATTCTATTAATCTTAGAACTGAGATCAAATTCAAGTTTTTGGAAGGAATGGAGAAAGCAAGAACAATATCCATTAAAATATTTAAGTATCTGATATTTAACAGATCTGTTTAAGGATTTCAGTTATAGATTTAAACTAATCAAATCTTGCCTGCTCGCATAGCCTTTCACCTTGCACCTTCCACTTTGTTCCTTCTGTGACCAGAAGAGGATTTCTGGGTGGTTTTCATTGTGTCCTTATTGCACTATCTCCAGTGCTGGCAGTCACATTAAACCAGAAAATAAAGACCTTAGAAGGTGAAGTTCATATTGTGTGTTTATTAGGTAACATTGAATGTGCAGAGCAGCAGGTATGAGGTAGGTAGTTGAAGGGGACTCTATCTCAGTTCTCCAAGCTTTAATTTTTATTTAAGCTTTATGTAACAAGTAAGAAAGAAGGTAATATGAGGACAGGTACAGTAAAAAAGTGTGTGTTTTTGTAAGAAATGCATACTAGAAAAGAAGGATCAAGCTAATAGCAGTGTGTTGAATAATCAGCTTCTTTCCAAGATAAACCTTCCAGAAAAGTGGGTGTATAAATCATGCTTTAAAAATAGCAGATTGCTTAAGAAATATTTATGGAAAAGAGAAGCATGCAGTGAAAGCATTTAAGGCAATGAAGTAAAAATATTAAGTAGGAATATTGTAGATTTTTTTTCCTGTGTTCTTACTAACTTTTCCCTTTATGTCAGGTTTTAGAGGGCCATTCAGATTTCATTAATGATTTGGTGTTTGATCCCAAAGAAGGCCAAGAAATTGCAAGTGTGAGTGATGATCATACCTGCAGGTATGTTGCTTATGATACAAGCACATTTTTAAATTTTCATCTTATTTTAATAAGAATTACATTTTAAAAGTTAGAGAAAATGTAACTTCTATATATAGCACACAATCTGTTGTAAAAGAAACGTACTTTATTTAAATTGTAAGTATGACACAAATATGAGTTTCAAAACATGGGATGAGTTAAGTTCTCATCCCATTTTGGAAGGTTCCCTTGCTGATTCATAGGTATGTATCTGCCTCTTATTTTAGATTTGCACATTTATGAAATCTAAATATATATTGGGTCAAATTCTCCAATATTGGGCAAAATCAGTAGGATAATAAAAGGCAATTGACATATTGTGAAGTTATTTCACAGATCTTGTCTGATAAGTTAGTATTTAATAATGAATTGTGAATCTCATTTGCAAAAGCAAGACTCATAGAAAACTTAGTGTTTTGACCAATTCAAAAGTCTCTATACAAGGTGTTCTTTGTATATAATACGTTTCAGTATCACATTCTTCCACCCCACCCCCAGTTTGGAACCGATGAGGTAGCTATACCATTTTAATAGCGCCTAAAGCTGGAGAATATCACAAGTAAGAAACAAGATGAAGAGCCAGAGTAGGAGGTGGGAATAAGCTGTGGAGTCAGGAGCGAAGTGAGTGAATCAGTCATTATAAGAGTGCCAATTGCTTCATTTGCTTTAACAGTACTGTGAGAAGGGAGAAAAAAAAAAACACTGCTATTTTGCACAGTTTTAATGTTCAGTAAGGCTACGACAAATCATTAGTATTTATAAACATCCATAAATGTATACATATATTAAATATGTGTCCTTTCACATTGGAAGTAAAACCACTAACTAGTTTTTAAATTTTAATCTTCATAAGAGCTCATCTTTTTAAAGTTACAGAGTCATAGGCCATTATTCTTTATGTGCTGCCTATTAAAATTTTCATGTCTGAGACATGAAAGATTTATATAACATTAAGATTCTAGGGCCCCAAGTATTACAAAACCAAGTTTATATATAGACCTGAAGAGTAAAAGGGACCATTTTTAAGGTAAAAGTTAGATTAAATCGCTAGAAATAAATAATGACATTTTAGTTCTCTCACACATGGACTTTCCTAATCACAAGCATTTGGAATAATGAAACCTGAGAAGGGAGAAAATGAATGTCTTTGCAAGCCAAGGAGTAGCCTCTGAATAGTGAACAAAAGCCAGAGAGTCCTGGGATTACATTCAGTGGTCTGTGATTATTTTTTTTTCTTGTAGTAGACTTTGGGATTTTTGTAGACTGGTAAAATTGTCCTAAAATTTTGGTGACTGACAGAGGGTTGCCAACTTTTTATTTTGTTAAGTAATAATAACTTTAAAAGTTCTACTGCCTTCTATTATTATCATAATTTTATAAAAGAAAGAACATTATTACTCTAAAAAGAACAAAGGGCTTAACTTCAAAGTAAGTCCTTTAATTTAAATAAATTTAACTTTTTGAAAAACTCGCTACATTGCCCCTACTTGTCTTATTTTGCAAGGCTGTGGTTGATGGTGTTATTGTTCAGCAAATGCTTGCTCTCTTTCCCCCTCCCATAGAAGGAGGAGGTTTTCCCACTCTGTTGGGCTTACCCTTGTGATTTGTTTTGCCCAATGTAATGTTAGTAGGTCTGACACAAGCAGACACTTTAAATGTCTTACTTGGTTTGTCTTGACCTACTCGCTTCTGTCTTTGCTATAAAATGAGCATGTCCTAGATAGCTACTGATCCCAAAATGAGAAACACATGGAGCACATATGGACCCATCTGGCATTATGAAATAGAGCTTCCTACACATCCATGAGCAAGAAATTTATGCTTATTTTTGTAAGCTAGTGAGATTTGGGGATTGATAACGTCATTGTAGCAATAGCTGGGGAGCTAAATTTAGAATTCATCAGCTTAGTTTGCCAACCAGAAGTAAAGGATGCTCTGATTGGCTATTAAAGTCAAACTCTTGGGCCAAAAGTAAGCAATATAGATAAAATTTTTAAAAGAAACAAGATACAAGTAAATCAAGAAGTTTAAAGTAAGGAAGAGCAGTATCATATATACTCAGAGTAACAAAAGAAAGAAGGAATTCTGAGGAGACCAACTACAATAGAAAAATGTTTTAATACAGCCCTCTTTATTAAATCACAGTATAGAATTGCCAATTTGCAGATAAAAACACCAGCCAAATGGCAGCTGTCAATTTGGGCCAAGGAAATAGCCATTTGTATCCCAGGAATCATTCCTATTAATATACTAAAGTAATGCCTTCTATAGTCTTGGTCTACATGTTGGTGGTAAAGGTATATTCGTAAAATATTTGTCCAATCAAGTCAAAGCCTGTATCACCTTGGGAGTAGTTTCATATGAAGGTGATACCATGTTTTAAAAAGATAATGCTAAACAGAATAACTGGACTGAGGGTCAATAGGAAGTAGAGGATTTGAACATTATAAACCAACTACACCTAACAGACATATACTAAACATTCCAGACTCCCAACATCAGCAGAATACACATTTTTCTCAAGTGTACATGGGACAGTCTCCAGAAAAAACATTATGTTGGGCCTCAAAATAAATCTAAATAAAATTTAAAAGATCGAAATTACAGAAAGCATCTTCTTGGGCCACAGTGGAATGAACTAGAAATCAGTAACTGAAGGAAAACTAGAAAATCTACAAATGTGTGAAAATTAAACATCACACTCTTAAGTAGCCAGTGGGTCAAAGAAGAAATCACAAGAGAAATTAGAAAATACTTTGAGATGAGTGAAAATGAAAATGCAATATGCAAAATATGGGATGCTGCAAAAGCGGTGCTCACAGGAAAAGTTATAGCTGGAAACACTACATTAAAAAAGAAAAGCTCAAATCAATAACCTGAGTTTACACCTTAAAGAGCTAGAAAAAGAACAGGGGAAACCCAAAGCTGACATAAGGAAGATAAAAATAAAGATTAAAACAGAAGCAAAAATAGAGAATGAGAAACAGTGGAGAGAATCAGTGACTCCAAAAGTTGGTTCTTTGAAAAGCTATAACAAAACTGACAAACCTTTAGCTAGACAAAAAAAAAAAAAAAAAAAAAAAAAAAAGAACACTCCACTTAGTAAAATCAGAAAAAGTGAGGACATTGCTACCAGTCTTACAAAATAAAAAGGCTAATAAGAATACTGTAAACAGTTATATGCTAACAAATTAAATAACCTAGTTGAAGTGGACAAATTTCCACAAAACTGTCAAAACTCATGAAAAAAATAGAAAATGTGAATAGCGCTATAACAAATAACGAGATCGAATCAGTAATCAAAAACTTCCCAACAAAGAAAGCCCAGGACAAGATGTTCCACTGGTAAATTCTGTCAAACATTTAAAGAAGAATCAACACCATTCTCTCAAATGCTTCCAGAAAATAGAAGAGGGAGCACTTTCTTGCTAACCCTGTGAAGTTAACATTACCTTAATACCAAAGACAGACATGACAAGAAAACTGCAGATCAATATCCCTTACAAACATAAGTGCAAAAATCTTCAGTTACAGCAAGCTAGAAAACTCTTAGAAAACCTAAACCTAGGGGCAAATCTTCCTGACGTTGGGTTTGACAATGGTTTCCTAGATATGACACCAAAAGCACATGTAACAACAGCAGCAATAAAGATAAATTGGACTTCATCAAAATTTAAACCTTTGGGCATATGTATCTGTTAAGGGCCTCATACAAAAATATAAAGAACTCTTATAATTCGACACTAAAAAGACAACCCAATTAAAAAATGGAATAGACAGTTCTCCAAGGAAGATATACAAATAGCCAATAAGTACATGAAAAGATGCTGAATGTTATTAGTCATTAGGGAAATGCAAATCAAAAGCACAATGAAATAGCACTTTACATTCACTAGGATAGCCACATATATATAAAACTTTTTTAAAAACAACAGAAAATAACAATTGTTGGCAAGAATGTGAAGAAATTGGAACCCTTATACTTTGCTGGTGGGAATGTAAAATGATGCAACCACCAGTTTGGCAGTTCCTCAAAAAGTTAAATATGCAACCCACCAATTCCACTCCTAAGTACAGGTATATGCCCAAACGAATTAAAAACAGGTGTTCAGACAAAACCTTGTAAAAGAATATTCCCAGTTGCACTACTCACAATAGTCAAAAGGTGAAAACAACACAAATGTCCATCAGTAAATAAATGGATAAACAGAATATGGTATGGCCATACATTGAAATATCATTCAGCTATAAAAAGGAGTAAAGTACAGATACATGTTACAACATGGATTAAACTTACAAACATCATGTTAAGTGAAAGAAGCTAGACATAAAATACTCTGATTCCATTTATATAAAATTTCCAGGATAAGCAAATCTATAGAAACAGCAGGTAGTGGTGCTAGGACCAGGGAGAGGAAAGAAAAGGAATCACTGCCAGATGGATATGATGTTTCCTTTTGGGATAATAAAATTGTTCTGGAACTAGATAGTGGTGGTAGTTGCACCGCACTGTGAATATACTAAGCTGACTGCCCCTGAATTAAACACTTTAAAACAGTTTAAATGGTGGGTAAGACAAATGAATAAGCGAATAAAATTTCTTAAATACTAAGACATATTATGTAAAATAGTATAGCTTATGCAAAGGAATACTACATTATCACATATATAACGAGAGACTATATCATAGGACAAGTCCTACAATGTGGATTCTCGACATTTTTTACTGTAGAGAGCTGAGGGATATTTCTCTCTGAATCAGTTCTAACTTAAAAAATATAATTTTTAAAACAAATTCAGTATTTTGATCTATGCATATTTCTCTGATGTTTAACTTTGGCATTTCAAAGAGAGATACAATATTATAATCAGCTAGGAGATTTGTGGCCTTAGGGACACCATTTCAAAACTGTCTAACCCCTGAACAGGTTCATAAAGTTAATGTATTTTATTGAAAGTTGCCAAATTCTGAATCAGACAGAATGAAGATAGTTCTCACTGCACTAGTATATCAGTCTATCCATTTAAAAGTTGTCACTTATTTATCTCTTGTTATAGAAAACAAGTACATGTACTGAGAATAAATTATAGATTAGCTCATTCATTCAACAAATATCAAGTGTCTGTCATGTGCTAGTCATTGTGCTATGTACTCAGTAATTACTGATTTATTTTTAAACCTGTGAGTAATGGTTTAAGAACCATTATAGGCTTTTGTAAGACTTACGGGGTATATATTTCCTATGTATGAATTGTAATATTAATAAGTGGATATTACTAAATATTGTATTGAGTGCTTTACTTTATGCTCACCACCACTCTAAGTGCCTTACCTATATAAATTTATTCAATTTTTACAACTCTCAGATCATTTTACAAGATGAGGATACAAGGTTTAGAGAGGCTAAGGAACTTGAGGAAAAGAACATAGCTGTTAAGTAGGGGAATAAGAATTTCAGGCAGTCTGCTCTCCTGCACTCTTAAATCGCTCACTTGTACTCTTCAGCCTGAGTGACAATTTTCAACTTTGTCTTGAGATGGTATTTGTCTCTAAGAATATTTTAGATCTTTCTTCTCTACATTCTGTAATATAGCTATTCAAACTGTGAACCAAGGTGCTACATGAAATGTGATTATAGAAGATGACAAATTAAATTTTATATAAGATTTCATCTAGTTTCAGCATTTTGTAAACTGTAAGTTCATAAGAAAATCGAGTTGAGTCTGTGGTTCTTTATCAGTCCCAATACCACCTTTTTTAACACATATTTTATAATGCCTACTATACAATCTTAAATGAAACTCAGGAAATATAACCTATCAAAACATGTAATTATAAAAAATATTATAGTACCTTAATTATATTTTACATTTCTATAAAAAGAAAATGAAACAACACAATGTATATATACTTAGATATAACTACATAAGAAGACACAGTGAAGTAGTCTTTGTCCCATTTTACAATTAATAAATTTGACTATCAGAAAAATAAGATAACAGGAAAATGTAAGGCAGAGGCAAGGCTGCCAGGTTGCACAGTTCCAGGGATATGGTTTGCATAGAGTACAATGTAAATAGTGCCATCTGGAGTTCTGCAGTGTCGTAGCCCTGAGCAAAACTAGTTATGGGGATAAAAACTCCTGTCTGGAGCAACAGAAAAAAAAAAAACTAAATATGGTAAATGAAAGAGAGAAATAATGTTAATCAAAATAGAAATAACGTGGCAAAATAAATTATGGGATGTCAAATTGAAAAAATAAGGAAAGATAATATTCTTGCAAATCAGCCAGTTTTTATAAGGATGGTATCAAAATAATTCAGTTTTTGCCATGGGATAGAATACTAACAAAGATCACAAAAAAAAACATATCTCTTGTCTTGAAATGTGCCCACCTTTTGAGGTCTTTCTAAATTTCACTCTGGCATTCAAAAGTCAGTATAGGATATCCAGCATTCCCTGTTTCTCATCCACCAAATGCCTGGAGCACCGCAATTATTAGGACAATCAAAAATGTCCCTGAGATGTTAGAACCACCACCTATTGAGAATCATTGACTTAGATAATAATATATGACCAGGCACTATTATAAGTATTTCATATGAATTAATCCTATGTAGTGTGTTCTCTTACTATTCCCTTTTTACAGAGGAGGATCCCAGTCAGTCTGGCTCTGAAGCACTACATTATGCTATTTCTACTTTAAAGTTCTTTAAGAAGTTGTGGTCTTTTTATATTATTGAAAAAGCAGATGTTCGTGTTACCTGTGTATTTTTATCAAAATCAGGCATAATATAGGGTTTAATAAAATCAATAGGATTGTACTTCTACTTGTGAAGAATTTAGATTTTTGAAAAATATCTTTGCTAAAATACTCAATTCTTGAAATGAGGATGTCATGTCCTTTCTTTACACTTCATTGATTCAGTTTTCAGATGAAGAAGAAGAGTGAGGAGAAACATACTTTTCTCAGATGAGGAAAATTATTCTAGTGTAGACTGCTCTGGGTTTTTCACTAATAAGGTAGTTTGCAGAATCAGCCATGCTTTACCACTTCAGAGTCATCACAGCACCTGGAGGGGTGCTCTTGGAGGTACTCAGTAAGTAAGTGGGTAAAGGAATGAATAAAACTGTCACCATGTCTTTAGAAAAAAGATGCCATTACCAGACAAAGCATCTGACAGGAGATATGTCAAAGAAGGATATTCTCAAGTAAATAATGAGATTGCTAGACATTCAGCCTCATGTTCTATACCATATCCTTTATGGTCATTCGTTATATTCACCATATGCAAAAATACGCATAAACATAAATTCTTGTACACATATCTACGTAAATATATGTGTGTATGTATATGCATATGCACAGGAAAATATAAATACTGGTGTTCATAATTATGACCCAGCATCATCAAAAGAAGGTTAAAATTCTATTTGAGAGGTAAATAAGTGCATATTCACTTGGAAAGATTTATTATCCCCTATCTCCAAAAGAAGGTAAAAATGGTGTTTAAGTATTTAATGGGTTAAGCTTATTATTTTAAAAACTCACAGAACATCTCATTTCCAGTTAGTGCCAAATAACAGATGTTCTTGTATATTAAAAACAGTACTGTTCTGTAAGAACAAGTCAGATCAACAAGTATTTATTAAACATGTTTAGTATAGCCAACATTTAGTACTTTGGGGGATACAAAAGAAATAGAAGACCCAGTACTCACTGTAACTACAAAGGATGTCAGATAAATCCCTTTCCTCCTCTTCCTCCCCCACAAATATCTTTTAAAATAATAGATAAAATTTATAGTGAAGGAAAATTGGCTTCTAGAAGAAACCAAGGAATTCTTAGTTTAAGACGAAAATAATAGTGGCAAGTAATGTGCCTGCCATTCACTTTGACTATAAAACATGGGATATTAGTACTTGTCATGTTCTAGCTGTCATCATTTTTTTTAAGAAATGGGAGTAGTGGGATATAAAAAATAGAGTAAGAATTTTTTTTTAGGGATATAAACAAATCACTGGATAAGGGAATACTAAATTACCTAAGATACTCATAAGCCAATAGTATCATGTTATGAAAAATTTTATGAGGAAAAAGAATGTTTATCACGTCTTCTCTGTACCCCACACTAGCTGAGTTCTTTCCGAATTACCTCTGTTCATGTATATTTGAGAGTCTTCAAGATCCCTAGTTAAGATGGAGTTTTCCTCCCCTACCCTCACCCCAATTGGAATCACAAAATATGTGATCTACTTAAAAAGAGTCCTTTTGGGAAACAGAGAATGAAGGGGAGAAAGAGCCTTCTAAAGGTAGGCCATGGAAGCATCCCTTGGGACGTTAATCCCCATTTAGGAGCAAATAAACTGCTTAAATAATTCTAGGTACAAAGTGAAATCAGGAGAATTTATATTATTCATTATAATGTCATGGTTAAATAATTCCAAAAATAAAGTTCTCTGCTTGTTGTCTAAAATTCCCTCTAATTTCTGATAACATTTTAAACGAAGATGTATTCTTGAAATCAACAAAATAATATGTTAATGAAAGATTATAATATAATAAAAGTTATAAAGTGATACAAGAATTTTCTGATATTTTATATGATTGTATACTGGTAATAGTACTCTAGTATTCAACTCTTTGTTCTCTCTCCTGTGCCCTTGTAGATGAAATACAAAACCAGTACTTCATAAAGCGTATTACCATATCAGTGATTGCAGTAACTTAAGCCTGCTTTATGTGGCCCTCATGTGGTTGCAGTAAGTGAATTATATAAATGAGAATCACATCCATAAACATTTTTCAGGTTTATTTTGAAAGTCCACTGATGTGACTGATAAGAGTACTTGCCCTCATTTACAGCATACAGCCAAATTTTAAGTTGTAAAGTGTTACCAAAATTTTTCTTAGAAATAATAAAATGCTAATATTTGCAGGGTAGTATTACTAGTGTTTGTATTTAGGAAAAGTCCTTGAAGATAAAATCATTACATATGATCTACTTGAAAACTACCATATGGTATTTTTGTGTGTGTGATTGAGTGTAATTTCGAGGTTTATTTTTAAATGTAACACAATTTCACACAATTCCTATCCTTTAGAAATATATCTGATTATCTGTGTAAGTTAAATAAGATGTTAATTCTCCTCTGGGGTGCCCTCAGGTAGTTTTCTCACCTCTGTGATAGTTTCTGCTAAATTTGTTTTTTTAACCTCTCCAAGTCTTTGTGAAGATGTACAGTAGTAGGTTATTTTTTGTATGGTATAGTTGTTTATTAGTGTTATGTTTGAAATAAGCCACTTCTCCCTTCCCAAACACAACACAGCCTTTGATTATTGACCCTATTTTTGACTCATTATTTTTAATTATTGAAGGGTAAAATAGTAAGCATATGTAATTATCTCTCATTTTCACCCTTAGAATTTTTTTTAATCTTGAGTAAAATTTCTAGTAATACATTTCTTTTATCATTAATACTACTAGTAAATTAAGATTACTTGCTTAGTAGTTTCTTACCCAAAAAGCAGAATTAGTCTAATCTTATTTCTGAATATACTTGAAACATACACATTGAAAGTACTCTTTACAAAATTCTTATTTTATACTCTTATGCCATTTTGTTGCCTCCACTCTTGAGGCTTTTTGCCTAGCTGCCAAAGTTTTCTGTAGTCTGAGCCACAAGCTGAGTTTATTTATTCACTACTCTAACCTACCATCCCCACTGTCAAGATTTGTCCATCAAACCCTAGATCTGTGCTTTCAATTGTATGGTTCCCCAAATCTGAGCTCATTTTGCACTTAAAACCAGATATTTTAGCACTGAATTACTTTGTAATTTGTTTCACTTTTCTTCCCAATTGTTCACTTACTAAGGAAATATACCATGTCTTTCTCTTTTTTGAACATCCATAGCATGATGAGTAACGTAGTGATTATTTAGAAATGAAAGGGGTAAATCTTCATTTTGCTATCACAAATTCAGTGAAAAATATGTTTCTTGTCTAAAAATGTTGGAGGTCCCTTTCCTACACCTCATAATGTTATAAAGTCCTTTCTCATCCTTAAATTACATCTTAGTATTATTTTTGTTCTTGCTTTCATATTTAATTAATACAGTGATTCATGTGATCCAGTCATGTCTTTTAGATTGTGGTTTGTATTTTTCGCTATACCAGTTACAGAGGACCAAATGGATACAGATGTGTCCTTTAATGTCATCCATTCTTTCTTTGTCTCTTGTCAGAAACATTTGGTAGCAGAAATTTTCTTCTCCATCAAGCTCCCTAACAGACAAGTTAGTTGACATCATCTTAGTTTCATTGACACTCTTTCACATTCATATTCTGTCAGCTTATGTAATATGAATTATTTATATTAATAAGCATGAGTTTATATCACTTACAAACAGTAGTTTGCTAGCAAAGAACCCATATTCTCTCTTGGTAATCCTACAACAATGCACATATAAGAATATTAGGAAGGGGTCTTCTTGTTCTTGTCAGTTCAACAGAGGAAAAAGGAAGAGTCTGTCAGAAGGAGGTCAGTTAAGAGAGTTTTTGCTGTATATGTTGTGTTCACTACATTTTAAAACCGATGCAAATTTATCCAGACATCAATACATGAAAATAACATAAAATGTAAGAAAAAAAGGATGACTTGAGAAATCTACACTACAAATAAGACTAACTGAAAAGTTGTATTTTTTGTCAGAAAATGTGTTAGAGAAATTTAGGCTTTTTCAGTTAATAATTAAAAAGAAATATGAAAGACAAATGAGGTACAGCCTATTTGGTGAACTATTTGACAATACCTGTTAAAGTTGAACATATTTGTAAGCTGTGATCCAACAGTTCCACACTTAGATTTGTACCCAGCAGGTGTGTGTGCATAGTGGGGCGTTAGGCGTATGGGTGTCTGTATTCACTAAAAGACATGTGCAAGAAGATTTATAGTAGCATTGATAATAACGGAAACAACTTAAATGTCTGCCAACAGTAGAATGGATAAGTATATTGCAGTTTAATTAATGAAATATTATATACAATAATGAGAATGAACAGAGAGTACAACAACATGCAACAATGTTGGTAAATCTCACAAAATAATGATAAGTAAAAGATGCTAGACCAAGAAAATACATACCATATGATGCCATTTATATTGTCTTCAAACGGGCAAAAGAAGCTATGGTGTTAGAAGTCAAGATACTGGATACCTTTTGTGAGAGGGCAAGGAAATATGACTGGAAGGAAGCATAAGACAACTTTTGGAGTTCTGGAAATAATCTCTTAATTTGGGTGCTGTTCTCTTTGTGCTCTTTTTGAGCTGTATGCTTAATATTTGTATGTTTTTATTATGTATGCTGTATTGTAAAAAATGTATCCAAAAAAAGAAAAAAAAAAGATTTATCTGATGAGACTAATATTAACTAGATGAGCCATATAGTAAAGACACAGAAAAATGTGTTCTGCTCCACAAAAGGATTTGAGAACTTAATTATGGAATCTATCAAAAAGGGAAATAAGACTTAACAACTTAAAGTGTACCATCTGTAGCTAATTTAGTTATGATAGCTTATTTCAGCCCAATTTGTTGTATTTTGCATACTTAGTACTTGGATCATGCAACCACTGAGAATTATTTAATAAGCATATAATTATAAACCATAAATCATTTTATCCTAGTCCTATAAGGTAATCTGGATCACCTTTCTTAAGTTGTTTTTTATTTTTAAAGTGTCAGGTTCTCTTCAGATAAAATGTTTAAAAATTAGAAAAAAATTTGTTTCATTGGATAGGAATACACTTCATTAATCGACCTGTTTTTATAGATTATCTTTATCCATATTTTCTACCTTTTTGGTTTCCTTCATTTAAAAGAGAAAAAAAAATCATGAAAATATTCTGTTATCTATTCAATTTATATAAAAGCAAACAAAAACCAAATACATATTAGAATAAGATCAGAAGAATGGAGCCTTCAAACCATTCCCTCATGGGACTCACTGAATTAGCAAGATAAATTTCTACTATTTTAATTGTGGTAAAAATATGTTAGCCCAGCACTTTATTATGCAAAAGGCAATAGAGAGGAAAGAAATATTCAGTTGCCATAATTAATAATCTTATTCATTGTGGGGAATGAAACAGAATTGCATAAATTCTTAGTAAATGTGATTCCCCTCTTCAATTAAATTCTAATTCTCTCCCTTGTGTAGTAAATACAGATGAAAAGTATTTGGCAAGAGAAAAGAGTATGCTTCAAAATTATCTAATCAAATATGTCATCATTTTGAAAAACATTATGTTAGTTTATGTGTTACTATAATATTTCAATATTAGAGACCCTATAATTTCTCCAAGGAAGAAAAAACATTTGGAATAATTTGGTTTGATACAGAATAAGTAGCATTGTTCAATAAACATCTGCTTTCTTTGAAGTAAATTTTTGCCTGGACTTTAAAAATATATTGTTTAAGTTTGTTGAAATTTTTTATGATCCATAATGAGGTATGATCTATAAAACCCAGAAGAAATTGTCCAAGGCATTCTAATGAATAGGTTCAATTCTTAAGGACCAGAATTCTGTACCCACTTTGCCAGCCACCCACCAAATTTCTGTCTCCTGCCATGCCTACTCTGTGCCACCCTCTGTACCAGTAAGATACAGCAGTGGCTGAGTGTGAAATGAACAGGAAAACTAGCAATTTGGGTGGTGGTTAGCACATCTCACAACAAAGTTCAATTACTAAGATTTCTGAATCTTGATCTCCATTCGGGATAGTAAGGAAATTGAGATGGAAAGCCATGTCAGTGATTAGCTTGATCCTTTTTGCTATGAATTTGCAAGTATTGAGGAAAGGGATAGTAGAAAGAACCAAGTGTCTTTTACTTCAGACCACCTTGAATCTGATAGCTATATCAATCAAGTCCACCTCTGAGAAAGAGAATTGGGGAAGTGAGCCAGATCAAAAAATATAAAATAGAGAGTAGCCCCTGGCTTGGAAACCCAAATGCAGAAGGAATAAACAACTATGGAAAATCACTGTCTCCCTAAATTCACATCAGCTCATACTAGCTTCTTTATGTTATTTTGAAAATGGAAGCACTGGTGTGTGTGGGTGGGGAGGGCTCTCTCCCCTAGTAGAAATTACTGTTAATTGAAATGACTATTGATGTAGGAATGCAACCAGATAAGTTTAAGATTCTGCCCACAAAATAAGGAGTATATGAATAATTTAATTGGGTTATTGTGTTGCTGTGGTAAACTAATTAGAAAATGTATGTGACAGTTTTTCTATGATGACATATGGTAAAAATTAAGTTCTTCATACCTCTTTCACATTGTCTAAAATAATTATGTTCTAATTTTCTTTAAAATACATACTTTAAGTACAGATGTCTGCCATATAATCTTTATTAATAGCTTTGAGTAAATTCATGAAAATTTTCTTTTTTTAGTAGTGATATATCAAATATTTGAAATTATGCTTCTTTTCATAGGATTTGGAACTTGGAAGGACTACAGACATCTCATTTTGTTCTTCATTCCCCTGGAATGAGTGTGTGTTGGCATCCCGAGGAAACTTTTAAGGTTGTTATTTATAATTTAGCTTTCTTTTATCAAACTGAAGAAACATATACATGTGTAATATATGTACACATAGATGGGAAGAAATCAATGACTTTTTTTCACCTCAGAGACTCTAATTGTCATGTATGCATTTAGATTCATCTAGAAATATCTACCTTAAAAGTTATAATTTTGATTTGACAACCATCATCCATAAATGGCATTTATTCAGAGTATACCTTTCCTGCTTTGGTAAATTGCAATCTAAAAACTGATGTCCAGGCTATCTAGTAGCAGTATTCATTATAAAAGAGAAAAAAAAAAGTTAAATCCATGCTTCTGAGCCATAGGGTATAAACAGAAAGCATTAGTGGCATAAGGCAGATTTTACCTAGCTGCAGTGACATTCAATTCCTATTCAAAGTAGAGCTTTCTGAAATTCTGAAAATACCACTTGACCTTAACTAATTTCATTGAGAAGATAGGAACCATTCAACAAGAGTTCTCTCATTCTCCAGTATCTTCTCTTGGGCATCACTCACTTTATTTTCTTTTCCTGGAATCTGAGAAGTTACCACATTCATCTTCTTAGTTAATCCTTAAATTCTGTAGAGCAGATGCCAGTTCCTTAGGCATCCTGTGTTCATAGGCCTCTGATGTCTTCATACTTCTCCATTGACTCTTCTGCCCTCATACTTGCACAAAAAGAAAAGCTTCATTCATCATAGCAAACATAAAGTACTTATATACGCTTGGCCCATTGTCAGCATTTCATATGTTGGCTCATTTAATCCTCATGACAGCCTTATGAGATAGGTACTATGATGATCCTCATTCTATAGCTAAGGAAATCAAAGCTTAGAGAAGCTAAATAACGTGCCCAAGATCACACAGCTGCTAGCTAACTGAAAAAACTGGCATTTAAACCCAAGCAGCCTGCCACATACTTCTTCCTCTTACCCATTACTTTCTTCTGTCTCCCCCTTTTAATATTAATCTGTTTTCTTCACACCTTCTATTCTAAATGTTTGAACCCTTAACTTCATCTCCCCCAATCCTTGGTCTAACTCTATAATCTCATTTGGTCTCCACTACTGTCTCAGAAGTCATCGGTGATGTTTTTCACAAGTCCAATGGGCTTTTTTCTCTTCTTAATCTCAAGGCAGCTTTTTATACTTTTGCTCACTTCTTTCTTGAAACCTTGCTCATTCAGTCTTTAAATCTGCATTATTTATGTCCCCTTGAGCATCTTTCCATCTATCTTATCTTCTCTTTTTCTTTCTCCTCTGTCAACTCTTCTTTTACCTTGTATTTGTGAGTTGTTGGAAGGGGTAGTTCTCACACTGTACATTTTATTATAATGGAGTGTAAAATAGTGAATTAAGTCCTTGCCCTTATGTTACACACTGGCTTATAAAAGAGAAAAACATGCACATACAGCAACATAGACCTCAAATATTAGAATCAAAAAATCTGGTAAGTAGAAGAATGACATAATGAAGGATTAATCAGATATGCTCACAGCCTCTACAGAGGAAGTAGTCCTGAGTTGAGGTGCCCCAGACTATGTAAATTCTCTGAGCCCTGGGATTCCATGGCAACTTGTTTTAGGCCTATTGGATTTTTCATCAGTAGAATTATACTCTCTATGTTTGCATGAGTGAAATTTTCTAATGTATTCATATTATATATATAGGGATTATTTCCATGTATAAGTATAATTTCTGAAGCCAAGTCCTAAATTTTCTTTTATACCTAGATTTCTCCCCTATAGCAGTGAATCTACTTTAATCATAATCAGAGATTCTACCAAAATGTTCATATTGCCCTGTATAAATACAATATGCTACTTTTTAAAAACTGCAACCTAGATGAGGAATGAGAATATTTATTACAACCTCTATCCCAAAACTTATCTAATTATTAATTTGTAGTTATTTCAGATCCATTTCTTCCATATGCTTTAATTTCTGTTTTTCTTCTACATATCATTAAGATCCCACTCCATCCCATCTCTTTTTTTTAATTGTTTCCATCACTTCAGAATGTTTGTTAAGTCCCTGCTCTAAGTTACGTAAACCCAGAATCCTAAACTTAGCTTTGATATCTTCCTTCCCTATAACACAAACTTTTTTAGGTCCCTTAACTTTTCCTTCACTGTCACTAGAATACATTCCTCTCTATCATTAAGGGGCATTCTTCACTTTTCTGTTCTCACAAGTAGCTCTTGGTAAGCCTTAGCTTGTTTTTGAAATCTTTTGGCTCTCCACTCTTTGATTGTTCTTGCCTACTTTAGTTAGACTGATCTTAAAATATCAGTTTCAACATGTCAATACTAAACTCAAAAAACTAAAATACAGAAAGATGACACAAAAGTGATTAAGAGTATGGACTCTTGAGTTAACCGCCTAGAGTCACATCCCAGTTCACCACTTACTAAGTGTGTGATTTCTGGCAAGTTACAAAAGCTCTCAATCACTGCTTTCACTTTTCTCATCTTGTAAAATGGAAGCTCATGAAGATGAAATGAGTAAACACTGATAAAATCTTTAAAAGAGGATAATAATCAGTCAGCCACCTTTAGCTGTTTTGTCATTGTTGATGTTATTGTTACTACTAACACAATCTAGTGGTTCTCAGTGGTCTGCCCTATCAGATCAGCCCAGAATTTTTGCTCTGTTATGCTTGGTTCTAAAAATGAGGCAGCCAGAAAAGAGAGATGAGTCCGCGATTACCTATCTCATAGAATTTTTATGAAAATCATATGAGATATAAACTACACAAGTGTCATTTAATATATGAAGCACAAAGCAAATTCTAGCATTTAATAGTAAAAGATACAAAAATCAAAAGATCTCCAGAAACTAAACTCCTAAATCCAATGAAGCTAGGATTTCAAGAGGCAATAATAACAGAACCAAGAGTTTAAGATGTTGTGGGATCATAGAGTTGGGGCTGAGGACCTTCAGTCTCTGGCCCTAAGGAAAAAGGTTAGAGAGCCTAAAGGAAATGAGGTGTAGCCATCAACAGTTGTTGAATGTTTTCTCCATGCCAGGAACTGTGCACAGAACTTGACATGTGTTCTCACATGTTCTCACAGAACACTCTGAGCTTGGTAGCATTACCCATTTTGTAGATAAGAAAACTGAAGCACCAGATGGTTAAGTAATTTGCCCAAGATCACATAGTCACAGATCTGATCTCAGTCTGGTTCTGTGCTACTTATTTCCCCCATGAAAATTCAGTGCATATTACTGTTTATGGTTCTGAGAAGTCCTAAAGGAAAAATTCTCCTATAACATTTTTAGATCCAGGAGTTCCCAAACTTAACTCTTTTACTCTGCTTTTAACCCCTCCACCCCCCCCCC